>JAQQTO010000056.1:60542500-61742500 GCA_029884595.1 Ormosia semicastrata
ATCACTTCACACTAAGATGTTGTTCTTATATCACCAAAAAAATTAGGTAGGCAATTGCCCATATTCTCTTCCTCTTATATGTCTTCCTGCCCCATTTGTTCCGACCAAGATCATATTTCTTAATCAACTTCTTCTAATAATTTTTAAACTCATCCATACTTAAATTCACATAAATTGTTGTCTTGAAATCCTCCAAGAATTTAACATTATTTGCATGATCACATGCATTGTTCTAGATATGCCATGCACATAGTTGATGTGTTACATTTGGAAACACAACCTCAATAGCCTTTCTCATTGCACCATCGCCATCTATCACTATGACAATATGATATTTTTCAAACATTGCTTCTAAAAAATTTTCTAGTACCCACTTGTATGTCTCCTCTTTCTCATAAGCAACCAATGTACATCCAAATATAATGGGTTTCCCATGATGATTTGACCCTAAAAAGACTACCAACGGCTTATTGTGCTTGTTCTTTCTATAAGTCGTGTCAAAAGCTAAGACATATCCAAAGCATTCATAATTAGTTTGGCTAGATCCATTGCACCAAAATATATGCTACAATTGACAATCATTTGTTGTGGTGAACTTAGCAAATACCATTGGATCACTATCAGCCTTCGCTTGTAGATAAGTCAAGGTAGCAAATACATCCCCATCTTCTATCTTAGCACGCTTCGTCCTATCGAGATGATTGTATAGGTCCTTCTTCACAAAAACCTAAATCAACATAGCCATCTTTTTGTCCTAACATTAATCCCAAAATGTGACATAATCTCACCCTATATAAATGCAAGCTTTCCACCTGAGCTTTATCTACATCTGTCATCTAGCAATAAGCTAAAATTAAGTGAACAAATTGAGAAGGTATAAGTTCATGGTTATGTGCTTCTTTAAACTGCACCATTTTCCATTTACTTGTCTTGTAGTCTAATTCCATCTGCAACTTAGCTTTGCAATCAATTCAAGTGATTACTTTATGTTCTCTTTTTCTATCCAACCTTATGTAGTACTTGTTATCTCTCAATCTTTTTCTGTTGCATACTAATAAATTCATATTAATATTGACCTTCAAATCTTTACGTACATCACCTTTCCTGATAACAAACCCATGGCACTTGGCATATACATGATAAAATTCGCAGGCTTCCGTTTCACTGCCAAATTCTAATCCCCATATATCATTGAATGTCAACTTAGACATTCTTTTAAGAGTTTCATATGTCTCTTGCTTGTTGCCACCATTATTCTGCTCATCACCTGAACATCTATCAGACCTCCCATTGTCACTACATTTCCGATCATCACTTGAACCTCCATAAGAGCTCACATCATCACCATCATTCCGGAGACCACTTGAAGATCCATTGCTGCTCAAAGGATTTGCTTCATCATTCAAATTAATGAATGACTCTTCACCAATAGTCTCCATCTACATTCATATAAAACAATATAACAAAATTCAAACCAATACTTCAAATCTCAACTCTAATCAATAACAATATCTTTCTGGTATGTATTAGTTACACAAAATCCAATACTTCAAATGTCACAATTCTAACCAATACTTCATATTTGTTCTTGCATCCAAACTGCCGTATAGAAATCATCAATACAGAATATAAACTTAGAATTAAAAATAAAGATAACACACATAATGAGGTGTAAGGATGCACCACAAATTGGTCCAAACAATCTTCAACTTAGCTACTACTACTCATAGATAGAATTGGATCTAACGATAATAGGATGTGAAGTATAAAGTCATATCACATTAGTAGGTTATATGAATTGCTAAAAAAAATTCTAACGATAATGGGATGGAAAAGAACACCTCCTTCTAACTTTGTCAGAACGACCCTAAAGATTTTTAAACAACAATGATGAATGTTTCTTAAACCTAGGGATACAAAGTTAAGGGATAGGGGAATAAGGATACGACCTTGAGGGATACGAAGTTACACGATGATGATATTTAGGGATTTATAATTATGGTTCTTTGAATTGGGTGATAAGGTTCTTCGATTTAGGGGTGATAGGGTATTTTCGATTTGGGGGTTAAAGTTCTTTGATTTGGAGATTTAGAGGTCAGGATTCTTCAGATGAGTTGTTAATTTGAGAGTTAGGGATTTCAATTTGATTTTGTTTTGAGAAATGATTTTAATCTGATTTTTGATAAATGAATCATTTAATCTTTATGTTTTATTTAATAATTTTAAAATTAATAAGTGAATTATTGAGGGTCTTGTAGCAATTAAAGATTCTAATAGAATCTTTGCTGATGTGATAACCATTTAAATGAGCAGCCAAATGAGATGTAAATATGTTGAAATATGTTTGGTCCATGTAATGAATGCACCGGTGGTCTCACATTTACATGACCACCAAATAATTCACTCTTAATATGTCTTTCAAAAATAGATCATTTCATGTGATTTTTTACATGACAAAATTACATGAAAAAGAGAGATAAAACAATAAGGTTTTATTCGTATGATTCAATCAAAATATATTAAATTTATTTTATAACCTTAATTTTATCCTTCTCTTAAACATAACATTGTCATATAAAAAATTACATGAGATTATCCATTTCTATATAATTGATATTAATTTTGTCTCTAATATTACTTTTGTCTAAAAAATTTGTGGAGGACTAATCTTGTATCCCATGTGCTTAAAATAAATCACAATAAAAAATGAAAGAAAATGAAAAAAAAAATCTTAAAATCAGATGCAGCGCAAAACGAATATCCTGGCCCGCATTGGTTTGCGCACTCAACTGGTAAAAACGAGGGATGCGAGAGGGGAAGGGATGTTTGCTTTTTCTTGGGAAAGTCAAGTGTATCCCATTTCCATTTCCGAATGATTTCTGATTCTGAAACAAAGTCAATGGGATCTGATCCCATAAGAAAGTGAAAGTGAAAGCTTGGCCGAGACACATTCACTCCACGTTCATCCAAATCAATTTTAGAATCCCATGTTCCTTCCTATTTCCCTTCCCTACCCTAATGCCAATCTCATCCATCACTCACATTGTACATAATTTTTCGTTCTCATCTTCAAAACTGATGCAGATTCAGATCTGCTGGATCTATTTCCAAAACATACCCTCCCTAGTGATCTATCCCTCATTCAAGCTAAAGGAAAATGGAATATATATATATATATATATATATATATATATATATATATATTTAATACATTTATTTTTTAATTATTATTAAAAAATTCAATAATTAAAATTTATTTTTAATTTCACAATAAATACTTTATTTACTAGATACATTTCTTATATATATATATATATATATATAAAGAGGTGTTTAATTTATTTTGTGATTTCATCTTCAAGTGATATGTAAAAAAATTGTAAAATGGACTGAAAATGAAAACAGACAACAAAGAAACTGGTCTAAAATTTCGTAAAGAAAACACGCAAGAAAATTAAATTTCATGGAGAATGAATTAACATTTCTTAGGAGTTATAGGTACATATCACATGCCATTATTATGCCACCACCAACCTATTGAGGTAATAAATATTAATGATGAAGACAAAGAATTTATGGCTTCTCATTCCCTGAACACTGTTTGACTTTCTTATTCTTACCAGCAGCGCCAAGATCTACCACAAACGACGGCATGGGGAACAAAGATTCCAACTCATTGGACAGATCAAGCACAATTCGTCGGCAACAAGATTTTCGTTTCGTGGCTGGCCTTGATTTTGTCTTCTTGGGTGCACCTGGGCATTCTAGGATCACTGGGATTTTGTGATCAGAAGATGTTGGAGTCTTTAGCCCGTCGTTTGAGTCCTTCTTATACGACGGATCAATCTCCAGCTTCAGTTTCAACTTCTTCATATTGCGTTGTTGATGATCTTTATCTTCTTCTTCTGGGTCTCGTTCTTGCACTGATAATTGTTTCAGTGTAATAAGGTCGTGACGGTCTTCAGGGGTTGAAGTTTGGCACTCATCCTTGTGGGTTTCTATGGATTGCCTTACCATTAAACCCAATTCATCCGGATCCATATTGTTGCCTTTTAGATCTTTGTCAGAGAGAAAGACTGGAGAATTCGACGACATATCCATGAAGCAAAACGAACCGGATTCGAAAAACATTGAGAATAAAGAATGTTAAAGATTATTGATTGGAAAAAGGAGAAGGACAGAGGAAATCCAAATTAATTAACATAAGGTGGATAGAGAGAGCGCTATATAGGTATAGCTAGAGTGCTGAAACTGGGGAAGGAGAGAAAAAGATGCATGGTGGATGGAATTGGGTGTACCTATGAACATAAACTAATCTCAACTGTTCCTTTATTTTAAAGGATTTTCTGATTTTCTCAATCTTGTTTGGATTTTAGCACTGTAGACGTTCTTCATGTCATGTGTGTGCTTGTGACTTATCAGAGAGAGAAGAATCGATGTGGAGGGTGGAGAGAGGCTTTGAAACCCAGTTCGGCGAAGGATCCAATGCAACAATAAATACCACACGCGCAAGTTTATATATAAGCTTCAGCAAAAAAATAATTCGTGTAAATATATTTATTTTTTATTTTAATTTTTATAAATTTTTTTATCTTATTTTTATTTTTTTAAATTTTGAGACAATTAAAATTAATCTTTAAAAAATATATACAACAAAGACTAATTTTATCTGTCTTATAATTTAAAGGAATCAAAATAGGATAAATTCTTTTATAGAGACTAAAACTAAAAATTAGTATATTTACAAGAACAAAAAAGTTAATTAAGTCAAAATAATTGCACATAGGATTGAAAGTGAACTAACATAAGTCGAGTTAAATTAAGTTTACTCAGTTTAGCTTATTTATTAATTTTTTTTTTACTCTCATCTCAAGTTTATGAGCTGCTCAAGTTTCATAAGTTAAGTTCAAATTTATAATTGAATAAAATTTATTTTTTTATATATATTTAATTAAAAAATAATTTAATTAAAATAAAAAATAAAATTAAATGTTAATATATATTAAATTAATTTATTATTATTATCATTATTCTTAAAAAATTATTTATATTTATATATCATGCCGATTCACGAGTTAATGGAATCAAACATATAAAAATTCAAAGTCGACTTATTTGTAAATGAACAAAAATTTTAGTTCATTAAATTATTAACAAAACTAATTGCGAAGAGACTCATGAGCTTTGACTTAGTTCGAGTCCTAGATACCCACTAGCTTACACACCATTTTTAATATAAGCATGTATTATACGATGATTAAAGATAGTAATCAATTACCATTATTTGGTAATTAGTGTGTTATGCATGATCAACATATATTATATAATGATTAATATATATATTTTATGGTAATTGATGTAGTAAATTTTAGTGTGTAAATAACAAAACTGTAAGCTTAGATAGAGGAAAGGAGAGGACTTTTTCTATGTGAGTCAGCCATTCAAAACTAACTATTCCCTTGTCTCAAATTATTTGTCACTTTTAAGATTTTCACACAGATTAAAAAGAGTATTTATTGCCCTTAATTAAAGGAAAAATAAGTATATTTTAATGTTCTACTACTCACATGTACAATAAATTAGCATATCTTTATTAATTATCCACTCACGTATTTTTTCTATGTGAGTCAGCCATTTAAAACTAACAACTCCCTTGTATCAAATTATGTCACATTTGATATTTTCACCCAGAATAAAAAGAGTATTTATTGTCCTTAATTAAAGAAAAAATAACTATATTTTTATTAAATTGACTTTATCTAGTGCTCTATTTCTCATATGTACAATAAATTAGCATATCTTTATTAATTATCTACTCACATACTTTATAATGATAAATTATCAAAAAAAAAATTTTTTTATAATTTAAATGTTACAAATAAATTACGACAAATTAAAATTTTAAAAATGACAGATAATTTGACACAAAAGGAGTATAACATCTCGTTTATATGCGTTCACTTTTTTATCCTCCCTGATTTCTACGAACTTTGATGCATCTTTGCACGTGGTTTACCACAGGAAAACCATCTGGTGTTAACGTGCAAGCTACTTTGCGCTACTAAATATATTCTTCCCACTAATTTATCGCGCAATTATTCGACTTTACTTCTTCTATTTTTTTTACTTGTTTTTTTAAATTTTTACACAAAATTAATGATATTATTAAATAATTTTAAATTAAATAAAATATAAATTAATATAACTAAATTATCTTTTTTTATTTCATTAAATATGTGTAAAAATGGTAGAAATTAATTAATATATATATATTTATTAAGTTTAATAAAAATAATAAATAGTGAGATAAAATTAAAAAATAATTAATATATCTTAAAAAATTTAAATTTCTAAAAAGATAGATAAAAGAAAAGGGACACTTTTTCAATAACTTTTACACAAAGTTTACTTTGTGAAAAAAAAAATTATTATATATTTTTTTAAAAGTGTATGAACTATTGACATTTCTTTTAAGTATGTCAGATTTATTGAAAAAAGTAATAAAAAAATAAATATAATAAATGATATTAAAAAAATATAAAAATATATATATATATATATTGTTAAGAATATTCAAACTGCTTTGTGAATTGTGTGTGATTTTGCCATCGAGTAAATTATTGGTGGTGGGTATCAGACATTCTGTTTGTAGCCGGATGTAGGGGCAGCAGAAAATGTTCCTCTCCATTAATTGAGTGTCTAGTAAGTGTCGCAAGGTTTTGAAAAGAAGCCCATAACACCAACAGTATAATTGCACATATTCGCATACATCTGATTGTGTTTTGGACTAAATTGCAGCTTAAACAATAGCTTTAATTCTTTTTTTCTTCTAAAACAAAGGATCACAATCATAGGCTAATAGATAAGCCCTATCCCCATATTTATTAAATTAGACTCATTCGATAAGTCACCCAAAGAAAGGCAAAACCCTATCATAATAATATAAAACTAAGTAAATTATACTGACATCTCTTTAGATATGGTTAAATGACATTTTTTTAAACTTTTTTATATTGTAGTTAGTTTTCTTTTACTATTTAATTTATTGTTACAATACACAAATCTCTTTTGACTGATGCGCAAAGCTATTTGATATCCTTGAAGTTTGCTATATGATTATAGTACTACTGTTATAATATTCATAAAGATATGCAATATTAATTTTATTTATAATTTTTAAACTATTTATTGCTAAATCTTTTTTTTTTGTTGACTTGATTGTTAAATCTTTTTTGTAATATAATTGATGTATCTTAACTTCTTAATAAGTGACTTGATTTTGAGTTTGACCCAAAAAAATTAGGTCAAATAGTTACAGTTAAATATACCAAAAAAAAAATTTGACGTCATGTAATAGTAGAGGAAATTTTAATAATATTAAAAATTTGAAGTTATATAAGTTAAAAAGAGAGATTTTTACATTAAACACTAAATGACTCAAATGCAACATGAAAATTGTAAAAATAATACTACAAAAAACAATGAGGGGCCACTATAATCTATCCAAATATTACAAGAAAGTTATTATAAGTTTTACTCCGAAGTAATCAATTCAAAAGTGCTGAAGGATGGATCTACATGAGACGATGAGAGATAGTATATCATTGAATTTCTTTATTTTCAGAAACTTTCCGGACAAGAAAAAAAAAACATTGACAATGATCTCAAACATGGAATTCAGCTAAATTAAATATCAATTTATTTTAAACAGTGCTTGCATTGGACCGTTATTACTATAGAGCCATATATTTTATCATTTTGTTGTTAAGTAATAACCAAACTACACAGTAAACACTCAAGCAGAATCACAGCATTTCAAATCCAAGCACGCTTTGACTGTATCGTACCTGAGCAGGTGGATTCCACAAATGGGTCCTACTGCTGGCCATTTCTCATCTTGCTGATAATTGGGCAGGCGGCTCTAGAGTAGAGGTTTTTTTTGTTGGACTTGGGATTCCCAAACTTTAATATGAAGTAAGGATATTCAAGGGATTGGTTTACTCTGATTTGAATTGACCTAATCTCTATCTTCCCCTGGATAGTTCATATAAAGGGTGTTCAAAGTCTCGATGACTTACCTTGGTCTAAAGTTAATTTTGAAGGTTTCAGGTTTTATGAATTAAATTTAGTGTATTTTTGGGTTGAGTTAAGGTTATGTTTCAAATTATCTTAACTTGACTTGATATTATAAAATATTTTAAAATTTATAATTTTTTTAATAATTAGTGATAAATAATAAATTTTTTTTAACTTAAATTAATACTTTTTACATATCATTATAATATATTTATGTTAATATAAACTATTTCAAAATATATATTATAAAATATTATATACTTTTAATTTTTTACTTCTAAAATTTTATTAATTAACTTTATAAATATCTATATTTGTACAATTCTTTTTATTATCAAATTAATTCAATTTTAATCTGATTATTTGTCTAGTCACAATCAAATTGGATTAAAATCTTAAAAATTGAAATATGAAAGACAGGGAGAAAAATATTAAAGAGTTACTCCTTCCGTGTCATTATAATTGTCTTTTAAAGTTTTTACATAAAGATTAAATATACTATTAAATAGTTTTAAATATAATTTAATATGATTAAATTATATTTTCTTAGAAAATTGTAAAAGAATTAACTATGAATTATGTTTAGTTATTGATCTAGTTGAGATATTAAATAATGATGGTAAAATTAGAAAAAAATAATTAGTAGAAACTTCGATAACAAATTTTGGAAACAATATTTCTCTTATAATCCGTTTGGATAGTGAAATTGGAATTGAAACATAAAATTTTAATTACAATCTCAATTATTCGAGAATTAGAATTAGTTTAGAATTTTAAATTCTATATTTGAATTGTTAAAAATTATGATAAGAAATTGTAATTTTAAATTCAATTATAATTTTATTGTTTAAAGATATGATCTAAAACATTAAAAAATTATTTAAAATTAAGATTAATAAAAATATTCATAGAATAATATTTTTATAATATAATAGTCATATTTTTTTCATAAAAAAATTTTTCGTGAATTTTTTAGAAAAAAGTAAATAACTATTATAATAATTTTGTATAAATATAAAAACAATTTTCTATATAAATATAGAATTTCAATAAATATGATTGTTCATAAATAAAATGTAGAAGAGATAGTTTAATTTTTAAGTTATGGAATTGATAATTCTTAAAGTATAGGTTAAGAATTGAAAAAGACTTAACTTAGTTGTTTTTCAATTTCATGGAATTAGTTTATGAAATTACAATTCCACTTCTAAATGATATTTTAAATATAAAAATTAAAATTAAGAAGTCTAATTTCAATTTCATGCTCAATTCCAAGAATCAAACGAATACTTAAAGAAAAAATGAAATATCTGGGATATTTGGAATTTTTGGAATATTTGCAATTTTTGAAATTTTTTTATGTTTGCTCCTCTTACTCTATCATCTTGGGTAACATCTCTTGAATGTTCTTCAAATTGTTGTCAATTTTGCCACATGTAGCGTGAATTCGATCTGTGCACTCATCAAACTTTGTGTAATGAGTTGTTTCTGTCATTGCCATTGCAAACCCTTTCAACAAAAGCATCAATATTAGAACTTCCCTCTTCGAGTTAGGGATTCGAGTTAGAGAGAAAGACTTCTAATCTTTATTCAAGTTAGGAAAATTTTCAAACTTTACATTAACATTCAATTATGCCATTACAATATTATGATTCTCCTATTTATATAATAACTAAGTAACTAATTAACTAACTCAACAATGTAAATAATTAACTAAAGTAACACAATACAAATTGTATCAATTTCTCATATTGTACCAAAAAAGAAAAAAAAAATTCATCTGGTACGTAGATGAAATTGACAAATTGAATGTACAGAGAAGAGGAGGACCCAATTGCATTGCTTGAATTTCACCACATCTTCGAACATGATAAAAGTGACGTATCTTGAGGACCACATCGGCAACCTTCTACTTTTTGTCCCCAGCTGAACGTTCAATAATTACTTCATGACTATAATCTATATCTATGCAACAACTTCGTCTGTTTTCACTTGTCATCAAGCTTTGACACTACTATTCAAGGCCAACCTGATGATGTTCTTTTTCTTCATCTTTCTTTCCTTGCTGTCCCCCCATTTCCATTTTTCTTAAGCAATACTTCAGCATGCGTTTCGTGTTTCTTAAAACCAAATAAGATAAAGCTTAATCCAAAGTTAGCTACTTGTCCGTGGTTGAGGAGATAATAATGAGAGACGAGAGCTAACATGTGATAGTGTATGAAAAGTACAACAGGAAGGAGTGCACATGTTTATTTAATTCAAGCCCGGTACGATTTTTCGATCTGTCAATTTGGGAAAATTATTGATGAAAACATGGTGCAGATTATAGTGTAATTTTAATTTATATATCAGTACTACTACTACCAAAGGATACAAATTAAGAAATAAAAAGGCATCATAATGTGGGGTACGAGCAGGGGGTGAGGGCCAAGTATATAAAAGTAAAGAAAGCACACAACACTCTCATGGGACATTATTGCCTCCCATGCTCATGCTTATGATTTTGCTTCCCATCTCAATCATGTCCCCATCCCTAACAATCATGAAGCATCTCTCCGTCCAATATTTCAACCTCTCTCTTCCCTTAATTCCCTCTTCTGTAGATTTAATTTGAATTTATTAACTAACTAAAAGTATTCATTGAAAAATCATGAGTTCAATTTTGATACATGATAAATGTAAACAAAATTTATACCCATTCAATAATATCTTGTTACATCATTTAATGAATTTGACATTTCATATAAGTTTCAATTCATTAAATGATGTGACAAAATACATCATTAAATGTTAGTATAAATTTTGTTTACATTGACGATATATATAAATTAAATTCAAAAATAACTTATTATTATTTTCTAAAAAGTAATTAAAAACTTTTAACTAATATATCCATTGGGTACTCATACTGGATCTAATTGCATGAGTACAATTTTTTTTTTTTGGTATAATGATAACAATAAGGTTTAAATCTAAGACTTCATGAAAATTATCCAAATCCCTTATCACTAACTTAATCTTAATGACTTGGATGACTATGACTCTAGAGCATGGGATTCTTCATCGTGGTATTATGATTTGTAAAATTGTTATTATAAACGATAGCCAATCAAAATTTCTTGACAAATTTTTTCACAAGAAATATTTGACATATTTATATACTTTTATATAAATAAGTTGTTTATACTTCTTTATTTTATATTCTATCAAACAACTACCTTTAAATAAATCTAACTAAAATTTGTCAAAATTTTAATATTTTTTTCCTGATTAAATAATATTACTCAATTTTAAAAAGATACTGAGCCCGGTTGCCGAGAACGAGCCCACTAACAAACAAGATGATCCTAAAATATTTGGCCCAAGTCAATTTGCGCTTGAGGCATATTTTTTACTCCTAATAAGGGGCTGCAAAATGCATTTCCTTTGCATGGCCTCATGATTTGTGGACGAATTTCCTTTGTCGCTTATTGGCAGCATAATTTTTGTTCCTATATTTCTTTACAACTAAACAACACATACGAATGAGCCATTCACTCTTTGTCCGCCACACAATTGGATATTCAGTGTTGTTTATTCAGACGAGAGACGACCTGCAGAACACTAACGTGCATTTTTACTAGCCACAGCGTGCCAGCCAAAAATACCAATGGCATTTCTTCAAGTCAATAAGACTTCCGAACATATGTTAAAAAATAAAAAATAAAAAATAAAAACCTTCCGAACATATTCTTTTCTATCGTTATCAAATTAGGCCATATCTGCATCACTCCCTTATCTTTCCTAACTTATTTATTGCATTACATATCATCAATTATAGTCCTATTCATTAAAGTTAAAATACATTGCGGTCAAGTGTATGAACCAGTTTTCGTGTACTTTGATTAATTCATTTTTTCAATATAGTTAAAGACCTGTCATTTATGATAGTACTAGAGAATTCATAATAATATTTATTACAAACTGACTCTAAGTAATTGATTGCATAGTTAATATTAAAAGAGTTTTTCTAAAGCACTTGTTAATGAATCTAAAAATAAGAAGTTTTGTATAAAAAATAGAATTTTTTCAATTTCCAATGTATTGATTACTCAACTTTTTATGAAAAATTTCTTATTGAGTCCTTAATAAGTGCTCTTTATTGAAAAACTAAACAAAGATCTTGATTTCTTAATTTTGGAATTACAGCTTATATAAAGGTTTGAGAACCGAAACCATAACAAACGAAACTATATCTAACTAACTAAAAAAACTATATCTAACTAAACTATAACTAACTAACTAAAAACATGCAAAAATAAACTCTCCTAATAAACTGCATAAAAATATGTCCTAACACCCCCCTCAAGCTGGAGAGTGGATAGATAATACTCCCAGCTTGGACATCAAGTTCTGAAAAGGGGTTGTCTCTAAAGGCTTAGTAAAGAAGTCAGCAAGTTGATGTGAAAAAGACAGGGGCAAAAGATGAAATAATTTGTTTTGCAGCTTTTCACGGACAATGTGGCAGTCGATGTCGATATGCTTGGTGCGCTCATGAAAACTAGGATTAGAGGCGATATGTCGCGCGGACTGGCTATCACAATAGAGAAGTGCAGGGGTGATATGAGTGACATGAAGATCTTGTAGCAACGAAGTCAGCCATTGAATCTCGCAGGTAGTGGAAGCCAAGGCACGATATTCAGCTTCAGAAGAAGAACGAGAAATCGTAGTCTGCTTTTTAGATCTCCAAGAGATCAAGGAGGATCCAAGAAACACGCAATATCCAGTAATAGACCGACGAGTAATAGGGCAAGTTGCCCAATCTGAGTCACTAAAGGCCTTTAACTGCAAGGCTGAATCTGCTGGGAAGAAAAGACCTTGAGCTGGACAACCTTTAATATATCGAAGAACACGAACAGCTGCATCAAAATGAGGTTGCGTGGGAGACTGCATGAACTGGCTGAGATGTTGAACGGCAAACGAGATGTCGGGTCTGGTTGTGGTCAAATATAATAGACGTCCAATAAGTCTTCTGTAGGCAGTTGGGTCATAAGGGGGAGCAGTATCATCATATAACAATTTGTTCCCTTTGATCATAGGAGTAGAACATGGTTTAGAGGCAAGCATTCCTGATTCTGAAAGAATGTCGAGAGCATACTTGCATTGGCATATATGAATTCCTTTGGAGGTACGGGAGACTTCAAGACCCAAGAAATATTTGAGCTTGCCAAGGTCTTTAATTCTGAACTTTTGATGTAAGAGTTGTTTGACAGTGGCAATTTCTGAAAGAGAATTTCCAGTGAGAATGACATCGTCTACATAAACCAGGAAAGCCATAAAGGAGGAACCATGTTGCTTGATGAAAAGTGAGTGATCAAAGGTAGAAGGAGAAAAACCAATTGAGACAAGGAAAGTGGACAGCTTGGCAAACCACTGACGGCTGGCTTGTTTTAGGCCGTAGAGTGACTTGGTGAGACGACACACTTGATTTGGGAAGGCTGGAACAAGACCAGGGGGCAACTCCATATACACTTCTTCGTGGAGATTTCCATGTAAGAAGGCGTTGTCAACGTCCAACTACTGTAACTTCCAGTTTTTAATAGCTGCCAGAGCAAGTAATAATCGGACAGTAGTTAATTTGGCCACAGGGCTGAAAGTATCCAGAAAATCTACTCCTTCTTGCTGAGTATAACCTTTTGCAACCAATCGGGCTTTATGCCTTTCAACAGAACCATCGGCATTATGTTTGATCTTGTAGACCCACCTGCAACCAATAGGAATTTTGCCACTTGGCAATTTTGTGAGACACCAAGTTTTATTTGCTTCAAGTGCAGCTATTTCATTTTGCATAGCCTGCACCCACTCCTTAGATTTAATAGCTTGATTATAGGTCTTTGGTTCAATCATAGCAGAAATAGCAAGGGTGTATTTAAGATGTAAAGGAGAAATGGAACGATAAGAAAGAACAGAGGATAAAGGATATACAATATTACCTTGTGGTGACTACTTACCATTATTTTCTGATTGACTGAGGTAATAGTGAAAGTCCTTCAAGTACTCAGGAGCTTTTGTGGCCCTGGAAGACTTTCTAGTGGCAGGAACAATCTCGGGTGAAATGGGCTCAGAATCAAGTTCAGATGAAGTATTAGTCTCGGGTGTAGGGAGACTAGGGGAACCACAATTATCAAAAGAAGGAGAATCCAAGAGAAAATTTAAAGAATCTGAAGAAACATGAGGAGTTACAGTTGAGGTTGATTGAGTTGCAGTTCTTATGAAATAAGGAAAAACATGTTCATAAAAGACAACATTTCTAGAAATAGATATCTCTCTAGTATGCAAATCAAACACTATATATCCCTTGGTTCCAAACTTGAAACCAAGAAATACACACTTCTTAGCTCTTGGGTCAAGTTTGGATCTATTATGTTCTAAAGTTGATGCATAGCATAAAGACCCAAAAACCTTTAAACCAAGGAGAGTAGGTGGCTCCCGATATAACATTTCAAAAGGAGTTCTTTGCTTAAGAATAGGTGAAGGCAATCTATTTATTAAGTGAATAGCATGTGTAACAGCATAGGACCAAAAAATTTGGGGCAAATGTGATTGAAAAAGAAGACTGCGAGTTATATTTAAAATATGAAGATGTTTCCGCTCCACAACTGAATTTTGTTGTGGAGTGGCAACACATGAAGTATGATGTAAAATTCCATATTTACTATAGAGTTCCGGGTAGACAAATTCAGCTCCATTATCAGATCTAATAGTCTTTATAGTAGTACTAAATTGATTCTGAACAAGAACAATAAAATTTTGAATAAGGTTCCTAGTTTCAGATTTGAGTTTCATAAGAAATAGCCAAGTGTGTCTTGTGAAATCATCGACAATAGTAAGAAAGTATCTATGTCCATGCAAAGAAGGAACAGAAAGCGGACCCCAAATATCCATGTGAACTAATTCAAAGGGCTTATGTGTGACAGTAGTACTAGAAGAGAATGGAAGTTTATTCTGCTTTGCTAAATGACATGCATCACAAACAATGTTTTTATTCACTTTGACATAAGAAAAGTTTGTACATATTTGATCAAGAACTTTACTAGATGGATGGCCTAACCTTAAGTGTCAAACATCATTTTTAGAATTCAAATTATTCACATATGCATAATCATCATTAGTATTAGAGAAGCATAGGTCCTTCTAGGTAATAGAGACCTTTATACAAATCAGCATGCCCAATCATCTTCAATGAAGGCATGACCTGTATAAGACAATAAGATTGATAAAAGGTGAGTTTACAATTTAAGGTATGGACAAGTTGAGGAATGGAGACTATGTTAAAAGTAAATTGAGGAATATACAGAACATTATATAACCACAGTTTTTCAGAGATCCTCACACAACCAGAATATCTAGCAGTAACAGTAACCCCATTTGGAAGATTAACACTTACAGGTTTAATAAAATGAAAAGTAACAAAAAGAGAGGAATCGTGTGTGACATGATCAGTGGCGCCACTATCAAGAATCCAAGTAGCAGATTTAGAGGTTGAGTTACCTGAATAAAGATTTTGCTGTTGAGAAGAAGACTCACCCACAGTGTTTGAATTAATCTGACTTACTGAGTGAGGAGCTTGGATTCCTGACTGTTGCAAGGCTGTGATCAGTTGTTGTAGCTGCTTAGGTCCGAATTGGACACCTTGAGAAGAATTTGCTCCTTCTTTCTGAGCACTTTGAGGAAAAGAATTGACTATCTCAGCATGGTTATGTCCTTCCTCGGGTACCACCAAGTTGTGAATAGCTGAACTGTCTCTTGGTTTGAAACCTGGAGGAAATCCATGCTTTGAGTAGCATTGGTCGACTGTGTGACCAAATTTGTTACAATAAGTACACTGCTTGCTTGTATAGTTATTTCCTCTTCCTCTTCCAAAATTTCCATCTCCCCTGCCTAAAATTCCATTACCTCTTCCTCTGCCAAAACCTCCATTTCCTCTTCCTTGATTATTCTGTGGCCTCCAATTCCCTTGACTGTTCTGTTGATTTGAAGAAGTGAAAAGGACCTTTGAATCAGCAGTACCATTCCCTTGCAATTGTCCTTCTTGCTGCAAGACTAGTCCATAAGCTTTGTTGATAGATGGGAGTGGATCCATCATCAATATATTGGATCTCACAGTTCCATAAACCTCTCCCAAACCTTTCAAGAAGCATACTACTTGTTCAATCTCCTGTTTCTTCTGGATCGATTTAACCAGTTCACAAGAGCACTTGACTGCACATGTGCAATCCGGGGTAGGGCTCAGCATATCTAATTCATCCCACAAGATCTTCAATTCTGTGAAATACTCAGTGACACTTCTTTCTCCTTGTTTGATAGAATGCATTTCTTGAAGCAAATCAGAAATCCTAAAATAATTCCCTTTTGTAAACCTTTCTTTCAATTCATCCCACAGCTTCTTGGCATTATCGATGTAGATAGTGCTTTGTGCAAGTTGAGAAGAAAGGGATCGAGTGATCCAAGACACTACCATGATATTGCACCTTTGCCATGCCTTATAATTCAGATCATCTTTCTTTGGCATCGGCAATGTGCCATCAATAAACTCTAATTTGTTCTTTGACCATAGTGCTCTAAACATACCTCTACTCCATGTGTGGTAATTGGTTTGATTCAGAGGAGTAGAAACAAGAACCATACCTGGACTTTCTCCAGGATGAAGATAATAAGGGCTTGCTACATCCTGTGATTCGTCCTTTTGAGGGGCCGATTTGGTGACCGTTGCATGCTCTTATTCTGCCATAACCAGAATGTTGATTCAAAGATCAGGTGGAAGTTTGTGCAAAGATTGATGGTGAACAAGAAGGAAAGAACCAGACGAAAGAAAGAGGGAAAGAAAACTTGAGAAGGAAAGAATCAACTATGCGATTTCAGAGTGCGGAAGGCAAACGGGTCTAACCCTCTCTGATGCCATATTGAAAAACTAAACAAAGATCTTGATTTCTTAATTTTGGAATTACAGCTTACATAAAGGTTCTGAGAACCGAAACCATAACAAACTAAACTATATCTAACTAACTAAAAAAACTATATCTAACTAAACTATAACTAACTAACTAAAAAAACTATATCTAACTAAACTATAACTAACTAACTAAAAACATGCAAAAATAAACTCTCCTAATAAACTGCATAAAAATATGTCCTAACACTCTTAGAACACTCTTTAACAAAATTCATATTAAAATCTATAATTATATATCTACACACACATTACATATTCATTTATCAATAAGTACAAGTAAAAATGAGCTGAATTGGACTAGACTAGGCTAGGCTTTGTTTAAATAGACCTAAACATGTTTTGTAATGTGTCAGTCTAAACCTGAGTTATTACTTGTCATAAGTATTTTTAGGACTCAATCTCACCAGTTTATGAAAATATAAAAATTTGACTTAACTCAAAAGTCTATTTAAAAGCCTATATTATATGAAAGTTTTTATATAAGTTAATAAATTTAAATTTTTTAATTTTAAAATAAGTATAACCTTTAGCAAAATTATTATATTCTATATAAAATAAATATATTATACTAATATATAACTAATAAATTATGTAAATATTATGAATTTATAATTATATATATAAATATTAAATAAATAAGTCGGTCTAGTACGTTAGTAAGCTTTTTCAAAAATTCAAACTTGAGCTTGCATAATGAAATAAGTCATTCAAAAAATATAGTTTGACTTATTTGCTAAATAAGTCAAGCTTATATAGATTAAAAATAAGTTAGGTCATACACTCTCGATGGACTGTCTGAACTATTTCTATTCTTGTCACTAAGTCAACTTTTTGAAATTAATAACTTTGGTTGTTTTGTTTTCTTGCTCTTTTCACTATATATATCTATGAGAAGAATATTTATTATAAGAGATAAGATGAAAAATCTTAATTATTAAATTTTATATAAATAATTAATATTAAAACATAAATATATATGATTATTTTAAATAATTATATAATTTTTAAATAATTTTTAATTTTAATCATTTATATATAATTATATAATTAAAATTTATTCTTTTTACCCTCTCACTGTAAAAAATTTCTCACACTCGTCAGTATATTTATTTTGAGGGGTTACATGATCGAATGGGTCTAAAAGGAAAATATAGGCCCAAGATTGAGAAAGGAGTGCAACTAGTGGTGGTGCTAAAAATGGGCGAAAGGTATAAAAAGGAATGGAGCAGATTTGAAGTTTCAGCGCACAACAGGCTGTACCTGCGGAGCCACAGAAAGAAAGGACACGCGTGAGCAACAACATGAAACTCGTTCGGAGAATCGGACGTTGTGGTGAACGTGAACGCTTCATTTATAAACCCAAACACATTGCAAGTTGAAGTTTGATTTGGGCGTGTCCTTTCCGCCTCCTCTCCTGTATCAGTTTTTGTTTCCAACGTGTGCTGCTGAGATCGGAGAATCCTCTCTTTGACGCGCCATTTCAGGTCGTTAACTTCCATTCTTTTCTTTCTCCATTCCTATTTGTTTTGCTTTTTCTATTGTTTCTCTCTTGCATCGTATCTGATATTCTGTTATGGATCAATGTGTATACCGTGTTGTTTGATGATGTGTATGAATTAACCGGATTTGTATGTTTGTATCACACTTCATGACCACGAGTTGACATTGGTTCTAATGCTAAACATGTTTATAAGCTTTATGCAATTTGCATTGAAGTAATGGAGTCAGAGGAATATTGCATTGCTTCTGCTTATTTTCTAAAACGATTGTTACAGATATAATAAAATCATTTATGTACAACTTTTAGGAGAGTCACAGCAATATCAATGTAGCACCCATTCTTCAAAATGATCGCTGTACTGGTATTCGATACTTTTAGATACTTTTTCGTCTATATATCTTTCAATTATTTTTTTAAATTTTTGCCATATTAATGTATTTGTGTCGGATTTTCCTAGGATATCATGCATTTGGTTTCTTTTTCCAGTTTAAAAAAAATCAGGAGAGGTATTTATAAAAACACACGTTTAAAGAGTTTTAGAATAGATAATGATGTGTGCCAAACACATATGATGGTTATGTTTCTGCAAGAATTCTTTTGGCCGGTAATGTTAAACAGCTAGGCTTTACGCCTTTACCTATCCACTTTGCAATCAAATGGATCATCTTGCAACCTTCAGGAGTTTTAAACATAACCGTTTTATTGTGAAACAAAGATATAAGACATTTTTCTTTCTTATCTGAATGCATTTAGATCTCTTTAGGTTGTATCCATAATTCCAGCAAACGTTGTAACCTGGTCATGTCTTTGGTCCAATGTTCTGAGCGGAAATGTGTGCTTTGTGCAGCTTTTGAAAGACAATGGCAGACACTGAGGATATTCAGCCACTCGTCTGCGATAATGGCACAGGAATGGTGAAGGTAAAGTATACCAGGATGGTTTTATTTCCAAAATTTTGCTTGCAAATGTGATTGGCAACTTCTGTTCTGCTTGCTGTTTAGCACATAGACACATACATGTGAATGGTACATTTCCATTTCTACTAATTTACTGTGAGTCTACTGCATTGCAATGTTTAGGCTGGATTTGCTGGAGATGATGCTCCAAGGGCTGTGTTTCCTAGTATTGTTGGTCGTCCACGTCACACTGGTGTGATGGTTGGCATGGGCCAAAAAGATGCATATGTTGGGGATGAAGCTCAGTCCAAGCGTGGTATATTAACTCTGAAATATCCCATTGAGCATGGTATTGTGAATAACTGGGATGACATGGAGAAGATCTGGCATCACACTTTCTACAATGAACTCCGTGTGGCACCAGAGGAGCATCCAGTTCTGCTCACTGAAGCACCTCTCAACCCAAAGGCTAATCGTGAGAAAATGACCCAAATTATGTTTGAGACCTTCAACACACCTGCTATGTATGTTGCCATCCAGGCTGTTCTTTCCCTGTATGCCAGTGGCCGTACAACTGGTTAGTCATTTTCTGGTTTAAGAAAAATATTATATTGCATCTAGTCTACTGAGAAATTCTTAGATGGAAATTTCCTACCTTAGCCATGTAAATCAATTTTTGACATGTATAAAGTTGTGTAAGTCATGTTAAAAATACACACATCTCTATTAACACAATTTTACACATGTCAAAGGTTAATTTACATGCCTAAGATAGGAAGTTCTGTGCTGGCTAATAAATTTAAACATGCAATGCTCTGTAAAGTCCAGTTTGCTAATGGAAATGAGGAATAGGTATTGAATGTGAAGTCTGGCTAAGGTCAGGGGGAAAAGAAAACAAAAAAGGGTATTTTAAGATTCAAAATTCAAAAACTTTCATGCTTAAATTGGGATTGAAAAACTAAATATCTTTTCTAATCTGACTATAAGTAATTGAGCATATCTATCTGAGGTTGTCTAATTTGGCTGGTTTCCATTATGTTTGTTATATTAATTTGTGCAGGTATTGTTCTGGACTCTGGAGATGGTGTCAGCCACACTGTACCTATTTATGAGGGGTATGCCCTCCCTCATGCCATCCTCCGTCTTGACTTAGCAGGGCGTGACCTCACTGATGCCCTGATGAAAATACTTACCGAGCGTGGTTATTCCTTCACTACCACAGCCGAGCGCGAAATTGTAAGGGATGTGAAGGAAAAGCTGGCTTATATTGCCCTTGATTATGAACAAGAGCTTGAAACTTCAAAAACTAGCTCTGCTGTTGAGAAGAGCTATGAGCTGCCTGATGGACAGGTCATCACCATTGGTGCTGAGCGTTTCCGTTGTCCTGAAGTCCTCTTCCAGCCATCCATGATTGGAATGGAAGCTGTTGGCATTCATGAGACAACATACAATTCAATTATGAAGTGTGATGTTGATATCAGAAAGGACTTGTATGGAAACATCGTACTCAGTGGGGGTTCTACCATGTTCCCAGGTATTGCTGACAGAATGAGCAAGGAAATCACTGCTTTGGCCCCAAGCAGCATGAAGATCAAGGTGGTTGCTCCACCAGAGAGAAAGTACAGTGTCTGGATTGGTGGCTCTATCTTGGCTTCTCTCAGCACCTTCCAACAGGTAAATTTTCTGTTGTGATTCTAATGCCTGCAGTAATTTGTGTTGCGAAATGAAAATACTAAAGAGCTAGAATGATTTGGCATTGTTTTTAACTTTTGGATAGATGAGTAGTCGTTACTACTTTGACTTATTTAATTACCATTCTTGAATTTTGACAAATATTCTTGCAAATAATTCTAGCTGTGTAGCATTACTCGTTGCACAACTAATAAATCCATATTGGTGATGGCCCGTGAACTTTATTACAATTGCATGACGGATAGATCACGCCTGTGATTGTCTTTATTTTAGTTCGAGTGATGTTATTTACACATAAATTTTTTTACATCATTCTTACACTATTTCTTTTCTTTTTTTAATAATAAAACAAGTAAAACACATTCCAACACACATTCTCTCTAACTTTTTTATCCCAAACTAAAAAGATGCAAAAATGATGAAAAACTTTTGATGTGCAAAAAACATTATGCTTTTAGTTCTAGTTCTGAGCTGCATGAATTTTGTCACCTTCCCTCACAGGAATTGAGGTTCAAAAGCCTCTTGGGGTTTGTGTAACTTATGACAAATAGCCAGTTGCATCCTCATGCATTTATGCACACCCTAGAATGTTGTTTTGATACGGTCTATTTACTAGGGATACTACTAATGATAAGACACTTATTTTGGGAAATGCAGATGTGGATTGCAAAGGCAGAGTACGATGAGTCTGGTCCTTCAATTGTACACAGGAAATGCTTTTAGATGCTGCAGGGTGACTTGGTGCAGATACCGTGTCCTCGTTTGGCAGTCCGATTGCACCTTGCAACGATTGATGTTTTTTCTTAAAAAATATTTCTGTGTTAGAACGGTGAACTGAGAGAAAGTGGAGTTTGATGGCAGAGTTAATTCTTTCATTTGTTTTGTTTTACCATTGGCAATTGTTGAACAGTTGATCTTTAAAGATAAAAGAAAAGCCATTTTAATTTATTTCCACTTGCTTCCTCATAATCATATTATTGTAATTAAAACTTAGTAGGATCCTATAATTTAATACCAATAAAGAAGAAATAAGCATATATGCTTTCCAAGTTAATTCAACAGGGTAAACTAGAAAAAAGAAAAAAATTCAACCGGACTTTCAATTTTTGTCCTATCCTGTCCTTGGATTGGATCGTATGAAAATGAGTCTCTTGCCCAAATAATATTTAGCTTATATATATGCTTTTGCAAAATATTCAAAATCATTTTTTTTTATACAAAAAATGCCTAAACATTTTAAATAGTTAGAATTGGACATTACACGCAGCAAAGACTTCAAATAATTTAACAAAGAATTCAGTCTCATAACTCATGACATGTCACTCGGTTTTAGGCCGTGTGACTGTCGGCGAAGCTCGTCATTGGTTTACTTTGGGCCCTTGGAGTCAAAAGGTAAAAGCACCCTGGTTTCAATTCGGTTTTCTCCTCCCAAAACTAATTTGCATGTTGAATTAACAGAGAACATTTTCTATGAATAAATCTTAAAAAATATGTAAAAAATTTTTGTTATATTCTCTTAAATGTTTCTTTTAATTTTAAACAAAAAAATATTAAATAAAAAAATAAATGCATATCATATCTTAAAAATATAAAAAATATTCAATATAATTTTTATTTTATAATTAAGAAGATTATTAAAAAGATTGAGTAAGAGGATTTAGTTGTATTTAATTTTATAATAAAACCTAAAAATTTATAAATGTTTTTCAAAATATATAAAATTTGCATATTGCACATTCAACCAATAAGAGAAAAAGATTGCGCATATAAAATTACTAATAACATAACACACGACGTCCACTTACAGGAATTAGCTATCATTTTTCATCTTTTAACGAACTTTGCATTCAAGCTGTCTTTCAGACTTCTACATATTGAATTGAATTCTAAGCTTGGCTATGCAACTTTAAGAAAGCGAATTGGACGATTTAATACTATTAATTAGTCACTTACGTCGCCTATTGAACCGTTAAAGTTTAGATTTTCTCCAGGTTAGGTTAAGAAAATATTGGTTTGTCTCCTTTAAAGTATTCTTTATTGTAAAGAACAGTGGCTTATAATTATTAAATATTAGCGTGTATGTTGTCATTTAATACACAAGATTTTGAATATTTGTTTTTTACCATCCAAATTCTACAACAAATGAACAAACAAAAATAAAGTTAGATATTGACATTTTGGAAAACGCCGGTGTGACAAAAGCACATCAGAGTTTTAGTTTAATTACCAAATGTATTTTAGCAGAAAAACATAGTTATATAAAATTAAACATATAAACTATAAAAGCGCTACATTTATATGTAAAATAATTTTTTTTATCCGAATTATATGTTAAATAATTAAATCCTTCATGACTGGCGAAATATATTCTTGATCTTGATATTTGTTGATAAATGTTCATGAATTGGTCTCACACTCTGACTGACTGGGTTTTTGTTTAATATTATAAGTTATTTTTATAAGTTCAACTTATTTAAATTATTTATGAGATTAATTTTCATTTAATTATAAGAATACAAGAATTATGTAATTTTTTATAAAAATTATTTTATTTAAATTTGAATTTACATCTTTATTCTTACCACATCAACTTATCATTTTGAATGATTAAACGATCTTTTATATCAAATAAAAAGTCATGTAAAAATTGTTTGGTCCTTAGTCCCACATTATATATAAAGAAATAAAAATATTTAAATTTTCTTATATTATTTTTTATATTTTTTATATTGATAAATAAATTTATAACGAATGACATATATTAATTGATTAATGATATATGTCATTAACCATGAAACACATCATTTTTTATTAAATATTTATACATAAAATACATTGATAAATAAATTATTATACATGAAATATATTATTTTTATATTAATTATTTCAAGTATAATAATTTATTAGTATATTTCATGTATAATAATTTATTAATCTATTAACCTAGAAAGTACAGACACGTTATTTTATTGGCGTGTTTACGTGTCGGACACGTGTTCGACACTCGACACTCGATACACGATAACAAACACATGACACGCGTGTCTCATATGTCTAATTAAAAAAATTATTATTTTTTACTCGGACACGGCCAAGACACACCGCGAATACGGTCAGGATACACTATAGATACATATTAGACACAGTCTATTAAAATTAAAAAAAAAATTATTGTGTCGCAGTGTACTAATATTACTATTCACAAGCTCAATATCACTCGATCCACTCTTAAGAAAAATTTTCTATTCTTTCTCAATATATTATATTTACTGTATGCTAATAGTTCAAATTTTAAGTGAATTTTACTCTAGTCTAGTGATTTAATTTTTAATTACCATCAATTTTTTTAATTATAAATAAAAATACTTATATTATCATTAAAAATTATGTTTAAAATATTTATAATAAAAATTATATATATATATCGTATTCGTATTATATTGTGTTTGTATCTTAAAATTTTAAATTTAATATATCTCTATATTCGTGTTCATTTGGTAACCTGTGTCTATTTCCGTGCTTCACACCTATTAACTAATTAATAGACATTATTAACTGACGTAAAATGTAGTGTAAAAAATTATATAACCGTGTAAGATGGTTATTTTCAAAGAAGAAATAGTCAAAGAGGTTTTATCATCATCATTTAACAGACAAGAAGACTGAAATTGGTGGAGGTTAAAGAGGAACAGTTGAGTTGAAAAGGTTGTTGGATTTCTCTTTCACTTTTCACAGCGGTGGAAAGCAGAACGCCAAAGCCAAAGTGAGTCCAATTTCCACATCGCGTACGCGCAAGCATCTCCATCGCCATCTCGAGTCAGTCAGTATAAAAGTCAAGGCTTCCTTTTGGAAGAGAAAATCGCAGTCGAAATCGAAATCCATTTGCATTCAACTCCAAAGCTCAAATCAAATGTTACAATTTCCATTCCTACCCACCCCACTAATGCTGTTGGTGGTGTCCCACTTCCTCCTCCAATAATTCCATTCTATTCCTGCAAAGGCAATTGCAACGAAAACAATGGAGCTTTTGAAGCCTTCGCATCCTCCTCACCCTCACCATGCACGCACCTCAATTTTCCGCTTTGGCTTTCACGGAGTACCCTCTTCCTCTTCTCAATCTCACCTACCCCCCCAACCTATGGAAACAGAAGAATGCCCTCAAAAGGTTCATGTAGCCGTTGGGAAATCGCTCGACAAAGCCTCCAACTTGCTTCAATGGACTTTCACCCAGTTTCCTAACACACAAATTATCATAATTCATGCTTATCAACCTTCTCCCTTCATCCCCACTCTATGTAAGCTCAATTTGTAAACTCTGATTCAATTTTCAATTTAAAATTTCAAGGCTTGTTAGTCTCTCTATACTTTACCCCTTAACCCTCATTTTAGTCTTGAGTTGTTAGTACGGATCATATTAGTAGCATATTAGTCTCTGAAATTATAATCCTTATGGTAAAGACCAATTTGATGGAAAAACGGTTGATGTGAGAGACTAATATGACCCATTTTTTTATATTCAAGAACTAATATATTAATTTTTTCAAGTCATGGACTAATATGACCGGAACTAATACCAGGGACTAAAATAAGGATTCACTCTTTTTGAAACTTTGTTATAGTGTTCCAATTTAGCTCAATTTTGTTGCCAATTCATTTTGATATGTTGAGCAGTGGGGAAATTGCCTGCATCCCAGGCTAATCCTGAAGTGGTGTCTGCTTTTCGAAGAGAGGAGAAAGAACAGACCATGAGGCTTCTAGACAAGTACTTGACCATTTGCCGCGTAGCTAAGGTATGCATAACTTTGCTTGTCACTACTAATAAGGAAATTAAAACTTTTTTTTTTCTTTTAAATGCTGATTTCTGCTTGTTCTTATGCATTATGGTCTTTTTCTGTAAAATTTTGGTTGGCAAAAAGGACATGATAATGCATTTAGCCAGACCGTTTAAATCATGTTTGTTATCTTTCTGTTTTCCTCTTTTCTGCCGCCAGAACATGTGAGTAATTATAACTGAATTTATTTATGTTAAAGTGATCTCATTCTTGGAATATGCAATTTGTGTAAGAAACCGATTATTAATTGTCTTTGTTAATATAAATTTCTTGTCAGGTTAAGGCAAGCATTATCATAACTGAAGCTGACCAGGTCCAGAAAGGGATTGTTGATTTGGTTGTTAGGCATAATATTAGGAAGCTTGTAATTGGAACAGCACCAGAAAAGTAAGTACTGCATTCATTGTCTACTTATCCACCAGTGTTCTTTGGAATTGTCTAAGATTCTCTGTTTTTTTTTTTTTGGGGGGGGGGGGGGGGGGAAGAAGGGGGAGGTTTTTTTTCTTGTCTGCATTGTTAGTGAGAGGGAAAAATTGTGCCTGTGTAAAACTGCCTTGTTAGTCTGCATTGAACTTGGCTTATTTGCTTCTTAGTTTCATTCTAGTGGTCAGGTTCCTGTGGATTGTGAAAAGTTGATTTTATTCTTTTGACCTTCAAGTCTTTCTTATCCCTATGTCTATCTTTTCTGTAGAGATCGACAAAACTTGTTGTGTCTTCCTCTGTTAACTTGAAGCATACAATCTGCTTATAAATCTTTTCTTTTATAGAAGGGATGAATAAATCTTTCCACTTACAAAATCATAATGGAAAATTGCAGTTGCATGAAAGTGAAAAGGAATTCCAGTAAAGGAAATTATGCTGCCAAAAATGCTCCTCCATTCTGTGAAATATGGTTTATCTATAAAGGTAAACACATTTGGACTAGAGAGGCTTCTGAAACACCTTGTTCTTTGTCTTCATGTGCTCAACCTGAGATTGCAGCCACAGAAAGCTTGAGATGTAGATCTTTTCAATATGGTAAGAATGAATTATTGCACTCAGAATGTCTTCAACCAAATTCTGCAAGAACTACAATATGTTCTAGAACTAGAAGTTCGGTTCAGGGTGAAATCATTGAAACAGAAGCTACTTTTTCATCCAAATCATCCAGTTGTAGCAGTCATTGTTGCCCCCAACATTCTGCTGGGGTTCCTTTAGATACTTATGCAGAGGTCATGGAAGAAAGAATTAACAGTCAACTTATTGAAACCCAAAGAGAAGCTGAGTCAACAACAGATGAGGCCTTTGCAGAGCTAGTAAAGTGCAAGAGGTTGGAAGTCAAAGCCATCGAGGCCATAGGGAAGGTAAGCATAATCTAGTGATTGTACATCATTTAGGACTTTTGTTAGCAAAGAAGCTTCTGGTCTTTGCGTTTATTTTAAGGTAAGTGGCCAAACAATTTTTTGCTAGTCATGAGGCATCAAGTATGGTTTCTTATGTATTTAAGAAACTTTGACAAAGTATTACATCAAGAGAGAATCCATAATCCATTTGCAAAATACTGGGATTCTATACACTAGTTTCTGAAACTTAACATTTTCAAGTCAGAATTGTAGAAGAAGCAACACTTTGAACTGGTTTGCCCAAATTCACTCTGATTTGTGTAAATGTGTTGTTTAGAAATTTCTAGGACATGATGTTAAATGACTTAGCTTTATATCCCCAAATTAGTGACAAATGATTGATTTCTGAATTTCATGACATCTTTCCCAACCTAAGTTATATATTCTTTCTTCAGGTCAATTTGTTTGAATCTGCCCATGCGCGTGAAGTAAAGCTCAGAAAAGAGGCAGAGGATGCACTGAGAGCTACAGTACGAGAACAACAAAAACTCTTGGATGAGAGTGAACAAATTGCTAGTGAACTACAAAGGACCATGAGAAATATTGTCCTACTAGATAGTTGTGTACAGGAAGCAAACCGTAGGCGAGATGAAGCTGCAGATGAGCTATCACTAATTCAAGCATCCATCTCAACCCTGTGGCGCGAAAGGCAGCAGATTAGGCGACAGAAAATGGAAGCCCTCCGCTGGCTTGAGCGGTGGAAAAGTCGTGGACAAGTTGGAGCAGCTCACTGCCATGGGATCATTGGGTTTGCTGAAGAATTACCTGAGTTAGCAGAATTTTCATTATCCGATCTTCAAAATGCCACATGCAATTTTTCCGAGAGCTTTAAAATCAGGCAAGGTGGATATGGTTGTATTTATAAGGGGGAAATGTTGGGTAGGACTGTTGCTATAAAGAAGTTCCATCCACATAACGTGCAAGGGCCAGCAGAGTTTCATCAAGAGGTTAGTTCCCCATAATGATCTTTCAAAAGCTTTTGAAGTTGTTATTTTAAATGCTTTAGGGCTTGAGAGTTGAGAGGATTGGAGGTGGAAACATGATTTTGAAGCCTTTGGAATTTAATGGGTTACAGCGCAAACCCCCCCCTCTTTTTTTTTTTTGCTTTTTTATTTTGGCTGTGCGGTGTTTGTCATATATTCATGCTGTCAAATATGTTCAACTAAAACATCAGACTTGTATTTTTCTTTCTATACATTAATAAATGGACATGTATTCTCCTTCGTCATCCTTATTATCATTAACAGTAAACTTTCTCAATTGTTTTTGTGTTTCCGAAGCTGGTGTTTAGTTACTAGTGTAGTGTTTTGGCAACTGCATACATCTTGGATGATGTGAACTGCAATAATGCATTTCTAGCTACTTATGCTAACCTGTCATTTAGTTTAAGAATTTTTTTCTCTTTTTCCCTTTTTCTTTCTTTCTTTCCTTTGGCTAGACTGACTAGCATGTCATGTGTTTGTTTGATCCAACTAATGTTATGCTTTTGTGACTAGGTTCATGTTCTTGGTAGTCTCCAGCACCCTCATTTATTGACTTTGCTTGGTGTTTGCCCTGAAGCCTGGTCAATTGTATATGAATACCTGCCCAATGGAACTCTTCAAGACTACCTATTCCGAAAAAGCAACATTTCCCCTTTGAGATGGAATAACCGAGCACGAATGATTTCTGAAATTGCTAGTGCGCTCTGCTTCTTACATTCTTCCAAACCTGAAACTATTATCCATGGTGATCTGAAGCCTGAAACTATACTTCTTGATTCTTCACTTAGTTGCAAGATATGTGAATTTGGGTTCTGCAGGCTGGTAACAGAGGAGTCCCTCTATCGTCCTAGTTTCCGTTTGAGCACTGAGCCAAAGGGTACTTTCACATATACTGATCCAGAGTTTCAAAGAACTGGAATACTAACAACCAAGTCTGACATCTACTCCTTTGGGCTCATCATTTTGCAACTCCTCACTGGTAGAACTCCAATGGGATTAGCAGTTGTAGTACGCAACACAGTTTCATGTGGAAAATTGTCTTCAATTCTGGATTCTTCAGCTGGAGAATGGCCTTCGGATGTGGCTACGCAATTGGTTGAACTGGGATTGCAATGCTGTCAACAAAATCGTAGAGACAGACCAGAGTTAACACCTACTTTAGTGAGAGAATTGGAGCAGTTGCATCTTTCAGAAGAGAGACCTGTGCCATCTTTTTTCTTATGTCCAATCCTTCAGGTAACTGATTCATTTTTATTAATAAAACATAACTAGGTTCAGTAGGCCCCTTAAAGTGCTAATGAACAATCCAAAACTTTTTTCGTTTTTGACCAATTCTGAAGGACCCACTTTTTCTTTTTACAAGATGAAGAAAGTTATGGTATTCTATCTATGTGGCTCATGTTTTTATTGAATTCCTTCTTCAGGAAATAATGCATGATCCTCAAGTTGCAGCAGATGGATTTACCTATGAAGGGGATGCCATACGTGAATGGTTGGAAAATGGGCATGATACTTCTCCCATGACTAATTTAAAATTGAGTCACCTGCTTCTTACTCCCAATCATGCACTTCAACTTGCCATCCAAGACTGGCTTTGCAAATCTTAAAGGTTCATTAATTCATTTAGGCTAATGTGCTCTTTTTATCCCCTTAAGTTTGGGGTTAGTTTCGTTTTAGTCCATGATTTTTTTTTTCCTGGTTGCAAATCTATCCTGTATCTAACACAACATTGTCAATTTGATTTGATCCCAACTCCTAAATTGGATAACTGTAGTTGAGGGAAATGGCCTATGTTATAGTAGACAAAAAAAGAGATTGTATTTTGGCTGCAATTTCCAGCCAAGAGAACAAGGAAAAGAGGAAGAGTAGAAAAAAGGGAGAGTAAGAGATGGGATTAAAATATGGGATTAAAATGAACCTTGTCCCATATTTAAGGGTCAAAAAGGACAATTTAGCCTTTTGTTTATGTATGTTACAAATATCTGTATATGCTAAATTGCTTTTCTTTAATGCTTTCTAGCTTCATCATTGTCAAGCATTTAATGATATAGGGTTAGTTGTTTTGCTGTTGATTCTGCTTTACTGAATCATTGAGATGCGATCAAACTGACTTATTGTACATTCAGAATTGCCACTGGAAAATCTTTGAAAACTCTTGAGCTTAAAGAATTTTCTACGAAGATGAGTCTAGATGCCTTTAATCTTGTAATATATATTATGAATTGCTGAAATCTTAGCAAATTGCTTTGATCTTATCTCTAGAACTTACGTAAATCTTTAGCGCATAATAATAAATAAGCTACCATTCTCCAAAATAAGCAATAGTTAGCTATGTCAAGTTAAAAGGAGGGCTAGATATTATTATGGTACTCATCTGTTTTTCTTGAGAAATTCTTAAGTGTTCTCGAAGCAATCATTTAATAAGTACTACCTCGGTTTTGTAGACTTTTATTGTCTCTTTAACTACATTTTTAGTATTATAGCTAAGGTGGTATACATTGAATGAATGATATTGAGTAAAAAAATTTCTTATTTCATAAGCAACTTAGAATCTCTCTCTCTCTCTCTCTCTCTTTTTTTTCTTCTTGTTGGATGTCTTTGTCATAACTCTAAATCAGTGCTAAGTGCAAACAGGTCAGTGCATGTCAGATGGTCCTTTGAGCGCCTTGAACATGTTATGTGACTGTCTTTACAATGGCTAGAGAGGGTCGAATATCTGCACCTATACATGCATCTCATTGTACGTAGTTGCACAATAACAAACCATAACCATTTGTCCATTGAGGGAAAATTTTGTAGCAGGAAATAAAGGTGATTCGAATACATAAATACATGTACCATAAAACCTTCATTGGAATGGTTTTCAGCACAGGAAGTGCAATATTTGCAAACACACTGTTGCCTTCATTTAAATCTTTAAGTTGCTTCAACAGCCTTGTAGTATTCCATCTCTCCAAGAAAGAAGGGAAGAAGTGGCATGCATTTCTGTTGAGTTAAAGGGGTGATCATCTTCTGCTATGAAGATCCCAAGTCTGGAATCCTCTAGGCTACCATCCAAAAGTGGATTGGACTCCCCTTTCAAGTTCCATAGATGGAATTCCTCCTTGCTAGATGTCATGTTTTCTTTAGAGCTTGTTTCTGATTTCTGAAGCATTTGATTGTCACCAAAATCATCTGGGTGGTTCTCGGTTTCTACACTATCCTAGGACTTGCAAATTTTCCACCCTGGTGGCTAGGACTAGGAGATTCAACTGATGCTGTGTCCAGACAATGGTTTGAACAAGAGGATTGGCTTTCCTGATTTTCATGGTTGTAGAAGTCAGAGTTTCATCGGCCAAATGTGGTTGGCAATGATTTTTCCTGCAGAATGCTTTGTGGTGGAGTAGACCTTTGGCAGGAACTCCCAAAACCTTGAATTCCTGTGGACAACCTACGAGCACGGTTTCTTTCTTCCTCAAGTAGTGTTCCTTCTTCCAGCAGATGCAATATCCGTTCTGATTTTTTTTCTGAGAGTTAGGCCCCAATTGAACCTGCATGGAAATACTCAAAATGACCTCACTATCTAGTAGCACCAGATGCAAGTATCAAGAAGAGAAAAAAATTCATGAGCAGGGATTTTAGATTAAGAATTGCTGAAAACATACCCACTGTCATCAATATACTGAAAGCATTTTATCTGACTAATAACATCTTTGTCACTCTGAAATTCCTTTGCAACACTTTCTGGCCCATGAGTCAACAGGTGCTCAAGCACAATGAGAGAATTGTAAGAGGCCCACCAATCCTTCTTGTCAAATTTAAGCAGCCTGTTTTAGAATTATCCCATTCACTGGTTCATCCATGATTAGATAATTAACATAAAGGTGGCAAGCATACTAAGAACAAAAAGAGGAGCCAGAAACACCTTTTGTGCAGAATCTCTACAATCCTCCAATAATCACCTAGCTCAAAAGCAGCCCTTGAAATTGATCTAAGTGTTGGGGAATCTGGGACCCATGGATTTCCATTTGTAGCTTCTTCTGTCATCCTGGAAATAGTAGAAGGCCATATAAGGGAACAAAATAAACTATATATCACAAATCCTAGAGCTAGTTTTGGTTATGAAACACATTAAAGCTTGATCAAAATGCCAAAATCTTATGATGGAGTCATAAAAGTGAAAAGCTTACAGTTCTGCAGGGGTAACATCGGTGAGAGCTAATCTAGCAGTCTTGAATTTCTCCTTGAGGAAGAAAGAAGCTTGCTTTTTGAATTAATGGAACAAAGGCGTGCCTATTTTGCTGGTGTTGTTTTTGTTCAACAGGAGTGACATATCTAAACTTTGTTACTCCCTTGGCGAAGGAACACAGATAAAAAGGAAGAAGAGAATAAGAGGAAGATTCAGAATTGACTGAATCAGTTTTTTGGAGTTGACTTGGGTTGGAATAAGCTGAGGTCGTAAGATGATGGTCCACATATATGGGATAATTTATCAGTTAATGTTAAATTGCTTCTTGATCTTACGGGAATCACTCAAAAACCACTAAACACAATGGGATGAATACTTGAATCTTCTTCAACGAGAAGGATTCGTAAAACACTTTATTAAAAATTCCGATGATCCTCTATGCAAGTCCCACATCGACTTTTATATACCTAGCAGAAATTACAATCATGCTACCGTTAAACAATCTAACGGCTAACAATCATTGCTACCATTAAACAATCTAACGGCTAACAATCATTTTACTAAAAATAGAAATTACAATATTAACAGCTTCAACAGCTATTTCCTATTTGGAATATAACAGAATCCCCTCCTTGTAAACGACCTTGCCCTCAAGGTCGTCTGAATCACGAAGCTTCCCAACGGAAGTCAGGAAATTGATCTCGAATGTCTTGCAATTCGTGCCAAGCAGCATCCTCGGGATTTGTTTGGTCCCATTGGACCAAAACCTCAGTAACGACCATATTCTTCTTCTGTTTAATGCGTCTATCCAAAATTGCAATTGGATGCAGTTGAAGTTTACCATCTTCTGCGAAATTAGGAAGATCAGTGGAAACTTGATGATCGCCAGCATGCTTCTTTAGTAATGAAATGTGTAAAACATTGTGGATTCGGGTAGAAGGAGGAAGCTCCAGCTTATATGCCACCTCTCCAATACGTTCCAGAATTCTAAAGGGATCATAGTACCTGGCAGCCAGTTTATGATAAGAAGAATTAGGGATAGAATGTTGCCTGTAAGGTTGTATCTTGAGGTAAACCAAATCATCAATGTTGAAGAACTTTTCTTTTCTCTTGTGGTTGGCATAAAACTTCATTCTGGATTGTGCTTTAGTGAGATTGTGGTGTAGGATGTGTGAAATTTCCTGCCTTGATTTGATTGTAAACTCCACAGCTTGGACCATAGAGTCGCCAACCACCAACGGGTCTGTCAAGGTAGGTGGATACCCGTAAAGCACCTCAAAAGGTGTCATTTGAGTTGCGGAGTGGTATTTAGTGTTATACCAATACTCAGCCATTGGCAAAAACTGAGTCAATTTGGAAGGGAAATCTCCAATAGCACATCTCAAATACCCTTCCAGTGCTTTGTTCAGCGCTTCAGACTGCCCATCAGTTTGTGGGTGGTATGTCGTTGATTTAAGAAGCTCAACTCCATGTAGTTTAAAAAGATCTTGCCAGAAAGCACTCATAAACACTGGATCCCTATCAGAAACAATCTCAGACGGCCAACCATGAAGCTTTGCAACTGAATCTAAGAAAGCAGTGGCCACTTTGGCGGCAGACAACGGGTGGGCAAAAGGCAAGAAATGAGCATACTTTGTCAGTCTGTCAATGACTACTAAAATTATAGTCATACCCTGTGATTTTGGGAGGCCCGTAATAAAATCCATAGCAATGGATTTCCAAGCTTGTGTTGGAATAGGGAGAGGCTGAAGCAAGCTTGCTAGAGCAGTCAAAATTGGTTTGAACCTTTGGCAAGTAGAGCATTTCAGCACCCACTGCTGGACCTCTTTCTACAGCCCTTTCCAATAGAACAACTCTTTAATTCATTTATAGGTTTGATGCATACCCGAATGGCCTTCAATTGGGGAAGAGTGGAAATAATTCAGCAATTTCTCCTTGAAAGCGTGATCCATGCCCACCACCAGCTTCCCTTTCCTCTTAAGGATATCTTGATCCCACGTATAATGTTTATGAGCCTGCTGAGATAACTTCATCTTATCAATAATCTTTTGCAGCTTGTGATCAGAATGCCAAGATTGCTTCACATCATGGAGAAGATCCGACCCTATGTTAAAAATGGTGAGTAAGCATGAGGACTCCAATTTCCTGGATAAGGAATCAGCAACCACATTATTAGTGTCTTTTTTGTACTCAATTTCAAAATCCAGCCCCATGAGTTTTTCCAATCCCCAATTCTGCATCATTGTTGTTGGTAGCTGCTCAAGCAAGTATTGCAAAGCTTTTTGATCTGTCTTTATAATGAAATGATTACCTAGTATGTAAGGTTGCCATTTCTTGATTGCAAAAAGTAGTGCATACAGCTCCTTTTCATAAGCAGACAACAGTTGGTACTTTGGACCCATGGCTTTGCTAATAAACGTTATGGGATGAGCATTTTGCAACAACACCGCACCTATGCCGACCCCTGAAGCATCTGTTTCAATAGTGAATCGCTGCTGAAAATTTGGTAAAGCCAGCACTGGTGCGGAAATCAAAGCCTGCTTCAGTTTAGTAAAGGTCTCATTGGCGTCAGGAGACCAAACAAAAGGTACTGACTTCTTAAGAAGAGTGGTAAGAGGCAGGGCTACTTTTCCATACCCCTGAATAAATCGTCTGTAATAGCCGGATAAGCCTAAAAACCCTCGCAACTCCTTCAAGTTAGTAGGAACTGGCCAATGCTGCACTGCCTCGACTTTACTTGCATCTGGTGTCACACCTACCTTGGAAATAGTATGACCTAAGTAATCAACTTGCTGGGCACCAAAGGAGCATTTACTCACATTGAGAACCAAGTGATTAGACTGCAAAATGTGAAAGGCAGTGTGCAAACAGTGCAGATGGTCCTCCCATGATTTTGAGTAAACCAAAATATCATCGAAGAAAACTAAGATGAATTTGTGTAAATATGGTCTAATTATATCATTCATGAGATTTTGAAAAGTTGCAGGGGCATTGGTGAGACCAAAAGGGAGAACAACCCATTCATAATGGCCGCTATGTGTTCGGAAAGCAGTTTTGTAAATGTCCTCCTCACGCATTCATATTTGATGATACCCACTCTTCAAATCCAACTTGGAAAAATAGCAAGCACCTTGCAGTTCATCTAGTAGTTCTTCAATGAGTGGAATAGGAAACTTGTTCTTAATTGTGGCAGCATTCAACCTCCTATAGTCCGTGCAAAATCGCCATTCACCATCCTTTTTTCGAATTAGAACAATTGGTGAAGCAAAGGAACTAGTGCTAGGCCTTATAACTCCTGTCAGCAGCATTTCCTCAACCATCTTTTCAATAACAGCCTTTTGAAACTGAGGGTACCGGTAAGGCTTTGAAGAAACAGGTTGATCGCTGGAAAGAAGGATCTTGTGGTCATACTTTCTATATAGGGGAAGGGCAGTAGGCTTTTGAAAGAGTTCGTGATATTGATGTAGAAGAGATTACAGTTCTCAATGTTGATCTTCACTCAATTCTGTAGTGTGCCTCGGCAATGTAAGGCTGTGAGCCTGTTGAAAGGTGAATAACATAGCATGTGCACATACACTCTTCAACTTGCCAATGTCCTCATGGATGCCGATTTTGGAAGTCTCACCTTGTAACCGAACTGACTTGCCCATGTGCTCAAATTGCATAGTCAATTGATCATAATTCCACCTTATTTCACCCAATTGCTTAAACCACTGTATGCCTAAGATTGCCCCAAAAGAAGAACTAGGCAAAACCAAAAAATCACCTTGGAAAAGATGGTTTTGAAATTTCCAGGGTAGTTTGTTCACACTTCTTGGTAATGTACACAGCTGCTTCATTGGCCACTAACACAGGAAAGCGCTTGATGAATTGAGTCTTCAACCCCAGGGATTTTACCCACTTATCACTGATAAAATTGTGTGTGCTGCCAGTGTCCATAAGAAAAGGAATTGATTGCTTCTTGATGACCCCTTTGAGCTATAATGTCTGACCCCCAGCAACTCCATTTAAGGCATTCAAGGAAATGTGAACCTCCTCATTACTCAACTGCTGATCAGCCTCCTCATTAACACCATTATCACTGTCCTGCATGCCATCAATATCACTATCCTCCAGTTGCACTTGTTCCCACAAAATGGCACTGAGTTTGCCCCATACCTTGCACTTGAATCGATGGTTTCTATCCCAAGGTTCCCCACAAAATCTGCATATCCCTCTGGCCAATCTCTCATTCATTTCTCTTTGATTACCCTGCATTTGTGCGTTGGGCCTAGAATCACTAGGAAGGTTAGGTTTAGGACTTTGAGTGTTGAAGGGGGTTTTGGGAGGAGGAGTTGAATAGGTATTGGAGTATGGCTTAGTATGGAAATTATTGGAAATGGGGGACCAATTTCGAAAGGGTCTAAGGTACTGGTTAGGGGTGGGTGGCTTCACAGTATAAGGTTTGGCATGTAATTCTAGCAAAATTTCCTCTTGTAGCTTTGCCAAACGCATGGCTTCTGGTACTGAGCTTGGTTTGTGCAATCTCACAGACTTCTCTAAGGAAGGGTGCAACCCAGAAAGGAAGAAACTAAGGGTCATCTCCTCATTGATCATTGTTCTGGCCAAAATCTCATCAAACTTCTCGAAGTATTCTTCCATCGAGCCTTCTTGTTTGAGTTTGGACAACTCAGCAATTGGATCGCCATAAAGACTCGAATCAAATCTTAATGCTATATCAGTTAATAATTGGGGCCAAGAAATGGTTTTAGTGCCTTTCTTGATGACATAATGCCTCTGCCATGAGAAGGCTTTCCCCTCCATAGCCAAGAGAATCAATTTGTTGCGCTTGTCATCCGGAACATCTTCTACCTCAAAGAATTACTCCATTCTGCCTCGCCATTCCCGAAAGTTGGAGCCATCGAAGGTGGGAAATGGCACATGCATTCTTGAAGGGGTACTGGAATCCACGGTGATTTCATCATCTTTCTCACCTTCAGATTCTGTTGGGTCCCGGTTGCCCTCCGCTGCAGGCTTCTTTTGCCCACGCAACAATTCCTCCATCATGGCACGCATCTCTTCTAAGGAAGTCTTAGTCGCCTGTTGAGAGTCCTCCAAGATCTTTTCAAGTCCCTCAATTCGAGACTCAAGTTCTTTGTTGGTTACCGAGCCAACCATTGTCCCTGACTTTTGATACCAGTTGTTAAATTGCTTCTTGATCTCATGGGAATCACTCACAAAAACCACTAAACACAATTGGATGAATACTTGAATCTTCTTCAACGAGAAGGATTCGTAAAACACTTTATTAAAAATTCTGATGATCCTCTATGCAAGTCTCACATCGACTTTTATACACTTAGCAAAAATTACAATCATGCTACCGTTAAACAATCTAACGGCTAACAATCATTGCTATCATTAAACAATCTAACGGCTAACAATCATTCTACTAAAAATAGAAATTACAGTATTAACAGCTTCAACAACTATTTCCTATTTGGAATATAACAGTTAAATGCATAATTGACATGATAATGGTAATTTAATTTATTAAATAATCAATTTTTATTCTTAATGATAAGTAAGTTTCAACTTCTCATTTGATACTTGATGGACAATAAAAGATAGAGATATAGTTAAATTGATCTCTTTCTATTCATAAAGGTTACCCCATATTCTGTTTCCATAAGAAAAATTATGGGTAACGTAGGAAATGATTAAGAGAGAAAAACCATTTTGTTTGTGAATACAAGGTTTCGCTGTGACTTCTTCATCTTAGGTACAATCATGTAAGCTTTTTAAGTGGGAGAATTATGTGCTCAACATCCTAAACATATTAAGTTTAATTATTACTATCTCATGCACAACTAATCCTCTGATACAAGAGAAGCAACGCCTAATATATCTTCATCGATCAAATGAAATGGCGCTGTCGCAGGGTTGATAGTCTATGTGAGGAGAAGAATTCAATGGACAATATGGGTTTGGAGTGGAGAATTGCAATTTACAAATGATGTTTTTGTCAAATTATCATTTGTTTTTAATTTATTTTTCAATCTTTGAAATTGTAAACGTATATAAAAGCATGACTTTGTGAAGTCAACATCTCACCACTCAGGACAGCTGGTGTTGAAGTTTGAATCTTGAAATTGTTTATTGTTAATTCCAGAGCTTCTCCTTCGAGACCCAGAGTTGTATAATTTACAAGAGGAGATGGCATCGGTCAATCAGGCACACAGTACGGGTATCAAAACGTGCGGCACGAGCCAAGTCCAATTTTGGGTTAGCTCACTTATTGCGGGTTAACAAACACATTTCGCTAGTCTGGTCATGGGTCGGAATTATTTTATTTATTTATTTATTTTTTTTATATTTTTAATTTTTAATACTTAAAAATTTTATTTTTATATTTTATTATTATATTTTTATTTTACATACTTTAAATACTAACAAATATTAAATAAAATTATGTTTGTAATACAAACATTAATTTATATTAAAAAAAATAAAGTTAAAACTTTTTACATATCATAAAAATTATTAATTAAACAATTAAACATTGGGTTGTTCTAATCGAGTCAAAATTTATTTTTACATCAATTTTGTTTAGCTCAAACTACCTATTTTATTGAGCTATTTAGGTTCAGCCCATTTTGATACCCTTACATGTAGGCGGGCCTAGCGAAAATTTTAGAATCCATAACACTATTCTAGTGGACCATGATGTTATTTGTGAACACCCAATTTTGACCGGATTAAAAGAAAAAAAAAGAAACAAAAAAGAGAAAAATAAAAAAAATAAAAAAAAAGATTAAAAAAGGATTTGTTTTTTTTCGTTGGGATAAAAATCTTTTTCTTTTCTTTAGCCATGCAGCATCACCACTGCAGCAGGGGACAAGCACTTTTGCCTCCCATTCTCTCTTTCCACAGTGCACAGTTTTTGCTCTCCACTCACCCCATCGTCACGTCCCCTGCAATATTCCCCACTTCACGCACAGAGCACACATGCATTTTTTTTTTCTTGTTTATTCCATCTTCATCCTTTGCTATCTTCATCTCCCACGACCAAACCTGCACACACAGAACTTTTTCTTTTTTTTATCCCCCTAACCATACCACCCGTGCATGAAGGAGCATCTATCCTGCCACATTTTTGAAAAAAAAAAAAAAAAAGAAAGAAAGAGCATCATCAGTGAATAAAAAGAAAGACTGCAACCTCCATCAGGGGGCGGATTATTGGACCTTGAATCACCCAACCATCTTCACATCCGGAAAACCGACCACAAAGAAGACACCCTCCACCTCTCCTCTATCACCGCCAATGTGACCTTCACCCTTCTTCCATAACCCATCCAAGCCTCTCAACCGTAATAAAGAACTACCCTTCACCACCTTCCAACCCTTCAACCTATATTTCCTCCATCTTCCACGTAAAGCACCCCCAACCCTCACCTTCCTCTTCCACCGTAGCCACCCATTACCAACCGAGTCAACTCACCACCTCATCTTCACCACCCTCCAACCGTGGAACACCATTTAAACCACCACCCAACCTTCCTCACCACTCCAAACCCCGAACACCACGCAGCCTACCCCATCATCACAACTACCCAACCACTCACCTTCATCTTCCTAAACAAGAACCTCTCCATCATCTCTAAAAACCCCTCCACCTCTCCTCTACCACGTCTAGGCTTCCAACCTTCATCCTATCTTCCACATCCACGCAGATCCATCTCATCCTCACCCTTCACCTTCACAAACAGCCCTCCCACCACCATCTCAACTTTCACGTAACTACCTCTCCCTTTTCATCCCTTCACCCACGTGGACCCATACCACCATTACCTCCATCAACTCCATTTTCAACCTCCCTTCATCCACCCCGTGCCTACCACTACACAACAACCATTAACCTCCATCAAAACCCTTCACCCACATCACCACCATCATCACCGAGACACCACGTGAAAGCCACCCACCATTCACGTAACCACCATGGCAGCACCTTCTCCAAGCTCTCACCCTCCACCGTGACCACCATGCAAGCAAACCTCCCATCACCAAAACCATCCTTACCCAACCAAACCAGCCACCACATCAACTCCATCTTCCTCTTCCCACCGTAGCCATCCAAGCCAACCACAACCATCTCCTGCAAACCTCCAACCGTGACCTCCTAGCCACACCATTCTCATCATCTTCGCCACCGGTCACCGCCCCACCACCGCGAGTGGATCCGGATCATTGCGCCTCCATCCTTGCAACTCGAGTTGCGCTTGCGTCGAACCGCAGCCCACCGTGTCTTTGCTCTCCCGCACCGTCCGAACCGCGCCACCCACTAACAGGAAACCCCATACCATCACTTGGGGCTGCTCGCTCGTGCCGCCCTCCGCACGGAACCACCGCGCGCCGCTTCCCGCCGCAAAACGCCATACTGCGCCACCACGAAGTCCTGCTTTGCGTTTCACGTTCTTCCTGTTTGTCTCTACTTCTTATTATCATTATTATTATTATTATTTGTTTCATTCAATTTGTTTATATATTATTTTATATTGTTTGAGTTCTTCGCTATTGTTATTATTTTGGGTCAAATACATTTGTATGGGTTATTTAAGTTTGGGTCATTGTTATCATTTTTTTTTTTTAAAAGTGGGCGTTTTTATTGTTTTTTTTTGTTTTTTGTTTCTTTAAAAAAAATTATTATAAATTGGGCCCTTTTAATTTGAATAAAAAAAATAATAAATAAAAATAAATTAAAAACAAAATAATTAATCTTACCGACAAAAATAGAATAAAGAGAAAAATAAAAAATATTTTGAGCTTATTTGCTTGCGTTATTTAAAATTGATGGCGTTTATTGTATGTAATAGTGTGTTTTATGTGGTGTATTATGATTAATTTTTAAAAAAAATAAAAAATAAAAACTAAGAAATAAAAAAAAATAATGATAAAAATATAAAATAATTAAACCCGTTTTTTTAAGAATAAAATAGGATTAATTGAGTTGTAACAGCTTATTGATCCTATGATTTTATAATCATCTAAATTGTAACAAATTTGATAATCAGTGGGTGACGTCTCTAGCGTGACGCGAGCTTCACCTATTCAATCCTTAATTTGAATAACTGAGTCGCGACGGCTTGTTAATTCAAATTTTCAAAATTATTTTAATTAAAATCAACTAACCCACAAATCATTTTCTAAAGAACTACGTAACTTTGAGTTCCCCATTGCACCGGGGGATACGTAGGAGCAGAATTTCATTTCTGTCAAGCCAAAATTAAATTTTCATAAATGTGTGGTTTTTCTTTTTTGTAAATAGTTACAATATTTTCACAAAGGGTAAAATAAATATTCCCAAGGATTGTTAATAATTTACACAATTAATTTAAATGTACCGTCTTAGGACGGGTGTGTTAGGGGTGCAGTGGGATTAAGTTTCCACCCTTCCCTAAGCATAACCGACTCCCGAATCCAATCTGGTTTTCAAAGACCGTTTTCAAAGAAAGGTTTTCCAATTTTTCCTAAGTTAAAATAAAATTGGTGGTGACTCCTTTTTTCCATTTTCATATTTTAAAAGCACCTCGAGTTGCTATTTCCCGCCGCGATCTCCGGTCGCGACAGATGGCGACTCCACTGGGGAGATTTGGAGAGTCAAGCCTGTTGTTGTTAGTTGTGCAAATTGTTAATAATTTTTATTTATTTATTTTACCTTTTTTAGCTTCGTTTTTGTTTTCTTTTTGTTTGTAAATGGATTTTATTTATTTTTGTTTTATGTAAATATCGATAGCATTATCTTATGTATATTGTTACTTGTATATATTTGTGCATAATTGTTGAAACCTTAGGATAGATGATTCTTTGTCACTGGCTATTGTATATATGTTTTTGCGGGTTGGGGTTAGTTTCTTTTTAAATTTTTGTACAGGTTTGTACGCTCCCAAAGGCCTCCATTGCACCTACACGTAAAGCACACACATTCGAGTGGGGCCCTATACCCGGTCCGAGTGAAGCCTAAGATAAGTAGAGGTTGCGTAGTGGTAGCCATTTTGGATGTACTTCTGTTTGGTTATCGCGAAAACCTCATCTAGAGTGCGCTTTTTTCATGAATGTCCCACACCTAGTTGGTTTACCCACTATTTCGTGGTCAACATTCGAAATAGGACTTGGCTCTAGAGACCTTTAAAATAGAAGAGCCACCCTATGGAAGTTATCATGAACTAGAAAGACTCTTAGATCCTTAGGATGGAATTCCCAAGTTTAAGGCAACCTCATTAGGACACAAAGGAGCGTACTTCTTCTTTCCTCATGCCATCCATTCTTAAAAAAAAAAAAACTTAAAAAATACATTTTCTTACATTCTTCTAAAAAAAAAATAAAAAATCATCTTGCATTTTTATAACCTTAAAAAAAAAACTTTCATTTTCATGACATTGCATAAAGAAAATCATGCATTCCTAGTATTCAAAAAAAAAAATCATGCATTTTCATGACACTCCAAGCATTCTTAAAAAAATAATAATAATAAAAAATCATGCATTTTCATGCCATCCTTAGCATTTAAAAAAAATAAAAATAAATCAGGCATTTTCATAAAAAAAATTTTCATGCATGGCATCTTTAGCATTCTAAAAAAAATATATATAAAAAAATAAATCATGCATTTCATTCCATGCATTTGAAAAGAAAATGTTTTCATTTCATTCATCTCATCTTATGCATGACATTCCTTGTATAATGTTACCGTGTTCGGCAACTATTGCGCGACTAAGGAAAGAAGACACCGCCTCAAACAATTTCAAGAACTTCCAGAGAATGCAGAAATGGAGGTGATGAACCTTCTCCATCCACATTATGAATAAAAAAGGAAAAGAAAAAAAGACAGCTGTGTACCCGACAATGAGGTAGGTAGTGCCATTAAACTTTATCGGAGGCATGTGGAGACAACAACTGCGAAAATCTTGCAGTGTAGATTTTATTGGAATTCTTTATTCAAGGTCTGTTTCACCTTTTGCAAAAGTTGCGGAAATTGGTCAATAAAGTTTTGCTTTAAGATTCTCATCCATACTTACTCCTTAGAAAATTGAGATCTAGGAGGCGCGGTTCTTTTGTTGTCAAACACGTGTATCTTATGGGGCCATAGACATTGAGAATCCTAGGAATGGTAATGCGCTTAAAGTTAATGGACCAAGACTCAACCATTTCTGGAACATCAAGTTGTTGAGTTCTCTGTGTTGCCGGTTAAATGGCGGATAACGGTACTCCGTGACTCTCAAGTCGGTTTGTTTTTCAGTTTCCCATAATAACTGATTTCTTCTCCTTTCAAAATGGATGTCATTCTCTCAAATCTAAGAAAATATTTTCCTTCTCTCCCTCTAAATGCTCTAACAAAAGTCTATGAAGCTAGGTGTGAAAGACTGAGATTGTTAATGTATAAGGGCATCCCAGAAGATATACGCTGGATAATCGAAGCAAAGGTTCGTTTAGCTGGTGAATCTTCAGATTCATTTGTCCCATACATGCCTGGTCTCGGTAAAAGTTCATTTTCAAAAAGGAGAAGAGCAAAAAGAATGAAAGTTTGTTACAAGTGTGCACGATGGAATTGCAACACGCGATGTCACTCTTTGGGGATGGTTTCTGTAAATATAGAAGATAAAATATTCTTCATTAAGAATGAACTGAGTAAGGAGTCATTAGATAATATCTTATTGACTTTTGAGACGCATTCTTGCGGAGTTGTGCAGTGTGAACTTCTTAGTTTGTGGAATCTCTTCAGGGACGAGCAAGAGCGTTACAGTCTTGGGAATCTGACTCAAAAAGACCCTGTTTGCCAATTTATAAGAAAATTGGATGGGAAGCTTATCCTCGACTCATAGAAGGCGTTTAAGCCGTTTCTGGACGTGAAACCAGAGGAAGATGTGAGCCACAATCACAACAACATGTATATATTATCTTGTACATTTAAAAAAAAACTAAAAACTAAAAAAAAAAAAAGGCGAAACTTCGGTTGTACTTGGTCTTTAATTAGATTAGAGCCCCCGCGTTGGAGTGGGCGCACCGTCATTGACTCGGGTGCACCTTCGCACGCCGGTCGGTAAATAAGGTTCGTGTGCCATGCTCTGCAGAGAGCCGCGCAAGTATTCCCTGTGTTTTAACCAAAGGCTCGCTTGTTGATGGACGACGAAAGAAGCATCCCGTGTTTGCATTCTCGCGTGACAATGCCTCCGAGCCGAATCTGTGATTTAATGCCATGGGCTCTTCAACGACCTCTCACCGGGCCGTGGTCGTTGGTGGTAGCCGTCGATTTACGCACTTTAATTAGTGGCGTCGTAGCTCAATCCAAAATATCCCACAAGCGGGAGGAGAAGAATGCCCAGATTGGCCGAGCCGTCTTGGTATTACTACACTCATGACGCTTAAAGATATAAAAATCGCCATGAAACCTGTACATAAAGGTATGTAATCATTTGTTATTATCTTTGTATGATTTTGTTGAATTTTGGTTTTGGACAGACGATCTTTTGGATGGGATCCTTCGGGGGTTTCTAGATTTCTTTACCCTGATGATTTTTAAAAACAAAAAAACAAAAAAACAAATTTTTTTTTTTTATGTTTCTTAAATTCAACCTTTTCTGACAACAGCCGACCTATCCTTCTAGGTGCAATTATTTCCCTTTCCATTCTTTTTCTTATTTAAACACTCCATCTTCTCATTTATCTTCAACTCAGAAACACTCAAAGAGAAGAAGGATATAGAATGGGGCCTGCTATTCGTAACCTAAAAAATGTCTGTGTTTTTTGTGGGTCGAGTTATGGGAAGGGATTAGAGTTTGTAAACGCAGCTAGCACTCTTGGTCGAGCACTTGTCTGCGAGGAATATTCATCTTGTATATGGGGGAGGTTGTCGTGGGTTAATGGGGGGCTGTTTCACTTGCGCTCTTATAGGAGGCAAAGTTTTAGGTGTTATTCCTAAACCTTTCATTTGAAAGTAACATCACCGGCAAGACAGTTGGAGAAGAAATTGGTAACATCCATGCATGGACGCATGAAAATAATGGTGACAATTCGATGCATTTCTTGTCTTACCGGTGGTTTTGATACTTTGGAAGAAATTTTTCAAATTGTCTCTTGGTCGAACCGAACATCCACCATAAACCCATTGGTCCTGTTGAATGTTAATAATTTCTTTGACCTTTTGTTATTTTTTCTTAACAAAGTCGTGGAACAGTAAATTTATCACTCCTTCTAAGCAAGACAACTTCTTATCTCTCGCCTCCACTATTGATGAGCTCATGGATAAATTGGAAGCTTTTGAGTATGTACCTGATAAGGTATTGGCTCAGATAGATTGGTCAATAGGAAGCAGCAAAGGAAGTAACAAGAAAAGCAAGCCAGATTTGACACTTTCTCTTTAATCGGTTTGATTTTATTGTACTTTGTTTCTGTTTAAGTTTGTGTCCGCTTTCTCCAACAGGGTCCGATGCAGCACTGACTGTGTGCTTCTTTTCTACTGGGCGTTAATTCACTTCTTATCAGGTTGTTTTGCTCTTTTCTATATCTCTCTTTCACGTTGAGGACAATGTTATGATCTGGTTGGGGGAAAGGATCGTTGTGTGCCTAAATATATAAAAACAAAAAAAAAACAACAAAAACAAAAAAGGTGTGTGTATTGTGCTTTTTTTCTACTGGGCGTTGATTCACTTCTTATCAGGTTGTTTTGCTCTTTTCTATATCTCTCTTTCACATTGAGGACAATGTTATGATCTGGTTGGGGGGAAGGATCGTTGTGTGCCTAAATATAAAAAAAAAAAAAAAAACAAAAAAAAAAAAACAAAAACAAAAAAAAAGGGTGTGTGTATGCATTAATATGTTTATATGTTTGTCGAGTAATTTCCTAAACCGAGTTAAGGATGGCAGAGTAGGGAGTAGATTTTACTCTTGAGACGCATTTTAGTTGGGGTAGATAACTAGTTTGTGTGGAAGTAGCAATTGAAATTCAGGAAAATTTGCATGATTGAGTAAATTGTCTTCTTTCTTAAAAATCATATGTTTGGTTATGGATGTTGAATTGGTGGACTGAGAATGATAGAACTATATCTCGTGAGATCTTGAGCCTACTGGATGGATTCAACATTTATGCCATTCTCTTCTTTCTTGTGTGATTTTCACTCATGATAATGATCACTCTAGAACTTGCTTTGATTCTTTTTGAGGCTACGTTTCACTTGCATGCATGAACATGATTGAGGCATTTTTTAAAAAATAGCTACTTTAGCCGAATAGCCAACCTTGCATATTTTCCTTTGCTTAACCCCTTTGAGCTTATTTGACCATTCTTTGTTTCTAACTCATTACGTGCCTTAAATGAAAAATCATGTTCTAACCCAACCTTAGGGAATAAGAGAGCATTGACTTTGTTATTTGATGAGTTCTTGAACAAGTGTGGGGGTGCATGTGCAGATTGGTAAAAAAAGAAAAAAAAAAGAAAGAAAAAGAAAAAAAAGGGGAAAAAGAAAATATGAGAGCTGATTATTGCTACAATCAAAAGAATGCACCATGTGATATATTCATACCTAGAATGAGGGTGGATGATTGGAAATAACAGGAATAGAAGGAGAATGTTCAAGCCTAAAGGAATTCAATCTACCAATTGATCTTTAACAAAACATTAGTTAGATATTGGTCATTGTTCTGTATGAGAAAAAACTAAGAAAATCGTGGGAAAGTTAGATTGAATGTTCTCAAACATCTTCTTCACTCTAACTGTATCATAATGCTCTTCTATTCTCTTTGGTATTTAACTTGACATATCCATATTACTTCCACCTTTACCTTGACCCCATTATAACCTTGAATAAAGTCCTCATGATTTGTGTATACATGTATTTTGAGTAGTGGAGAAGTAGAAAATAAGCAAGCATATGGTAGTGAAATTTTCATGGGTCGAATTGAGTGAAACACCTACCTTTTAAACACTTGAGAGATTGAGAGTAAATTCTGTGAAGATCTATCATTCTTTACTCATGTTTTTCAATTGAAGTATCATTGCTTGTTGATTTGAGATGTGAAGATGTGTTGCCTCATGAATGTTTGATTACTTGAATTATTAATTGATCTTCATTCTTAAATATTATTAGAAATTGAGTCTTTTAGAATGTTTAACTTTTGAGTCAGTTTTTTTTCTGTTTTGCCCGAGGACGTGCAAAAGAGTAAGTGTGGGGGGTGTTTGATAATTAATGATGTCCAGTTGTCGAATCTTGACTCAAGCGAAAAAAAAAAAATCTTTGATTGTCTTGCTATTTTATTTCTTGTGTCTTTAACTGTTGTAAATAATATCCTTTCTGTAGTCAAACTTCTAAGAACAATTTGGAAGTTGTTCGTTTTTTTCCTGTTGTACTTTTTGAATTCATGAGTGTCTGTGACATAATGCTTCAGGTAAAGTGACCATGAGTACAACACCATGATTTGACCATCTAATGGTAATTTCTTATTGACCAATTTAGATCGAAGAGATCTTGGAAATCCCAATTGATGGAAGAGGAGGTACCGAGCAAAAAAAAAAAAAGAAAAAGAAAAGAAAAAGCTCAAAAACCCGAAAGGCGGCCTAAACAAAAGTTAAAAAAAAAAAAAAGAAGTAAAAAAAATGAAAAAAGAGCCCGTTAGTCCGAAAACCGAAAGGGCGGCCTAAACAAAAGTTGAAAAAAAAACAAATAAAATGAAAAAAGAGCCCGTTAGTCCTGAAAAACTGAAGGGTCGGTCTAAACAAAAGTTAGGGCAAATGAATGGGCAAAATCTCGAGGAAGTTGGCACAGAAACACCTTGAAGGGTGCACCCAAATGGGGCAATTTTGAATTGCGTGTGATCGCCTACACAGGGGCGTTTTGTTTGCATTTAGTTGGCCATATTGGGGCAAAAAAAAAAAATTTTTTTTTTTGAAGGATTAAGGAGAAGTGTGTTGAAGGAAGTAGCAACGCAGACAAGGACTGAGTTATCAAGCGGTTGCGAGGGAATCAACTAAATGAGAGACAAGGTTAAACACGGGGCAAAATTTTCTCTCAAGGAATTAGTCAAGCAATGGTTCATCCCATTTCTTGAAAGGAGAGTTGAAAGTGAAAAACAAAGAAAAAAAAGAAGGAAAGGAGAAGAAGAAGGAAAGAAGCGAAGGGTCTAAGGAAGAAAGGCATGTGAATAAAGTTTGAGTGGTCAAAGCTTTCCAAAGTCGTCCTTGGTTCAAATGTTTTTAAATAAAATTTAGAAAATAAAAAAAAAAAAAGAAAAAAAGAAGAGAAAGAAAAAAAGAAAGAAAAAAAAAAAAAAAAAGAGAAAAGCAAAGGAAAAACAAAGGAAAGAAAATGAAAAAAAAAATGAAATGAAAAAAAAAACTGGGGCAATTTTAAGTGGTGATGGAAGACAAAACTGGGGCAATTTTAAGCGACAATTGACGGAAGAGAGCTCGTGTCACTGGTTGTTGTAATATCCATCTGAGAATTAGGACCTATCTAATGAGAAGAAAGGAATCCTAACTGGGGTAATTGTCTGTCACATTGCCTTTATATCATCCTTTTGTACTATTTACCTTTTCGTGCTTGTGAACACTCAAATCAATGAAAATACTTTCCTTTCTTCTCTTTTTATTCTTCATCTTTCTTCGTCATGTTCCTTTCCTTTATATTTGTGAAGTCACACGTGTTTATTACAAAATGCTTCGATAAAGAGGGAATATGAATTCAGTATCATTGATTTAACAATTTAATGGCAATCCTCTAACTAACAAGTTAGATCAAGAATGAATCAGAAGGTTCAAACGAGGAAGAAAAGCTCCTAATGCAATCGGCAATGTTAAGAGGGAAACTATGAACCTGATGAGCAAACTCAGAAGTAAAGTAACTCCAGTGTCCGAGGATCCCAAGGAACTCGAAATAAGTTGATAAGCCCTGGTTTGTGAGAGCCTACGCCCGGGTTCGATAGATCAAAGTTTTCCGAGGAAGCAATTAGAACCAGGTATGCAAGAGAAAGTTTTGGCATAATGTTTTTGAGCTTCTGATATAATTTTAAGTTGCAGGAATGTACGTCGCAACATCTCTCAATGAGCTGCAAATTTGTGAAAAGTGACGTCTTTGGCTTTTGCGCCAAGCTTCACTATAAAAGAACAGCGAAATAAAAGATCTTTTTGGGCCAAGCCCATTGTCTCTTTAAATTCCGGGCCAAGCCCACTGTCTCTCAAATTCTGGGCCAAGCCCACTGTCTCTTAAATTCTGGGCCAAGCCCATTGTCTCTCAAATTCGGGGCAAGCCCATCTTGTTTTAAATTTAGGCCAAGCCCATTGTCTCTCAAATTCTGGGCAAGCCCACTGTCTCTCAAATTCCAGGGCCAAGCCCATCTTTGTTTTTAAATTTTGGGCCAAGCCCACTGTCTTTAAAATTTCAGGTCAAGCCCACTGTTTTTTAAATTTTGAGCCAAGCCCATTTTCTTTTAAATATGGGCCAAGCCCATCTTTTAAATTTTGGGCCAAGCCCATTATTTTTAAATTCAAGGGCCAAGCCCATCGTCTTTTAAATTCGGGGCCAAGCCCATCTGTTTTTCAAATTTCGGGCCAAGCTCATCGTCTTTTAAATTTTGGGCCAAGCCCACTGTCTTTTAAATTTTGGGCCAAGCCCACTGTCTTTTTAAATTCCGGGCCAAGCCCACTGTCTCTTAAATTCCGGGCCAAGCCCACTGTCTTTTAAATTCTGGGCCAAGCCCACTGTCCTTCAAATTCTGGGCCAAACCCACTGTCTTTTAAATTTGCGGGCCAAGCCCATTGTCTTTTAAATTCCGGGCCAAGCCCACTGTCTTTCAAATTCTGGGCCAAGCCCACTGTCTTTTAAATTTGCGGGCCAAGCCCATTGTCTCTTAAATTCCGGGCCAAGCCCACTGTCTTTTAAATTCTGGGCCAAGCCCACTGTCTTTCAAATTCTGGGCCAAGCCCACTGTCTTTTAAATTTTAGGCCAAGCCCACTGTCGTTTACCTTTTGTAAAGTCACCCAAGATCTTTTTTTAAAATTCAAAAAAAAAAAAATGTGTGTCGAATCGAGGATGTACATGACTCGTTGATAATGTAGTGACGTCTTTGGCTTTACGAAGTTTCACTTTGGTAGGATTAACGATGTTGCGACAACTCGTAAATCCACGTTTTAGCTCATTGGTTTCCAAGCGGCGTCTTTACCTTGTCCATTCACCTCATCCCACACACTCTTGGGACAAAATTGGAGTTCATTTCTTTACTGGTTTCCTACGACGATCAAAAGAAAAATCACAATTTTTCTTTTATCTAATAAGAAACAAGTAAAGAGGGGCAACTGTGAACACCCAATTTTGACCGGACTAAAAGAAAAAAAAAGAAACAAAAAAGAGAAAAATAAAAAAAAATAAAAAAAAGATTAAAAAAGGATTTGTTTTTTTTCGTTGGGATAAAAATCTTTTTTCTTTTCTTTAGCCATGCAGCATCACCACTGCAGCAGGGGACAAGCACTTTTACCTCCCATTCTCTCTTTCCACAGTGCACAGTTTTTGCTCTCCACTCACCCCATCGTCACGTCCCCTGCAATATTCCCCACTTCACGCACAGAGCACACATGCATTTTTTTTTCTTGTTTATTCCATCTCCATCCTTTGCTATCTTCATCTCCCACGACCAAACCTGCACACACAGAACTTTTTCTTTTTTTTATCCCCCTAACCATACCACCCGTGCATGAAGGAGCATCTATCCTGCCACATTTTTGAAAAAAAAAAAAAAGAAAGAGCATCATCAGTGAATAAAAAGAAAGACTGCAACCTCCATTAGGGGGCGGATTATTGGACCTTGAATCACCCAACCATCTTCACATCCAGAAAACTGACCACAGCAGCACCCCTCCACCTCTCCTCTATCACTGCCTAACAGCCTTCACCCTTCTTCCATAACCCATCCAAGCCTCTCAACCGTAACAGCAACTACCCTTCACCACCTTCCAACCCTTCAACCTATATTTCCTCCATCTTCCACGTAAAGCACCCCCAACCCTCACCTTCCTCTTCCACCGTAGCCACCCATTACCAACCGAGTCAACTCACCACCTCATCTTCACCACCCTCCAACCGTGGAACACCATTTAAACCACCACCCAACCTTCCTCACCACTCCAAACCCCGAACACCACGCAGCCTACCCCATCATCACAACTACCCAACCACTCACCTTCATCTTCCTAAACAAAGAACCTCTCCATCATCTCGAAAACCCCTCCACCTCTCCTCTACCACGTCTAGGCTTCCAACCTTCATCCTATCTTCCACATCCACGCAGAGATCCATCTCATCCTCACCCTTCACCTTCACAAACAGCCCACCACCATCTCAACTTTCACGTAACTACCTCTCCCTTTTCATCCCTTCACCCACGTGGACCCATACCACCATTACCTCCATCAACTCCATTTTCAACCTCCCTTCATCCACCCTGTGCCTACCACTACACAACAACCATTAACCTCCATCAAAACCCTTCACCCACATCACCACCATCATCGGTACCGAGACACCACGTGAAAGCCACCCACCATTCACGTAACCACCATGGCAAAGACCTTCTCCAAGCTCTCACCCTCCACCGTGACCACCATGCAAACAAACCTCCCATCACCAAAACCATCCTTACCCAACCAAACCAGCCACCACATCAACTCCATCTTCCTCTTCCCACCGTAGCCATCCAAGCCAACCACAACCATCTCCTGCAAACCTCCAACCGTGACCTCCTAGCCACACCATTCTCATCATCTTCTGCCACCTGGTCACCGCCCCACCACTGCGAGTGGATCTGGATCTGTTGCGCCTCCATCCTTGCAACTCAGAGTTGCGCTTGCGTCGAACCAGCAGCCACCGTGCTGCTCTCCTGCACCGTCCGAACCGCGCCACCCACTAACCGGAAACCCCATACCATCACCGGTGCTACTGCTCGTGCCGCCCTCCGCACCGGAACCACCGCGCGCCGCTTCCTGCTGCAAAACGCCATACTGCGCCACCACGAAGTCCCTGCTGCGTTTCACGTTATTCCTGTTTGTCTCTACTTCTTATTATCATTATTATTATTATTATTTGTTTCATTCAATTTCTGTTTATATATTATTTTATATTGTTTGAGTCTGTCGCTATTGTTATTATTTTGGGTCAAATACATTTGTATGGGTTATTTAAGTTTGGGTCATTGTTATCACTATTTTTTTTTTAAAGTGGGCGTTTTTATTGTTCTTTTTTGTTTTTTTGTTTCTTTAAAAAAAATTATTATAAATTGGGCCCTTTTAAGTGAATAAAAAAATAATAAATAAAAATAAATTAAAAACAAAATAATTAATCTTACCGACAAAAATAGAATAAAGAGAAAAATAAAAAAATATTTTGAGCTTATTTGCTTGCGTTATTTAAAATTGATGGCGTTTATTGTATGTAATAGTGTGTTTTATGTGGTGTATTATGATTAATTTTTTAAAAAAAATAAAAATAAAAACTAAGAAATAAAAAAAAATGATAAAAATATAAAATAATTAAACCCGTTTTTTTAAGAATAAAATAGGATTAATTGAGTTGTAACAGCTTATTGATCCTATGATTTTATAATCATTTAAATTGTAACAAATTTGATAATCAGTGGGTGACGTCTCTAGCGTGACGCGAGCTTCACCTATTCAATCCTTAATTTGAATAACTGAGTCGCGACGGCTTGTTAATTCAAATTTTCAAAATTATTTTAATTAAAATCAACTAACCCACAAATCATTTTCTAAAGAACTACGTAACTTTGAGTTCCCCATTGCACTGGGGGATACGTAGGAGCAGAATTTCATTTCTGTCAAGCCAAAATTAAATTTTCATAAATGTGTGATTTTTCTTTTTTGTAAATAGTTACAATATTTTCACAAAGGGGTAAAATAAATATTCCCAAAGATTGTTAATAATTTGCACAATTAATTTAAGGTACCGTCTTAGGACGGGTGTGTTAGGGATGCAGTGGGATTAAGTTTCCACCCTTCCCTAAGCATAACCGACTCCCGAATCCAATCTGGTTTTCAAAGACCGTTTTCAAAGAAAGGTTTTCCAATTTTCCAAATTCAAATAAAATTGGTGGCGACTCCATTTTTCCATTCTCATATTTTAAAATCACAAGTGAGTTGCTATTTTTCGCCGCGATCTCCGGTCGCGACATTCTTTTTTATACATACTGTTTCTGGCTTTAAATCATCATTGTTAATTTGAGCTCAAATTCATTATACCAAACTTTCTGTTGAACCCATGATCAATTTTATTGTATCCATCTTTCTTTTTTTTCCAAGATATGATATTGTTCTGTCTTGAGTTACTAGGCTCTTTGGGCCAAAACTAGCTCATTGCAGTACCTTCTTCAAGCTTTGAGGCATTGGAGATGAGGAGTTGGCTACCTACAAGACACTCTAATGCTCAAGTTAGTATGAGTTCAATATGGTGCAATGAGTAGGAAAATATCCTTACCCCCATGGCCACTATAACTATTTATAAAGGGGAGCCCCTTAGAGGTGAAATGTTGAGCAAGGATATTTGTGTCATATTAGGTACCATAGGTGAGGCCTAGTGGCAGACTCTTAGGCTCTTCTATTGGCATCTCATTGGTCCAGTTAGGAGGAGTCTCACTAACTAAGGGATATAGGTCACATCCCCTCTGTTAGTGGGCTTGGCCTTCTTAGGCCTAATAACCTTGTATAGATCACTGCCCCCAAGTTGGTGCTTTGATGGTTATCAAAGTGTCGGCCTCTGATCTCATTTTTTTGGGCTTTCGACAATCGAACTGAAGCAATCGTGGAACGTCATATGACAACATCGTAAGGACTACATATAAGGACGGATCGTATATTAATATCAAGGTTGACTGCCATTGTGAAAGGGCTGGACCCCATCAGTTGTGTTCTGATGAGGGGGGATCTTAAGGTCTCATAAGGGAGTGGCCCTTAGCTTGCTCGAAACGCCTCACTTGCTATGCAAACATCTTTTCGCTTACGCACTAGCAGCCTTTTGGCCATGTGGCATCTGGTGATTGGTCAGCATACAACTAGTGGCTTGAGGTCACACACCTCATCATTATTTGAATTAAATGTGTCTAGATGGTTTTGCTCCCAATAGTGGGTGGGAGTTACTATTTCTCCTCCCTATAAATAGGGGAGGACCGACGAACACTTAGTTTCCAGGCTTCCTATCATTTTGTTGTGATGACTTGTTGCTTCCAGTGGGTTCCTCCCCTATGCATAGCCTTTCCTCTTCCATCTCCATGTACCCCTAATTCTTTTCCTCTTTTTTGTTTCTTGCTTTTATGGTTGGAAATAGGGTGTTGGGGAATGAAGGAGAAAAATGGTCTTTTCTAGAAGTTCTGGAGTAACTACCGTCTCCGTCCTATTGATTGCGACAGAGAGGGCCCCCAAAGGGTGCTTCTAACCTTAAAGGATATAGGCCTCCCCAAACTATCGGGCTTTGTGCTTAGGACAAAAGGGCTGCAAGGGGTTTTGGGACAAGGATCATTCTCCCAGGGTGTCGCTCGTACTCCAATACTGCAGGTAGCTTGGAGAGATTGCTTGGCCTCATGAGTAGTGATTATGACAGCTCTTCGCCTCTATAGGTACTCTACTGGTTCTAACTTCCAATATGGTGGGTAGGGCAAAGCTAATGGTAAATAAGCTTAAGAAGAAATTTTCACCGCCTCCGTACGTGAAGCAGTACTCATGGGTTCATTACGAGCCCTTAAGGATCCCCTCTCTTATTGACACCCATCAGAGTGTTGCAGATCTTTGTCTTTATATGAAGGTGACCCTCCGGAGCGTGGCAGAGGAAACTACCTTGTGCAACCCTATGCTGAGGACGAACACATTTGCAGCCCGCCTTGGCCCAATCCTTTGTATACATACATATATGAGACCACTTCACTAGGCTCGGGATCACACTCTCGTTCATTGACGTCTTGAACTGAGTTCAAGCGGCTCTTTCCCAACTTCACCCTAACAATTGCACGTAAATTCAGTCATTCGAGATCCTGTGTAGGCTGATGCGAATTATAAGTTGCAAACTCAAGTGCAGGTTGTTTCAAGTAATAAATTCTTGGGAGTCCAAGGTCGATCTACAGGGAATTGATGAAGAAAAATTCTTTGATGTAAGGAAAATATTTTGTCACAACAATAAAAGTGATAAAACTTAGTCACAAATAAAAAGAATTTACTTGGGTTAGGAGATCCACTCTTGGTAAGTAAATTAAGGATAAGATTAATTTTTTTTATAACTCAATTAGAATCCACGCATAATAGAGGTTCCAATCGAAAAATACAACATTCAAGGTTCATTTAAGATTATATATGTAATTATATTATGATTTCTTTAATTATTTATTAATATCACCACTTATAAATAGGCTCAAATATTCATTGTGCCAACCTCTTGTCTACAATAAATCAAGATCTCCACTTTACAAGAAGGGCTTCTAAATTGATTGAAAATAAAATACAACACATATAATGACCACTTGATAATATATCATTTAAGCACAAGAAAGAAATTAATCTAATTTTAATTTATTACCAAAAATTTCACCCTTTCACCAAAGTAAAATGAAAATTAGTTACTCATAAATAAGAAGAAAGAAATAGAGAAGTAAAAGAAGAAGAACATAACTTCAATTTAGAACAAAAGAAAACTACAACAAGATAAATAAATAACACAATAACATGATCTTGATCTCTAAAACCAAGATTCTCAAATGAGCAGCCAATGCTCCCTTTTGTAGATGATAAGGGATACAAAATGATAAGGGGCTGATTAATAAGTGAATGGATAAGTGGGTAAATGAGTGAAAAATGTCAAATAGTAGTTTGATGAGTGGAAAATTATAGAGATTCTTGTTTCCAAAATCATTCAATACTGAACTCATGGCATGCGTCAAATTCTAGAAAAGTGGTCTTCATGAAAGCTGTAGATCTAGATCTTAATTTTCAGATGCCAAAATTTCAGTCCATTTCAGTTCCTACAGCCCGAGATATGCCCTGATTACTGCACACTGTTCAGGCCTAACTACAACTCTTCTATTCTGACTTGTAAGCCCAATATGACCTCCAAGCCATTCGAATTTCCTATTGTGTTCTTCATGAAAGTTGTAGATTTGGGTCTTAATTTTAAAATGCCAAAGTTTCAACCCAAGGAAGTTCCTACAACTCGAGTTATGCCCTGATTAATGCACATTGTTCAAGTTCCAATCACAAAACTCGTGTTCTGAATTCCAAGCTCAATTAGCTCCACTAGATGTCTGATTTTTTCCTGGAGCTCTTATGAAAGTTGTAGAGCTCTCTCTTATCTTTCCTATAAGGTAAGATACATAATTTTTAGACATATAAAACTCAAGATATGGCCGAAATATAGGAACAATGTAGGATCTCAATAATGCTGAAAAAAATCAATTAAACCCAATTTGAGTCTAAACTTACAAAACATAACCAAGCTCAATCAATTAAGTACATGGAGAGTGTAAATAACTAAAATGAGGGTTTATTAATGTATAAAATATGTGATTATCAAATTCTCTCACACTTAACTTTTTGCACTATTGGGCAAAACACATAAGACCAAAACTAGGGAACAAAGAAAAACAACACAAACTCAAAAGTTAGAAATTCTAAAAGACTCAATTTCTAATAATATTTAAGAATAAAGAGCAACCAAAGATTCAACGGATCAAAACATTTATGAGATAACGTTTCTTCACATCTCAAACCAACAAGTAAAGAAACTTCAATTGAAAAGCATGAGTCAAGAATGATAGATCTTCACAAGATTCACTTTCAATCCCTCAAGTATTTAAAAGATAGGTATTTCACTCAATTCAACCCATGAAAATTGCACTATCATAAGCTTGTTTATCTTCTACTTCTCCACTACTCAGAACACATGCACACACAAATCATGAAGACTTTATTCAAGATTGTAATGAGGTCAAAGTAAAGGAGGAGGTAATATGGATATGACAAGTTAAATACCAAAAAGAATAAAAGAGCGTGGGAGCTGAGTTCAATTAACAAACATGAAAGTTCATCCCAACTCCACTAAATACAAATTCATTTTACATATTTTTTTCCTTTCCTTTATTGCTTTGTTGGCCCTTCTTTACACTTTTATTTTTTTTTTATTTTTTTAAAGATGAACATAATATATACATTTTTTTAATTAAACATTTTTTCTCAACCATTCTGCACACACACCCCTACACTTGTTCAAGAACTCATCTAATGACAAAGCTAATGTTCTCTTATTCCCTAAGGCCGGGTAAGAACATGATTTTTCATTTAAGGCACATAATGAGCTCGAAATAAAGAATAGTCAAATAAGCTCAAAGGGGTTAAGTAAGGGAAAATAGGTCATTTCTAATGCCTTACGTTGATAGGAATCAGAGAATTTTCAAGAAGTCATAAGAGTGCTTGATATCATATTGAGACAATATGTTGCTGAACAAGGCTGCCTATTTGTGCGCCAATCATTCTTGGCTATTTGGTTAAAGTAGCTATTTCAAGAAAAATATCTCAATCATATGCATGTGAAACTGTAGCCTCAAATAGAGTCAAAGCAAGTTCTAGAGTAACAATCCCATGAGTGAAAATCACACAAGAAAGAAAAGAATGGTGCAAATGTTCAATCCATTCATCAATAGGCTCAAAATCTCACAAGACGTATTTCTATCATTCTTAGTCCATCAATTCAACATCCATAACTAAACATGTGATTTTTAAGAAAGAAAATAATTTACTTAATCATGATATGTTCTCTAAATTTGAATTGCTACTTCCACACAAAATAATTATCTACCTAATTACTCCTTACTCTGTCATCAATTTTGATGCGTCTCAAAAGTAAATAATTTACTCTTTACTCTGTCATCCTTAATTAGTTTTGCTGTTAGTAAGTTGCTGACAAACATAAAAAAAAAGACACTTCTTAATTTTTTTTTATTGATTTTTTTTTTTTGGTTTTTTTTAACTATCATTCCTCCCAACCAGATCACAACATTATCCTCAATGTCAAAACATAGATAGATAAAGCATAAAAGATATTACCTGTTGTGACAATTACTGAAAAGAGAAACCTTACACAAATTTAAACAGAAACAAAGTACAATAAATAAAATCAAAGGTAAAAAAAAGTTATAGATGAAGTGTCAGATCACATTCACGTTCCTTGCTGCCTCGTTTGTTGCTTCCTTCTGACCAATCTATCTGAGCTATTACTGGTTCAGGTTCATAAATAAAAGCTTATAATTTATCAATTAATTCATCAACAATGGAAGCAGATATAAGGAGTCATCTTGCTGAAGGTGTGATAAAGTTCTGTTCCACAGCATGGTCAACAAAAGATAATAAATTATTAAAGAAATTATTAATATTTAATAAACTTATGTGTTTATGGTGGATGTTCAGTTGAGCCTAAGAGATAATTTGAAAAACTTCTTCTAAAGTATCAAAACTACCCGATAAGGCAATGAATGCATCAGAGTTTTCAAGCATTGTCCTCATTCATCCATGCATAGATGATACTTAAAGTTCTAACCTAATTGTCTTTTCAATTATGTTCTTTCGAGTTAAAGGTTCAGGAATAACATCTAAAACTTGACCACCTCTTAGATGTGCAGAAAGTGATACAGCTCCCATTAACCCAATGCTATCTTCCCCATACACCACACAAATGTTTCTCGCAGCAAGTGTTCTACCAACAGTACTTGCTGTGTTTACAAAGTCTAAATCATTCTCATAAATTGTCTCACAAAATACACATATATTGGTAAGTTTACAAATAGAAGAAGAAGCTCCCTCCATTTTTACACTCACACTCCCTTTGAATGATTATGAGTTGGAGGAAAGTGAAGAAAATGGAGTGTTTAAATAGGGAAGAGAAAGGTAATCATAACACCTATATAAGTAAGTTGGTTGTTATCAGAAAAGTTTGAAATTAAGAAACACAGTTTTTTTATTTTTATTTTTTTTATTTTTTATTTTTATTTTTATTTTTTTAGATTTCAAGAAAATCATCAGGATAAAAAAGTCTAGAAACCCCTGAAGGACCCCACCCAAAGGATCGTCTGTCCAAAACTAAAATACAACAAAATCATACAAAGATAAAATTATAATAATAAATGATGGCACATTTATGTATAGTTTTCAAGGCGTATCTTTATACTGCGCGTCATGAGTGCAGTAATACCAAGACGATTCAGCCAATTTTGGAATTCTTCTCCCTCTTGCTTGTAAGATATTTTGGATTAAGTTACGACGCAACTAATTAAAGTGCATAAATCTGACAACTACCACCAACGACCACAGCCAGTGAGAGGTCGTTGGAGAGCCCATGGCATGAAATCACAAGATCTAGCTTAGTTGCATAGTCACGTGAGTATGCTAACATGGGGCACTTCTATCTGGCCATCATCTCAGCTTACCTAAAAGGTAAACTTTGGGATACTGAGAACGACTCTCTACAGAGCATGGCACACGAACCTTATTTACGGACCGACGTGCAAAGGTCCACCTGAGTCAATGACGGGACGGACATCTACCCGAGGCTCCTAATCTAATTAAAGACTAAGTACAACCGAAGTTTCGCCCTTTTTATTCTTTTCTTTTTGAAATAAAAATACTTTCACACAATAAGAATAAGCATAAAAACCTATGCCCTCAAGCTAATTAGGGCGACTCTCAACGAGAAATTGGTTCTAAGACTACAATACCCGCAAAGAACCTTTCGAACAAATAGGGTAAGGATCCATGCACAAGGATTTCATGGACTAAATACCAAGTTACTAACAACCTGATGAAAGGTGAGTGTATACTCACTTGAGAATGAGATTGAGGTAGTCTGCTCTTTCAGCTTTGTGCCAAAGCATCGTTGACCAGTATTAGGCTCATTCAAGACCAGTGCAACATAGGGCTCCCAAAAGGGACAAGTGGCCATAATGCGACTGGCTGCCGCACATGTGGGATACAATCTACTTATTTTGTTTTTCAATGAAGAAGGCTGGATCAGGATGCGCACATTTCCCCATTCACGTTTTGTGTTTACCAAGGCCAAACCTAAGATGTGTACATACTCTATCTCTTTTTTTAGGAGATGTACAAGATAATATATACATGTTGTTGTGATTGTGGCTCACAACTTCCTCTGGTTTTATGTTCAGTAACGGCTTAAACGCCTTCTATGAGTTGAGGATAAGTTTCCCATCCAATTTTCTTATAAATTGGCAAACATAATCTTTTTGAATCAGATTCCCAAGCCTGTAACGCTTTTGCTCGTCCTTGAAGAGATTCCACAAATTAAGAAGTTCATGATGTACAACTCCACAAGAATGCATCTCAAGAGTTAATAAGATATAATCTAATGACTTCTTACTCAGTCCATTCTTAATAAAGTATATTTTATCTTCTTGGTTTGCGAAAAATATTCCCAAAGAATGACACCGTGTGTTGCAATTCCATCATGCACATTTGTAACAAACTTGCATTCTTTTTATTCTTCTCTTTTTAGAATATGAACTTTTACCAAGACCCGGCATGTATGGGACAAATGAATTTGGAGATTCACCAGGTAAACAAACCTTTGCTTCGATTATCCAGCGTATATCTTTTGGGATGCCCTCGTACATTAACAGTCTCAGTCTTTCATACCTAACTTTATAGATTTTTGTTAGAGCATTTTGAGGGAGAGAAGGAAAATGTTTTCTTAAATTCGAGAGAATGAAATCCATTTCAAAGGAGAAGGAATCAATTATTATAAGAAACTGAAAAATAAACCGACTTGAGAGTCACGAAGTACCATTATTCGTCACTTAACCGGGAATACAAAGAACTATAAAAAGAAAACAACAAAATTAAAATAAATTTTACTCATAACATGGATTAGAAAGAGAGATTAATTCTACCTCAACAACTTGATTTTCCAGAAATGGTTTGAGTCTTTGTCCATTGACCTTAAATACATTGTCATTTCTAAGGTTCTCAATGTCTATGGCCCCATGGGGATACACATATTTGACAATAACAAGGCCACTCCACTTAGATCTCAATTTTTCAGGAAATATGTGAAGACAAGAATTATAAAGCAGAACTGTTTGACCAACTTCAAAAAATTTTCTTAAAATTGATTTGTCATGAAAATTTTTTATTCTAACTTTATAAATTTTTGAGTTTTTATATGCATCATTTCTCAATTCTTCAAGTTCATTTAATTACAATTTGCGTAACCTACAAGCATCATTAAGATTTGAGTTGAAAGTTTTAATGGCCCAAAATGCTATATGCTCCAGTTCTACAGGCAAGTGGCAAAGTTTTAAAGTGCATCGTTTAGTCTTAAAGATCAATCTTTACGAATTGGGTTAATCAATTTTTTTTAAATTTGTTTAATCTCCCTATTTGTTAACTCTACTTGTCCACTTATCTGAGGATGATAAGAAGTGGCAATTTTGTGTGTAATGTCATATTTCTTCATTAAAGATTCAAATGGTTTATTGCAAAAATGTTTTCCCCCATCACTGATGATAGCTCAAGGGATTCCAAATTGACTCAAAATATTTTGTTTTAAAAATTTAAGAATAGTTTTGTGATCATTGTGTCGACATGGAATCGCCTCAATCTATTTTGAGACATAATCAACTGCAACCAAAATATACACAAATCCAAATGATGATGGAAATGGACCCATGAAATCAATTCCCTAACAATAAAAAATTTTAATGACAATGATAGGGTTCCGAGGAATTACCAATTTCTGACAACGTTCACAATTTTTGCAAAAAATATAGTTGTCCTTAAATAAAGTGGGCTAATAAAATTCACACTGTAAGATTTTCGCAACTATTTTTTTGAAGAAAAATTACCTCCACATGCTTCTGAATAATAAAATTTAATGACACTACCTACCTCACTGTCGGGTACACATCTCCAAAAGATTTGATCAGGATAATATTTAAACAAATATAAATCATCCCAATAAAAATTTTTCACCTTAATTAAAAACTTTTTTCTATCTTGGTGCGTCCATTGAGGAGGCATCTTACCTGTTATAAGAAAATTGACAATGTTAGCAAACCAAGACATGAAATTGACAGAAAATAAAAATCCATCGAGAAAAGAATAATTGATAGGTGTGTTATGAAAAGATAAGTCTGTTGTCAGTCTGGACAAATGATCTGCAACAATATTTTTGACTCCTTTCTTGTCTTTTATTACGATGTTAAATTCTTGAAGCAACAAGATCCACCCTATCAACCTAGGTTTGGCATCCTGGTTAGACATTAAATATCTAACAGTAGCATGATCAGTGAAAATAATAATAGAAGAACTAATTAAATAAGTTCAAAATTTGTCCAATACAAAAATTACAGCAAGTAGTTTTTTTTCAGTAGTGGTGTAATTCATTTGTGCACTATTCAAAGTTTGACTTGCGTAATAAATTACATGAGGCTTACCTTCCTTTCTCTATCCTAAAACAGCGCCAATAGCAAAATCACTAGCATCACACATCAACTCAAAAGGCAAAGACTAATCAGGGGATTGCATGATAGGAGCAGATGTTAAAAGACCGGTTAATTTTTTAAAAGATTTCTGACAATCTTGAATCCAATCAAATGATGCATCTTTTGTTAGAAGATTATATAATGGTCTAGATATGGCACTAAAGTCCTTAACGAATCTTCTGTAAAATCCTGCATGTCCTAAAAAGGAACGAACTTCTCTGACTGTTTTTGAGGAAGGCAAATGAGTAATTAATTCAACTTTAGTCTTATCAACTTCAATTCCCTTAGAAGATATCACATGACCTAACACTATTCCCGAGGTAACCATGTAATGACATTTTTTTTAGTTTAACACAAATCATTTTTCTTCCCATCTTTTAAGAACTTTTTTCCAAATTATTAAGATAATTTTCAAAAGAATTTCCAAAAACTATTAGGTCATCCATGAAAACTTCTAAATAATGCTCAATAATGTCACTGAAAATACTTAGCATGCATCTTTGAAAAGCTTTCGGAGCATTACAAAGGCCAAAAGACATTCTTCTATATGCAAAAGTGCCAAAGGGGCATGTAAAAGTGGTCTTTTCTTAATCCTCTAATGTAATTGGTATTTGATTATACTTTGAATAACCATTAAGAAAACAATAGTAGCGATGTCCTACTACTCTTTCCAGAATCTGATCAAGAAATGGCAAAGGGAAATGATCTTTCCTAGTGGCTGCATTCAATTTTCTAAAATCAATACACATACGTCAACTGAATGAGACTCAGGTAGGTATTAATTCACTTTTTTTTTTATTTTCAATCACTGTTATTCTAGATTTCTTAGGCACAACTTGTGTAGGGTTTACCCACTGGCTATCAGAGATGGGGTAGATAATTCTAATATCAAGTAATTTGAGAACTTCAGCTCTAACTACCTCTTTCATGTGTGGATTTAATCTTCTTTGAGGTTGTTGAGATGTTTTAGCATTATCTTCTAAATATATTCTATATGTACAAATTAATAAATTAATATCTTTTATGTCCTTTAATGTCCATCCAATTGTACTTTTATATCTTTTAAGTACTTCTATTAACATACATTCTTGTTCTTTGGTCAAGGATAAGGAAATTATCACTGGAAAGCTTTGTTCTTCTCCTAAAAATGTGTACTTCAACCCAACAGGTAATGGCTTTAGCTCCAGTGTGGGTACTTCTTCATGAGTATCATCATTCATGGGTTTTAATTCTTCGAATCTCAGCTTCCATCCTTTGTATTCCATTACCTGTGTACAGTCAAGTAAAGAGCATATTTCAAAAATATCATCATCTAATTGTGTAGCTGAATTAAATGAATTAATTAAACAAATTTCTAATGGGTCAAAAGAACTCCTAGTTTGAAGATGATAATCTATAATGGCCTCAATCCCTTTAACTTCCTCCTTTTTGTCATAGACTTCTTGTGGTTGCTTGCGCATGTTGAAAACATTAAACTCTAGTGTCATATTTTCAAATGTTAGTTTCACCACTCCATTTATGTAATTTATCAAAGCATTAGATATTGCTAAAAATGGGCGACCTAAAATAACAGGAATTGACTTGCTACTATTATCCATAGGTTCAGTTTCCAAAATAATAAAATCCATAGGATATATGAATTTATCAACTTGTACTAACACATCTTCCACTATTCCTTTTGAAATTTTAATTAATCTATCGACAAGTAAAATAGTTACTGAAGTTAGTTTTAACTCACCCAGGTTGAGTTGCTGATAAACTGAATATAAAAGCAAATTAACACTAGCACCAAGATCAAGTAAAGCTCGTTCAATTTTATGTTCTCCAATAATGCATGAAATTGTAAGACAAGCAGAGTCTTTATATTTCAATGCATTATTATTCTGAAGAATGGTGTTTACCTGTTCAGTCAAAAATGCATTCTTTTTCACATTTAATTTCCTTTTAACAGTGCACAAGTTCTTCAAAAATTTGGTATAACAGGGAATATGTTTGATAGCATCTAACAGAGAAATTTTGACTTTCAATTGTTTAAGGATTTCTAAAATTTCACTATTATGGTTCACTTTACTTAAATTGTTTAATGCTTGAGGATATAGAGGTGAAAGCGAGGGTTTGGTCTCCTTTTGGTCATGTGGCTTATCAACTCATTCCTCATCTTTGGGACTTGATTCATCATCTTTCTCATAAGGTTTAGGAATTTGTTTTTCAACAACCTTTCCACTCCTAAGAGTTATCACTGACTTGACTTAATCTATTTGTTAGCTTTCTGAACTACTCTCATTTAGGCTATATTAGCACTTGGGATTTGGTTGAGGTTGAGAATGAAATTTTCCTTTTTTGTGAATAGCGAGTGCAGAAGAAAGTTTGCAAGAGTGTCTTTTATGTCAATCATAGCTTGAGTGTTTTGGTTATTAATGACCTTTTGCTTTTTCATGAATGCATACAATGTTCCTTTAAGGTTTTTCCTATATGATGGGACATAAGGTGCATATCCTTGAGAATTTTGTAAATCCTGTTGTGCCTGAGAAGGTGGTGACTGCATAAATTGTGCTTGATTATTAGTCCTCCAACTGAAGTTTGGGTGATTTCTCCATCTCGGATTGTATGAATTTAAAAAAGAAGAAATGAATGGCTTTTTAAAATTATTCATTGTATTTACTTGCTCATGCACAACTTCTTTAAAAATAAAAATTTTTGGACATTCATTTGTTGAGTGTCCTAATTCATCACAAATGCTATAAATTTTTTCATTTTGCACAAATTCGATTTCTTTTACTTTTTCTGATTCCATGGCTTCAACCTTTCTAGCTAAACTAGCAAACCTAGCATTTAGATCTTCTTCTTGACTAAGATGATATTTTCCTTTACTAGCATTTACAATGTTATATCTAATTGAATTTTCAGAAGGATTAGTACCATGCCAAGATTGAGAATTTTTAGCCAAATGGTCTAAATAGTCTAAAGCTTCTTCGGGTTCTTTAATAAGAAACTCACCATTGCACATTATTTCTACAAATTATTTAGTTTCAGGTGTTAACCCATCATAAAAGAAGCTTATAGTGCGCCATTTTTCAAAATCATGATGTGGGTAAGAATTTAACAAATCTTTAAAACGTTCCCAGCTTTGAAAATATGTTTTATTTGAATTTTGGAGAAAATTTTGGATTTGTCTTTTCAAAGCATTGGTTTTATGTGTTGAAAAAAATTTCTTTAAAAACTCACATTGCATTTCTTGTCATATGTCAATTGATCTTAGTTTCAAAGCGTTAAGCTAAGTTTTTGTTTTATTTTTTAAAAAAAAGGAAACAATTTAAGCTTAGCAATCTCTTTAGTGCAAGTTTGATCATTAAAAGTGGTACATACTTCCTCAAATTCTTTTAGATGTAAATATGAGCTTTTAGATTCTAAACCATGAAAATTATGAAGTAATGAAATCAAACCTGATTTAAATCTAAAATTGTTAGCATTGAGTGGAAAGACAAAACATTATGGACTAGAATTTCGAGATGGTTGTAAATATTCACGCATGGTTCGCAACGATTGATTTTCATGTTCATCATGCACACTTTCATTTTCAGTAATTGTGTTTAATGTGTGTGATTGTGATTCAAACAAATCAATATATAAAGTATTAGAATTAATTTTAACTAAACGACTAGAATTTAAATCCCGATACCAATTAAGCACAAATAAGTAACTTAAAATAAAAAAAAAGTACAAGTAGGCGATATAAACAGACCATTAAATATTAACAAGGATATGGTATAAACCAACCACCAAATAAATATTAACAAGTAAAAAGTTAGTAAGCTGATAAAGTAAAAAGTTAGATAGTTAGAAAGTTAATAATTAAATTAGTAAGTTAGATTTAAAGTGCAGAAAGTAAAATACGAAATTAAAATACAAAAAATAAAGTACGAGAAGGTAAAATGTAAAAAATAAAGTGCAAAAAGTAAATTTAGAACATGAAAATCGGGGAGAGGCAGAGCCCCACCAGAGCCGGCGAAGGAGGAAGAAGAGAAGAGTCAAGATTAATATATTATTAGAATATAAAGTAAAAACCAGAAAACCAGCAAGATAATTTTTTTTTCGACGAGAGAGAAGATAATAAGAAAAATTATTTCATTAATGATTAAATATTATAGAGGGGGAAGAGAGAGTTTCTCTCACTAAATTAGTACATTAGTATGTACAAAGAAAAAAATTAAAAGAGTAGAAATATATATATATATATATATATATACAAGATCCTGAGGATATATATATATATATATATATATATATATATATACACACACACACACACAAAATATATACAAAATAATTTTTTTTTCAAATCAAGTCCCCAACAATGGCATCAAAAACTTGATGCGAATTATAAGTTACAAACTCAAGTGCAGGTTGTTTCAAGTAAAAAATTCTCGGGAGTCCGAGGTCGATTTACAGGGAATTGATGAAGAAAAATTCTTTGATGTAAGAAAAATATTTTGTCACAATAATAAAGGTGATAAAATTTGGTCACAAATAAAAAATATTTACTTGGGTTAGGAGATCCACTCTTGGTAAGTAAATTAAGGATAAAATTAATCTTTTTTTTATAACTCAATTAGAATCCACGCATAATGGAGGTTCTAATCAAAAAATACAACATTCAAGGATCATTTAAGATTATATATGTAATTATATTATGGCTCCTTTAATTATTTATTAACACCACCACTTATAACTGAACTCAACCATTCATTGTGCCAACCTCTTGTCTATAATGAATCAAGATCTCCACTTTACAAGAAGGGTTTCTAAATTGATTAGAAACAAAATACAACACATATAATGATCACTTGATAATATATTATTTAAGCATAAGAAAGAAATTAATCTAACCTTAATTTATTACCAAAAGCTTTACCCTGTCACCCAAGTAAAATGAAAATTAGTTACTCGTAAATAAGAAGAAAGAAAAAGATAAGAAGAAGAAGAAGAAGAACATAACTTCAATTTAGAACAAAAAAAACTACAACAAGATAAATAAATAACACAATAGCATGATCTTGATATCTAAAATCAAGATTCTCAAATGATCAGCCAAGACTCCCTTTTATAGATGATGAAGGATACAAAATGACAAGGGGATGATTAATAGGTGAGTGGATGAGTGGGTGAATGAGTGAAAAATGCTAAATAGTAGTTTGATGAGTGGAGAATTATAGAGATTTTTGTCTCCGAAATCATTTAATGTTGAACTCATGGCATGCATCAGATTCTAGAAAAGTGATTTTCATGAAAGTTGTAGATCTGGATCTTAATTTTTAGATGCCAAAATTTTAGCCCATTTCAGTTCCTATAACCTGAGATATGCCCTGATTACTGCACACTATTTAGGCCCAGCTACAACTCCTCTGTTTTGACTTACAAGCCCAAAATGACCTCCAAGTCATCCGAATTTCCTTTTGTGTTCTCATGAAAGTTATAGATTTGGGTCTTAACTTTCAAATGCCAAAGTTTCAGCCCAAGAAATTTCCTACAACTCGATTTATGCCTTGATTACTGTACACTATTCGGGTTCCAATCACAAAACTCATGTTCTGACTTCTAAGTCCAATTTGCTCCACTAGATGTCTGATTTTTCCCTAGAGCTCTCATGAAAGTTGTAGAGCTCTCTCTTATCTTTCCTACAAGTTAAGATACATAAGTTTTAGACATATAGAACTCAAGATATAGGCGAAATACAGAAATAATGTAAGATCTCAATAATGCTAAAAAAATCAATTAAGCCCAATTTGAGTCCAAACTTACAAAACATAACCAAACTCAATTAATTAAGTACATGGAGAGTATAAATGACTAAAAATGAGGGTTTATTAATGTATAAAATATGTGATTATCATAGGCACTTCAAGGTGGAGCCAATTGTTGACCTCTCCTTCTATATGTTCGATGTATTAGGCTTGACATGGGGAAGCAAGCCAGTATGGATCACTATCCATAATCATGTCAGGTGGAAGTGTCTTGAGATATATGACGAGTCCTACAAGGAATTTAAAGAAGCCTACTTCAAACTCCGAGGTAAGGGCCCCAAACTTCATTTTCATAAGGGAGGACTGCAATCCCTATTTCTACTTGCACTAGAATAAGGACTTTTTGTACAAAGCAAAGGTCCAGACTAAGTATGAATGCATGTCAAAGGTTAAGCAGTCTGCGTACAACTTCTTTGTTGTCATGACCAATAAGTTTGGCAACTTTGAATGTGCTAAGTTAATAAACTGGACCCCCAAAAGGGTCAAGGGATATTTGAGTAAGTTTGATATCACAGGTGCCGTCATCTATGCTTTATGTCTTAGAATGTTTGTCTTGCTTTGTAACTATTTTAAAGTTTCTAACTCCATTTTTACATTGCTTTTGTAGATAGCATGACGAACGCCAATAATGTTTGTGCTCTAAGGAAGAATAAGAAGGAGGTCTTGGTTGCTGCTGCGGGGGATGCTTAGGGGTCCGTTGACTCAGAGGCCACTAGGATCGATTTTGAGGTCTAGAAGGCTGGGAGTGGTCCCACTGATGGGTCCAAGGGGAGCTCGTTCTCCAGCCCCTTCACTCTCGCTGACAGAGGGAAAGAGAAGAAGTGCAAAAAGCACAAGGAAGTCGGAGATAGTCGACTAAAGACAACTTAGACCTCTGAGGTTGTGCCCCCTGCAGGCTGCTTCTCATCTGATCCCCGAGGATATCCATAAATCATCTGCTTAGTCCTGTGGGCAGGGAATCATAGATCTAACCAAGGCTATCCATCCTCTTTTCCTTCCATTTAGAGCAAGGCCTTCGACACCCGAGGGCACTCTAATGTATTCTTCCTCTGGGATGAAGATATGGTGATGGTCAACCAATAATCGCCCTCTGACCACTTCCTGCACCTGCAAAGGACCTAGTACTAGTATGCCTCTGTGATCTGGTACCTGGAAAAGACCTTGGACATGAAAAAGATGTTTATGCTGGAGCTTGACTATAAGCTTCTGCAAGAGAAGGTGGTTAATCTTGAGGCTGCTCAATAGGAGACTAAGGAGAAGATGATTGAGCTCGATAATCAAGTTCAAGCTATCTCTAACAAGCATATTGAGGCTAACAACCAAGCTGAGAGGTATAGGACCAAGCCTAAGGACCTCGAGGTCAAGGCCACGACTCTGGAGACTCAAGTGAAGAGCTTGTCAGCCAAAAAGACAAGTCTTGAAGCTCGGGTCTTGAAGCTTGAAAAAAGAGCTGGCTAAGGCCAGGAAGTGGGCAGAGTGGAAAGTGGAATCAGAGGAGGAGTAAGGCCTTTATCTTTGTAACTAGCAAGAATCCAAAGGAACCTCTTTCCTCAATGTTCTGTCACAGGTGTCTGTTTACTTAACATTAAAGAGTTCCTTAGGGTAGACCCCATGAGTGTGGTGGAGGACGAGAAAAGTGTTTCGTGGCAAACTCGAGCGATGAAGAGGATGATGAAGATGAGTAGCCAGCAATGGAGGGAGGCGACGTTGATGGGGAAGCTGTGGTGAACGAAGAGCAACCCGATGAGCCTATTATGGACGCAGAGACCGAGGCTAACCCATCTTTTGCTTAAAATCTTTATTTTTAATGCTTTTGGCCCCTGTGTGGGCTTTTATTATTTTTGTATGAACATGTTTTTTCTTTGCCCAAACTTGTGGGATTTTTATAATATTTTATCTTTTTGAATCTCTATTGCTTTTTTTTCTCTACTACTCTTACTTTGCTTCTCCGTCTTCCAAGGTCCAACGCCTTGGAAGCTTTATATCCGAATTTGACCTCGAGTTAAGATCAGAGGTCCCATAGCGAGTTAGGATCTAAGGTCCCATACTTGTTATTTTATCAGATGCTTTAAGGATTTAATGTCTCTTTAGCAATCTGTTCAACTTGGGATCCGAGATCCCAAAATGAGTTGGGATTCATAGTCCTACACTTGTAAATTTTTGGATGTTTTAGGGATCCAATGTCCCTTTAGTGATCTGTGGTCCCGTACTTATAAATTTTTGGATGCTTTAGGGATCCAACGTCCTTTTAGAAATCACAATAAGTTTGGGAGTTGGGAAAGAAATATGTCATACCGCTGAACTTCTTCTTTTCATTAATCAAAACTCTTTTATAGAGTTTAAAGCAAAATCAAAAGGTCTGACTAGCTTAACTAATTATAATATTTCTTCATATTTGTGGTGTTCCAAGATTTGGGTAATTCATTCCCTGAGAGGTTAGCGATTATGTATGCTTCTTTCTTGAGAACTTCTATCACTCGATATGATCTTTCCCAATTTGCAGCCAATTTCTCATCCTGCACATTCTGTCCTCCGATATTGGACTTTCTAAGGATGAGATCTCCCACTTGAAAACGTTGAGGGGAGACTCGTTTGTTGTACCTCGAGGCAGTTCAGAGCTTGAAGGCAACTTCTTTGATATGGGTCATGTTTTGGTGTTCCTTACTTAAGTTGAGCTCTTCCCTCAGTGATTCATCATTGGATTCATTAGAGAAGTGCTCTATTCTCCAGCTTGGCTCCCTCGATCTTGACAAGAATCATTGGTTCACATTCGTAGGTAAGTTTGAATGGTGTTTCACTTGTAGCTGAGTAAAGAGTTATCCGATATGCCCATAGAACATGACCCAACTGCTCTGTCCACTCGCCTTTAGCGTCTTCCAACCTTCTTTTGAGTCCTTAAAGGATTACCCTATTGGTGGTTTTGGCTTGGTCATTGGCTTAGGGGTGTTCCATCAAATTGAATTTTCTTTTTTTTTAGATCAAAGCATATTTCCTGAAACTTCTTGTTTGCAAACTAGGTCCCATTATTCGTGATGATGGACTCTGGGATTTCAAAACTAAAAATGAGTTTCTTCAAAAACTTCTTGATGCTTTCTATAGTGATTATAGCCAGAAGTTCTACTTCAATCCACTTCTTAAAGTCTACTACTGCCACTAAATATTTTAGCTAACTAGGGGCCTAGGGGAATGATCCCAACAAATCCAAACTCCATTTGCAAAAAAGCCACAATACTGAGATAATGAAGAGTTCTTCCGGAGGCACACTCTAGATATCAGTGAACTTCTTGCACTTTGTCGTAGTTTTGTACATAGAACATAGCATCCTCTAACATAGTTGGCCAGAATTACCTAAAGCGTAAGGCTTTTCTTGCCAAGTCTCTTCCTCCCAGGTGTTGGCCACAATGCCCCTCATGGATCTCTGTAAGGACGTATTGGGCCTCATTAGGGGTGGAAAAAAGGATCTCACCATCCTTCAGCCTGGATCAAATAGGTGGTATAGCGAGCATGATCTTTAGGATCTAGAAGGATTCATCGCACTTCGTTGTTCACTCGAAGTCTTTCCCATTCTTTAGGAGTTTACAGAAAGATAGAGCTTTCTGAGCGGATCTGGAGTCAAACCTTATCAACGCCGTTATGTGCCCTATTAACTGTTGAATATCTTTTAGAGAGTTGGGGCTCTGTATGTCGATGATGGCATGACATTTGCCAAGATTCGCCGCTATTCCACTATTAGTCAACATAAACCTTAAGAACTTTCTAACTTAGACCCCAAAAGCATGTTTCTCTATGTTGAGCCTCATGTTATGCTTTCTCAGCTAGGAGAAAACCTCAATGAGATCATTCAAGTGGTCTCCCATACTTGGGATCTTCACGATCATATCATAACCTCCATGATCTTGCCAATTTGGTCTTCTAGACCTTATTCATCATACACTGGTAAATGGCTCTAACATTTTTTAGACCAAAAGACATCACTCTGTAATAGTAGCTGACCCTTCAGTGATAAAATTTATTTTCTCCTCGTCTTTTGGATGTGTCAGAATTTATTTGTACCCTGAGTAAGCGTCCATAAAAGTTAAAATCGATAACCATAAGACCCATCCACTAACTTATCTATATTAGGTAATGAGTACAGATCCTTGGGGCAGACTTTATTGAGATCTATGTAGTCTACACACATACGTAATTTCCTTGAGGATTTCTTAATCAAAATCATATTTGAAAGCCAAGTAGAACAGGACACTTCCTTGATAAACCCAACCTTGAGGAGATCCTTGACTTGGTTTTCTATGACTATTTGGCATTCAGACCCTACCTTTATTTTCCTCTATGCCAAGGGTTTGACGTCTAGGTTGACCGATAGCTAATGGCATATGAAGTTGGGGTTGAGGCTAGACATATATGCGGACGTCCAGGCAAAAAAGTTTTTGTTCAATTGGAGGAGCTTCGTTAGCTTCCTATGTTCTCCTTCGGCAAGGCCTGCCCTAATCTTTCTAACTTGGTCAGCCTGGTCTCTGAACTTAACATCCAGTAACTACCCCTCTGACTATGGTCGCATCTCCTTCATGTCACTTTGGTTATCGAGCTCCGCCATCATCACAGGGTGTTTGTTTTTCCCCTAAGGTGGTGGAGTTTAGTGCTCAAAGTCTTGGTCGAAAAGGTCTAAGCTTATATTATAGCAGCTTCTCGCTGTTGCTTGATCTACTTTGACGGTAACTGTTAACACCCAATTTTGCCTGGGTCTTTTGAAACAATAAAGAAAAAAAGAAGAAAAAGATCACAATGATAAAAGAAAAAGTGTGTAGTCATCTCTTTTATACATAAAGTTTCACATTGGAAAACTATTCTCTCCATTAAGTCCCACATCGAAAAAATCATGCTCTTTCATCTTCCTCACCTCCTATATAAAGATGTTGATTCTTAAGTATTTGATCTATCGAGAAAATTATTTACTTTGGTTTAATACTAAATATAGAGCCTGAAGAATTTAGTAAAAATTATTTTTGGGCTGCTATTCAACATTTGATTTGTGAGAGCACGTGGGACCCTGTACAACAAGCAAAATGTTTTCACACCTTGGAGGTAAGTTTGTTTATTTTTTTTATTTTTTTCTTCTTCTTCTTCTTTTTTGTAATTTTTTTCTATATACTTGTTTTGTTCATTTTATCTTATTTATTGATTAGTTTGGTTTATTTATTAGTTGTTGATGTTTTTTGGATATTTTAAAATTAATTCAACAATAAAGAGGGATTAGTTGAGTTGTGACAATTTATTAACCACGTGACCTTGTGGAAGACCAGTTGAGTTACGACAGCTTTTTGGTCTCAAAGTTAATTAAAACTAACTAACTCACACTTATTTTATAAAGAACTACGTGACTTTGAACTCCTCATTATACTTAGAGAATATGTAGGTCGAAAGTCAAGACAAAATTAATTTTTCATAATGTAATTTTTTTGTAAATATTTTTATTTTTATTTTTATTTTTATTTTTATTTGTTAATATCTTGATTTTGATTTGATTTATTTGATTTAAATGTAAATAGTTTTTATTTATTGTTAATTTTTGTAAATTAATTTTTATGCTTATTTTATTTTTAATTTATTCTTTGACCTTCAATGTTTTAATTCTTGATTTTTATATTGCTTATAACTATTTTAAATGTCATCGATTATTTAATTGTAATTATTTTTTATGTTAACTTTCTTTTTTATTTTCTTTTGTAAATATTTTATTGATTTTTTTGGGTAAATTAAATATTTTTATGTTATTTAATTCACACAATTAATTTTAGATAATTGTCTTAGGATGGATGTGTAGAGGTGCTGTGAGATTAAGTTTTCACCCTTCCTTATGCATAACCAACTCTCGAACCTAATTTGGTTTGCGCAGACTAGTTTTCTAATTTTTTTTTTGGGTTATTAAAATTTTTCCTAACTCAATAAAGTTGGTGGCGACTCCCCTATTTTTTATTTTGTTTTTTGCCTCCCGTTGCGATCCTAGTCGTGACAGTGACCACTTGTCCATCCTCCGATAGGAACTTCATGGCCAGATGGTGCATGGAGATTTTTGCTCCAAGCGTGTTCACAAATGGTCTCCCCAAGATGACATGATAGGCGAAATGACAATCTACTACTAGGAACTTCACCTTCACTTTTTATGCAAAGGCTCCTCTCCAAGTGTCACAAAAAGCTCGATGTAGCCCTCCAATCTGACTTTCCCCCCTGAGAAGCCAATGAGGTCAGTATCGAAGAGTTTGAGGTTGGAAACAAGGATTCCTATGTTCTTGAAGCATTCGATGAGAAAGATATTAGTTGAGCTCCCTTGGTCAATGAAGACCTTTTTCACTCTCGTGTTGACCATCTTTACAATGACCACTATAGGTTCATTTCCACCAGGATAATTCCTTTTCCATGTTCATCAGTGAATCTGATTATCAGGCTCTGACATCTGGTGCTACGCTTCATGGTGGGGCATAACGCCACGCTGAGTATTGGTCTAAGGTGTCTTCTTCGAGCTAACCTCATCTGCCCGCCCCCAGCGAAACCACCGGCAATAGTGTTGATGGTCCTAGTGACCTCGTTGTCTATTCTTGTCTCTCTCTGAAGGGACGTCTCCGACGTCAGACTTGCTCTAGCAATGGGAAGCGGTTGACTAGTGTCGAGGATAGATGTCGTGGGCTTGGCATTTTCCTTCTCCCACCCTTTCTCTGATAGTGTTGTGGTCTAGTCCCTCTAGACCCTTGGACGTAGTTTTGGAGATGTCCACATTGTATCAAGATCTTTATGGCATCATAGAGGTCCACACACTTCTCCATATTATGTCCGTAAGCTTGGTGGTAGTTGCAATGCTTGGACTTGTCTACACATCCTCGTGTCCTCAAGGTCCTTGGTTTTGGGAGGTTGAAGAGATCCGTGTGATACACCTCCTACAGGATCATACTTTGAGGAACCCTGAGGGGAGTGTATTCATCAAATTTTCAATGTGATGGCCCCTGTTCTGTTGATTATTCATTTATCTTAAATGCCTTGTAATTGATTCATTAGACTCCATTTGTGCTTAATTGTCATCATTTAGCTAAGTTTCTGACATCGAACCCTAGTTGGATCTTTACTATGAAACTTTGCTTAAATGTGTTTTTAGACACTAATAAGTAAATTAAACTTTTCAGGAAACCTTTGGATGATGGAGTCCATCAGGCTTGACGTTCACTTGAAGAAAGACTAAAGATTCATGAAGATGAAGATAACATTTTGAAGCAACGAGAGAAGAGTTTCTGAGAAGAATCCAGGCTGAAAATAAAGGGCCTATGTCAAATTTCAGGACCTACGTAAAGTTTCAGGGCTTGCGTAAAGTTTCAGGGCCTGTGTCACATTTCAGGGCCTAGGCTGTGTAAAATTACATGGCCATGGCTGTGTACCTCTCTGACTTGCGAAACAGGAGAATTTTTATCACCCAAACAGAGCATTACACGGCCTAGGCCGTGTAATCCCACACAACCGTGTAATTTGGTCAGACTTTGAATTATTGAAACTTCTATGAGAAGTTTGTGTTGGAGGCCTATATATTGACACTCTTGGCTCCTTTGGAAGGAAGTTCTGACCTTGGGAAGCAGCTGGAAACCCTAGGAAAAGGAAAGGGGAGGCTTGGATCAAAGATTGGAGTCTCGGGTTCGAGCAATCGGAGATCCATCATCCTCAATTCTCAGAAACTCGTTTGCTATTTAGTTTTTCTTCTACACTTTGTTTCTTATGTTGTTCTTTCTCAGATTTTCTTATGATTTTGTTCTAGCTATGTGTAACTAAACCTCCCTTGGTTAAGGGGTGATGAAACCACTAGTTTTGATGTCGTGAATCTTACATATTTGATTATTTCAACACAGTTATGTTTTTATTCATATATTTCTGAATCTATTGTTAGTATGAAGGTTTTTGTACTTATTCTCACTTTCAAAGTGGTAGATCTGGGTTTATTATGCGCAGTTGTGGTAATAGATCTAGAGGATTGTATGTTGTTGGTATAAGAACCTTTATACTCATTTGCTAGTGATAAAAGTGGTAGATCTGAATTTATTATGCACGGTTACGGTAATAGACCTAGAGAAATATATAATCTAAGTAATTTAATCCCGGTGTGTGATTAAATCTTAGCATAATTGGTTTTCTAAATCTTAATGCAATTGTTGGATAGTTGTAAGAGCGGTTGCTTTATGACTAATCAGTGATTAGGAGTTGATTTGAACGGTTGCTAAATTGATCGCCAACACTTAAGGAAAATAGAGATTTATTCTCACAATTGCATAAAAACATAATTGAGCATGTTGAAATAAAAGGATATGTGGGTTTACATCATCATATAAATCTAGTGGTGGATTCAATCTCTTAACCAATTTCTCTTATATTGTTAATTCTAGTTTGTTTATTGTTATTATTTTTGAAACTATTCATTATTCATCAAAACTCCAAAAACCCCCATTTTTACTGTTTATAGTTAATTAGAGTTTAAATTGAGAATTGTTTGATAGTGTTGATTGAATTGGTTCTCTGTGGATCGACCCTTACTAACTACAACTAGTTGTAAGGTTTTTATTTTTTGGTGGGCCTGACAACTGATTTTTATCTAAATTTTAATCACCATCCGCCTCACACCAGCCCCCTAAGATTATTCTTAGGACCTTTGGATTCGAGTTCCTTATCCTTCCTTCGTGATCCATCCATATCCTTTTGTGCCTCGTTCTTTGCCTTGAGGACTTCCTCCATGTTGATGTACTTTTCATAGAACTACTTCAGTTCCTCGAAGTTCTCCTAGCTCTTCTTAGCTAGCAATTTGGCAAACTCTCTGTGCTTGAGTTTGTCCATATCGTGTGCATAGCTACATCGTAGTTGAAATCTTGGACCTCGAGGCACACTTGGTTGAATCTATGCATGTAATCACGGAGAGTTTGCTCCTTTCCCTACTTGATGCTGAATAAGCTTTGAGTAGTTTTGGGTTAAGCCTTACTCGTGCAAAATGAGTAAGGAAACTTTGTGTCAGTTCCTCAAAGCTTTGATAAAACAAGCAGGGAGGAAGGTAAACAATTTCTAAGCTGCCTTCTTCAAGGTGAAGAGGAAGGCGTGGCACTGTATGGGGTCAGATCCCCTAATAAGTAGCATGAAGGCCATAAAGGCATCTAGGTTCTCTTGGAGGTCCGTAGACCCATCATATGTCTCGATAGCTGGGGGTTTGAGGCCCTTAGCGAGTTGTACTCCTATAATGAACTCAGATGATGTTTGGTTGAAACTATAATGGGCACCTTGCTAATGTGAAAGGCCAGAAGTGGCGGAAGGCTCTTGCCTTATCTGCGGTTATTTGTCAGTACCAAGCATCAATAAATTATCCATATTTATTTTCCTCATATAAACAATTTATGTCATTATTTGAGTCATTTTAAGCTACTTTTCACTTCCTGTGTTGTAGCAAAGTTTCTAAACTAACTCAATTTGTTACAAAATTAAGTAAGCATGTCAAGTAAGTAATATGCTACCTTTATAATCATATACAAGTCTAACATGTTTAAGAGGATATTACACCTAACACGGGGGCTGTTCAATGTTTCGTGCTCCATAAACTGCACCTACTTTAGCATCATTTTTAGTCATTCGCTCTTGGTTCCGGTTGAACAAGCACAGTATCTCAGTTAATTGTCATTACTATTTGTTGAACATAATCAACAACTCCTAGTTGTTGGATGGTGGATTTGGTGCTCTCACCTCTTGCAAAATTGGGGAGGGGGCACGTTGCTCCTAAGTGTGTGATTCTGCTCGTTGAACAACAAAGCGGAGACGCTGCGATGAGGTAGGACTGTCATGAGGCTAGCTGGCCATCATTGAGGTCTGCGCTCCATCTCTTAGTTCTTTTTTGTGTGTTAGCCATGGTAAGAGTGTGGGGATATTAGTTTACTAGATTTCCATAGATGACTCCAATGTTCTGTTATGAGTTACTGGGCTCCTTGGGTTAGAACTGGCTCACTGCAGTACCTTCTTCAAGCTTTGAGGCATTGGAGATGGGGGTTTGGGTAACTGCAAGACACTCCAACGCTCAAGTTAGTATAGGTGCAATATGGTGCAATGAGCAAGAAAAGATCCTTACTCTCATAACCATTGTAGCTATTTATATAGGGGAGTCTTTTAGAGGTGAAGTGTTGAGCAAGGATATTTGTGTTATATTAGGCACCATAGGTGACGTATGGTAACAACTTCCTAGGCTCTTTTGTTGGCATCTCATTGGTTCAGCTAGGAGGAGTCTTACTAACCGAGGGATATGGCTCACATCCCCTCTGTTAGTGGGTTTGGCCTTCTCGGGCCTAATAACCCAATATGGATCAAATATCCATCAAGTTTTTATTGGTTATTAGTTATTTTTAATGAAGTTTTAGAGATTCATTATGAAATCAGCATTCAATAAATGCTTGACAATTTATCTTAGATATCGTACCCATCAAGGTAACATCAAAATTTTACTAAAAATTTTACAGGCATAGGAATGAGTTATGATAAGTAACTTCTCCTTAACAAGTTGAAAGAAAGTCGACTAACTAAATTAAGAGTTTTGTTATATACTCATAAAATATTTTCTAAATAATTTTCTTACTATTTTATAATCAAGATATATTAAATAAAAAAATTAGTGCATTGAATTTTTCCTCCTTTCTTTTTTTATTTTTTATTATAAATTTTGTTTTACTCATTTTTAGTTGTCACTATAGAAAACCAATTAAGCATAAATTATTTTTTTTTCTAATTTTATCTTTAGCATTAATAAGTGAGAGAAAGGATTAGAAGAGTGAATATAATATTTTATGTATTTTAATAAAGGATAATTTAGTCAAATAAAATTACTTTTACTTATAATCAAAGCTATTTAATGACTTTATTACTTCTTGTACAACAACCTTAAAAGAAATATAAAAAAGAACGAAGGGAGTATTTTGAAAACATAAAAAAAATACTTACTTTATTTAATAATTTGGGAGGTTATTAGGAAGATTTATAATTGTTCCTAAATTAATTAGAGAATAATGTTAATCATGTATGCTTACACATATATCTCACATCTACCCAATTTTCACAATTTAATTATATTCTTTCTGTCTATTTTTATCTATCTATTTAGAAAAATTATTTTTTCGAGTTTTATTTGTCTTTATAGAAAATCAATGAGTCATTTATTATTTTCTAACTTTACTCCTTGTATTAATGAGCGAGAGATAAGATTAGTAAAGTAATAAAAATATAAAATATTTTGAGTATTTTAATAAAGGGTAATTCAATAAAATGCAAATATTTTTCCTTCTAATCAAGGCTATTTAATGACTTTTTGATACATTCAGTTACTCACATATTTTTGAATAGGATATAACTTAACTTAAGTTCTTTATATTCTTTTTATTCAGTTCTCAAATCAAACAATAGCATGTGGATTTTAGAATCCTCAGAGTTAGCTAATCATCGTTTAGTAATGTTAAACGTGTATTGCCGAATTAGAAAAAAATTTACATGTTATTGTTTATTGTGAGAACTTGATAGAAAAAATATAAGAAACTTGAGATAAATTTTGTCCTTTTGAGTAAAGGGTAATAGTTAGGTAAAATCCAATCCAAAGTGACAACTTCGTAAAGCTATTTAATAATTTACTTAATTCTTATACAATAACATTAAAGAACAGATAAAAATGTATAGATGAATAGTTAATCCTACCTCATTTTCTTCACATTTGCACTCTAATTCTAACACCTACTCCAAATATGAAAAGATGTGATCTACAAGTATTAGTCATGGCAACCATCACCCAAGAGAGAAGTGAATTGGGTGATTATAAATTTTTAAAGCAGCTTTAAGAAATTATACATTTTAATATTTTCAATCAACACATGCAGCAGAATAAGTCTAACAAAGATACAAATATTATAGATTACTCAAATACAACTTGGGTTATAGGATAAATCAAGTAAATAAGCTAAATATCAAGTTTTTAAAATCAAAATATCAAGATGACAATATATGCAATAAACAAATATACTGCACCAAATGTTGAAATTAAAAAGTGTAGTGAAGAGAAAATCAAACTCAAGAATTTATCTTGGTTTAGTCACCAGTCACTTGTGACCTACATCCAATTGTCAAGCTTAACTTGAGCTTTTTTTCACTATCTCCTAGACTTTACGCACGCTATAAAAACCTTTGTACAAAAAAAAGCACTCCTCACACCTTGAGATCCTCTACCTTTGTGCTAGATCCTCTAACTCTTCAAGCTTTACATATACTTAAAAAACCTTTACAATATTTGAGTTCTTCTTATACTTCAAGGGTCATTCACCTCAATGTGTAGAAGCCTCTTAGTTTCTCAAGGGATTTTCCACCCTCTCAAGTGTTTACAAATAGATTGAATTGAAGTAAGCTCTCTCAAAGAATAGATATACAAATTGAAGATCTATGAAACTCTCTCAAAGATATCTCAAATTGATGAAAAACAGAGCAAGGTAGTTAAAACAATTAAATCTCATATTAAATGCATGAGAATGAGTTTTTAGATTATTAAGAGTTGGTAATAAGTGTCTCAAGATTTGTATTTATGGTCATCAATGAAAAAGAACTGTTGGTAGGTGTTTTCCTCAGCATTAAATGCTTCTGAAGCTTGTCGTTCCTGGTTTCAGACTCATGGTAATTAATTACCAACATATGATAATCGATTACCATTCACTACAAACATGTTATGGCCTTTTCTAGGCAATGGTAATTGATTACCAGGATGTGATAATCGATTACCAAGCTTTTGTTTGTTGTGATAATCGATTACCAAGCTTAGTAATCAATTACCAAGCTTTTGACTTGGGAAAAACAAGTTCTTGTATGCTTATAATCGATTACAAGCTCATGATAATCGATTACAAGTTTCTAAAAATACTTGTAATTGATTACTAAGCTGTTGTAGGAGATAACAATCATCGTAGAACTTATTTTTGAGTCCAAAACAGCTTGGTAAACATTTTCAACTTAGAACACTTGGATTTTTCAAAGATTCAAACATGATTTTCATGATCCAAGGTTAAAACAACATTTTGTGAAAAACTTCCCAGATTTTATCAACCACCAACTTAAAAAGGATTCTCATGATGATCTTTTTCAAAGACATTTTAAAAACATTTTGAGATATCCTACAATGCTTTTCACATAAAGACTGTAAGTCCTATAAACTATACCATTTGAGCTTCCTTTGAACTTGGTATTTTGGCATGACTTTGTTGTTATCAAAACCTTCATGAAATATGCATTCACGTTCTTCTTGAATTGAGCATAATTAAAATCTTTTACTTTCTTATTACAATATTTATTCTTGGTACTTAAACTATTCTACAAAGTATTGCTCATTTAAGATAAATATAGTTTGTCCAAATTCATAATTCAATAACTTCATATGCATTATTCATAAATATATAATTCTAATTAGTCTAACATGCATATAATAAGAATTTTTTATAGATACATTCAAATAAGATATTTATTTCATCAATATTAATCTCTATATAAGATGCAATAAAGAATAATTTAAACATTTTTATTTAAATAGAGCTAAATTCAATATTAATTTAATACAACTTATATAACACATTATTAAATATATTATATAAAAGTTGTTATAAATAATATACATGATTCTTATATGAAATATAATAAGATGAAGTACATTGATCATACATGATATAATATAATCTATTAAGCACATCTGTATAGTATAATCATCATTTTTTTATCTTATATTTATCATCATTAAAACTTAATATATTAAATCATTAAAATAAAATTATTTAAAAAAAACATTTTCCTTAATTGGGCATGAGCCTAGGGAGATCCACTAAGTACAAAAAAGTGTACTTCAGTATTTGGGTAAAAAAAATTTGAAGGAGATCGATTAGTCCGACAAATTATTCTATTCTATCTCCTCCATCAATGAAGGAATTGGTTGTGACAGGTTAGATCACCAGAGAACAAAGTGTTAGGAGGAGAGCATGACCGAATCCCTCAGCTTCGAATTTAATGAACAAATGATAGATATACCCACCCCTGGTTGCTGCGGTGCATTTAATTCCAAGTTAAATGGTAGCTAGTAGTTAGGAAATTTTAATTTGATCTTAGAAATACATGCAACGTGTCTTTATAAGGATCCACTTTGCATGAATTCTACTTGTTGACTTTTTTAAAAAAAATCACAAATGTATATTAAAAATTTTATACTTTCTTTATTTCATAATATCTATTATATAAGATTTTTTATAAAAAAATAAAAAATTATTAAATATCCTTAATTTTAAAAATATAATTATATTTGATTAAATTATCTTATTACTTCATTAATATTTTCTCTCATTTTACTTAGTAAAGATATCAAGAGACAAAAATAAAGAAAAAATAATTAATACCCTTTTAGTATTCTAAAATAATTAATACCAAAAATTTATTTTTTATAAAGGAGTTGTTAAATTATTAAATAATAAATTAATATTTTCTCTATTTCAAAAACAAAGCAGAAGCTTAGTCGACATAAAGATTTGTCTCTTTCTACTCAAATGCATAAGTTGATTTTCTCTCTCTCCAACACTCAAATGCATAAGTTGATTTTCTCTCTCTACAAAGTGGGGAAAAAAAAGGAGGAAGAAGAAGTCACATAGGATTCTTGTGATGTTTAATGAGGAGGCCAATCCCAAACTGACGACAAGGATCCACATGACACAAAGAAATATGAGATGAATGACAAGTGTCAATATTGATATAGAATTCTATTTGTTACATCATTACTTAACAGAAATCAGATAACGATAAAAATTAATTTCACCTACCTCAAAATTTAAAATAACCAAATTCATAAAAAAAAAAAATTGGAGAGATCAAAACTAAAAATTGTTATATTTAAAGAAATTAAAAACATATTAAAGCCATTTTTTAATAAATAGGTCTAACAATCTTTCTAAATACTTAAACAAGAAAATGCTAGGTATTTTTGAATTTTCAAAATAAATATACTTATTTTTTAAAAAGTGTGCTTCAGTATTTGGGGAATTTTTTTTTAAAAGAGATCGATTAGTCCCCACACATTATTATATTCTATCTCCTCCATCAATGAAGGAATTGGTTGTGACAGGTTAGATCACCAGAGAACAAAGGGTTAGGAGGAGAGCATGACCGAATCCCTCAGCTTCGAATTTAATGAACAAATGATAGATATACCCACCCCTGGTTGCTGCAGTGCATTTAATTCCAAGTTAAATTGTAGTAGTTAAGAAAATTTAGTTTGATCTTAGAAATACATGCAACGTGTCTTTATAAGGATCCACTTTGCATGAATTATACTTGTTGACTTTTAAAAAAAAAACCATAAATACATATTAAAATTTTGTACTTTCTTCATTTCATTATATCTATTATCTAATATTTTTTTATAAAAATTAAAAAATATTAAATATTTTTTAATTTTAGAGAAATATAATTATATTTAATTAAATTATCTTATTACTTCATTAATATTCTCTTTCGTTCTACTTAATAAAGATATCCAAGAGATAAAAATAAAGAAAATAATAATTAATGTCCTTTTATTATTCTTAAATGATTGATAAAAAATTATTCTTTAAAACAACAGATATTTTGAAATAGAAAAGTATTAATTTATTATTTATTAATTTAACAACTCCTTTATAAAAAATAAATTATCCATAGACCAATAGAGACTTAATTTCTCTATCTTCCGAGAAAACGATTTATACCAATAGAGACTTTACCTCTCATTTTGCTGAGAAAACGATATAGACTATTTTTCATTTCTTATGAAATATCACAGGTGAGATTAAGTTTTGGTCCATTAGACTTTTTCAATGTACTCAACATATTAAATGGCCTGTGTAGTTCATCTTTTTTTTTAAAATTGAATATATTAATAAGAATAATGTTATTAAGACACACTAAAAGATATATTATCTTATATTTGTATAATTTTTATTATCTGATTATAATTTATTTTACATGACTTTATATACAATTACATTGTGATTTTGTCACATCACTTTAATATGATGTGAGGTGATATGCATTTATAAGTAGTACATCAAGCATTATTTTATTCATAATATCTTCTCTTACCATGTTATAATAGTTTCATTTGAGATTTTACCTAATATATATATATATATATATATATATATATATATATTTTTAATATATTTTTATTCTTTTCATTAGAAGATTATCAAAAAATAGTTTTGATAAAGTAGGAATTTACTTACATAAAATAAATTTAGTAAATAATATTGTATTTACTAAATTTTTATTAAATATAATCATTTCAAATATATTATATTTTTTATTTTAATGTTTTAAACTTTACTAATTATCCTGTGCATTGCACGGGTACTTAGACTAATTGCATACATACCAATGTTAGGTACTTAATCAAATGGCAAGAATGCTTGAGCTTATGACAGCAAATTCCAAATCAAAATCCGTTTTCTCAAAAATATGAGAATATAGTCGTTGAATTGACCGCTAGCAATGGCCTAAAAATGCATCATGGAAAAATTTCTTGTGGAACCACAATGCTGGCAAGGAAATGGGTGTACTTTAGTCCTCACTCTCCAAAATGTAATACCCAGCCCAGAGTTTAACCCAACTATTTACAGAGTGAATGTTTTAGGTTTTGGAATGGAATCCGTTGTCCTTCAACTGGGCACTCCAAATCCTGTATAGCACTGAATTAAGTAAATGAAAAATGTTAGACAGCCTTTGCCCACCCCATCCCCCCAACCCAAAAAAAGTTAAATAGCCAAAAAATTTGTGTTTAGATGATTTGGCTTGATTGTTGATTATTTAGATGAATAAATGATCTCTACCATTTTAGTCCATCCAATAAATATTTTTAAATCTAATTGAATCCATTTACAATATATAAAAGTTAGCTCTACAAATTATGAGAATGTCATCTCAGCCCTTTTTCTCTCTCCTCAAATTGTCATCTCAATTATTCAACTCATTAACACATCATCAAACACTTGATGCTCAATTTATCTTCCCATATTCACCCATGTGTACAGCTCCCTACACCTCTCCCTCCTATGAAGTCCATCAAATGCATATAATCAAAAGTTAGCATTTACTATAACACCAAAATACATTATTGTTGAGAACATATGCAACCCACAACATTCCAAACTCCATTAAAATTGATAAAATCCGGACCTATAAACTTCTGGCAAACAAAACCATCAAATAATTAGACTTCAACGTTACAGTCACCTACTCATCATTCAAATACATCACCTGCCAATCATAATTAAATAATCATCTTTACTTCTATCATTAACTCCTACAGAATCGTTACACTAACTAATTAGAAAAGCCATAAAACACACAAAGCTAAATGATAGCACTATGTTTCAACTCATATCAGTTCATCAAATTCACATCCGTATATATCAATTTATTGAACAACATATAACAGAAAAAAATTACAAATACTTCAATATGAGTTATGACACATAAAATTGGAGAAAATATGAAAAGACATTCTCATTACAGGTTTGCCACAAGTATATATATATACACAGATACACACTTACACGGGTTTGTCTTTTCCTCTGATATTATAGATTGAGCAATTGGGTGAAACCGTTGGATCTGCGGAATAAGGTGGGGGCGACACATTAGGAGTCCACCAGAGAGGAAGGAGAGCCAAACGAGATCAGTGGACGATGATGTAGTGGATGACGATTTGCTTTGTGATTTTTTATGCCCTTTGTTGAAAGAAAACTACTGAAGATTTTGTACAAGTGTAATGGCGAATTTTGGTGACTTTTCTTTCAATGTTACTATTGTTCGTCCTCTATTTTGACTCATACAAACAAAAATATATAAGCTGCTCAAATCTTACTATTGAATTTATATTAATTTTATGTTATTTTGTATTTTTGAGCTTTTCTAGGCCATCTCGCTTGGATTGTGAATTGTGTCTAAAATGAAATGCAATGAGATGCCTTCTCGGTGTTCCAGGTTATGTGCTTAAACCCAGCTTTCAGTCAAGATAACCAAATAATAAGCGAATAGCTACAGCTACAAAAGTTCAATATTTTTAATTTTGAGGCATTATTGATATTGAAACAAAGTTTTTGTTTTCTTTTTTCTATTTTGAAAATTTTCATTTTATGTCCATAAGAGTAAAATTGTTAATAGTATTGTACGTAGCTTGGGTTTGATTAGTTGTTTAGTAATAGATTATTCATATAAAAAATAGATTTTTATATCTTAGTACTCCATAATCTATGCACTTGTAGAACTTTATATTTCCTGCCAATAGAAATGAACAATTAGAGAAGGAATTTACCGCATATCAGGTTTGGACTTTCGCTCTAAAAGAAGTAATTACTTCTTTCAAACTTATCATATCATTTTTATTTAAGATATACAAGTAATTATTTATTTTAAACTCTTAATAATATTTTTGGTTTCTTATTAATTGCTGACGTAATTCTAAGCTAAAAGTGGCAATTAAATAAAATCTCTCCAGACTAACGATTCTAAGGTTTGAATGTATAAAAGTCGTAACACATTTTATAACTAAATAAAAATTCATGCATTTGTTCATGCGTCTCCCTCTAGTTCTTTCAAAATTCTACATTTTTTTTATGTGTAGGATTACTTTATGTTGCAAGATAAGATTCGGCTGGTGAGTGAGTAGGAGTCCAAGTTTTTTATGAGAAATGAGACAACTACATGTAAGGGAGAAGAAGAAGATGGGTTGAATGATAAGTTCGCTCTGAGATCAAGTCAGTATGATCGGACCAAAAAAAATATATTGGCTAGTTGGAAGTAATGGTTTAAAGTACATGAATTTTTTTTGGTTTAAATATGTTTTCAATCTCTTTAAATATAGCAATTTTTTGTTTTGGTCTCTCAAAAATTTTTCTTTTAGCTTTGGTCTCTTTAAATTTCGAGACAGGTAAAGTTAATCTTTGTCATTATCTCATATCTGTTAATTGGTGATATGAAAAACGAAGCTCCACGTTAGTGTGGCCACTTGTCATTCATCTCATATTTCTTTGTGCCATGTGGATCCTTGTCATCAACCTGAGACCCGCCTCTTAATTAAACATCACGTGGACCTCACTTGACTTCTTCTTCCTTCTTTTCTTCCCCATAACATTCGAACCCTGATCAAATTTATGTTGAACTCACAATGTCATATTCAAATGAACATTCAATCAATTCAACAAAATGCAGGAAATTGAGGTAGAATCCTATGATTTTTTCGGCACTATAGATACCTAAAATTGCGACAAAGTTTAGGGACACTCACCTTATGGAGCAAATTGGACCTGGGTTTCTTAAGCTTAATACTAAAAACGATGGTGGGTTTGATAGAGTCTTCCTGCATTAGAGGCTTCTTTTTTTCTTCTTCAACACTCACTGTTGCTTCATTCTTCTTCAAACCCTCCTGGGGTTGAGCCTGAGAATGAACCTATAGGTATTTTGCCCCATCAATTTAATTCATGCCCAAAAGAAAAGGCTTTGATTTTTATATACCAATTATAAAGAGAGATTGGGGTGAATGGTGGAAAGTCACAGTTGAAGGCGACAGATATCAGTCACTGTTGGAGAGAAAGAGAGATTAGTGGTGAGTGGGGGTTAATGTAAATTTTGAGTTTCTATTGTTTATTAAAAGAAGGTTTTGATGGGATTTTGAGGTTAGGGTTTGTGGTGGTACCCAAAGCAAAGCAAGTAATTCTAGGCTTTGTTAGGGGAACTTTTTTTTTACAGACAAAAACACAAGATGATTAAATTCAATGTATTTTAGGATTTTCAACTTTTGCTTTTACTTTGTTGGTTGAGTGAGGTTGAAAGGTTGATTGTTAAATGAATGGGATGATGAGTGTGTATACATTGCAATTTGCATGGGCTATGGAAGTTGTGTGGGTTTTTTTCTATTCTCTATTGGTTGTCTTGTCTAGCACTTATTTATTATTGCAACCAACAATGCAAAAAAAAAAAAAAAAAGAGCAGAAGCGTCGTCGTTAGAATGATATATATCTCTCAACTCAAATGCACAGGTTGATTCTCCCTCTCTACAGAGTGGGGAAGAAAATGAGGAAGAAGAAGTCACGTGGTGTCCACGTGATGATCAATGAGGAGGTCGGTCCCAAACTGATGACAAAGATCCACGTGACATAAAGAAATATGAGATAAATGACAAGTGGCAATATTGACATGGCACTCCATTTGTCACATCACCACTTAACAGATATCAGATAACGATAGGGGTTAACTTCACTTATCTCGAAATTTAAAGGGACTAAAATCATAAGAAAAATTTTAGAGAGACCAAAACCAAAAATTGCTATATTTAGAGGAAGTAAAAACATATTCAAGGTATATTTTTAATAAATAGGTCCAATAATCTTTCTAAATACTTAAACAAGAAAATGCTAAGTATTTTTTAGTTTTGTTTAAAGATTTAACATCACACTAAATACATGGACAAGCATACTGTGCAGTTGTATAGAGGTCGCACTTCCAAATCTAACCATTGGTAATTATAGAATTATATTTTTTATTAATATTTAACCTTACGACAAAATAATTTTTATAGCTTAAATTTGTTGAGTTCTTTTCCAAACTGCATTGGATCCATTTCCCTAAATACATACATATGGGAGATAGACTCCAATTTATATATATTTACAGGCACGAGAAGGAGTTATAATAAGTAACTTCTCCTTAACAAGTTGAAAGAAAGTCAATTAACTAAATTAAGAGTTTTGCTATATACTTAAAAATATCTTCTAAATAATTTTCTTACTATTTAATAATGAAGATATATTAAATAAAAAAATTAGTGCATTGAATACTTCCTCCTTTCTTTTTTTATTTGTCTTATTAGAAAATTTGTTTTACTCATTTTTAGTTGTCACTATAGAAAACCAATTTAGCATAAATTTTTTTTTTCTAATTTTATCTTTAGCATTAGTAAGTGAGAGAAAGGATTAGAAGAGTGATAATAATATTTTATGTATTTTAATAAAGGATAATTTAGTCAAATAAAATTACTTTTGCTTATAATCAAAGTTATTTAATGACTTTATTACTGTTGATCAAAAAATGATTTTATTACTTTTTGTATAACAACCTTAAAAGAAATATAAAAAAGACGAAGGGATTATTACGAAAACATAAAATAAAATTACTTTATTTAATAATTTGGGAGATTATTAGGAAGATTTATAATTATTTCTAAATTAATTAGAGAATAATGTTAATCATGTATGCTTACATGCACATATCGCACACCTGCGCAATTTTCACAATTCAATTATATTCCTTCTATCTATTTTTATCTATCTATTTAGAAAAATTATTTTATCAAATTTTATTTGTCCTTTTAAAATATCAATGAGTCATTAATTATTTTCTAACTTTACCCCTTGTATTAATGAGTGAGAGATAAGAATAGTAAAATAATAAAAATATAAAATATTTTGAGTATTTCAATAAAGGGTAATTCAATAAATGCAAATATTTTTCCTTCTAATCAAGGCTATTTAATGACATTTTGATACATTCAGTTACTCACGTAATTTCGAGTAGGACAAAACTTAGCTCAAGTTTCTTATATTTTTTTTATTCAGTTCTCAAATCAAACAATGACATGTGAATTTTAAAATCCTCAGGGTTAGCTAACTACCGTTTGGTAGTATTAAATGTGTATTGTTGAGTTAGAAAAAAATTCATATGTTATTGTTTAATTTGAGAACTAAATAGAAAGAATATAAGAAATTTGAGCTAAATTTTATCCTTTCAAGTAAAGGGTAATAGTTAAGTAAAATCCTACCCAATGTGACAACTCCGTAAAACTATTTAAAATAATTTTCTTAATTCTTATATAATAACATTAAAGAACAGATAAAAATGTATAGATGAATAGTTAATCCTACCTCATTTTTCTTCACATTTCCACTCTAATTCTAACACCTACTCCAAATACAAAAAGATGTGATCTATAAGTATTAGTCATGACAACCATCACCTAAGAGGGGGGTGAATTGGGTGATCACAATTTTTTAAAGCAATTTTCAGAAATTATACATTTTAATATTTTCAATCAACACATGCAGCGGAATAAGTTTAATAAAAATACAAATATTGTAGATTATTCAAATACAACTTGAGTTATAGGATAAATAAAATAAATAAGCTAGATATCAAGTTGTTAAAATCAAAACATCAAGATGACAAGATATGCAATAAATAAATATATTGCTCCAAATGTTGAAATTAAAGGGTGTAAGGAAGAGAGAATCAAACTCAAGAATTTATCATGGTTCAGCCACCATCCACTTGTGACCTACATTTAATCGTCAAGTTTAACTTGAGATCTTCTTCACTATCTTCTAGACTTCACGGGTGCTATAAAAACCTTTGTACAAAGAAGAACACTCCTCACACCTTGGGATCCTCCACTTTTGTGCTAGAGCCTCCAACTCTTCAAGCTTCACAGGTACTTAAAAAACATTTACAATATTTGAGCTCTTCTTATACTTCAAGGATCATTCACCTCTATGTGTAGAAGTCTCTTATTTTCTCAAGGAATCTTCCACTCTCTCAAGTGTTTACAAATAGATTGAATTGAAGTAAGCTCTCTCAAAGAATAGATATACAAATTGAAGATCTATGAAGCTCTCTTAAAGATATCTCAAATTGATGAAAAACAGAGCAAGGTAGTTGAAAGAATTAAATCTCATATTAAATGCTTGAGAATGAGTTTTCAGATTATTAAGAGTTGGTAATAAGTGTCCCAAAACTTGTATTTATAGTCATCAATGAAAAAGAACTGTTGGTGGTTGTTTTCCTCAACATTAAATGCTTCTGAAACTAGTCATTACTGGTTTCAAACTCATGGTAATCGATTACCATATGTAATCGATTACCATATGTAATCGATTACCATCGATTACCATTCACTAAAAACATATTATGGCCTTTTCTAGGCAGTGGTAATTGATTACCAAGATTTGGTAATCGATTACTAAGCTTTTGTTTGTTGTGATAATCGATTACGCACTACAAGAAAATAGTAAACTTGCGGTGGATTTTTTGTGGCGGATTCGTATCCATCGCAATTGCGAAAGGCGTTGCGGCGGATTATGATCCGTCTCAATTAGAGGCGGATTTTGTGGTGGATAATTTTTGCGGTGAATTTTTGCGACGAATTAGCGGCTGCAAAATTTTTTGGCAAAAATTTCCACCGTGAAAGGCTGTAACAATTGGAAAAAAAGTTTTGCGGTGAATATTTTTGCAGCAAACTTAATAAAACATTTAAAAAAATTTAAATCTTTTGCGGTGAATAAATCCATCGCAAATATTTGCTACAAATTATAAAATAATAAATTGCGATGGATAAATTTTGCCGCAAAATTGATAAACCATTAAAGAATTTCGTAATAAAATTATAAAAAAAATTTGCGGCTAAAAAAAACAGCCACAAAAAATAAGCCACAATTTAAAATAAATCTTGCGGCAGATTTTTCCACCGCAAATATAAAACTAATTAAAAAATTCATGAAAATAATTTGCGGTGAAAATCCACCGCAAATTAAAATTTGAATTTGCGGTGAAAAAATTCATCGCATAATCCGTCACAATTTAAAAATTGAATTTGCGGTGGATAAATTCGCCGCAAAATTTACCACAATTTAAAATTAGAATTTGCGGTGAAAAAATCCGCCGCAAAAAATTCACCGCAAAAATTAGATCTACCTCTTCTCTTCCTCTTCCATTTTCATTTTTCCGAGTTCATACATTTTTCCTTCAGCTTCTCCACTCTCTCAACCGACCGGGACCTCCACTGCCTGCCGCCACCTACCGTCGACCACCGACCAGAACCTCCACTGCCCGCCGCCACCGACCGGCGACCCGCGCGAGCCACCGTTCCTCACCCTCGAGCCGCGACCTGCACACCGCCACCCGTTCCGGCGCCGTCGACAGCGACCAACCGACCCCGCACCGGCACCCTCTACCGGCGACACCGCCCCGCCCATCCACCGTCCTTCTGACACAAGAAGAACCGACCCGCGACCCCCGACCCGCCACCGCCCAACCCGCGACCCCCGACCGCGACCCACCGACCCGCAACCCCCAACCGCGCCGCACCACCTCCTACGACCCCCGACCCCTGCACCCGCGACCGGCCCGCCACCACCTGCTCCAAGCCTCCACGGTCGCCCACCTACCAAGTAGGTACCCCAGTAATTGATTGCTCTGTTAATTGGTTTAGTATTTGAACCAATGATTTGTTTGCTTCGAGAAGATGAGCGATTTGTAGATTGTGAAATAGAGATTTAGAATTTGATCACATGGTAATTTGGGTTTCAAAATTTTATCTCTATGATCAATTTGAATTTGATTATTGCAATGTATTGTGATTACTGCCTGGTATTGTTATCTTTTTCTAGAAGCGAAGCCTTAGTTTCCCATTTGAGATTCAATATTAGTGAGCACACTTACTTTTTGAAGGAAGTGCTCATTGTATTGAATCTTAAATTGTCCAATTTGGACAGTTTAGGAAGAAACTTTTACTTCACTTGATTATAGTTACTCATTAAATTTCATACCATATACTTGATGAAATTTTGTTGTACAACATATCCTTTTGTTCTCTGGGTGCATACTTGATCATGGTAGATGTCACCACTTTCTAGTCGTGTACTTGGAGACCAATAGAAAATGCTGTCGAAATTTTGTTAAGTATATGATGTGTGATTTTTAAGAGTACTATCAATCAAGTGTTGAAAAGGTTTCTTCTTGAATGGGATAGGGTCATACCATGTCAAGAGATTTTAAGATTTTGGAGATAATAATTGTTTGCATTGAAATATTTATACAAGTATAATTTTAAAATGTATTAATTATACAACATATGTTGTGCATTTTACATTTTTGTATTTTGATTTAAGTGTAAAATTATAATTGCAGAAAATGGTAGTTCCAGAAAATCGTAGATGGATGTATAATAGGACTCATTCGGGTCGAAGAGGACTTACACAAGATTTTGTACGTGGAGTTGAAGAGTTTGTGAATTATGCTTGTCAATCTTCTCATTACTTAAGTGAAGGAACAATTAGGTGTCCATGTTTGATGTGTTATAGTGGGAAATTGTTGAAACCTAAGATTGTGAAAGTTCATTTGTATAAAAAAGAATTCAAACCTAGGTATTGGTATTGGACAGATCATGGAGAGGAAGAGTCTGATCCAATTAGTGTAGATATAAACTTTGATGTGAACACTGCTAGTAGTCCTATACTAGAGGAGGAAGACGTGGTTGATAGATATCAAAATATGGTTTGTGATGCGGCTGGAACAAAATTTGGGGATTTTAGGAGTCGTTTTCAACGAAGTGTTGAGGAGCCTCCACATCCAGAGGCCGAAGAGTTTTATGATCTATTAAATGCTTCAAGTCAACCATTATGGCTCATTTGCGAAACTCATTCGAGTTATCCTTGGCAGTTCGAATGTTAAGCCTCAAATCTGATTATAATGTAACGCATGCGTGTTTTGATTCATTTATGGAGATATTAAAAGAGGTTGCTCCTCCAGGATCACGAATTCCTCTGAATTACTATAGAACAAAAAAATTGGTTTCTAAACTTGGGCTTGCTTCAAGAAAAATAGATTGTTGTGTAAATGGTTGTATGTTATACTATGACAATGCCGGACAATATGAAAGATACGAACTTCGTAAAACCAGCAATGGAAATAACAATGAAATTTCGGTGAAAAGAATGCATTATTTACCTCTTATTCCTAGGCTGAAAAGGTTGTATTCCTCTATGAGCTCATCTGCACACATGGGATGGCATGCTGAAAATAATAGGAAGTTGGGGGAGATGTCTCACCCATTCGATGGTGAAGCATGGAAGCATTTTAATAGGACATATCCTGAATTTGCAATTGATCCTAAAAATGTTAGGCTTGGTTTGTGTGCTGATGGTTTCACTCCATACAATCAATCTGCTTCTCCTTATTCTTGTTGGCCTGTGATAGTCACTCCATATAATCTGCCTCCAGAAAATTGTATGACTGCCCCATACATGTTCCTAACATGCATTATTCCCGGCCCTAACAATCCCAAGAGCAAGATTGATGTTTATTTACAACCATTAATCGATGAACTGAAAATTTTATGGGCAGATGTTTTAACTTATGACGTGTCAAGCAAACAAAATTTTATGATGAGGCGGCATTGATGTGGACAATAAATGACTTTCCAAAGATATGGAATGTTGTGCGGATGGATGACTTTGGTAAATTAGCATGTCCATATTGCATGGATCAAACAAAGGCATTCACTTTGAAACATGGGGAAAAAATTCGTGGTTTGATCATCGTTAATTCTTGCATGTTGATCACATGTTTAGAAGAAACAAAAATGCATTTAAGAAGAAAAGTGTGGTGAGTGATTTGCCTCCACCAAGATTATCTGGACATGAATTAAGTGAGATTGTTAGTGTCTTTAGTAAAATAACTGAAATGCAGTCGTGCAAACACCATGGGTATGGTGTTTATCATAATTGGACTAAGCAGAGCATATTTTGGGAGTTACTTTATTGGAAGGATAATTTAATTAGGCATAATTTAGATGTCATGCATATTGAGAAAAATGTCTTTGATAACATATTCAACATTGTTATAGATGTTAAGGGCAAAACAAAGGATAATATCAAGGCAAGAATGGACTTAAAAGAATATTGTCAACGACCAGAATTAGAGCTTATTGATTTTTCAAATGGTAAGATCATGAAACCAAAGGCTAATTATACTTTTACAAAAGAGCAAAAGAAAATTGTTTGTGAATGAGTGCAACATTTAAAAATGCCAGATGGTTATGCTTCAAACTTAGCCAGATGTGTGGACATGAATCAATTATGATTGTCTGGGATGAAGAGTCATGATTGTCACGTGTTTATGGAGAGTTTGCTTTCAATTGCTTTTTCTTTGTTGCCAGATCAAATTTGGAAGCCATTGACTGAATTGAGTCAATTTTTTAGAAACTTGTGCTCAACGACTTTGACGGAAAAAGACATGCTTCAAATGGAACAGAACATTCCGTGATTTTGTGTAAATTGGAAAGGATATTTCCACCGGGTTTCTTTGATTCCATGGAACATTTACCAGTCCATTTACCTTATGAAGCAAGAGTAGGTGGGCCAGTTCAATACAGATGGATGTATCCGTTCGAGAGGTACTTAAACAAGATAAAGAAAACAGTTAAGAACAAAGCACGGGTTGAAGGTTCTATTTGTGAAGCTTATTTGATTCAAGAGATATCTCATTTCTATTCATTTTACTTTGAGCCTCATGTTAAGTCAATGAGAACTAGAGTTGGACGAAATGATGATACAGATGAAAATATGTCAATGGAATCGACTTTGTCAATCTTTAATCAACCTGGCCGAGGTTATGGAACATAAAAAATACAATGACTAAATGATGCTGAGATAAAATCTGCGACATTGCACATCTTGCTAAATTGTGAAGAAGTTGAACCATACCTCAAATAAGTGGTACTAATAAGTTAAGTTTAAATTTCAAATGTATTTCTAACTAACAATCAAATCATAAACTTTTAATTTTTTAGTGTTTTTTTACAACATTTCAACATTCCTGAGGAACATTCAAATGAAAGAATAAATGCAGATTTTATAGAGTGGTTCAAAAGTTATGTAAGTATTTAAACATTACTAAATTGTTGATCCCAATCATTATATATAATTTAGATCATTAACATTAACTATATTTTTTTCTAGGTTCACAATCCACAAAATATGGTGAATAATTCTTACTTGCATGATTTGGCATGGGGGCCTAGTAGATGTGTGACATCTTGGCCAATATATTTTGTCAATAGATATAAATTTCACACAGATGCTTAGTCAGATGGGAAGAAAACAATCAATAGTGGCGTGTGTGTTAAAGGCTCAACTAATGGTGAAAATGAAAATGATTATTATGGAATACTAAAAGATGTGGTTGAGTTAGAATATCCTGGGAACCAAAAAAAAAAGTTGTTCTTTTTAAATGTGAATGGTTTGATCCTATGATTAATAGAGGTACAAGAGTTCACAAAGATTATAAGATTGTCGAGGTTCGACACACTAGATGATACGAGAGGTTTGATCCTTTTATCCTTGCTTCCTCTGCGAGACAAGTGTATTACGTTCATTTCCCTGGAAAGAAAAAGGATAAGGTCCAATGGTGGGTGGTAATAAAGACTAAGGCAAGAGATCGAGTTGAAATTGAAAGTGCTCAAGAAATTGTATTTCAAGATGATACTATGACTCCTGTGGATCTAATTGTTGATGTGGATCTCATTGACCATTTGCAAGACACTGATGTGGTTTTTGATATAGTTCAAGATGTTGGTTCTAGTAGACAGGATGAAAATAATGAAGATGAGCAAAGTTTTAATGACGACGATGATGAAACATCTTCCAATCATGAATATGAAACAAATAGTGATGAGGACAATGTTTCCTCATAATTGTGAGTATAGAATTATATTAATATGTTGTAGTTACTAGTTATACATTAATTATTGTGTTGTGTTTGAAATTTATTTACATTATATTTTTATTATTTGTGTAGATGTCATCATCACGAGGTGATAATGGAAAAGGGAATGAGAAGGAGAAGGAGAAGGAACAACCTCGACATCTTAGGATCAATATAGGGAGGCCACCTAGGGGGCAAACATCAGGATCATCTCCACCCCCAGATCCAATATTGCCCACTACGGTTTGCTTTAGCCACCATCTTCTGAGTACATTATGATACCCACACCTGGATCACAGCGCCTGTCACATACTTCACATTCACTACATGGTACATCGTATGATTCTGGGTCACCTACTATTGGTCAATCACTTGGGTACCCGTGAGTCACCGGGTATACATCAATCGCCGGCTACCCGTGATTCTAATATTCCCATTTCTGCAACAAATCAAAGCAACAAGACATTTGTTGAGCCCGATGGTGATTTTGGGTATGTGTACAAGTAATTGTTATTTATTTATAGTTATGCGCATTTAAATTTTTTTTATTGAGAATATTTATATTTCCTTTTTTAAATTGTATCGTAAGTTTCTACCATCTAAACCTGTTGCTGATGTCATAACAAAGATTATACGATCTAGGTATAATCAACCTTGGACATCTTGGGGAGAAATACCCAAGGATACTAGAGAAATGTGGTTTCGAGAGTTTCAAGTATGTATCATTTTTTATCTATTTAATTATGTTTGTTTGTCTTATAATAGTGCAAAATTTTTTAACCGTCGATATTTACGACATATTTTTGAAGGGTTATGTTTGGTGGATGTCTCAAAGATCATAACCATATGCGAAAAGGCATATAATAGTCGTAGTTCGAAGAGACTATCGGGTTTACTAATGTGCACGCAACTTAAATGAAAGGCCTTTTGGATTGGAGAAGGCATATGGGAAGACTTATGCAGCGGCTAGTAGCGTGTATAAGGAGAAATGTCGCAAGCAAAGATGAATCGTGCTTCGACATTGGTGGATGCTTGCACACAGTGGTTGCATTTCTACCAAGCACCCATGCACAAAAATTGGTAACTATTATCGTCAGTTGTTTAGTAATATTTTTTATTATTTTGTTATTAACTTATTTTCTCATTATTACAGGCTAAGGCTTGGGGTAGAGAGCCTACAGTTGATGAGACCTTTCGTCACATACATTTGAGAAAAGAAGACCATACTGTATGGGTTTCTACAAAAGCTCAGGATATATATGTTAGTATTTCTTAACTTAGAATTTTTTATTTTAATATTAGCTCATCTTATAATAATAGTCATAACAGTTTTTTTATTTCCATCTTTAGGAGGAATTCAAAGCAAAAGAATCTGAACAATCTTCTCAGTGCTCCAATGAAGAAGGGGCATCTGGTACACAACTGACCAATCGTGAGCTTTGGATTTAGACTGTTGGCGGGGTAAAAAAGGGGCGTGTTTATGGTCTTGGTTCTCAAACATCTATCTATGACCATGAAGAATCATCATCTTCAAGGCCTAGATCGAGTCAAGTTCCTGAACACGTTATTAATCAAGTTAAGTAATAGTTGCAATATTTTTTTATTAATTAGTTTATAGAATATTGATGGATGTACTCAATCATTCCATTTTTCATATTTTAGGTTAAATAATTTATTTGTGGAATGATTAATGAATTTGTATTTATATATGTTAATCAAGTGAAGGAGCAGTTGCAGCAGGAGATGTTGGATCAGGTTCCGGAGATTCAACAACAAATGGAGCAACGGAGCCAACAATGTGAGGTGGAGTGGAGAATGCGATTTGAACAATACCAACTTCAACAACAATAAATGCTTAGTAATATGATGAAATCATATTTGCAAGCCGCTGACACTCAGCCAAGCCAGCAACAACCACTAATAGAAGAAGACAATGAGGATACTGAAGATGATCATGAAGATGACAATGATAATGATCATATGGATTGAAATTGATGTTTGAGGATTATGATAGTTCTTGCTAAACTTTGTATTTGACGAAACTTTGTATGGATTATGTTTGTTTTATGGATTGCTTAAATGCATTAACAAGTTAAAATTGATGTTTGAGTGTTGTTTTGAATGCATTGGCAGGTTGAAATTAAAATCTGAGTGCTGTATGTATTAATAATATAATTATGGATTTTGAACAATTCTTTTTTAATATTAAAATATTCAAAAATTTGCGGCAGAAAAATTCACTGCAAAATCCGCCGCAAAATGACACATGACGAATGCAATTCTGCCTCAAAATTCGCCACAAATTACCGATGGATAAAATCCACCGCAAATTACTGGCGGATAAATCCACCACAAATTACCGATGGATAAAATCCGCCGCAAATTACCGGCATTCTAGTAACGTTTAGGCATCTTTTGCCGAAAAAATTTTTGGGATTTAGGGCATAATCCGTCTCAAATTTGTGGCAGAAATTAAAATCTGCCGCAAATAAAATGGCAACGACAGTTTTTGCGATGGGCATGAATCCGCCGCAAATCCGCCGCAAAAAGATCATTTGCAGCAGATTTTATGTGATTTGCGGCGGATTTATCCTTCGCAAATCACGATTTTTCTTGTAGTACCAAGCTTAGTAATCGATTATCAAGTTTCTGACTTAGGAAAAATAAGTTTCTGTATGCTTGTAATCGATTACAAGCTCATGGTAATCAATTACAAGTTTCTAAAAATACTTGTAATTGATTACTAAGCTCTTGTAGGATATTACAATTATCATAAAACTTATTTTTGAGTCCAAAACAGCTTGGTAAACATTTTCAACTTAGAACACTTAGATTTTTCAAAGATTCAAACATGATTTTCATGATCCAAGGTTAAAACAACATTTTGCGAAAAACTTCCCAGATTTTATCAACCACCAACTTAAAAAGGATTTTCATGATGATCTTTTTCAAAGGCATTTTTAAAATATTTTGAGATATCCTAAAGTACTTGTCACATAAAGACCCTAAGTCCTATAAACTATACCAATTGAGCTTCCTTTGGACTTGGTCTTTTGGCATGACTTTGTTGTTATCAAAACCTTCATGAAATAGTCATTCTCGTTTTCTTTGAGTTGAGCATAATTGAGATCTTTTACTTTTTTTATTGTAATGCTCACTCTTGGCACTTGAACTATCTTACAAAGTATTGCTCACTTAAAACAAACATAGTTAGCCTAAATTTATAATTCAATATATTCATATGCATTATTCATAAATATATAACTCTAATTAGTTTAACATGCATATAAATAAGACTTTTATAGACACATTCAAATAAGACATTTATTAATATAGGATGTAACAAAGAACACTTTATATATTTTCATTTAAATAGAATTAAATTCAATATTAATTTAATACAACTTATATAATACATTATTGAAAAAATTCTATAAAAAAATTCTATAAATAATATGTATAATTCTTATATGAAATATAATAAGTTGGAGTACATGAACATACATATTTAATATAATCTATTAAACATATTTATGTAACATAATTATCATTCTTTTTATTTTATATTTATCATTATTAAAATTTAACATATTAAAGACAAACTTATTTTCACAAGAACCATTTTCCTTAATTGGGCATAAATCTAGTGAAATCCACACAGTACAAAAAAGTGTACTTTCAGTATTTGGGGAAATTTTTTTTAAAGGTGATCGATTAGTCCCCACAAATCATTCTATTCTATCTCCTCAGGAATTGGTTGTGACAGGTTAGATCACCATAGAACAAAGGGTTAGGAGGAGAGCATCACTGAATCCCTCAGCTTCGAATTTAATGAACAAATGATAGATATACCCACCCCTGGTTGTTGCAGTGCATTTAATTCCAAGTTAAATGGTAAGTAGTTAAGAAAATTTAATTTGATCTTAGAAATACATGCAACGTGTCTTTATAAGGATCCACTTTGCATGAATTCTAGTTGTTGATTTTTTAAAAAAAAATCATAAACACATATTAAAATTTTTATACTTTCTTTATCTCATAATATCTATTATTTAAGATTTTTTTATAAAAAATTAAAAAAATATTAAATATCCTTAATTTTAGAAAAATATAATTATATTTGATTAAATTATTCTATTACTCCATTAATATTCTCTCTCATTTTACTTAGTAAAGATATCAAGAGATAAAAATATAAAAATAATAAATAATACCCTTTTAGTATTCTAAAATAATTAATACGAAAAATTTATTTTTTATAAAGGAGTTGTTAAATTATTAAATAATAAATTAATACTTTTCTATTTCAAAAACAAAGTAGAAGCTTTGTCGGCATAAAGATCTGTCTCTCTCAACTCAATTGCACTGGTTGATTCTTCCTTTCTACAAAGTGGAGAAGAAAAGGAGGAAGAAGAAGTCACGTAAGATTCATGTGATGTTTAATGAGGAGGTCAGTCCCAGACTGATGACAAGGATCCGCATGGCACAAAAAAACATGAGATAAATGACAAATGTCAATACTGATATAAAATTCTGTTTGTCACATCGTTACTTAATAGAAATCAAATAATGACATAAATTAACTTTATCTATCTCAAAATTTAAAATGACCAAATTCATAAAAAAAATTTTAGAGAGATCATATTTAAAAATTATTATATTTAAAGGGACTAAAAACATATTTAAACCATTTTTTAATAAATAGATCTAATAATCTTTCTAAATACTTAAACAAGAGAATGCTAAGTATTTTTGAATTTTTAAAATAAATATTCTTATTTTTTATTTAACATTTTTTTATTTTAAGTAATTAGAAAAATCTTAAGTTGATTGTTTAAAAGATTTAACATCACACTAAATACATGGATAGCCATCCTCTGCAGTTGTATAGAGGTCGCACTTTCAAATCTAACCATTGGTAATTATAGAATTATATTTTTTATTAATATTTAGCCTTACAACAAAATAATTTTTATAGCTGAGATTTTTTGAGTTTTTCTCCAAACTGCTTTGGATCTATTTCCCTAAATTCATACATATGTGAGATAGACTCCAATTTATATATATTTATAGGCATGGGAAGGAGTTATAATAAGTAACTTCTCCTTAACAAGTTGAAAGAAAGCCGACTAACTAAATTAAGAGTTTTGTTATATATTCACAAAATATATTCTAAATAATTTTTTACTATTTAATAAAGAAGATATATTAAATAAAAAAATTAATGCATTGAATACTTCCTCTTTTCTTTTTTATTTGTCTCATTAAAAAATTTGTTTTACTCATTTTTAGTTGTCACTATAGAAAATTAATTAAGCATAATTTTTTTTTTCTAATTTTACCTTTAGCATTAATAAGTGAGAGAAATGATTAGAAGAGTGATAATAATATTTTGTGTATTTTAATAAAGATAATTTAGTCAAATAAAATTACTTTTGCTTATAATCAAAGCTATTTAATGACTTTATTACTTCTTATACAACAACCTTAAAAGACATATAAAAAAGAACAAAAGGAGTATTTTGAAAACATAAAAAAAAATATTTTCTTTATTTAATATTTTGAGAGATTATTAGGAGGATTTATAATTATTTATAAATTAATTGGAAAATAATGTTTATCATGTCCTCTTACGCACATATAATCTCACATCTGCTCAATCTTCACAGTTTGATTATACTCATTCGGTTTACTTTTATCTATCTATTTATAAAAATTATTTTGTTGAATTTTATTTATTTTTTAAAAAAATTGATGAGTCATTAATTATTTTCTAACTTTACCCCTTGTATTAATGAGTGAGAGATAAGATTAGTAAAGTAATAAAAGTGTTTTGAGTATTTTAATAAAGGGTAATTCAATAAAACATAAATATTTTTTTCCATCTAATCAAGGCTATTTAATGACTTTTTAGTGCATTTAATTACTTACGTAATTTTGAATAAAAGGTAATAGTTAAATAAAATCCTACCTAAAATGAAAACTCTAAAAAATGATTTTATAATTTTTTTAATACTTATACAATAACATTGAAGAACAGGTAAAAATGTATAAATATATAGTTAATTCTACCTCATTTTCTTCACATTTCTACTTCAAGTCTAACACCAACTCCAAATATGAAAAAATGTGATCTACAAGAAGCATTTTCCTTAATTGGGCATGAGCCTAGTGAAATCCACATAGTACAAAAAGGTGTACTTCAGTATTTGGGGGGAAAAAAGAAGGAATTGGTTGGGACAGACTAGATCACCAGAGCACAAAGAGTTAGGAGGAGAGCATGACCGAATCCCTCAGCTTCGAATTTAATGAACAAGTGATAGATATACCCACCTCTGGTTGCTGCAGTGCATTTAATTCCAAGTTAAATGGTAGCTAGTAGTTAAGAAAATTTAATTTGATCTTAGAAATACATGCAACGTGTCTTTATAATGATCCACTTTGCATGAATTCTACTTGTTGACTTTCAAAAAAATCATAAATACACATCAAATTTTTTATACTTTCTTCATTTCATAATATATATTATTTAAGATTTTTTATAAAAATTAAAAATATTATTCAATATCCTCAATTATAGAGAAATATAATTATATTTGATTAAATTATCTTATTACTCAATTAATACTCTCTCTCATTCTACTTAGTAGAGATACCAAGAAACAAAAATAAAGAAAAAAATAATTAACACTATTTTAGTATTTTAAAATAATTGGTAAAATGAAATAAAATTAATTCTTTAAAATGATAGATATTTTGAAATAAAGAAAGTATTAATTTATTATTTAATAATTTAACAACTCCTTGATAAAAAATAAATTATCCGTAGACCAATGGAGACTTGATTTCTCTATCTTCCGAGAAAACGATCTATACCAATAGAGACTTTGTTTCTAATTTTGCTGAGAAAACGATATAGACATCTTTTTTATGTCTTATGAAAATATCACAGGTGAGATTAAGTTTTGGTCCATTCGACTTTTTCAATGTACTCAACAGAGTGAACAGACTAAATGGCCTGTGCTCGAGTCCAAGGTTAATTCGATCGATTCATCACTTTCAGTTCATTGAACTCTTCCGTATACATAGATTCGCTGTTTCTAAATGTCAACTCATGAAAAGATGAAAGGAGAGCTAAGAGGTCAAAAATCAAATTTCAAAGTTGATTTTGAGGTACTGCATAGAGACAAGGATCCTCACTCTTGTAAAGTAAAAATTATATAAAATAAGTAAAAAATTTATATCAATTATTAATAGATACATTTATTAATTTATTAATAATTAATTTAAATTTATTTTTTTACTAATAATTAATATAAATTTATTTATTCACTTTATAAAAATCTTTATTTTAAAAAATTCTTATTCCTGTGTAGCGAATACGAAATACCACTTGATGTTTGTTTTAGAAATATAAAAAAATGACAAAAGAATCTTGTTTGAAAAGGAGACCATTTTGCTGAGAGAATATAGTGCAAGACAAAAAAGAATGTTAGAGAACCTTATTGCAAACATTGCTTGATCCACGTCAAATTGAAAAGGCAAACATAACGCAAAAGAACCTATCACGGGAATTTTTATTTGAAACTTGTATTGTATGGTATTATTGCATTGTTTTTATTTTGAAAATCATAAAGATGCTGATGCTCAGATGAATGACTAGCTCTACCATATGCCAAACAGCACTGCCGAAAGCTTTATGCACAACTAAAAGATTTTTAAGGAATGACTTTTATTACAAAAATTACAATTCTATGTGAGAATGAGTTACATAATAAACAAAATCCAGCTTTTACAACTTTAATTTCCTCACCACCCACTAAATTGCACAATTAAGTCTGTTAGGCACTCTCCCAGAGCTTAGTTGCTTTTATACAAAAGTGAGCAATGAGGGTGGGAACAAAACAGCAAAAAGGTAATTAATGCCTGACCCTTCGGCACACTATATTCTCAACTATTTTTTTCTTTTTTCTTTTTTTTTTTAAAGTTTTACTAACAAGTGCGGACACTTCTTAATAAATAAAAAAATAAAAAATATTAAATAAAAAATTAAACTTTTTTAGTTTGTAATACAAATATTTTATTTTTTATTTAATATTTTCTATTTATTGATTTCTTAGCAAGTGTCCTGCCCTCATTAGAAAAACCCCTTTTTTGTTATATATGTAACAATGGTTTTCAGTTCACTATACTTGTACACAGGATCTCCATATCCTTCCTTCGAAAGAAATAACAATGATGGAAACATCATCATGGTAACGACGCCTATCACCCTGTGGAATTTCGAGCAACTCGTGAAAGTCCAAACCTGAAGATTAAGAAGGCAAAAGAATATTTGTAAAACCCCGACCATTTAGTTTCTAAAAGGCAATTATGTGATCTGTTAAACAAAAAGTTTTAGTAATACCAGCTTTCTTTGCAGCACGAAATAGCACTTCTTCAACCAAATGCTGAGCCGGGTCTCCCTCAGGTTGCAATGTAATGAAAAGCTCAACTTCAGCTACTGCTTCTTCGTTTGTCAAGTATTGGTAGAGCCCATCGGAGGATAAAATCAAAAATTTGTCCTTTGGGCCTAATCTATGGTGCTTTAGATATGGTAGGCAGTTGATGTAAGAAGAAGTTCCTATGTAGTCTATTCGAAACATCTCCAAAAGTGCATTGTTCCACTTAGGCTGCAAAAGATAACAAACAATAAGAAAATGCAGAATAATGGCCATTGTACATGTAGAGTGGTGAGTAAAAGAAAGAATAATCAAATGAAAAACAAAATTAGAGACATTTCCAAGTCTAAAACAATCAGAGCATTATGTTCTTTCTTTTCAGCAAGAACCTTAAGTGGTTTGGAAATATGGCAGATTTCTGATGACCATATTATATAGTTTTAAAATGCGGTCTACAACTGCAATATTGCGATTTTTGTAATCTTTGCAATCACATCGTGACTGCAATAGTGGCCGATGCATATTTTCGCAATTGCGGTAAACATAATGTAATCAAAACCACAATTTAAAACCATCTCATATTATAGTTATGTTAGGAAGTATGAACCCAATTTCAGTGAAAATAAAGCAAAATTATTAGTTTCTGATTGATTATTTTTTTATCCTTAAGAAAATCACATCTGGCTTCAGTTGTTTCACAGAATCACAGCTCATACAAGTGGTAGCAAAATTTGTTTCATCCAAGGATTAGGTTAGTTACTGCATTTAAGAACCCTTTAGTGATAAATTTAGAAATGTGCAAGAGGGTATAATAATGTTATTGCACATGTAAAGCATTACAATTCTGGCGTCCTTTTGCAAAATTTCTTCACATTCATTCACATAATGTGGGATAAAATGGAACTGAAGCAATGCTGCAGACAACTGCAGAATATATAAATTTATATCTATCATGTTTAGTTCAGCTTAAATGATGAGAAATAACGTTTATTTTTTAAAAACTCTCTCAAGAAGCTTTTGATTATAAGCTGTTTTTAACACAAAATAAGCTAGTCCAAACACATTCAAAACATCATCAACCAACCTGTTTGAGGAATCCAGCACCGAATGCTCGGGTAACCTTCAGAGAACCCTTAACACGATCATTTGCCACAGCACAAGCATCATCTGGGTGTTCTTTTTTAATTCTCTGGACTTCCTGAAATGGAAATCAAGAATTTTTCTATCAAGATAAGCAGATCAATGCACAACCCTGCTCAAAACAGTCAAACTTGAGGTAAACAAACTTACTTCTTCCACATTAGTACTATGATCCTTAGTTAGCTGAAAAGCACTCAGAGTAGGAACCAAGTTGGTCCTATCACCGTCCCATGATTCAAGATCATTCATTGATTCTTCATTGATCCTCTCCAAATCCTGCCTAATTTTCCCAAGCCAATAATCAGGCTCAGCCTTCTGAGCCAACACAGCTCTACTATCACCCACATTCAACACGTAAACATCCTCTCCTTTCATCAACATCACAAGAACACACGAACCCATCAAAGCAAGCTCAGGATTTTCCATCACCATCTTATCAGCAATATCCAAATAAGACTCCTCCGTTTTCCTCAAAGCCTGAGAAAGAGCTTCCAACACATCTGAATGGTTAATTACACTTGTGCCACCAGACCCGGATCGATCGATTTGTTCCTTTAATCTTCTATCAAGTTCTAATCTTTCACGATCCCATTCGCACTTCCACCTCTTCTGATTCTCCTCCCATTTCTTTGCTGCACCTTTATACTTAGAATTCTTCTTCTCTCCCTTTCTCTTCGAAATTGGATCAAATTCAAAACTCGCATCCCCACTTGCACACGAATGATTCTCTGCCTCAACACAGTGAGAACAAGCATCACTGCTCGGAACCGAATCTTCCATTTCAAAATTTGGATTCTCTGGTTGAACCACTAAGGCTTCATTGGCATCAACGGTATGTTCAGAACCACCATCATCCCACAACAAACCCTTCAATTCTCTGTGCACTGCAGAGTAAAGATTTGAAAGAAGATAATCAGGTGCATCAGGACCATTAAAACCATCATAGATTCCCACGAAAACCCAACCGTGTTCATCGGATACCACAACATGAACACGGTCTTCCCCTGCTTTCCCTTGTGCCCATTGAAGATTCTGACTTTCCATTGAATCATCATCTTCCAAGCTACCATCGCTGCTGAAATTGACGCTACTCACAGTTAAATTCTCATTGTGTTGTTGTTGTTTCTCAGGTCCAATGATCCATTCAAATTCCTTAACGGGAACCCCTTTGATCGGAGCAACAATCGAGTTCGAATTCGAGTTCTGAGTCCGTGATAAAAAGGTTTTGGATATTGCCCTCTGAAGAACCCGAATCCATCGACCCTTTCGGGTTCCGGGTCTGAAAGCGAAAGCCCCATGAGAGAAGCTTCTCTGGAACTGATCGGAGCTACCCTTTTCCATCGGACCCGAGAACAACAACCCGCGATCAATGGGACCCGACATGAATCCGCGCTCGATTGGACCCGACATGAACCCTCGCTCTAACGGACCCGACCCGGGGATTCCACCCGAGAAGGGACCCGAATTCATGAGGCTTTTCGGGATGGGTTGTAGAGGGAGCGAAGCGAAGGAGGTTGAGCTTTCGAAAGCCGCGGCGGCTCTATCGATGGAGCCGTAGGAGTAGAGGTCGACGAAGGCGGTGGAGAGAGGAGTTGAGGCGTTGGCGCTGACGGAGGCGCCGGAGATTGTTCGGAAAGTGGTGGTTTCTTCGGAATGGACTTTGGATGAAGATAAACGGGCCGGGTCGGGTCGAACGTAGCAGAAAGAATGACCGTGTCCCTCGTCGAGGGGTTCCGTTATCAAAACGGAAATATCCTGCTTCCGGTGACGGTTTCTGTTGCCGTTGAAACACACCGTTAGCTTCTGTAAACAGCTACCCATCGCAACACGAATCAACCAAAAAACAAAAAAAAAAAGAGAGAGACAAATAACAACGTTAACTACAACGGATTAATATTATTCATGGGTGCTAGGTGTAGAGAGAAAGAGAGGGTGAATAAAGAGAAAGCTGAAGCTGATAGAAGAAGAAGAGGTGGGGTGTGACAGAGAGAGAGAGAGAGGGGCGTTGACTTAGGAATAAAGGGTTTTTTTGGAAATAATAAAAGAAAAATGCTTGATCTTTCTTGTTAAGGTTAATGATGTTTTGGTGTGGGGCGTTGACTACTTTAAAGATTAATTAAAGTAGAACTCAAAAAAGGTTTATGTCTTGATTTAATTGTGAGATTATTCGTCAACTACGCTCCTTACGCAACGTGAGATACACGCCTCTAGTGGACAAGATCTGGGACCAGCGGTGAATGATTTTGATGTGTCCACCACTTGAGGATTGTTCAGTGTTCAGTGTTTTGTGTTTGTTTCTTGTTTTAATACTTATATTTTTACGTTAAATAGTATATATGTTTTTTATATTTTATTTAATATTATTTATTATATATATTTTTTTTATTTTTTATTTAATTATATTTTTTAAAAATAATATAAATAATATTTATATCTCTTTAAAAAATATAAAATAATTTTTTTTTTTTTTTTTTCTTGAATGTATGAAAGTGTGGTAGAAAAATTATTTGAAAAATAATTTTTTATCACATTTTTTATGACATATTTTTTTATTTTTTAAGTTTATGATTAAAAATAATAAAAAAAAAAGTAATGTAATTAAAAGTATAAAAAATAGTATAAAAAATAATGTAAAATAAAAATATAATAAAAATATCATTGTTAAAATTATTATATGATTTTAAAATATAACAAATATATGTTTTAAGATAAATTTTTATTATTAATTTTAAATTCATGACTTAAAACATATGTAAATTTATTTAAAATATTTTTTAACATATTAAAGAATAAAAATAAAAAAATTTAAAAAATTTAAAAATTATATTTATTTATTTATTTATTTATTTTTATATATTAATTATTATTTTTAAAGTATTTATTAAAAAATATTTTATTTAAAATCAATAATAAAAATCGTTTTAAGAACATGAATTTATTGAATTTTTTTTACATGTATTTATTAAACTCAAACAACATACTCAAATTTTGAAAGTAAAAATTTAAAAGATGCCTTCAATTCTGATAAGGATGGAAAAGTCAACAATATGGACAAAAGTGAAAAAAAAATCAAAATAGTAGTTTTTTTATAAAAAAAATGAACCTTGAGAAGCGTGCAAGGATCGCCGTTGGATCTAGTGTAGGGTGTCGAAGAAAACAGGGGTTTTCTGAACACATGACACTACTTCATTGCTTCCTTCTGCTAAATTGTCAACTCCAGGTTTTCCGAGCGAGCTTAGCTTAATTTTCTAGTACTTGTCTAAAAAATGATATTTTTTTATTGTATCTCACTTGATAAATAAAAGAATAATTTTTTTAATTACAGTAAAGTATTTAAGTAAAAAAATTTAATAATATTATTTTTATATATAAATTTTAAAGTCAATCTTAAATTATATATTCAATAAATTCAAATTTTTTCACTCAAATTAAAATATGTGGATAGAGTGATAAATTCTTAAGTGTTCTTTAAAAGGTTAGACAATGGAAACTGAAAAGGCATTTATAAGGGAGTTAATTATTTTTTTTATTCGATGAAGTGATGCACATATCACAATGTTTGTTTTCTTTTATCTAAGGTTAAGAGTCTTGAGCGCTCATCTGCTCTAGTTCACAATAGCAAAATCCCTCTTTAAATAAGAAATAATTTTTACTTTATGGAATATATTGAATTTGTATACCTTATTTATTGTATTAAAAATATAATTAAATAGATAATTGTATATATTAAATGATAATTTACAAAATTGAAATGATAGATATGAAATTAGAGTAAAATAATATCTTACCTTAAAATACCTATGAATTTCTTTTTAAAAATAGCTCAATATTGAAAATTTTCAGCCTATTGTTTCGGCTGAAAAAGAAAAGGAAAACAGAAAAGGTTCGCTATAAATTGAATGCGCTGTGGTGAGGTGGTGGTTGGATATTTATAATGTTGTAATCACTACACAATCTGAATATCTGGATAATTTGACAAATACAGATTTAGGTGTAGGCCATTACTTCCGTTGACTATCCTATTCTACGTTACTGTTGACATTTCGAATGTGTTTGAATGTTTGATGATGCTTGGGACGAAAGGTATACTTTTATTATTTTTCTTTGTTAAAAATGATAATTTAACAAATATAATATATGTGTAATGTATCAGCTCAAAAAAAAAAAAAACAATATAATATATGTGAGGATAGAGTATCTTCGAGCTCCACCAAAAGTGGAGGTCACGAGTTCGATTTCCATTCCTTAAATTTTACAAAATTAGTTCTCTCAAATATCTATTGCCAAAAAAAAAATTATTATTTGATATCATAAAAGTATGATGAAAAGCGTGAAAAAAAAGGTATTTATATATAAATGGCAATTTTTTTTTTCATTGACAATACTCTTTTTTTATTAGGCATTTAGATTAATTCCCATCAAGAATCAAATTTAATAAAAAAAGAAAATGTATAAATAAAATCAATATTTTGCTCTTGGCTTGTAGTGTTTTGTGAGCAGATTTTCTTTCAAAACAATTTTTTCATTTTACTTAAGTCAATTAGTCTATTATTCGTTTAACTTTTATACTTTAACTTTTTTTTAACTCATTTACAAACTCATTTTGTATCTCTAAAAATGGTACAGTCACATATGTAACATCTTAATACTAGTATCTCAATATATGTAGCATACAAGGAGATATCTAACATTACAACGTCACTACATACGTACTAATCTGATCCATATATTCATAATATTCGTTAGAAACATTATAAAGAGCCTTATGAAATACGTAAAATACAACATTTATAACATAATGCATCTTTATACATATACATCATTAGCCTCCCTTGGGGCATGAAATAATACATAAATATTTACATTACAAAAGAAGTGTAAAGATACAAGGATTGCAACATAGAAGCTAAATCTAGAACTAATCTAAGAATTTAGCATCCTTTTTCATATTCTTTTTGGAAGAACATTTACTTGGAATTACATGATAACACAACGGGGTGAAAAATAACATTTCTCAGTATGAGTAATCAAAATCAATCATACATAACATAATAATAGTCTTAACAATTAAGAATAAGACAAGTTACATTTTTTACAAGGTCTAACTTTATTAACTAGATAAACCAAGTTAAACATACATGCATTCATTATTACATACTTAGCTCATTTCAGATCCAGGCATGTTTTACTAGGAGTGTTGACTTCTCATGTTTATCCCCTTGTAGATAGGAAAACTAAAATTTTCACACTACATACAACCTTAACACTTGGTTAGGAATACTTATCCCCTTAGGAGCTTCTTGACTCCCTTCCTTCGGCCTAAATGATCTCACATCATATAAGTCACATTCACAGGTAGACAATGTCATCTTATATTAGTTTACTTATATCTAACACATCTTATCATCATATCTCTAGGGAAGCTAAGTAACCACAACTTACCAAAAGTTATAGACATTTATCTATAGCAAACCCTTACTTTTGGTTGCTTAAAGCTCATATATATCTTATACATACCAAAGGATCATCCTGTCATTGATTCACCTCTAGTAGTATCTTTATCATATCCTAAGACCATTCATTATTCTTAGATGACCAAAGGCTTAGATTTTCTCATCTATGCTAGGTAATAATTTCTCTCTTGAAAATATCCTTATTTGTGCCTTAACACACCTTAGGAAACATGTACAAATGATCTCATCTAGCCAAGAACTTGAAAACATCATAAATGACATTTTTGGAGTTTTAGGGCCTCACGTCGCGGCACAAACTTAGGCATGCCGCGGCGCCTTGGCCTTGGGTTTCAATACTGGGTGTAGCATCACTCTCACCCCGCGGCAAATGTGTCTTCATGCCACGGCGCAAGCAGCAAATTCAACCCCACGCCGCGACACGGCGTACTTTCGTCACGACATGCATTGCAGAAACCAGATTTTACAAAATCGTGGTACTGTTCCATTGGTTCTTTTCTTGGATTTTGGCCATTCCAAATCAATTTCTAAGTAATTTTAAGTTCCTAATCATTTCTTAAACACATAGGAATCATCAATCACAAATTTAAACCTCTTAATTTGGATTCAACCACCAAATCACACATAACTTGACTTAAACTCCTCTTTTGGGTATCAATGGTCTAAATGAGATATTCTAAGCTTCTATCTTCAACTTATGTTATGAACAAGTCATAAATGATCAAAGAAACATAAACAAGCAAGCCAAACACATCAAACACATCTAGAACTCAATTTAACCTATTAAGCACCAAGGGTGCATCAATAGTGAAAAGAGTGAAAAGAGATTAATATGAACATAAAACTCCTACCTTTTGGCAGCTGTGAAGAAAATTCAAGCATGGTTGGATCTCAAGCCTTGGTTTTGCCTTTGGCTTTCCTCATTCTCTCTTCCTCTTCCTCAGTCTTTGCTTCCTCTTTCTTCCTTTCTCCTTGCACGTTTTCTATTTTCATATTTGTGAAGCAAAGAAGTCGTGAGTAGAGGCTTATAAAAAGAGAACAAATGACTCTTAAGACCTTAGGTCATAACTGATAAATCTTGATCTGCTAAAAATACCCAGATTTAGCTAAATCAAAATTTTTAACTTCTAACAACTTTAAAATAAATACTAAGATTCATACAAAAAATTATTTTGTCATTATTTGATATTTCATATCTGCTAGATAATTAATATGTCTAAAAATGTTAAACTAACTCAATTTACCTTAAAACTTTAACTATAACTTATTTTATATATTTGTGACCTAAAAATAAATTATCTATATTTATTTCCTTTGTCTAAGAAATTTATGCTATTATCTGAATCATTTAAGTTACTTTTTACATTCCAAATTGTAACTAAGTACTTAAACTAATTCAAATTATCACAAAATTAAACATACATGCTAAGTAAGTCATATGTTATCTTTTGAGCACGTAGATAAATCTTACATATCATTTTAGAGTATTATAATATACAACTTAATTTAATATTTATCTCATATCAAAATACGGTGAATATACATTTACCATATTTTGGTTGGGAATAAAATATTTTTGTAAGTCAATGAATTTATCCTTCTAAACAATTCCTTAAAGGACGGAACATCTTTCAGTGTACTCTTTTTTACATTCTAATCAAGTTTAAGTTCATGAATTGACTCAAAAATTATGTTCATGAAACTAAGTTTTTTTACAAGTAAGTTTAACACTTGATATTTATTTCATAATGAAGTTTTTTATATAAAATATTTTAAATGTATTTATTATCTTTTTTTAACTATAATACATAACTTGAGTTCAAATCTTGATTTTTTTCATTAGCAAGTGATCTATAATCTCATTATAAATCATCATTGATATTGATAGTTTGTCTTGACTTTTAAATAAAAAAAAAGTATTTCTTCACTCTATTGATCTAAAAATATATTTTAAAAAAGGTTATAAAATAATTATATATATTAATTAAAAAATAATTTAAAAACCAAATTATCAACGTTTTTATAAAATCAAATCAAATTAAACTCTCGTTTAGCCTTCTTTCAATTAACATATTTTATAGGAAAATAATATATCACCTTTATGGGTTTGATATTTAGAATAAAATTTTAAATATTTTATTAAATGATGATTTTATAATAAATATATAAATATAAATAATTGTTAATGAAATATTTGAAAACTCGTTTTGAAGGAACAAACCCAGAAAACAACAATCGTATAAATACCCTATTTTATCACTTACTAATGAACAACTGTATAACAGAGACGATTTTATTAATAAATAAATAAAAAGAAAACAATTATCTATTAAATATACAAGTTAGACTTGAATACATTTTTTTATTATAAAAGAAGAGAAAGGGGACAGACGGTCTCTGAAATTGATTATTAGGAGTAGAAAAATGTTTCATATAATATAAAAAAACCAGCGTGCCATGATGCTAATGTTCACATTAACATTCATTTTATGAAATTTGTACTTGGCTCCTAACAAAGAAAACGACATAATAAGTTTGGCTATTGGGGCATCCAGCCTGGAAGCTCAGCTTCAATGATCATAATTTAAATTTTTTACCAAACTGTCATTATTAATAAAATTATTTATTAAAATAATATTTTTTAAAACTATTTATTAAATATTACTATTTTAAATTATTTATTAAAATATTATTTTTTTAAAATTATATATTAAATTATTACTCTTTTATTGATATGATATTTTTTTATATTTTTTTATCACGTAGGATGCGTCAAATAAAATGTCGCATCTATGAAGTCACGCCAACATGCTTGGCATAACCTTCATGGATGCGTCATCTTGTTTAACGTATCCTACGTGAATCTGCCATATGTAATGACGTATTTACATAGAATATGTCAAGTTTGTTGGCGTAACTAAGACAAATACGCTATTTGTTTTGGCGCAATCCACACACAGCCGTGTCTTCTTACAAAAATCAGACAAAAGCGTTTTGTGAGTTATGCACGGCCATGTGTAACTCCTCAATCGCTCACAGGGTCCTATGAGAGTTAAAATGATATTCTTTTGCTTCAAAAATGCGATGTCTTTGCATGCTTTCACTCCAAATGTGATAAATCTCATTCAATTTACAAAAATGAAGACAATTATAAGGATCTATGTAAAATTCACTAATAAACATAAGCAAATTATCATAATTTATTCAGTTTAAGATTATAAAATATAAATTTATAAACCGTAATATTGGTTAACCATAACACCAAACTCATATCTATTTGTTTGTCACAACAAAGAATCTTTAAAGTCAAAAAAATTTTTTTTTTTTTTCTTTTTTTGTGTATGTTCCTGCATGTTTATTTGAGAAAAAAAATCATTTTTTCAAACGTTTATTTGGTGAATACTCTCTCAATCATGACACTCCCAATTTTGAGGAGTGATATTTTTTTATTATATATTTTTGGTTAACGCAGAAGGGCATAAACCTATTTGACATAATTCAACCAAAGTTCAATCATTCGAATTCTATGAAAATTTTGACAAAATTTTTCCTAAATATTGGACCTTCCTAAAAGCACATGAACCTATTTTATTCAACCAGTTACCAGGATCATTAATAAAAACTAAGTGAAAAACATGTTTAATCTAATAAGGGTACCAAAATCATAATAAAAAATTATCAATAGTAATTTAAACAAAACCACTAAATATAACATTTTCAAATACACTAATGACATATAATTACACGTCAACGAGATGGGCTAGCATCAGAATGTGGTAGTCTGTGAAAAGGATTGGAAGAAGGACCTGGCTGTGATGGGTATGGTTGGTAACTTGGTAGCGGGTAAGGATACAGTGGGTAAGTGTATGGTGAGTGATATGTAGGTAGTAGCTGAGTGGATGGGTATGTAGCAGTTACATTCGGAGTGGTAGAAGTGGTAGGAGCTTGAGTCGTGTGCTGGCTTGTAAAATCGGAGTCCTCGGGATGTCGAAGTCGTGTCCGAGTGCTCGCTAACCCTGTCTTCCTTCTATGCCACGTCCCCTGTTGACTGGACTCCTCGGGTGGTCCTGAAATGTTATCTGCTGCTGGAGCTGGACGCAAATGTTCTATTGTAATGCGATTATGCTCTCGCAATGAATGTAGGATCTGTGCAGCAGCTTCTCAAGCGGCAGCGTCATTAGTCGAACTGAACTAATGCTCTGCAATGTCCGCCTAAGAAACAGATATAAAATATGTCATTATAATGAACACAAAATACATATAGTCAATAGCGAATTGGTAAAGAGCTTACCGCATTCTCAATAGATGCACTAGTGGGAGAAATCTAACGTTTGGTAATTCTTTTATACCAATGCATGTACTTAGAACGCGAAGCGAGGGGTGCAAGCAATATGATTCCCCTAACAAGCTTCTCCTTTTGACTATCCCATGTGGTTATGTGAACAACATATGTAGTTGGTCAATTCTCATCATGCCTACCTGCCAGTGTAATTGAGTACAAACTGTTAAGTTAGAGTAGTCTTCGTGGTATGGGCTGGTCAAGACCAAATTGACACATCACTCGGTCTGGCTGGTGCCACTCAACAATATGAAAATATATGAAAAGGATCACTGCTAGTGTTATGTCCCTACTACCCACACAAAAAGGTGAAGTGATGCCATATTCTCATCTGTGTATGGTTGCCATATAATCTGCAAATTGAGATGCACACAAAATTAAGAAGTCATATACATAAGTAATTAATTCAAACGAATGTAAAATAATACATACATCATCATTCTTCAACTGATCAAAGAACCGGCAATAACATTCAAGTACGCCGGTCACAGTATCACTCAAAACTTTAAGTTTGCGCCACCTATTTGTAAATGAAAGTATTATGAACGTAAGCGAGAAATATTAGCAAAGTAAGTATTAGAGCAAAGTAATGTAAAGAAATGATATGAAAAGAAACTTACTGTCATCCTAATGGACATAATTGACTATGATCAATACCATAAAACACATCGAGTTCAACATGGTCAGCTAGTGTAGGGGCAAGCCGGGAGAATCTGTACCATGCCCAATACTGCAATAAGATACAAGCTTCTTCGATCTCGCGTATCTTGTAGTCCGTAGTTTTGCAAAGCTCTCTATACAAGTACACCAAGAATGCAGACCCCCAACTGTATGTCACGATAACAACAAAGTCCTCTAACAACGGAAGGAACATCAAGTGCACTGACTTACCAGAATGATTGGGGCATAAGAAACCCCTAAGCAACCTAAGTATGTAATGTCGTGCACGCTGTTGCACGTACTAGTCATCATCGTCGTCAGTGACGTTTGTAACACTCAACAGTCACAGATATGTCATATCAATGTGTGCAACAGATATGAACGACAGAGTCTCATCAATCCTTAATAACCGATCACATAGATCGAGTCAATCAGTTCGATGGGTAAGACCAGTAACTGCAGCGCCATCAATAGGAAGATCCAATATGATACTGATGTCCTCTAATATTATGGTGCACTATCCGGTAGGCATGTGAAATATATGCGTCTCTGGGCATTATCTCTCAACCAACGCAGTAATCAAGGAGTGATTAATGCTGCAATACCCCATATGGGCAACCCCTAAGAAGCCAGTCTATTATAGATATGGAAGAATTGGCGCAGGGGGTCCATATGTTTTATTTTCTGAGCACATCTAACACGCAGGTGCCGGTCCTCATGTCCCTGTCATACATGCTGAGAAACATGATACTCTTACAACTACAAAATTGAGCCGTCCTCTGGGCCTGCGTTTACACGGAATGTCATTTGTGACACTGTATGCCAAATAACAACAATTAGTGTGACAACATATAATATAATATAATATAAAATTTGTTATCGATGGTATAAAAGAAGACACAATTACTTAAAGTAATATAATAATCAAATTATGTGGGAGAAATGAAGTGCATGCTGATAATCAACTAACATATATTAATAGTATTCGAATACAACATCATAGTGGAGTAATACACAACAATATGGCTCCAAAATATATATAGATGGTTTGCTAATACAAGAGTCTGACAATAAAAATATGTCCTTGATCAACTAGATGGTTCCACTCCATCATCCCTCAAGGAACTCGATTCACCAGCACGATATGTGTGAGAATTATATCCAGGTTGATGGCATCTTGTACACGTTTGTCCTGGCCTTACTTCGCACCAATCTATCTCATTCCTGAGTCGGGTTGATTTTGTTCAACCTTTAGATCTAAGCAATGCACGATCAGACACCAAAGTTATGTCAAGACTTGCAGGCCACCATGGTTCAGCCCAAACTGGTTCAAATTCAAACTCATAAGTTCTGTAAATGCTATCCATCCTGTAAACTCTATGCACATATCGGAATGGGTCAATTGCCACAGAAGCACACGCAGCAATCACATGAGAGCATGAAAAATGCAATGCTTGAAACACCCGACAGTCACATCGGCCTTCTTCCAAGTTTAAAGTATAAGAAACTCCACCCTATTGTGTTACAAGGTTAAAAGTCTCTTCAACCATGAACTTGATGTTCTCTCTATTGTACCGGCGAACTTGGTGTGAGCTCACCTTTTCCATGTTGATTCTCCAGTGCTTCAATAAGTCATCACTTCATTCTTACCCATTTGTCATCATTTTTGCATTCGCCTCATTTTTTCGGTTGACAAAGTATTCTACTAATTTCGTATATGTCAACTGAACCAATGCAGTTATAGGTAGATTTTTGCTACCCTTCAACACTCCGTTGATGCACTCTGACAAATTACTAGTCATATGATCAAATCTGCGGCCACCATCATATGTCAAACTCTATTTTTCTTTTGGAATCGCATTAATCTAATTTGTCATCTCGGTAGTAGCTGTCAACTTCTCTGGCCTAGCATCAAACTTTATTGTAATTGGTTTATACCCTAATACAACAAATGAATTGAGTTGGTATTAGAAACAAACTGTTAGTATAATAAATTAGAATACAAGTTGAAAATTTTAAATACCTATGTTAATCAAAAATCTTTTCAACTCCTTATTCTGGAATTTGGAGTTAAAATTGGAACCAATGTGCCGTATATAGAAAACATGATACGCATTCGGCGGTTGACATTCAAGATTTTCATTTGTCACTAATTGTAAGATGCCTCAATGTCGATCAGAGATCAAACAAAAGCCCTCTTGTTGTGTGACATGCAACCTCAGGTGGGCTAATAACTAACTCCAAGCATCCTTTGTCTCCCCTTCCATAATGGCAAAGGCAATTAGTAGAGGTTTTTTTATCTCCATCTTGAGTTGTTGAATCAACAACTTATGACGGTATTTGCCATACAAATGAGTGGCGTCAATTTGAATAATGAGCTTGCAATATCGGAAGCTAGCAACACATGGTCTAAATATCCAGAATAATCGACAAAACATTCTTTTCAAATTATCAAGTCAGTTATGCATAAAACATTCATCGTCTTGCAACTTCACCATCGTGCCTTCCATGTCTCTTCTTATGGCTGCTAGCCATCTGGGTAACACCTCGTAAGATTTGTCTCAATCCCCAAAAACATTCACAATGGCCAATTATTTTGCCTTCCAAACTTTTCAATATGAAACTTGGTAACTGAATTGGCTTTGAATCCTTTCAACAATTAAGCATACAGGTGTATCAGGTTTTGTTCTAACCATCTCCAAAATGCAAGAACAGATTATACGAGAGTCCAACTTGCAGTGATCTAATGACACAGCTGGGTTGACGCAGCTGTGAGGTCCATTATATTTTGTAATCTGTCACGTATTCGACCTCTTGCTTTGTATAGCCCTAACTCTCCAATTACAACCTTCGTCAAAACTAGGACACTTAACAGTTAGTCTTCGTGAATCAAAATATTCAATCTTGTAATCTTGATGCCTACGAATCGAATAATGTTTGAGGGCCAACTTTACGACATCTTTTGATGGAAATTGCAAGCCAATATAGAATTCATCATTGATGCTCCAAGTCCCACGACTATCTAATTTAGGTAAATTATCAGGATTACTCAATGCATCCTAATTGATTTGAGAAAACTAAGGGCATGGTGGCACAAACACAGATTCAGGGACTCGAGGCATAAACATAGATTAAGGAGTAACCGACAATGGAACTTGTAAATTTTATTCGGCATCAAAGTTTTCTGCCTCTATGTCGGTATCTGAATCATCAGCATCAGCTAACTGTTCTTCATCTTCAACTATGTCTCATACTGCATCTCTGACAAGTGGGTTATCAACTTCAACCATTGCACTACCAATAACAATCATATTGCATGACTCAACTGAATTAGAAGGACTAACTTGAGATTTTGTTTCACCAGGAGCTTCAACATGCTCTTCTTACCCACTTGTTTCTACCTCAACATACAACTCCATCGAGGTCATGTTCAGAGTTTGACAGAAGGATTCTATTATGTATTTTACATCACTATCATCTTCTAATGAAAGACTTATCCATCTCTATGGATTGTAACATTGTGGATATCGATAGATAACCTTTGACACATGTATATTTGCTTGGAGCCTCAACTTTGAGTGAATCTTATTTTTTAAAGCATCCAAAGTCATATTGGCTGTGAATATAATAGGCCTAGAAGGAGGACTTTGATACATGAGACCCTCTTCATTATCATACACTGTCTCATTGAAGTAAATGTGCACATTTAAGAGTTTTACTATGTTAATTCCACTTCTGAACAATAACAATTCAACACATATGAAATCAATATACATGTGTCAATTATAACAAAATTACACATATAACAATGAATTAATATTGTTTTTATTTTACGTATAAATAATTTCCTAAGCCCTACTAATTTGAATTAAACTACATTTAGCTCTTTAAACCATGTCAAGTACTCAAGAAAAAAATTTATATTATTATTTTATGTACAAATAATTCATACAATTTGTACTACATATCCTATTAATCATAATATTAATTAGTCAAGAAAAAATTTGTAAACATCTAAATACGTATAAAATAACATAAATGTATAATTAACATTAATATAATAAAAAAGTCAACAAATCATAAATAAAAAAATTTAAATATTATAATAAATACTTACATATAAGGAATACTATCTGAATATGATCACAGATGGAGATCCAAACACAACTTCTAGTAGTAACTGTCAAATTAACTATGTGATAGAGAGTTAAGAGCGTTTAGAGAGAATAAATTTATAAAGAGAGAGTAAGAATTCAAAAAATGGAGTGAATGGCACAGATAAGGGAGGGGGCTAAATATATACCTATGTTACGCCAAACTTGTTAGCGTATTTAGCTTAGTTACGTTAATATTGTTGGTGCATTCAGTACAAAACCTACGTAGGATGCGCCAAATAGGATGGCGCATCCTACGTGATAAAAAAATATTAAAAAATATCTTATAGGATAAAAGGATGACAGTTTGTTATATAGTTTCAAAAGGATAGCATTTTGATAAATAATTTTTAAAAAGTGGTAGTTTGATAAATAGTTTTAAAAAAGTGACATTTTGGTAAATAGTTTTACCAATAATGACAGTTTGGTAAAAAAAGTCATCATAATTCATACTATTATTAGGCTTAAGGTTTAATAAGTCATACGATTGATCAGAAGTCTCTGCTCATGCTATTAGATTTGGGATCAGCAAATATTATGTTTGATTTGTAGAGCTTATCATCGTCCAGAGAAGTTCCTACTCTTTTCCATTAGATTTCCATTGAAAATAAAAATAAAAGCTCTTTCTTAAATGAAAACTTCTATTAAATATTGTAATTGAAAAAAGTCTTGAATTCCAAGAAACTTCTAGATCGAATTTTAAACTTTATCTTATCGTTTGTATATATTTTAGACTAAGTAACATACTAACATAAACATTGCTTTTACTTCAAATCAAAATTTATTTGTGCAGAATAGTAAATGAATTATGTCTTTTGGGGAAGACAAAAGGTAATTGACTAATTTAGTGTTAATTTAGAAACAACTTACTAATTTGAGATAGTTTCAAAAATAATTACTGGTTTGGGTAGTTTTTGCCTTATCAGTAGGGCCTATTAATTTTTTATTTTTTTCATGCCAACTCAACAAAGGCGCTAGCCCACTTGACACCTATAAGAAGCATGTGAGCTCATGCTTTTTTCAAAAATTACAGCCTTTACAAGCCACATGGCAAAGCCCTATGAAAGGTGATAGTTCAAGTGACACTTTTTAGTTCATGCAGCTTTAGTCACATCACAAGCCACATGGCAATATGATAGGGTCAAAACGTGTTGCCTATTTACTAGCTGCAAGTGCATGGATCGCTCAAGTAATACAGATACAGAGTATAAGTTCGTTCCCACGAGGATAAATGTTTCCAAAGCTAAGTATCAACTAATAGCTTAATCAATTCTATTCAAGAACATAAAAAATGGATAAAAATAAAGAAAGTAAAGATAGAAAACAATAAAGATAAATAGTTAGATTTCAGGGAATCCTTCTTCACCCCCTACATCTACCAACAACATGCAATCCTCCTCATTAACATTAATGTACTGATTAGGTTAGCCTGAGAATCTTCATTAGCTAAAAGCCTATATCTAGGTCAATCAACCCTAGTTTCAATTGCCCAACTTACTAAGTTTCCTTGAAAGTTAACGCAACATCCACTCATGAACGATCTATTCTTAATTACATACTATGTATGACCAATAGGTATATTTCTATCCTATTAACGAATCAACTGAAAGTCGAACATGCATCAACCATACCATATCCATATTAACAAATCCTTATGTCTAGTTCATTTGCAATATTAGGATCAGGCAATCGATGGCCAACTAATAGCAAGCATTAAGCATAGATTATGGAAGAACAAAACCAAACATCCACACAAACTCAGAGAAGAACACATCATTAATATATATAAAAGAATTCAAAATATCCCTAAATACAGCTCAACTATACAATGAACATGAAAATACAAGTAAACTCATATTCAAGGAAGATAAGGAAGAGAATAGAGAAAGGAAAAAGAGAAAAGAAGCTCATTGATTTATCTCTGAAGCTTGAATCCTCCTTCATCTTTGTTCCTAACCTCTAATCCACCATCAATGGAGATCTAGCCAAAGCTTTCTAACCTAAAACTAACTAAAATCTAAACTAAAAGAGAGAAAACTAAAAAGAAATGGCTAAAGCAGCCAACACTTAGAGAAAAACGTGAAAAATATAATATATAGGCTCAGTCTGCCGCCGAGCTCCCCGGCCCCTACTAGTGAGCGCCTAGGCCCGCATTAAGTTGGTTGATGAGCGCCCTGGCCCCCATTAGTGAGCGTCGCGGCCCTCGCGCCTCGGGTTCAAGTATGAAAATTCTGATGATGCGCCTCAACGCTGCAGCGTGCACAACCTTGCGCCGCAGCGTTGACTGCTGAAAGGCTAATTTGGCTTCCTCTTTCCCTTTAAGCTCACATGCTCCACATATCATCTTGTTTGGAGCCCTTCCTATCATAGAGAAATCACCAAATAAGTAACCGATACAAATTAACTTAATCTCTAATCATTTAAGCACAATTTACCCAAAAACATACAAAAGGTTATCCAAATAAGAATATGTCAAATATAACCAATAAACCTTCCAAATATGCTTTATAAACAAGGACTAAAGCATTATTTATATCACAAGGTTAGGACGCAAATAACTACATTCCATGGAATTATCACAATATCTTATGGAAGTTGCTAGTCCACGTGGCTCATATTTAATAATAATTAAAAAAATAAAAAATTGCATAGAATTAAATACATGGTTGTACCTGGTGAAAGACGCCAGTCCAAGGTGCCATGTGGGCTAGTGCCTTTCACCAGACATTGCCATGTGACAATCTCCTTGTCATGATTAATCTTCTATCTCTTATAAAACCCACGACCCCCCTTCTCAAACTCACACAAGCTCACCTATGACTTTACTCAAGCTTCTTCACTCACCATCTTTATCATTTTTTTCTCATCCGCTTACTTATTTTATGTAGCTATTTTTATTTTAAAAAATGAGTCAATTAATCATTTTTGTCTATTCAAATGGTAGAAAGTTTAAAGAGACATAGCGACTCAAATTCAAAGGTATGACACTAATTCAAATTAAGTGTGATACCAGATATGATGAATTTAAGAAAAAGATTCGTTAAGCCTCACTAATAGATTTCTGATATCTTGGAATGAGAATAAATATGTTGTGCTTGAAGTAGTCGATGATGAAGATATTGAGTGCATGATCAACACATTTGAGCAACATTCTATTATAACAATCATGTAATTGTATACTAAAATTGATGTTGTGGGTAGTTCATCTATACCTACATATTCATGTCTTATGAATACTTGCATGTCAATTGCAAATGAAGACTACCATGTTGATGAGTTTGTTGTTGCACCATTTTGGGGTCATACTAATGCTAACATTTGTGTTTCCAACGATGATGAAGATTAGAGTAGGGACCTTCCTATTGAGTCCAGTGAAAGTGAAGATAAAGATGAAGGTGAAATTCCTGATGACAAATCTTTTCACACTGAAGTTAATGGTGACTTTGATGCTACTAGTTTGGCTTCTCGTATAATTGTGGCATCTCTAGTTTTATTGTCAGTACTTATTAGTGAAATTTAACAAATAGGTTAGTACCCACATGGTTTATTTGATATATAGTGAAGTTAGCACTTGCAAGCTCGTGGATCTTATGCTTTTAACACATGTACAGGCACACGAAATACTTTAGAGACTCTGTTTTGGGTTTCAACTCTACATTATAAATATATTAATTGGAATCACCCTGATTAAGAGGATGATTTTTCAGGATTGGATGTACTCAGTTCTTAGCATGCAGGAGATGAGTTATATATTAGTTTATGATTTGAAAATAAATAAGTTGTTCAATTAGCTATGAAACAAAACTTGAGAAAAGGCATTAAACTTTTTTTATGGTTGAATCAAAACAAATTTTCTTGTACGTGAAGTGCCCAAGACATACAAAAGATTGTCCTTGGCATATGAGGGCAATTATAGGAAAAAAGTTAAATAAGTGGTAAATCAAGAAATGGGTGGTCCTCGTACTTGTGTAAATTCTCTACATTCTCTAGATTATAGAAAGTTGGATTCTAACTTTATTTGCTCATGTATATTAGATATGGTCATAACCTATTTAAGAATGTGTTTTCTCAATAACATTTGAGTATATGATCAACAACACATTTGAATATCAAGTCTCATACAGAAAGGCTTTGAAACCTATGCAAAAGACAATTGTAAAAGTATTCACTGACTGAGAGAAGTCATATGAGATTGTACCTGGATGGCTAGAGCTAATGGAACTTCGTTCACCAGGTTTTATGTACAAAATTGAGACAAATAAATATGTGGTTGACAATCAGTTTCGTAAGTTTCACAGAGTACTTTGGACATTCAAGCCTGCTGCAATGCATTCAAATGGACCACACCTTGGCTGGCAGCCTCCAATTGCATATCATGTGTATTGCATACGTCACATTACTAGCAATTTCAACTAAAAGTTCTACAATGTCAAGTTGAATTCAACTTTGATGAAACTAGGTAGTAAATTCATCTTAAATATTAAATTAAATATTTGTTCTTGACATATATGATTTATGCACAAAATTGAAACAAATAAATATGTGGTTGATAATCGATTTCATAAGTTTCACCGATTAGTTTGGACATTCGAGTCATACTATGATGTATTCAACTAGACCAAACTCATTATACAACTTGATAGCACACACTTGTATGGTAAGTACCATGGTGTACTTTTGATTGCCACGACATAAGATGACAATAGTTGTGTAGTACCAATTGCATTTGCTTTTATGGAAAAAAAAAAGACCTTGATTCTTGGTTATGGTTCTTGGCAAACATACGCCTTCATGTTACAAGAAAACAATGTGTGTGTTTGATTTCTGATTGACATTTAGGTAGTAGAAAATCCACACCTTGGCTAGCATCCTCCTAAAGCATATCATGTGTATTGTATATGCCACATTACTAGCAATTTCAACTTGAAGTTCCACAATGCCAAGTTAAAGTTAGATTTGATAAAACTAGGTAGCAAATTAATCTTAAATATTAAATTAAATGTTTGTTCTTGACATATATGATTTTTATTGTTTGTAATCCTAATGTATATATCTGCTGGTGTTATTGTAGGGTATACTACAAAAGTGCATCAGTTTGAGAAAAACTTACAATTTTTTTTGTCAAATTAATAATGATGTGGATAGATTGATTGATAAAATTTCTAAATAAAAGCTGAGTCAAGATTGGGATGAAGGGCAAAGATATGGGCACATGACAACAAACTTGTTGGAGGCTATAAACAAAGTTTCAAAAGTGCTTGCAATTTGCCAATAACTGTGTGGTCAAGCTAACTTATGGCAGGATGGTTAAATACTTTGTGTAGCGAGGAAAGGAGACTGTTAGCAAGCAAAATGCAGGGTAGAGATTTTGTACAAAGTTAATCGAAGCCATGATGAAGAATCAAGAGGATGCATGTTCCCACAAAGTTTGTAAGTATGACATACAATCCACAAGGTTCGAATTAGATGTGGTCTTTATTCTAGTCACACAAAAGGGCAAACACACATGGTCTGTGAATTTGAATAAATACTATTGTCAATGCGACAAATTCTAAGCATATCATTATTCATGCTCTCACGTTATTGTCGCATGTGCCGCTGTGAGTATTAATGCATATCAATATGTTGATAAAGTTTACACAATAGAGTATATTGTGAATGCGTATAGTGGACGGTGGTTGTTAATGACAATGGAAAACAATCCGTCTCTTGTGGGACAGACATTAATTCTGGATGAGTCAACTCTTTGCATTAAGGGTCATCCAGTGTCAACACGCATTAGGAGCGAAATGGATTGGACCGAATCTCAGCCTAGGCAACAATGCACCTTTTGTAGGACTGAAGGTCACAACAAACGACGTTGCCTTTGTCGAGCCACACAAGGGAAAAGCTTTTTATAAGGTGCAGGAAACATAGACGACACTAATAATTAGATTGAATGAGTAAAAAAAATAAGAAGAGTGAAAAGAAAAAAGAGTAAATGGGAAAGAAAGGTACGGAGGAGCGGTGAAAGAAGAAGAGTAAAAGAAAAAGAATGGTCTTGTCACATCAAGTTGCTACCATGCAACCTTTTTTTTTATATAAAAAAAATTGAGTCTTATGCAGCTAGACTTCACATGAAGTTACTACCATGCAACTGCTGCTATGCAGCTTTATTTTTTAAAAAATTTAATTCCGAAAGGTGTCACGTGGATTAGTGTCTTTCATAGGATGCTGTCACGTGACATGTAGCGCGACTAAAGCTGCATTCTCTAAAAAGTGGCATGTGAACTAGCGTCTTTCATAGGACACTGCCACATGGCATTTAACACATGAAAAGTTGTTATCGTAGCTTTTTTTTAAAAAAAAATTGGAAAGAACCATATGGACTAGTGTCTTTCACAAGACTCTACCATGTGTCCTATACTACTAAAAAGGCTGCAAGTTTTAAGAAAAATGTGGGCCCACATGGCTTCTTATAAGGTGCCAAGTGAACTAGTGCCTTGGACTGAGTTGATATGAAAAAAAAATTAAGAAACCTTACTAATGTGCCAAAAACTACCTCAAACAAGTAATTAGTTTTGAAACTACCCAAATTAGTAAATTATTTTTAAATTAACACTAATTTGGTCAATTACTCAAGGATGAAGGTTTGAACATTAGCGAAATCTATTTGTGGGGGGAGGGTTTAACCGTATAGTTTTGCACTTGAAAAAAATTAGTTTTACACCTAAAAAATATGGAGATACTTTATATGGCCAATTTTTTTTTTTAAAAAAAAATCATTTCTTCTAAAAACTTCAAATGTTTAGTAGTGTGTATTGTAACATCATCTTCAACATGTTAGACTTGTAAATAGTTACATAAGTAACTTAATACTTGCTTAACATGTCTGTTTAATTTTGTGACAATTTGAGTTAGTTTAAGCACTTTGCTGCAAGCCAAAAGGTGAAAAGTAATTTAAAATTACCCAGATATTAGCTTAAGTGACTTAGCTAATGAAAATAAATGTGGATAATTTATTTCTAAATCACAAATATATTTTCTATGATGTGGTTAAAGTTTAAGAATAATCGGAGTCCGTTTGATATTTTTAGGCATACTGGTTGTGTGTTTTAATGCTGGATTGACTAGTCACAAATATGAAAATTTATGATACTGGTGAAATGACTTTTTTAATGAATCTTAATATTTATTTTAAAGTTGTTGGAACTTGAAAAACTTGATTTAGCTAAAGTTGAGTGTTTTTAGTAGATCAAGAAGTACCAGTGTTATAACTAAAAGCCTAAAATACTCCACGGTTACAACCACTTGTTTGACTTCTTTTATGTGACTTTGCTACTCATAATACTCACTTTCTCTTTTCTCTTCACGGCTGGACAGAAACAATTCTAAGGGAGGAAATTTTGAGTGGTGAAAAAGAAAGCAAGAAGTATAAGAAGAATGGGAAATCCAATGCTAGAAATTGAGACTCAATTCTGTAACATCAATGCAGCTTGAAGGTAGGAGTTTTTGAGCTTAAACTTCATCCTTTCTCATTTTTCTATGTTTAGGCTATTTGAGATCTAATATGCCAAAATGAGTTCTTGTAGTATTTTAGGTGAGCTTGGATAAGTTTTAAATGATGTTTATAACTTGTTCATGTTAAGAGCTTAGATTAAAAACTGAAAATTCTTCATTTGGACCTAAAATGCTCTAAGTGTTGATTTTAGGGGTTTGGAGGAGTGATTTAGTGTTGTGATCCATTTATTATGAAATCAATTAGTGTTTTATATTTCCTATGTGTTAGTGAACTTGTTAGGAACCTTAAATCACCTAGAAACTAATTTGGAATGGCCAACATCTATGATTTGTTCTAATGGAATAGTACCATGTGCTGCAGAATTCTGCAGAACCAAGTTTATGTTTGATTTAATCGATTACAAGGTCAATGTAATCGATTACAAAGCCTCTGGAAGTGATGTAATCGATTATAAGGTCAACGTAATCGATTACCAGAGTTCTGGAAGTGTTGTAATCAATTACAACAAGGGTGTAATCGATTACCAAACTTCTAACTTTGTTGTAATAATTAAATAAGGGTGTAATCGATTACAAGTCCTTATAGAATGTTTATGTGAGTGTTTAGAACTTTGATCGACATGAAGTTGATTTCTAAATCACTTGTGAGTGATTGTGTGATGTTCTAGATACTGTTTAGCTAGTAATATGAATCTTGCTACCTTTGTTGGATAAGTGAGGTTAGGATTCCTATGTGCTAGTGTTTAAAATGTGGTTGGATATTTGTTTTTAAACCTGGTATTTGCTTGTTTTCCTATGTATTGTGACATTAGATGGTGTGTACAACCATATGATCTGAGAATAAGGTGTGAACCTAGGTTCTCATAGCAGATAATGCTATTACGGTCAGGGTTACTGGTGTATGGAGTTGGTAGTAGTACTCTTACTTTTGGTGAGGGGAATGAGTTCACACGTCACCGGGTAGTGTTAGGGCTTGGCGCTATCCTACCTTGTATATACAATGGAATGCGGTTCCTAGGGATAAGTAAATAGCTTGTGTTTTCAAACTTTAAAATCTGCATTGGCATTGCTCATCCATAATACTTGGACTTTGTTTGAGCATAGTCATACCTCTTAACATAAAGCATTACATGGTTGACAATTGTATGGGAAGTTATCATGGCTTGACCGGTTGATTGTTGGTTGCTCATTCAATAGTATCTTAGGATTGTATGAGCGATTCTTTGATATTGTTGTTTATCATATATTCTATTGCATAGAGTCTATTTTTGTGTTCAGTTGATTTATTTGTTATAAATAATTAACTGTTGGTCTTGGTATACTTATACTGAGAAATTGTGATTTCTCACTCCTGTGTGTTCCATGTAAATCCAAGTGAAATCCCTAAAAATGGAAAAGGTAGCAAAAAGAAGAAGCAGAAGGCTTAGTTTAGCAGCTTTATTTCTTTTTGATTCAAATTGTATTTTTTGTACTTTTCTGGTTGTTGTAAAAGCTTCTGTATACAGTGCAGCTAGGGGTGTCAAAATAGGCCAAGCCCGATGGGCCGGCCCGATTAACCCAACAAAATGGATGGGTTGAGCTAACAAAATGTCAGTCCGAAACTTACATGGCTGAATTTAGTCCGAATGGACCGGTCACCGCTTTTTTATCTTGCATAAGGCTAAATGAAATTTGGTTGGTAAAGCTAGAGAATACTTAGTTCAAAACTTACATGACTCGAATGGGTCGGCCTGAAAATGGCCCGACCCCGAATGGGCCAGCCCGAATGGGCCAGCCCGAATGAGATGGGCCAGCCCGTTTTGACACCCCTAAGTATAGCTTGTTAGCCAACGATATTTATATATATGACTTTTTTATTATTCGTAATTCTCTATAATGACTATGCAAGTTATTATGAATTTTTATTTTTCACAATTTTAGAAGTGATATGCTTAATGCGATTTATTTTGAGATATTTTATTTATTTTATGATAATTCGTATTAGGGCGTTACATGTATCCTACTGATTATGTGTATACTTCTGATATTAATCTTGCTTTCAATTTATGATCACCTTCAAGATTACGTTAAATTAAAAATATGCAGAGTCGTTAAGTATTTGTATTAAATCTTTAAACATTTTTTGATAAATTATATATTTGTGTGTGTGTCTATATAATTATTTGTATAACATTAAGTAAGTCATTTAGAAACCACTAATAGTTTGTGCTCGAATCAGCATAGATTACTTTGTTCTTTGAATAAATCAGCAACTCAGGAAGTCTGACTTCTCTTGGGGTAATCTTCCCAAAATATACCAATTCTCCCTTGGGACATACATAGCTTATAAAAGTCTGACACTTGGCAATTAAAATCACTGTGCCTTATCATGAGGTTATGTCGCAAAGGAAAATGGTTTAGGTATATAATTGCTTTCTAATCTAACACCACTCTCGAAGGAAGAATAAAAAAGGTAAAGCTGGGTAAGGAATAACCCCCGTATACTTTATATAACGCAAAAATTCTGGCATCAATGAATCGAAAGTTTTGTTTTTTCCTAATCAGGTCAGTTGTTATTAATTAAACAATATATGGAGAGCTCAATTAATTTTCACTTTGTTAATATTATTATAGAGAGCGAGAATTCAATGCCATCATCATTCATTATTTGCAAGTGGCAGGACCTTCCTTTGCCACCCTCTCCACAATCCATTTGCATGACCCACCTACCCTTTCGCACCTTTGTCTTTTTATGAATAGCTGCCCAAACCATTCCATGATAATATAGAGTAATGAGATTCAATTGGGCACTTGGTTATATACTTGTGGGCTTCATTGAGATGGGAGTCAAAAATTTTAAGCACCGTAAATTTGGCTATTAATTAATTTGGGTAAAGTGGTAGTTCAGATTTGTTTTTTTGACATAACGATATCACTATCTGTGGACTGTGGACACAACCTTCCATGACTATATTTAATCTTGATGCCAATTATTATATTTGCAATGGAACCCCAAAACTAAAACAAGTTGCACATTCAAACAATATTTTGGGAGCAGAATTGCAGTTGCATCTTATTTGAAACCTCTCTAGAAGAACCATTATGGGCTAATGAATTGACTCAGCTGCCTGATGAAAAGAATGGTCACAATTATAATAATCTAACTTTGGATCCTTAAAATTGACCTAAAATTAAATTATATTTATATACAATTAGAAATGGTTCCACTTGAGAGAATTTCAGACTTCAGGCATTGCTGTCGTTCTGATATTTTTAATTCAGTTTAGTGCGATGTCTCTTATTACCTCGTGGACCTTTTGGCTATGCCCAAATCAATTTGGTATGCGTCCTAATGCTCTCCACTTCAGCTATTATGTCTATATGTAATTGTGTCTTACTGATTAAGTATTTATACGTATTTCTTATTTTGTACCTTCTATTTTTTTACTCATCTTATGAAGCATACCACAAATTCATTTTCATAAAGATTCAACTCTCTAGAAGAGGAGAGCTAATAAATACACGAGTAAAATAATTAATTGGGGAAAAAAAGATAGTTTTAGTTCAAGTTTGTTTAAAAGCCATTTTATAAGAATAATCTCAATTTTTTCACTAAGTAATCCACAGTAAAAAAAAATTTAAGTCAAATTAAATCTTTTTCTCAATTAAATTGATGGGAATTATTTAATATATTTATCTATAGTTGTTTGTGCTTAGCATTTTGAGACAATTTTTTATATATAATATGAGAGTAACTAAGTCATACGGGGAATATTATGAGCATTTTTTTAAAAAAACAAAATCATTGCGCATATGGAGAAACTCCCATGGCATCTATTCACGGAATTGATGACAACATGCTTTTATAATGGAGTTACTTTTTGTGACGTAAATATACTACCACACCAAAGGATTACAGGGAGGTTTTAAACCTAAACTTTGAACGAGCTGAATGACTCATCTACTACTAAACCAAACATTTGAAGCTTTCGAGACCAATTTCAATAATAAAAAACAAGTAGTGGAACTTCAGCCAGAAAGTAAGAAGAGGGAGAGAAAAGAGAGAAAATAGTAACATTTACCACTCAATTTCATATAGAATTTTGGCTTCAATATGTTTTTAATTCATGAAAATATAATACATTTTAATTTTAGTTTTTTTTTATTTTTTTTTAGTTTTGGTTCCTCTAAGTTTTTTGTTAGTCTCCATTGTTAGTGAGCATTTATTAAGTATTTACATGAAAAAAAATCGAGTCATGACACGTAATATCAATAAGTGTGTCCTCTATTTGTCACATAAATACTTAATGAAATATCATTAATAACATAGATTAAAACAAAAAAAAGTTAGAAGAGCCCAAAATCAACAAAAAAAAATTAGAAGGACTAAAACTAAAAAAGTGTTATATTTAATTTCAAGGATTAAAAACATATTAAAGCTTAAAAATATTCAAAGAATTTTCATATAAAAATTTTTTTTACAACTTTTTATTTTATAGGAACATCAACTTACCTCAATAATTAATTTTATACACACAAAGACCTAATATGTTAAAATTCCTAGAACTTTCTCAACTTTGTTTTGTTCAAACGTCAAAGGAGAAATGTTAAGAGCGCTCTTTATCACACTTTTTTTAAGACACTCTTCTATTAGGTCATATCACACACTAAAATATATACTCAACTTCGATTAATGTGTAATTAACTCAATTAACATATAATTAATTCGATTAACATGTAATCAAGTTTGAGTTTGTATTAGTGAGTAATGTGACCTCATAGAAGAAAGAGTTTTATTATATCCTCCTAAAAGTTCTTTTTAATAATCATTCTAATATTAAATAAATGTCACAACCGGGATCGCGACGGGACGACCAAAAAAGATAAAATCAAATGGAGTCGCCACCAATGTTTATTTAAATTAGGAAAACATTAGAAAAACCTTTAAATTAGGCAAACTGGTCTTTTGAAAATGAGTTTGGATTCGGAAGTTGATTACAGGTAGGGAAGGTATTAGCACTACTGTTGCGGATTATGAGCAGTACCTTAAGTTAGTTGTGCAAGTTTTAATAATCTCAAATATATTCATTTTAACCCCTCTAAACAAAAGATTTTGTAATTATTTACTATTTTTTCATTTTTTATTTTTTGAAAAAGAAATAAAAGAAACAACCAAATTATGAAAATTTATTTTTTTGACTTGACAGAAATGGATTTCTGCTCCTACGTATCTCCTGGTGCAATGGAGAACTCAAAGTCACGTAGTTCTTTAGAAAATGATTGTGGGTTGGTTGATTTTAATTAAGAAAAAGATTTTTGAAAAAGGATTTTGTTGGAAAACAAATCCATTCTTGCACGAGGTTTAAGTTAGCACCAAGCTACTCAATAAACCCTTATGATCCAAATGACATTGAAGATAACATTCGCTATTCAATCATCATCATTGGTCATTGCATGGATTAAAAGATTTTTATTTATTTTTTATTATTTTTTCTAAGAAATATACGAAGACAAACAAATAAACACCAATTTCCACGAGTCAGGTAAATAAAGAAGATTAAACATAAACATCACAAATCAGACAACCCAAAGCAGAACTTATTTTTTTTGTTTTAGATTTTTTTTGTTTTCTTTTATTTTATTTTATTTTCATTAATCACAAAACACAACATAAAATGTATCATTAAGTAAAATAAACATTGTCAAACAATGACTAAATCCTAAAACTCAAAACATATTTTGATTCCTTTTTTTTTTTATATTCCACCCTTTTTTTTCTATTTTTAGCATTACCAAAAGAAAAAAAAAGGATTTTAAAACGAGAAATGGGCTGCTAGCCCATCAAAGAAGGAGGAAAAAAAAGAGGATTTTAAAACGAAATGGGCTGCTAGCCCATGAAAGAAAGAAAGAAAAAAATGGATTTTAAAACGAAATGGGCTGCTAGCCCATAAAAAAAAAAAAGTAGAAAACGATGGATCAGGAGGTTCTGTAAATCAAAACAGAAGAAGAAAAATGAAAGATTGAGAGGGGGGAGAGAAGGACGAGACGCGTGGGAGAGAGAGGCTCACGGCGTGTGACGGCGATGGTGGAGCGACGGCGCGGTTGCGATGGAGCGATGGCGCGGAGCTGGTGCGGATGAGACCCAGGTGCGACGGCGCGGAGCTGGTGCGTCTGAGACCCCGGAGCAACGGCGCAGAGCTGATGCAGGGTGGGACGCATGCGGGTCGCACGGATCTGGGCCGGAGCGGGTCGCGCGATGACGCGGCTGAACGGGACTCGGAACGGAGCCGTGGCCGAGCTCGCGGGACGGACGGCGACGATGAGGGACGGCGTGGTGAGAGGGCGACGCACGACGGGAGAAATCTGCAATTCTGGGTCGACGGCTAGGCGGAGGGGCGATGCTACACGCGGTAGGGGGAAGACTCGCGGTTCTGCTCGATGCTGGTCGGATCTGGAGGTTGAGGGTCTCGGTGTTTGGGTTGCTGTTTGCAGGTTCACGGTTGGGAGCTTGGGTGAGTTGGGTGGTTGGGTGGTGTTTTGGTTGGAAGATGGAAGAAAGTGATTGAGGTGGCTCACTGAGTTGACTCGGTTGTGGGTGGTGAGTTGGTGAAAACAAAAGTGAATGGTGATGGAATGCTTGGTTTAGGGTGGTTGTTGTTGGTTGTTGAAGGTGGGTTGAGGTTACTGGGTTGATTGTGGTGGTGGAGGTTGAAGAAGATGAATAGTGAAGGGTGGTGATGGGAGGTTGTGTGCAAACGTGAATGGAGTTGATGGGGATGAGGGGTTGGCTTGCTGAGGTGATGCTGTGATGTTGGCTATGGAGATTGGTTCTCTGTGAAAGCCAAGATGTGGTCTTCGTCTCTGGAAAAATCTCAATCTCCCCCCATTTTTCTTCTCCTGCTTGCCTTTGTATCTGAAAAAAGGAGGCCTCCCCTGTCCGAGGTGGAGAGGCTGCCAGGTTGACCCAGCTCGGGTCACCATAACACTTCCTCATTTGTGTATGCGGCCCTCTGCTCCAAGCTCTCCCCTTCTCCAATGCTTGCTGCCCTTTCCCCTTCCATGACAGCAGCTCCCAAGGAATGCAGCATGCTCAGGAGCCAGACTTAAATCACAGTAGGAGAAAGCTACGTTTCAGCTTGTTATTTTTTTTAATTATTATTCATTTTTCCTTGTAACAACATAAGGGAATCATATTTTATTATTTATATTTTTTTATTTTTTTATTTTATTTTGTTTTTATCATTATATTTTTATTCTTGTTTGCACAACTAAAATAAAAACTGACCAAGAAAACAAAATGCTCACAACATTGCAATTAAACATTAATCATTGATTAGGAAAAAAAAATTATGGACAAAATTAGGTATCAACAGCTGCCCCCATTTGCTTCATATTTAAAATAAATGGGAAGCAAATGAATTGATTTAATTTTGTCCATGAAAATTTTCATTTCTTGTTTCTTTTATTCCTTTCTTTCTTTCTTTTTTCTTCTTTTCTTTTTTTTTGGAAAACAAATTGACGTAAAAGGTAATGGACATTAAACGAGAGAGAAAGTTCGCGGAGTCGGGCATTCGTCGAAACTGGACAAAGGGTGAAAAGGCACAAAGCTTGCGGAGTCGGGTATCCGCTGAAGCTTAACAGAAAAGAAAAAACTTAAAATAGAAAAAACTTAAAAGAGAAAAGACACAAAGCTCATGAGTCGGGTATCCACTGAAACTTGACAGAAAACTTAAAATAGAAAAGACACAAAGCTTGCAGAGTCGGGTATCCATTGAAGCTTGATGTGAAAAGAAAAGAAAAATCTTATGGAGTCCAAGATTATCCGCTTGAAGCTTGAGAAAAAAAAAAGCTCACGGGTCATCATTGAAGCTGAGAAAACTTAAAGCAAAAAGATAAAAAGCTTGCGGAGTCGGGTATCTGCTGAAGCTTAACAGAAAAAGAAAAAAGCTTACAAAGTCGGGTATCCGCTGAAGCTTGACGGAAAAGAAAAAAGCTTACGGAGTCGGGTATCCGCTGAAGCTTGACAGAAAACTTAAAAACTTAAAATAGAAAAGACACAAAGCTCATGAGTCGGGTATCCGTGAAGCTTGACAAAAAGAAAAAGGCAATGGGCACAAGGCCCTGACTTGCTTTGGAAGCGATGGGTACGAGGACCCGGAAACTAAAAAGCAATGGGTGCGGGGACCCAAAAACTAATGGGTGCGAAGACCCGGGAACTGAAAGACAATGGGTGCGGGGACCCAGGAATTAAAAGACAAAGGGTGCTGGGACCCGGGAATTAAAAGACAATGTATTGACTTTGTAAATGCATGTGATGCAGAGATGGTGCATGATGCAATGGATGCATGATGATGCAATGGATGTGATGCTTGAGGACAGTGCATGTGATGTTAGAAATGATGCAATGAATGCCCTACTGTAAGGATTCTCATGAACAAATTAAGTAAGCAATTTTTTTTATTATTTTCTTTTTTTTTGCACTTTAGAGCCTTGATTGAGTCATTCTTAATTCCACAACCCTTAAGGACTTTATCCACAGCAGAATCGAGATTGAACAGTAACATTCGTTGATTGGCCTTATGATTTTCCTGATGATTCTTACTTTTCTCATCAACTCTTGTTAGGATTTCATTGCGTTTCCCATGACCTTTCGAGATTGTTAAAACAAATCTAAATGCTTTTGCCATATTGTCACCTGCTTCACATCTCAATATAAAACTATCATAAAAAATGCATATTAAATGAACAATGGGTTGCAACAAAAAGGGATTATCATTATAGACAGGAAAAGTACAAGAAAGGCAGTACAAATGGAACTCGAATTGAAAAGGTTTACAAAAGAAATGTTGGGGCAGAATTTTTCAGCTCTTCCAGTGATGCTCTCTTGAATGAACAGTGCTAATTTCCCATGTGCGAAACCTTGAACATCCCCTTGCCTGTTTCAGAATATGATTTGACCCAACTTTTACATATTGGGAGCGTCTCCTGACAAGACTTCGTATATTCAAACTGCCCCGGTTTGGCCCAGATACTCTCAAACTGCCCCAATTTATGACTTGAGGTATGTTCACTTCTTCGGATGTGTCAAGTACCATTTTTTAACCCTAACTTTTGCCTAGGTCGCTCTTCCGAGTTTTCAACCTAGCGGGTCGCTCTAACTTTTGCCTAGGTCGCCTTTTCAGGTTTTCAGCCTAGCGAGCCACTTTCTTTTCCTTTTTTTTTAAGCATAGTACATTTTGACTGCATCTGAATTTACGGGAAGTGGTAGATCTTCGCCATCCATGTTTGTGAGAATCAAAGCTCCTCCTGAGAAGGCCTTTTTTACGACATAAGGTCCTTCATAGTTTAGAGTCCATTTTCCTCGAAAATCCTTTTGAATGGGAAGGATCTTTTTGAGTACTAAGTCTCCTTCTTGAAACTGTCGAGGACGCACCTTTTTCGCATAGGCCTTCATCATTCTCTTCTGGTAAAGCTGACCATGACATAGTGCGGTTAATTTTTTTCCTTCAATGAGGTTCAACTGATCAAGTCAAGTCTGGACCCATTCGGCTTCTTCTAGTCCTGCCTCCATCAACACCCTTAATGATGGGATTTCCACTTCAAAAGGGAGTACCGCTTCCATTCCATAAACCAAAGAGAAAGGGGTTGCCCCAGTTGAAGTACGAATGGATGTGCGATAACCATGCAGTGCAAATGGTAGCATTTCGTGCCAGTCTTTGTATGTTACAACCATCTTCTGGATGATCTTCTTGATATTCTTGTTTGCTGCCTCAACTGCCCCATTCATCTTCGGGCGGTAGGGTGAGGAATTATGGTGCTCAATTTTGAAATTCTCACACATCTCTTTCATCATCTTATTATTCAGAATAGTGGCATTATCTGTAATAATCTTTCCTGGCAAACCATAATGACAAATTAGCTCCCTTTTGACAAACCTGACCACTACACTCCTGGTGACATTAGCATAAGAAGCGGCTTTGAGCCATTTTGTGAAGTAATCAATTGCAACCAGAATGAAGCGATGTCCATTTGAGGCCCTTGGTTCAATGGGTCCTATGACATCCATTCCCCACATCGAGAATGGCCAAGGTGCCGTTAAAACATTCAGAGGTGCTGGTGGCATATGAACCCTATCAGCATATGTCTGGCATTTATGACACTTTTTCACATAGTTGAAACAATCGGTCTCCATTGTCAACCAATAGTACCCCGCCCTTAGTATTTTCCTTGCCATTGCATGCCCATTTGCATGAGTTCCAAAAGAACCTTCATGAACATCTTTGATGATCTTCTCTGCCTCTGCTGCATCAACGCATCTTAGCAGCACCATATCATGGTTCATCTTGTAAAGCACTTCCTCATTTAGAAAGAAACCCATTGCGAGTCTTCTGAGGGTCCTTTTGTCATTTTCTGAAGCATGTGGAGGGTACTCTCTGCTCTTGATAAAGCATTTGATGTCATGATACCACGGTTTCCCATCTGGTTCCACTTCTATCGTTTGACAATATGTCGGTTGGTCATGACTTTTCATTTTTATAAGCGACAAGTCCCTATCCTGACTTACTTTGAACATTGATGACAATGTGGCTAGGGCATCAGCCAACTGATTATCTTCTCGAGGGATGTGATAGAATGTAACTTCGTCAAGTTGTTCAATCAACTCCTTGATGTAGGCATGATAAGGGATTAATTTGGCATCTCGAGTTTCCTATTCTCCCTTTAACTGATGGATGACCAAGGCAGAGTCCTCATATACCTCAAGAACTTTTGCCTTTGAGTCTACTGCTGCTTGGATTCCCATGGCACACGCTTCATACTCAGCTATGTTGTTTGTACAGTTGAAGCACAACCTAGCAGTGATTGGGATGAAATTATTTTCAGGGGAAATCAGTATGGCCCCAACTCCATGCCCCAGTGAATTGGAAGCTCCATCGAACAACAAAGTCCATTTTTCTTTTTCCGAGGGTTTTTCTTCTCTAAACAAAGTCATTACATCTTCATTAGGGAACTCACACTGCATAGACCCATAATCTTCCACTAGTTGACTAGCCAAGAAATCTGCCAGAGCGCTGCCTTTGACTGCTTTTTGCGTGACGTAGACAATGTCATATTCTGATAGCAAAACTTGCCAGCGTGCAATCCTCCCAGTGAGGGCAGGTTTTTCAAAGATGTACTTGATCGGGTCCATTTTGGACACTAACCAAGTGGTGTAACACAACATGTATTGCCTTAACGGGTGGGCTGCCCATGCCAAGGCGCAAAGATGTGCGTTCCAACAATGAGTATTTTGCCTCATAGTTGGTGAACTTCTTACTCAAGTAATAGATGGCCTGCTCCTTTTTTCCAGTTTCATCATGATGTCCCAGTACACAACTCATGGATTCATCCAACACAGTCAAGTACATGATGAGAGGCCTTCCTGGCACTGGAGGTACCAAAACTGGGGATTCTTGCAGATACTGCTTGATCTTCTCAAATGCTACCTGACAATCCTCATTCTACTCTACTGTCTGGTTTTTACGCAACAACTTGAAGATTGGCTCGCATATTGCCGTCAATTGGGATATAAACCTAACAATATAGTTCAGCCTTCCTAAAAACCCACGAACTTCTTTTTCAGTGCGAGGAGCTGGCATCTCTATAATTGCTCGAACTTTGTCTGGATCAACTTCTATCCCTTTCTCGCTAACCACAAACCCCAAGAGCTTGCCTGATTTTACCCCAAAAGTGCACTTAGTAGGATTCAGTCTGAGCCTGAACTTTCTCAACCATTCAAAGAGCTTTTGCAGATCGGTTATGTGATCTTCTTCTGTTTTTGACTTTGCAATCATGTCATCCACATAAACTTCTATTTCTTTGTGCATCATGTCGTGGAACAATGCCACCATCGCCCTTTGATAAGTTACTCCGGCGTTCTTCAATCCAAATGGCATCACCTTATAGCAAAAAGTTTCCCACAGAGTGATGAATGTGGTCTTCTCCATATCTTCAGGCGCCATCTTAATTTGGTTGTATCCCGAGAAACCATCCATGAAGGAGAAAAATGCATATTGAGCAGTGTTGTCCACCAAAACATCAATGTGAGGTAGAGGGAAGTTATCTTTAGGGCTGGCCCTATTCAAATCTCTATAGTCAACGCACATTCGCACATTCCCATCTTTCTTTGGGACAGACGATGTTAGCAACCCATTGAGGTACTTTGCAATGAGAGAAACCCGCATCAAAGCGCTTTTAACCTCTTCTCTAATTTTTAGTGACATCTCTCGGCTTCATTCGTCTCAACTTTTGCTTGACTGGAGGACATTCTGGTTTTAATGGCAATTTGTGCTCAACTATGCCAGTATCTAGGCCAGGCATATCTTGGTACGACTAGGCGAAAACATCACAATAATCAGATAAGAGCTTAACCAACTTGCTTCGCTCATTTTCTTTCATGGTAGTGCCAATTTTAACTTCTTTTTTATCATCATCTGTCCCCAAATTAATCAGTTCAGTTGGCTCTTCATGGGGCTGAATTTCCTTGGCCTCTTGTTCCATTAATCTCATTAGCTCAGGAGAGGGTTCCCAATTGTCATTATTATCCTCATCAACATGATTAACGGGATGGTCAAAATCATATAATGGGGTCATAACACTATCATTTTCAAGAGAATCACTTTCAGATCTGCATTTATTGGTGTCAACACAAGTAAAAAAAGGGTAATGAATAAAGGTTAATGAAATGGTTGAGCAAAAAGCTGAAAAAGAGAAATAGCAAGATAATCTGAAAATACATTTATTAATAGTAAATATTGAAATGAAAACATGTGAGCCCGCTTTCATAACGCATTATCCTAAAGCCTTGGGCAGAGCTAAAGGATTAGCATTACAAAATTACTTTGAATCAATTTCATAAGTCATGGGAAAATCAACGCTCTCCCAATTGTTGAGTTCTGCATCTGGGGAGCAAGGGTACACCAAGTTGACACTATGATTGATGGATTGATCGTCTTTGATAGCGGTCACTTGATTCAGAAACACTAATCCCGCACTCGAAAATTTCGTCGGATGTCACAGATGGGGATCCTCTCAGCTTTAGGCTCCCGATTTTCCAACCTAGCCAACCTCCTCTCCCTTTTCTCTTCTAGGACCCTTCTTTTGTCTGCTTTGGTGGGTTTATATCCTAACCCAAATCTGTCTTTGTTTTCGCAGGGTGCCCAGAATTTCACGATGCCTTGTCCATTCATTCCTAATCCTCTTCCATATTGATATCCTTTTCCAAGCATTACCTTAGCCATCATCATGGATGCATTAGATGGCCGAGGCTTCAGACCTTGAGCTCCCTCTTCCACATAGGTGGCATTGACAATCTCCAGCGCTTGGAACGCAGTTTCAAGAGCTTCTTCTGCAGCTTCAATATAAGGAGTGTCCAATGGCTTGCTCACCAGCAGGTTCTCTTCGCCAAAGACAGTAATCATCTTATTATCAACTATGAATTTTACTTTTTGATGCAAGGTAGAAGGCACAGCTCCAGTAGAATGAATCCATGGTCGTCCTAAGAAACAACTATAAGATGGCGTAATGTCCATCACTTGGAAGAGTATATTGAAAGTGCAGGGACCAATTTGAACTGGTATTTCAATTTCCCCCATGACCTCTCTTCTGGTGCCATCGAATGCCCTTACTATCATCGTACTTGGTTTTATGCGAGTTCCATCAAAAGGCAGCTTGGAAAGGGTTGATTTTGGTAACATGTTCAAGGAGGAACCATTGTCAATGAGCACTCTAGCCATTATATGCTTTTGACATTTGACAGAAATGTGCAGTGCCTTGTTGTGCCCCATTCCTTCAGTTGGTATCTCATCATCAGTGAAAGTGATATAATTATCAGCAGTAATGTTGCCAATAATACCATCTAACTTGTCAGCTGTAATGTCATGAGAAACATGAGCCTGATTCAGTATTTTCATCAACACTTTTCTATGCGATTTGGAATTCATCAATAAGGACAAAAGCGATATCCTTGCAAGGGTGCGATTCAGGTGATCAACCACTCTGTATTCACTTTGCTTGATAAACTTCAAGAACTCACAAGCTTCTTCATCTGATACCTCTTTTTTGTACTCCTTCGCCTTTTCCGACCTTTCTTTTTCTTTTGCTTCATTCCCAATGGAAGTCTCCCCTATCTTGACTTTGCCTTTACGGTTCCCCTTTTCTTCTTCTTCTGGGTCTCTTCGCAGCTCCTCAGGAGTGTAGACGCGGCCACTCCGGGTCACTCCCCCAATCCCTGATATATTGGTAACAATAGAAGTCGAACCAGATGCAACTTCCGACTGATCATTCGTGGGATTGCTTCTAAGGACTTGCACATCATAATTCCATGGCACGGCTCGAGTGTCCTTGAAGGGAAAAGGACTGGGAACTTGAATGGTGATAGGTTTCGGGCCACAAGGGGATGGCGCATATGCAGCTTCAGTATAATAGATAACCAACGGTTTGATAACCGGATTTGCAATGGAAGGGACCAGAGAGTTTACGGCTTCCTGACCTTCTTGCAATTGTGGAATAGCACACTTATCCACCATGTTTACGCCACCATTGTCCCATAGATGACCTATTTGCACTAATTGCATATCCATTAGATCTTGGAGGATTTGTCTGAACTCACCACATTCCTCAGTAGAATGCCCCACATTCCCATGGAGATTGCACATTATTTCACCTTCGTTGCCTCCTTTCTCTTCAATGTGAGCTTCCATCATCCCAGATTTGCACAGCTCTTTAAAGATAAACCTCATGGGGGTCTTGACATCTGTCGCTTGTCTTATGAGCTGCAGGGCCGAACACTCCTCTATAGCATTTACTGTGGGATTCCCATGGTTTGGTAAAGGATTGTGACCCACACTAGGAGTATTTGTCTTGAAATTCAACCACTTAGCATTGATTAGATCTTGCACCTTAAACTTTAGTGCTTTGCAATTCTCTGTAGAATGCCCTGCGGCCCCTGCATGGTAATCACACTTGGCATTTGGGTCAAAACCTTTAGGGTATGGGGGTTCTAATGGCTTCATCGGACAAGGAGCCAAAAGAGAGTTACGGATGAGTTGGGGTAGTAATTCGGTGTAGGTCATGGGAATTGGGTCGAAGTGGACAAACTTCCTTTCTTGGTTATTTGGTGGCCTTCTTTGGTTTGTGTTTGGATTTTGGGTCCATGGTTGAGCTGTTTGCGGTGGTAAGGTAGAGGTGTAGGGTATTGAGTAGGAAGTGGCGTTTGGTGAGGCCTCATTGGGTTGTGAGGTTGAGGATGGGAAGCGTGTGAAGCGTTGGCGACATAAGGTGGTAAGGTGGGGATATGGAATCGGTGGAGTAGTAGGGAAAGTACGGGTGGTAAAGTGCGAAAGGAGTCTGGAAGGATGGTTGATGGCTCACAGGTGTTTGACTATATCCGCCTTGGGTGAAGTTTCTCTGGTCAAAGGTAACAGCATGGGTTTCTCCTTCTCTTTTCTTCCCCATCGGGGGCCTCTTGGCGTTAAATGTTCCAGTTGAACTTTCAACGATCTTCCCACTTCTCATTCCTCCCTCAATTCTTTCTCCAATGATGACCATGTCTGAGAAATTTGATGACACACTCCCTATCATTTTGTCATAAAAGGGTGATTGCAGAGTGTCAATGAACGTAGCCACCATTTCTCTTTCCGCCAATGGGGGCTCTACTTGAGCGGCCATTTCCCTCCACCTCTGAGCATATTCCTTGAAGGTCTCAGCGTCCTTCTTAGCCATATTCTGCAATTGTAGTCTATCCGGTGCCATATCGATGTTATACTTATACTGCTTCAAGAAAGCGTCAGTCAAGTCTTTGAAACATCGTATATGGGCACGCTCAAGATGCGTGTACCAATTCGAGGCTGCCCCAGTTAGGCTGTCTTGAAAGAAGTGGATTAACAGCTTGTCATCGTGAGCATGCGAAGCCATTTTGCGGATGTACATGGTCAGGTGGTTCTTTGGACAAGTAGTTCCCCTGTACTTGTCGAAATCCGGGACTTTAAACTTGGGAGGAATCACCACATTCGGGACAAGACAGAGCTCTGAAGCATCCAAAAGACCATAGCCACTTGCCCCTTCAATGGCTCGTAGTCTTTCTTCAAGGATTTCCCACTTCTCCCTGGACTGGGGGTTTTCCACAGAGGAATTCAACGGGTATTGTGGCATGATAATGGGAACAGAATGTTGCCCCAGTGGGGTTCCACGGCGTGTGGTTGAGCTGCACTTAAGGAGTTTGAAGCAGGCATGCTGCTGCCCGGAGGATTGGCAGTTTGCGGTGGTACAGAACTGGGATAGAGACCATATGGCGGGATGAAGAAAGGGTATGGGTGTTGTGTTGGTGGGGATTCGTTGTCATTTGACTGAGTGACTTGATTTTGGGTAAGGTTCGTGGGATTTGAAGTTGGGGACACTGTTAACATGTCATTATTGGGGGAACTAGTGGCTAATGGTGGTATATAACCTGGAGGGAGGCCATACGGGGGAAAAGACGCCCATTGGTTACCCTGTGAACTGGCGACTGAAGGTTGAGTGGTGCCGTTTGGGTAAATGGTGAGCGGCATCGTAATCCCTTGAGGATTAAAGCCTTGGTATTGTAGGGGGAACGCAGCAAAACCAGGCGGGCAAGGAGGTGTGGCCGGATGTCCTTCATTTGTCACAGATGAATTCCTATCTGTGCTCCTTCTACTCTCCATAGACTGTAACATTTCCAACATCTTGGATATTTGCTCCCTGAGCTGGTTCACTTCATCCCTCAAATCTTGCGTCTGCTCTATCTCATCCATGATCTTTGCTTGGGAACGAGTCCTGTAAGGGTGTCGTGGAAGCTGTTTTCCTGCTATAGTGTCTACTTTTCTGCTCAAGGAAACATGATGCGATTATTAGTATTGACTAAACCAAAATGATAAAATGCATGTATGCAAAGCAATGACTATTTATGCCAATGTTTTTTTTTTTGGCAGATGAATATGATTCCCTTGTTAGCGAAGGGAACAAGTTTGTGCCCTGTGAGGATACTTGGTGACCGTGGAAAGGTTCGCACAAACATTCGATAGCAAGGCAAAATCCCTACATTTAGCACTAGGGCATATCGCTCCTTAGGCAAAAATGTAGTTGATGGTAAATCCAAGGGAATATTCATTCCTCAATGGACGCCATTCACTAGTAATGCAAACGTAGAACCAAACTCTCCATACTTTCACTCAAGGACAAATCGTCTCGAGGCGAAAATATGGTTGACAATTTATTCACGAAAGAATTCACATCTCAATGAACAATATTTGATAAAAGGATAACAAAACATAGCAATAAGCATCCATTTTCATTTCAAACTTCAGAAGTACAAGATTTAGTTCCCACAAAATGTAATACAATTACATCAACAACTTCATTTGTTTTTTTCTAAAACCCTTAGCAAGACCTCGACAATAATTCATAAAATCAACAATCTTTGATGGTAGTCGTAACCAGGGGTTTATGTGAGCCTGAATGTCTGCTTCTTCGAAATGAGTAATCAGTTGTGTGGTGTGATATTGTAAGCTGTCAGATATGTCTTCAAATTTCTTCTTCCATTCCTCTTTTTCAGCCATTTGGTCTTGTGCTACTGATTGCCACACTTCTGCCCATTCTTCTTTTTGCCTCACTAGTCTTTGGGCTTCAAGTCTCCACTGCTCATGGTCTCGCCTTAACTCTTGAATCTCGAGCTCCAAATACCCATTCTTTAGGTTTGCTTCCACGAGTGCATCGTGGTATTTGGTAGCTAATGCTCGTCCTTGGTCTGAGCGGCGCTTTGCCTCAGTCAGAGCTTCTTGTAAGACTCGCATTCTACGATCTTGCACCCTAGCATTCGCCTCTAACTTTTCTTTCTCTTGCAAAACCAACGCCATTGTCTCTTCCTGAGCACTTATCTCTGCTCGTAATTCATGAACTTCCGTTGTGGTCTTTTCAAATTCTATCTTCTTTCCTTTCCTTGCCCTTTTTGCTCGACTTGGGGTCCCAGCAATATCTGCACACACATCTTTTAAATGTTCAACTTCATCAGCTAGCTTCTAGCATCGACTCTGGTGGATGACTACTTTTAACTCAGCGGCTTCCTTTCTTTGTTCCAAGACTTTCATTTGTGCTTTCAGTCTTTCAATCTCAGTGGCCATTTGAGGTATGGTTTGAGGATGACCTTTATCATTTGAAACTGTCTGAGGGATACTATTCTGCACCCTTCTTGCCTCTCTCCATTGCATGTATTCAGGGGTACAAACCACTACATGCTTCCCTAACTCCTTTGTTCCTGCCATATGAATATTTTTTCAAGCATCTCTAATCTCTTTTTCTTGTTTAGTAGTGCTTCCATCTTGCTGGTATAAGAAGCTGAACCCTTCAAGTTACTTTTCGTTGGGCACATATTGAGTCCATCGGAGTTGCCTAAGTACAAGGATTGGCGCGTATGATACACCACCTCTAGGGCTCATCAAAGGAACATTAGGAAAGTCACCACAGCTAAAAACTATCTCTTCTCCATGATACCACGGGTATACCCATTTAAAAGAATCTGGCCCCATACTCATGAAATCATTCTTCCATTCATAAGCTTTTTGTGACTTCACCGGTATGCGACCAAAATTCCTTAACGGGTCAGGTAGGAGTCCCAGACGATTCTGTACATCCATATGCGTCATGATCCAAACGTACAACATATGTGTACAGCATCGAATCTTTCCACCACCCTTTTGATGACAGATTTCCATCATCAAGAAAGTATCAGCAAGAATAGCAGGGACTGGATTTGCTTTATATTTCTCAAACTTGAAGAATACATTCATTGCTGCTTGATCTACCATATCTGAGGTAAATGGGAATAACACTAATCCAAAGATGGTTAAGGCCAGTGTTTTGTTGAAGAAATCCCATTTTCCTTGTTGTGCTAGATATTGAAGATGTGCTTCTAGGTAACTTTTCTTCAAGCCTTCTGTTCCTCCCCTCTTTTCCATGCCCAATTGATGTGTTAGAGCCCCTATCAATTCTGCTATCTTCCCTACTGATACATAATACCCTCCATAAAGATAAACATTAGAATTCTTGTTCATTGGAAGCCTTAACATTATCGCATACTCCTCTATGGTTGGTGTAATGTCCAAGTTAGGTAGCTCAAAACATTTGAGAGAATGGTTCCAAAATTGAGCAAGGCCACTCAAGACGGGCTCCTCAACTGTAATGCGCAGCAAATCCAGAATCTGCCCGTAACTACTTGAGAACTCTGATCGAGCCTTAGGGGTCATTTGTTGAGTAACGTCCCTCACATACCTCAGATCACTGCCATTTGCTGTAACCCTCATACTTCTCTTGAGGTCGACTGCATTGCTAGAGTTCTGTCCTTGATATGTTTCTTCCATTCCTTGCTATTGATGAGTAATAACCTTTCCACTTTGCCAAGAAAACTCACCCTAAAAAGGAAGTAATGAAGGGAACATGTAAGCAAAACAAACAGGAGAATACACCTTAAGGATACCTCTCGTCGAGGTAACTCTAAGGAAAATGTATTAGCAGTCTAAATGAAGGAGCCCTCACAGGGTTGTAAACCCAAAGGGTGCCTAGTCTTTTTTTTTCTTCTAAATGCTAAGACTATTATGAAAATGTAAGATGATGTGTATTTGTTCTGCTGACAAATTTTTATGAAAATGCAAGAATGAATGAAAATGCAAGCCGTGCAAGTGCAAGAGGATGCACATTTTTTTTATTTATTTAAAAGAAAGTGATAAGGAAAGACATAACAGGTAGATGGATAATAAATGATGAAAAAGAAAAAAGTAAAGCTAGGAATGAAAATGCAATGTCATGTATCTTTTTTCTTTTTTGTTGAATTTTTTTTTAACCAAAAGAGTGCATGGGTGAATGACATGAAGAATAAATGGATAATGAATAAAGAAAAAGAAAAAAAAGAAAAGATAGGAATGAAAATGTAATATTATGTATCTTTTTCTTTTTTTGTTTTTTTTTTAAAACCAAAAGGAATGTATGGATGAATGACATGAGGAATAGATAAAGAAAAAGTATGCTCCATTTGTGTCCTAATCAGGTGTAACCTAAGGAGATGGATGACTCTAAATTTTCTATGTCATTATGTTCATTCTACCAGTGCAAGGTTTTTCAGGACGGATCTATCTTCTAAGAAGTCATGGTCCCCAGATTGCCCCCATCTCGAAAGATAAGGACCCAATTCATGAATTAATCACAAGTAGGGATAAACCCTCTCAATATGACTAGTCCATGATACTGGTAACAATCTGAGTGGTGTCTCAACAAATGTCAAGTGAGCACAAGGCTCCTCAATAACAAAAGTCGAGACCCCTCCTACTCCTCGGGTTCGCACAGACTCGGGTATAGAGCCCAAAAAGTGTGTGAGGTAAGTGATTAGTGACGTGTGTGAATGAGCATAAAAAACCTGTACAAAAACTTAAAAGACAAAAATACCCCTAACCAGCAAAACATATATACAACAGCCAGCCAGCAATCATCTACCCTAGGGTTTTAACAATTAAGTACAAAATATATATACAAGCCACAATATACATGAAATAATCCTATCAGATATTTACATAAAAGTACTAAATAAAGTACATTTACAAACAAATAAGAAAACAAGAACAAAGACAAAGAGGGTAAAATAAATAAATAAAATATTATTAAAAATTTGCACAACTAACAACAACAGGCCTGACTTTCTGAAAATCTCCAGTGGAGTCGCCAGCTGTCGCAACCGGGATCGCGACGGGACGACCAAAAAAGATAAAATCAAATGGAGTCGCCACCAATGTTTATTTAAATTAGGAAAACATTAGAAAAACCTTTAAATTAGGCAAACTGGTCTTTTGAAAATGAGTTTGGATTCGAGAGTCGATTACAGGTAGGGAAGGTATTAGCACCCTACACTGCCCGTTATATGAACGGTACCTTAAGTTAGTTGTGCAAGTTTTAATAATCTCAAATATATTCATTTTAACCCCTCTAAACAAAAGATTTTGTAATTATTTACTATTTTTTCATTTTTTATTTTTTGAAAAAGAAATAAAAGAAACAACCAAATTATGAAAATTTATTTTTTTGGCTTGACAAAAATTGATTTCTGCTCCTACGTATCTCCCGGTGCAATGGAGAACTCAAAGTCACGTAGTTCTTTAGAAAATGATTGTGGGTTGGTTGATTTTAATTAAGAAAAAGGATTTTGTTGGAAAACAAATCCATTCTTGCACGAGGTTTAAGTTAGCACCAAACTACTTAATAAACCCTTATGATCCAAATGACATTGAAGATAACATTCACTATTCAATCATCATCATTGGTCATTGCTTGGATTAAAAGATTTTTATTTATTTTTTTATTATTTTTTCTAAGAAATATACGAAGACAAACAAATAAACACCAATTTCCACGAGTCAGGTAAATAAAGAAGATTAAACATAAACATCACAAATCAGACAACCCAAAGTAGAACTTATTTTTTTTTGTTTTAGATTTTTTTTGTTTTCTTTTATTTTATTTTATTTTCATTAATCACAAAACACAACATAAAATGTACCATTAAGTAAAATAAACATTGTCAAACAATGACTAAATCCTAAAACTCAAAACATATTTTGATTCCTTTTTTTTTATATTCCACCCTTTTTTTTCTATTTTTAGCATTACCAATTCTTAAAAAATTTTTTTTAAAACGGAAATGCTTTTGCTAGCCCATCAAAGATGAGGAAAAAAAGGGATTTTAAAACGAAATGGGCTGCTAGCCCATGAAAGAAAGAAAAAAAAAAGGGATTTTAAAACGAAATGGGCTGCTAGCCCATCAAAAAAAAAAAAAAAAAGTAGAAAACGATGGATCGGGAGGTTTTGTAAATCAAAAAGAAGAAAAAAATGAAAGATTGAGAGGGGAGAGAAAACGAGACGCGTGGGAGAGAGGCTCACGGCGTGCGGCGATGGTGGAAGAGACGGCGCGGCTACGGTGGAGCAATGGCGCGAGTCGGTGTGGGAGAAAAGGAAACAGCGCGGAGTGGTGCGGCCGAGAGGAGCGGCGGCGCACGGTGATGCGATGGGTGGGACGCGTGCGGGTCGCGGATCTGGCGGAGCGGGTCGCGCGATGACGCGGTGAACGGGGAACGGAACGAGCGTGGCCGAGCTCGCGGGACGGACGGCGGCGTTTTGGATGGCGTGGTGAGAGCGGCACGCACGGCGGGAGAAATCTGCAGTCGGGTCGACGGCAGGCGGAGGGGCGATGCACACGCGGTAGGGAAGACTCGCGGTTACGCTCGATCTTTGGTCGGATCCGGGAGGTTGAGGGTCTCGGTGTTTGGGTTCTTGTTTGGGGTTCACGGTTGGGAGCTTGGGTGAGGTTGGTGGTGTTTTGGTTGGAAAATGGAAGAAAGTGATTGAGGTGGCTCACTTAGTTGACTCGGTTGTGGGTGGTGAGTTGGTGAAAACAAAAGTGAATGGTGATGGGATGCTTGGTTTAGGGTGGTTGTTGTTGGTTGTTGAAGGTGGGTTGAGACTTGGGTTGATTGTGGTGGTGGAGGTTGAAGAAGATGAATAGTGAAGGGTGGTGATGAGAGGTTGTGTGCAAACGTGAATGGAATTGATGGGGATGAGGGGTTGGCTTGCTGAGGTGATGCTGTGATGTTGGCTATGGAGATTGGTTCTCTGTGAGAGCCAAGATGCGGTCTTCGTCTCTGGAAAAATCTCAATCTCCCCCCATTTTTCTTCTCCTACTTGCCTTTGTATCTGAAAAAAGGAGGCCTCCCCTGTCCGAGGTGGAGAGGCTGCCAGGTTGACCCAGCTCAGGTCACCATAACACTTCCTCATTTGTGTATGCAGCCCTCTGCTCCAAGCTCTCCCCTTCTCCAATGCTTGCTGCCCCTTCCCCTTCCATGACAGCAGCTCCCAAGGAATGCAGCATGCTCAAGAGCCAGACTTAAATCACAGTAGGAGAAAGCTACGTTTCAGCTTGTTATTTTTTTAAATTATTATTCATTTTTCCTTGTAACAACATAAGGGAATCATATTTTATTATTTATATTTTTTTTTATTTTTTTATTTTATTTTGTTTTTATCATTATATTTTTATTCTTGTTTGCACAACTAAAATAAAAACTGACCAAGAAAACAAAATGCTCACAACATTGCAATTAAACATTAATCATTGATTAGAAAAAAAAATTTATGGACAAAATTAGGTATCAACAATAAAGAAAATATTTAATAAAAAATAAATGTATTTAATGTCTTAAAAATATGAAAAGTATTCAATACTTTCTTCATTTAGTAATTAAGAGGATTAGTAGGAGAATTGTGTAAGAAGATTTAGAATTATTCTAGAAAAAAGAGTATGTGTTGAAAGAAGTGTGATAGAGAATGTATTCCTAACACTTATCAACCACAAAGAAAATGTTTAATATTCAAATTCAAGAAAATTGTGTCATTTACCAAACAACTTACTTAAAATGCAAGGGATAGAATAGGAACACAATCCATAAGGTTAAGAAATGAGGGGATAGAGAAGGAGGAGGTAAAAGTCTAAGGAAATATATTTTGTTGAATAGAATAGAGTGCTAGCCATTGAGCAAACACAATCCATGAGCTTTGACTAGATTAAGGGAATTGATAGGCATTAACCACCATGGTCATTTTCATTAGCCCTAAGCATCGAGAAATACTTGTTTAGAGATCTTGTTTACGTAAGTTATATAAATTAAATTAATTAATAATTAATATATTATTATTTTTAATATAAAATAATTATATAGTACAAGAATTCATATAATTATTTAAATATTTATTAATCTAATTTATATTTGGAACATCACCCCGTTCCTTTCTTACTATCACTTAACACATTTCTCTCATTGAGAAATTTTTAGGAAGGAATAGCCTATTACTTTATTTTTTAAGCACTTCATTAATTAGTTAACATGTATAAAAATATTTCTTTTAAAAAATTATTACATAAATTTAAAACACTTAAATTAAGTATATTAATCTAATTACAATATTAATTAATAAATAATTATTATAATTAATTAATAAATAATTTTTAATTAATTTTATTAATTAATATTATAATTAATCTAATACATTGAACTTAAATATTTTAAATTTATGAAAAAAAATTCTATTTGAAAATTGATACATTTTTTAACACAAGTACCAATAACATTTGTGTCTAAGAATTAGTCCTCTCACTTTCAATTCTATGCAATGCAATCCACAAGTTTGACGACAGCATGGCTTGGCGTTTTCTTAATGGAAAATGATACCCATACATCATTTTTTTAAAAGTACTACTATTCATATTTTTGTGGATGATGATAATTAAGAGAAAGTGATAAAAAAGTGATGTAATTAATGATATTAAAAGAGATATAAAAAATGTATATATTATTTGTGATAAAAATATCATTATTATTTCTTAATTATTATGCATTTACTTTCTGCCATTTCACCATGTCCCTCTCATATATTCATCCGAACCGGGGGAAAACGATATATATATTTCAGAAGGACAAAATTTTAATTTATTTTTTATTTATTATATTTATTTTATTAATTAAATTATAATATGTATATATTTTTATAAAAAAGTAAAAGAGAGAATATTAATACATAAGAAAAAATATTAATACACATATATTATAATTTAATTAATAAAATAAATATAATAGATATATAAAAATAGATTTAAGTTTTGTCTATTTCAAAACTCAAAACAAAAATCAATAACATTATCAATGTAACGTAGATATTAAAAATAAAAAAATAAAAAAAATGTTTGAAAAACTGGTGCAAACATACGTTAAGAAAGAAGCAACAATAGGATAAATTAAGTTTATATATTTATTTAATTATACATTATATGATTTTTATTAACTTTTAGATTATCCATGAATAAATTTTTCAGTTTTATGCTTTCTAAAATTACTAATATATATGCATCTATAAATTTTATTTTACGTTTCACAAATTCTTAAAAACAAAATAGTTTGAGGTTTGGCTTTCCTTTTAAAAAGCGAAGGCTAGCTTAGATTTTTTTGTTTTTGGTCTTAAGGTTATCATAGGCTTCTTTTTTTTTTTTTTTGGTCTACAAGGTTAGCTTAGGCTTAGATGATACATATTCGTACTTTACTCATAGTGGGCTCATATCGTACATAGTGTGTTAAGCCCAGCTACTTTTCCATGGTTCTTAATGCCGTTTGCAAAAGTTTCTCTACTATTTCGTCAATGGAAAATGTTGATTTCATATAATTGTTGTTTTTTACATCACTTTTTCATATAATTGCTTCTTTATATTTTTTTAATATTATATATGAATGATTGTAATTAAGTGAAAGAAAAATATTTATTTATAAATATTATAATTAATGATATGTGAAAATGGTATAAAAAATAGTATAAAAAAATGTGGTGAAAAATAGAGAGGGTGAGAAGTGCTGGCAGCTGGGTCTAGGCTGCTAGTAAAGGGTGGCGCTGTAAGAAACAGAGTTCTTGTGTGACTGAGAGTGAAAAACAGATCTGAAACAAGGTGACTCTGAATCATGGAGGCAAGGGAAGACAACAGGTTGACGTTAAGAGAGGAAGGGAAAGGGCTGGAAGGAGATATTGTACAGTTGGAAGTAGAAGAGAAAGAGGGCTTAAGCTTAGGTAAGAGGACACTCATTAGAAAGATCCTAACAGAGAAAGCTCTCAATAAGAAAGCAGTCATGTCAATGCTTTGTAAGGCTTGGGGAGAACTAGAGGGGCTGCAGAGCAAGCTTTCCAGCCTCAGAAACCCAACAGTCCAAGCATGAAGATGGATGGCGAAGGGGAAAGAGGAAGATGGCTAGTGACAGAGAGTTGCCTAGGATGTAGAGTGCAGGCAAGGGGGTAGTGGAGACAAACTTTGTCATGGTAGCGGCGACAAATTCTGAAAATGAGGAACAAGATTTGGCAGAGTTGAAGCAAATTGGACAAAACAGTAGTGGGCCCAATATCCTAACTAACTACCAAACAAGGTGAATGTTCGAAGAGATGGAAAATGACGAGGGGACATATGAGTTATGATAGAATATTTAGTAATTTATAAAATAAAACGAAATGTAATGAAATAAAAATATTATTTTATTATTTAAATATTTTATGATAAAATAGAATAATGTTATTATTTTATTATTTAAGAAATAAATAATTTTTAATGAAATAAGATAAAATTTTAATTATAATAAAAGATGATTTCATCTTATATTTTTTAAATTAAAAAAATTGATAATTTTTTCTATTCTGTTCACGTTCACTTTCATTTCATTTTATTTTTTTAATATAACTAAACAATAAAACATATCAATATTTCATTTCATTTTTTTATTATTACATTCAATTTCATCAATTCAAACATATTCATGTGGGGTAAGGAGGGAATTATAGGAAAAGATAAAAAAAGGATAGAGAAGGAAGTCTCAAGCCCAGTCCATTTGGATCTCAAATCTCCAAGGATGAGGGCTGGTCTGGGCCCTCTAGACTTTAGTAAGCTGATAATCAACACAAGGGATCATAAGCATGACTGCTAGCAGAGATGGTCATTTGAAGGTGTCTAAAACTCAGTTAGAGATATCCAGAGCTACGGTAACAAGTAATAGAAGTGAAAGAAGATATGGGGAGAAGCAACATGTGGCTTACTTAGTGGAGTTCCCTCTAGAGGAAGAAGATCATGATGGTACCCTGGAAGTGGTTCCTAGTTGGTACAAACCGTCGTTTGAAAGATGGGAGCCAAGAGGTAAATGGTTCAAAGTTGATCAGAATCCCGTACCTGAATATAGTAAAGAGGGAATGCCCTGTACTACCCAGGTTGATGAATCTAACTACTCTCTCTACAGCTCACCCTACATGGCCGAGGAGACTTTCAAGAAAGCAGATCGGGAGATAGCCAAGTTGAAACAAAGAATGATCGCTTTGCAAAATTAGCAGGATGCTAATCTTCATAAGGAAGAGAGATAAGGATGATAAAAAAATGAAAATTGACAACCTGTGAAAACAAGAAAAGAAGTACTTGGGATAGCGTTCGAGGCTAAAATGGTTAAGGTGGGGTGGCAAGAATACCAAGTTCTTCCACACCACAACAATTTAGAGAAGAAGGAGAAACAAAATCCCTTGGACTGAAAAATGCTCAAGGAGATTGGGTGGAAGGCCTGGAAGATATTTTTCGAATGGTTGAAAACCACTTCTAGTCCATTTTTAAGACACAGGGCCAGAGAGATATTTGCCAGAGACTCCAACACATTCCTAAATTGGTCATACAGGAGATGAATACGACTTTATGCCTCCCTGTTACTGAGGCAAAAATCAAAAGGCAGTGGAAAGTTTAGGTGGGCTAAAACCCCCTGGTTCGAATGGTCTTAATTGGCAATTCTATCAGGTGTTTTGGGAAATTGTTAAAGAGGAGGTTTGTTCTGCTGTTTTCAGCTTTTTCAATTGGCAATTCTATTGTTTGTTGATGATGCCATTTTCTTCTCCATATATATATATATTTGTTTTCTCTATACAATTAAAATGGTTTGGATATGTCAACTTTAAATGTGAGTTTGGAATATGTAAATTAAAAATCATTTTTAGTCATTATGACGAAATGAGATAAATTGTATATATATACTATGACTATAAAATTACATAAATTAGAGGAAACTGTACAAGGAATAAAGTTGAATGGAGGTTTTCTAAAATTTACCCTATTGAATACCTAACTTTGAGCACCCCTCCCTATTATATAATTTGAATGTCATAATTAAGGGTGTTCAAAATTGAACAAATCTAATTAAATCTGAAAAAATCGAGTTGAAAAATTAAAAACTAAATAAATTGAAAAAATTAATTAGATTAGATTTGATTTTAGGCTTAAATTTAAAAATTGATCCAATCCAAACAGAATTGAAGTTTTATATATATTTTTTAAAATAATATTTTTTTAAAAAATTCTTATATAACACATACTTATTTTAAAATTTCTTACAATTCTCCAAAATCAAATTTAATTATTTCTCTTAAATTTGGACATTTATTATAAGATTAATAATTAATTTAGACTTATATTTATAATTTAAATTTATATTTTGATGAATTATTCTGAAATTATATTTGTTGTACTTTGATGAATTAGTTTAGATTTATATTTAATATATTTTCATAAATTTTAAAATTTCATATTTTAAATAATTTGATGAATTTACATATAAAAAAATTATAATAAAAAATCAAAAAATCAATCAAATTCAAATCCATTTAAATTAGATTAAATTAGATTGAATTTATATTTTAAATCAACCTGATTAAATGATAAAATAAAAATTATTTAAATTAAATCAAATAATTTTTTTTTCTATTCAATCCGCTAACACTCTCGTGATATATACGATCCACTCCTTTAACAACCAAACTATTGGTGATACCCGTTGCAAATGCCACCTATTGTATTTTCCAATCACCAATCTCTTATCTTCACGTGTCAATAACCAACTAGCGTCACTAGCGATCAAATTGCCTATGTGTGAACGACCTAACCACTTATATAAGAAAAATTTTTGTATGCATATAATTTTAACACATCATATTTACACATATACACATAAAAATAAAGTTTACTTTATATTTTATTATTTTAATATGCATAAATAATAAAATATGAGGTAAATTCTATTTTTATGTGTACATGTATAAATATGATATGTTAAAATTATATGCATATCCTTATATAAAGAGTGCAGAAACTTAGTCCACGTAACTTTCATTCGTTCTATAGAGTATTAGATCTTTTTTCCTGAAATTCTGTGTCATGGTCAAGACTGACTTGAGTATAGAAGTTTCTTTGCCTTAAAATTTGACTGCCCTAACTGCTACGTGCTTGTAGGATATTGTTCATCAATAACCGGACAACCTTTTCCCACCATCTTAATATTTTTTGTTGGTCCAACATATATATCCTGAAGCCAAAATACTACAGAAGCACAAGTAGGATACAAGGATCATAAAAAAAGAAATGAAATTAATTATCTACTCAAAATAGACACGTTTTGAGGCGGAGGAGACCCAACTAGCCCTTTAAAACATTTTCAAGCTAGCATATCAGCTACCCCCAAAAAAAAAAATTGCGTAGCTCCTGAGAAAGGGACAAAGGGTAATATGCAATTATGCATGATATCTTGTATGATTTCTTCTATGCTCCAGTGCGTGACTTAACCCTTACAACCTTGGATAACTTTCAAATTATCTCCCACCAAAAAAAAAATTCAAATTATCTGATTGAATTCACTTCTCATGTTGAAGGAGCCCGTCCTTATAATTTCTTTTTGATGGGGCATGTTGCTGAAGCAATCAGGCAAATGGGCTATCTGCTTGGTTGCTTCTAGCTCTAGGTTGGGTTGGGTCTAGTTTCTATCAAAAACTAAAGGACCTGGTCCATTATCAGCTCGGAATTCAAAATTGGAGCAATTCAAAGCTGAAAATGGTTGACGTGTTGATAATTACAAATTGTGTCTGGTTCTCCACCGAACGGTTTATATGTTTGAACGTTGATTAGTTCCACTAGGCTTTGAAGTTTGAATAAATATAATCTTGAAAGAAGGCCAGTTATATAATTTTAAATTGGAAAAATCATTCTCATGGATTGCCATTGGGTCAGTCAACTGGTATTGGTGCAGAATCAGCATATGAACTTCATCTGCGGGTTCTTTTCAATCTAGAACTAGACTAGAGGCATAACTATGCGAAAGGATATATAGTTGAATTCAACACTTGAATTTCTTTCTTCTTCTTCTTCTTTTTTTTTTTTTGGTAAAAGATATACTTGAATTCTTATTCATGGATACTTGGTCATCTCTTTAACGGTCTTCTTTATTGTGACACTCGTGAAGTTCTTTTCGACTTGTCGCAAAAATCATAAATGTAATTATTTTCTTGAACCAGTTTTTTTTTTTTTGGATATATTCTTGAACCAATTGTTAGAAAAAAGAATTATACCTACGTGAATAAAATTAATGAATTTATATTTAATTTTAATTTATGACATGTATATAAATAAACAATAATTAAAATTTAAGGTATAAGGTAAAATTACATTTTCAAAAAATATTATGAAAGAAAAATAGTTGAGAATCTTTATATTGTTACGAAGAAAAGAAACTACTCTCATTTTTTATATGTTTAAAATCTGTATAATCTCAGTAGAACAATCTCAATACACATAAGATGGGAATATGCGTCTTTTTTTATATTTATAATATGAGTTAATTTACCTATTATAAAAATACATACGCAAGATCTACAAATTCAAAGCAAACATTATTCACATGAGTTCAATTACTTATATGAAACTAATAACAAGATTGATTATTATTTGAAATAGAACAATAGATATTTTATAATATTTGATATTCAATTAATCTAAATTTTAAAAAATTAATAATTATGTTATTCCGCACATATAAAAAAATCTAACACCAATTCCAATTTTTAGAATGCCCTGCCTGCTGCTCAATTGCTCCAGTGATTATATTAATTTGGATACCATGCTTGTTGACATATATCCGCACCATTTCTATTATTCTCTTTCCTCATATTCGCAGTATTATAGAGAGGACTGTTACTTGAAGAATTCAGGCTAATCTTTTGGGGTCAATTTTATGTACTTGTGCGGCTTCTTTGAACAAGTCACAAGCAAATGGCCGTTTGACGATTTGCCTTAACAAGGCACTTACTATTTGGATTTTTTTACAATGATGATGAATAATGTTATATATACATGACTTTACATATATATAATTTTTCCCATTTAATTATAGGTAATCCTATCTTATTTTCTACATACCTCAACTCATTCTTTTACTTGTATGTGAGAAAGTGTAATTTATTATTGATATGTAACAAGCATTTTCGTTTAATAACATGTGTGCTGATATTCTAATTAAATACTTGCACTATTTTGTTTCTCATCGTGTAAATTAGAGGAAATCAAGAAAAAAAATGTAAGTAATTAAAACTGTTGATGAAAAAAATTAAGGAAACTTATAATTTGTTATACACATGTATGTATTTTATGATGATCTCAATCATTAATTTTTTCTTCAATGACTTTAACTTCTCAATTCCCTCTATACTAAACCTTGCACGTTATCCAAATTGACATATTAGATATTCATGCTTTCAACTCACTTTTAAATGTCTCTTAAGACAACACGTAACTACTCCTTAAATTATCATCTTAATAAAATTTGACTCTTCTAAAATAAGGGATATACTTTAAAGAGTAAATAGCAGAAATTTAATACTTGATAAAAAAATCAAAGATGTATGATTTTATAAGTTATATATATGTGCATAACAAATCATAGATATATGATAATTTGTTTCCTTAATTTTTTCATTAGTGGTTAGATCTCACACTATTCTCTAAATTATGCCCCCACTTAAAAAAAGTCAAATCTACCTTAATTAATTGGTTCGTTGACGTAAGCATAAGTTTCTAATGACTTTCATCCATAATATAAATGTGGAAAATATTCTTGCATAATGTTTTTAATATTATTTTATATAATATTTGTGTGTAGATTTTTGTATAATAACTGAATCCATAACTATGCAGGAATTAAAAATAGCATTTTTATAAAGAGTGCTGGAAGGACATTTATTAAGGATTTAAAAGAAGAAGTTGGCCATAAAAAGTAAAGTATTAAATGTATTAAAAATTGAAAAAAAAATATTTTTTATACAAAATTTTTTATTTTAGATTTTGTAACAAGTATTTTAAAGACTACTAATTAAAAAAACCCTTAAGAATAATATAAAATTTATTGTGTAAACTTTAGACCTTAATTAGCAGACTTTGTTGTTTGGTTTTGGTCCTAGTCAGAGCAAGAGGTAAGACCAGCTTTGGCGCGGGTTGGGCGTGTGATGCGGTTGGCCTCCTTAGATAAATCTGGAAGGAAGCACAGACCAGAAAGAAGACTTCCATAACAACCTTGCTTTTCTCTCTACGTGTTCAACTTCGTTTTCTCGTGTGCATTGCAGCCACAATAATATTAAAAGATATATAATGTCATCATGTGTTGACTAGTAGTTTAGTTATCATATCAGAGAGGTTGTTCACTTTATACCGCTTGTTCTGATCAACATCAACTGCTTCAGAACTTGCGTCTTTACTCAGCCACTCTGCCTAAGAGGTTAGAACTTAGAATTTCATTAATTTCTGTTAATTAGTTTCTTCTTTTGCATTCACTTCTATAAGAAACGTTGAAGAAAAATCAACTTTCCGTTATGCTACTAGCTGCTTGAAACGAACCATGAAGGTTTTTTTTTTTTTTTCTATAAATAAATAACTTATCTATTTCTCACGTTACAAGTTATATATCTGTTCCTTTATATATTGATCAGCTGCATGTTTCTGTTAAATATTTCAATCAATTATTATGAATACATCCCAGTTTCAGTTTTATTTGATAAAGTTTGATGAAACTGCAGGGTGCAGCCTGTGTAATAGATAATCATCGATATGTTCTTCGAATCATTCGATTGTTTTCAATTTCAGTTAATCTGATAGCTTCAGCCTTTGCTCATAATTTCATGTTTTCTCCTTTCTCTAGTACAAATATCTTATGTGACTATGTTCTAATGATATTCGGCATATATATGAATTTGCGAATACCAGTGTCTGCCAATAGCTGCAAAAGAATCATGTAATATGAATATATGAATATATTTGTTAATTGCTATTGATGGTAGAATTAATCCAGCTTAAAAGTTCATTTAGGTATTCAAAACAACGGAGATTCGTGCTCAATGATACTGTCTTTTCTTTAACATATACTTTATTTTTTTCTTTATATCTTTAATCACGGTTCCGCAGGACAAGGCTTAGTGGCAGAAATTGATTATCACTCGAGTGGATTTAAAACTACAGAAGAAGATTTCCCGTATTAGTTATGGTAAAGCACTTGCTTTCTGCCGATCAGTCCACTGTTCAAAATCCAGGATGCATGTGGGGCATACTTCAAATACTTGACTACCATCATTGGCATGTCAAAAGGGTGTTTCCTCACAGAAGACATGCCAGATGTAAGCAATTTCACACCATATCCTTTTTCTTTTACTCATTATTACTTAAATTTTGGTTAATTCTCTATTGATATATGAATCATTGCTATTGGCTTTATAATATGGAATGGACTGTGGTCTGTTGGCGTATATTTTCTTGAAAGGAATCATCAAAAGGTCTACATAATAAAACAGAAATTTAAGGGGGCGTTTGATTTGTTTTTGGTTTTCATTTTTCAAGTAATATGTTTTTATTAATAATTACAAAAATGACACCTTGTTTTTATTTTATTTCCTGTTTAGGGTTGATAAATATAAAATCAAGCCTAAAAACATAATGATAGAATCTATAGATTATTTATATTGGGACACAAGGAACCTTCTGCATACATCTGCAGCTGCATTTAGTGATTCAACTTATACTTGGAAAGTGTTTAAACTACCATGTCAGTACTCAGTAGTTATAAAAATCGCATAAAGGGACCACACACTGGCTAATAAAAACTTTTATGTGGTAACCCTGATTAATGAAGGAAACGACTGAAAATAAAAAGAAAGACAAATGGTGATTTTGTTCAAGAAAGCACTAGAAATCCTGGCTTTGCAGATCAGTTGACATTTTTTCTCTCTTCAATCTTCATGACCACATTTTGCTAATGTCAAAAACTTTACATGCTCAGCAAGCTCTTTAAACTATCTGCAGATAAGAGGAAAATCATTTTGCATAACCAAGATGAAGACCAACAATATGGAGTTGCAGAAGCAGAACCCCTCATGGTAAGTTTAAAACTTCATGCTCATATTTTAAGGTCGTGGCCACAAACAATATATATAAAATTGTAATTAAATCTAATATAAATATCAGGTCGGGCAACATAGCAAAAAATTGAGTGCTAGAAGCAAAAGTTCTCCCAAAAATCGCAAAAAGGGACCATACACTGAAGAATCTCAACACTTGGAGTCTTCAGATAAATTTGTTCAGTGTAAAGCATGTGGTACCATGGACTACTCAGGGCAAAACCAGGCCAATAGTGAGTATGCACTTCATCAAGAGAAAGATGGCAAGACAACAGAAGCTTCCCTTAACCAAACGAGTAAGGAAACAAACAAGCTTAACAGAGACATTTCCAATAAATTTAAGAAGCATAGTGATGTTTTGGAGGTATTTAAAGTGGAGAAGGATTTACTCCTCAAATTTCTACGAGATTTGAATGTTGGTGGGAAAAACTTCCATCAAGCTTCCCGCAACAAAGCAAGATTGACAAAGTCAGGGTCATTTCCTATAACCACATCTTCAAAGATGAGAAACATTAGCACTAGTACCTTCAAACACAAGCAAACCGAAATTTGGGCCTTCCCCAAGAGAGAAAAGTTGCTTGCTGGTACTCAAGCACCAAAAATGTCTGCATCCAGTTTTGTAGAAGATATTTCTTATGAGAAGCCAATGCCTTTAGTGAGTGATCCTGGTGTTGATAGTGCCATGAAACAAAAACCAAGCATTTCTTCAAGGTCTTCTCAAGGATTAAATCACAAAGGGTGGAATCAATTGGTTCTTCATAGTTTCAAAGTTATAAAGCAGAAGATAAAACATGCTCTTGTCGAAGCAATCCACCGCAGATCTTCACCTGAATATAGCATCACCGATAATGCAAAAGAGGTCTCACAAAGCTTAGATGATGGCGTGATTCAAGAGTACACAAAGAATAAAAGCTCAAATGAGAGTAAAGCTGTTGATTATGATTCCAACAAACATGAAGTTCGTGTCATACGAAGAGCATCCTCTCTAAATGAATCTCTAGATAGATATACTCAGTTGTTTGAGAAAAGCTTCAGCAAAGACGGCAAGTGGCATAGCTCAAAGTCTAAAAGCTTAAGATTGACAAATGAAGATAAGATTCACAAGAGTGGATATGCTCCTAAGTTTTCCAGAAGCAATTTGTCCCTGCCTAATCTTGAGTCTTTAGGCTTCATTCTACATGAGGCACTTCTTGATACAAATGATATAGGGAATGCAATGGAAACTGATAATCATGTTCAAAGAAAATCAGTGAGCTTTCCTTTAAAGACAGACAAATCACTTGATTATCTTAAAGAGACTACTGCGGAAATAGCAGAAAGGGGTGGCAGAGATGTGAATCCCAGTCCTTTATCAGGTAAGATTGTGGAGAAAATTGATGAAGGAGTTACCTGTGATCAAAGGGAGGACATACATGAGCCAGCAGTGGAAGATGGAAGTTTTCCTCAAGAAAAAGTGGAAATAGGTATGACTACCTATCCTAGCAAGGAGGTAATGGCATCTGTTGAAACTAGCTGTGAAGACAGTACAACCAGCCATGCAGAAGGTAATAAATTTATGTTAATGAAAAATGCTAAAGAGCCATAATTTTTCCGCCAGAATTTTTGCCAAAATGATGTGACATGCTTGTTAACACTTGAATTGATGAGTAGTTCCTACTACTTTATTCAATTCAACAACTACCCTTGAATTTTGTCAAAATTTTGACTATTTTATTCAGTCTGTGTAGCATTACTCTTTTATTAATATGCATGAGATTAACATAGTATTTCTTTGAGATGCCAAGATATCATGAAAATATATATATTTTTATTCAAATTAAACAATTTTCACAGGAAGAAATATTGCAGTCAATTTTTTTTACCCTCTTAATAAAAGCCTTGTGCTTTCAAATGCATCAGAGATAATTGGTGATTGTTTTGGCCAAATTATACCAGGTGGAGAATTGAATACCCGAGACTCTAGCATGGACGAATTGGAGACTGATTTAGCAAATAGAGGAAGTGTACATTCTTTGCCAGGCTCTTTATCCAACACAAATGCTAGTGTAACAGCAGAAGACACAGACAAGAGTCCTGACAATCATTTCCTGCTCTTTAAATCAGATGCAGAAAAAAATTCCAATTTCAAATATGTGAAAAACATCCTTGAAATTTCAGGCTTCATGGGAAATGAGCAGATTCAAAAGAGGTATACAGTAGACCAGCCACTAAAGCCTTCCTTACTCATGGATTTGGATGCTTCTTTGTGCCATGAAATTGAATCCTCTGGAGAAGAGATTATCAACCCTTATAATCACCAGCTTCTTTTTAACTTAGTTAATGAAGTGCTCCTTGAAATATATGAGAGATCACCAATTTACTTCCCAAGGCCCTTCTCCTTCAACCACCGCCTCCATCCAATGCCTAAGGGGCACTATCTTCTTAATGAAGTATGGGTTAGTGTTAATTCATACCTGAGCTTGAGACCAGATCTAGATCAGACATTAGATGATGTTGTGGGTCGTGATTTGGCAAAAAGAAGTGGCTGGATGAACCTCCAACAGGAAGAGGAGTGTGTAGCACTTGAACTAGAGGAGATGATCGTGGATGATTTATTAGATGAAATTATCTTCTCATGAAGTTTGCTTAGACTAGCTTGATGCATTATCAATTTAACACTGGCTGCTTGGTTAGTTCGACCATGGTTATGTCACTTATGTGCTGGAAATTCTCCTAGCTGATCCATGAGTTTCACAGGAGGAGAAAGCAAACTTGGCTCCTAATTTCTTCAGGCCTAGCTGGAACTAGAAGCACACATGCACTAGTCTTAGTCACATACATTCTGAAGTTTAAGAGAAGATGATGTCACTAAACATGATCCTCAATCACTGTCAAAAGGGACCGCAAGCCTCACTGCTACAGCATGTTAGCAATAATATGCTGTAGAATATTGATTTCCAGTGTGTTTCAGTTCCTCGTCGATTTTTTGAAATTTTTTTTTCATGCGGAATAGGATTCATATGTATATTATTTGATCTTGTAAATAGGATTTTGTGGTAGATGTCATGTAGATGGAGTTTTGGTGCGTGGCATTGATTAATTTCCATGTAAATAACATGATGACTCTACGTGTTCTTGCTTACACCTTTGAGATTTTATTTCCTTTCCCTGGACCGGTATAGACATTAATTGATGTCAAAGTAGTAAAAATTGTCTATTTTAATTTAAGACTCGAATATCTTGCTGGAATATTAATAATGATACACACATCATTTATACTCACCTTCCTTTACTCTGATCTGATTCTGTCACCTTACTATGGAGTAAGGTGATGTGTGGCAAACATTATTCATCTTGCTATATGCCTCCAAAATCACATTCAGACTTTGGGTTGCTGATATGTTTCACAATATTATTGCAAATTTGCACTGCTAACGCCACATGGTAGGTTGAGTTTCGCGGACATTATTTCTAAACTACTATTAAGTAGATTATTACTCTACTACTATTATTACTATTAACTAAAATATATGTCCTTCAATGCAAATATATTTTGTTTATATAAATGATTATAACTATTATAGAAAAATAGTATTTTAAATGCAAATCAGTCAATAAAATTTCAGTACCAAAAAAGTCAATAAAAATTGTTATAAATAATTATTTAATTTTAATTTTTATATTACGTCAAATCAAGATAGCAATGAGAAATATAGATACGTTATAATTTTTTATGAATTTTTTTAGATTAGATTAAATTATATTATTTACAAAATATAAAAACATTTGGGCTAAATTAGACCTAAGTTTATTTTTTAATGTGTCAACTTGAATATGATCCGTTATTTATAATAAATATTTTTTTTACTCGACTTAGTCTGTTTATAAACGTAGAAGTCTGACTTAAAATCTTGTTTAAAAGTTTTTATATAAGTCAAAAAATTTAAACTTTTTAATTTTAAATAAGTATAACTCTTGTCAAAATTATTATAATTTACATAAAATAAATATATTATACTAATATATAATTAATAAATTATGTAAATATTATAAATTTTAAATTATATATATAAATATTAAAGAAATAAGTCAACTTTGTAAGTCAAATAATTGTTTTCAAAAGTTCAAACCTAAATCTACATATTAAATATATATTTCAAAAAGTCTAAATCTAACTTATTTATTAAAAATTTATATAAGTTAAAAATAAGTTAAGCCTTGTTGGTCCTTAATTGGCCACCTCACTTATTCTCACCCCTAATAATAACTAATCTGTTACCACGATATCTAAATTTTAGATCTTAAATAAATTTATTACCATTGATTATTCCGAAAACTGTGAAATTTATCAATATATGTGGCGGCCCAAGTAGAACTTTTACAGCCATGTGGGCTTTCACTTGGGGACTTTGGATTTAGGCCTTCACCAGCATGAGGGAATCATTTTCAAGTTTTCTTCCGCCCGGGAAGGTAAAGGAAAGGAAGCATGCGAACTGTGACATCCATTCTACAACACAGCTTCATTCAAGCAATACGTCGAACACCTTGTGCCACTGTCATTCACATTCATCTTAACTTCAGATTCTTCTGCGTCCAATCACCACAAGATCCCGAAACTCCAGAAAACTCGGAGTGCTTGTCTTGGAGAATCGAGAAGCTTCCCAAAGGAGATTCTGTTGGGTCTGCTTTCCGTAGTTGGATGGGAGATGGCTTCCCCATTCACGGAGGTGACATCTTTCACTCCATTAACCGTCTTCGCAAGCTCAACATGAACAAACGAGCACTTGAGGTGATAAATTCTCGTTTTGTCAATTTGTTTCTGCTTTGATCTATGAGGTATTTACTGCAGAAGCATACCCTTTAAGTTAAGGGCACCTTGGATCTCTATTATTGTATTCTTGTAAACTAGAGTTCAACATGATGAAGAAAGAAAAGGGTATTGGAAAAATGAAGACTTTACCATTTTTTATACGACCATGCATGTAGGAATCAAGTAACGAGGGGGTTAAAATTATAAAAGTTAGGAATTAAGATATTTAAAAGAAAATTTGTAAGATTAAAAATTAAATATATCATACCTTTTGTCGATGTTGAGTACGACTCTCCTTCGTATCATAAAAATGTAAAATTCATCAATGATTGAATTTATGTTGAACTTTTCAGCAATTTTTCTCTCAATATAAGTGACTAAATAGTCATCCAAAAAATCATCCTCTATCTTGTTTCTGAGTATGTTTTTAACAATTTTCATAGCTGAAAATGATCTTTCTCTAGTAGTAGGGGCTATTTTTCTTGACATGTAAAAAATACATGTGTTAAAAATTTATATAAAAGTTGAGGGACTACAGCAACTACTTGTTCCCCTCTAAATCCGTCCCCGTGTACGGCTCCATGCTCCATTTTAGATTAAATTTTAGGGAAATTTTTTTTTTTTTCAAATCTCTCTCAATAAGATTTTGATTATAAATTATTTTCAACATAAAATAAACTAATCCAAACACACACCTACGTTCTCTAATGTTTGGCTATTGGCAGGTGATGGAATGGGTGATCAGAGAGAGGCCCTACAGACCTAGGGAACTGGATTACTCTTATCTTCTGGAATTTACAACTAAGCTTCATGGAATATCAAATGGTGAGAAGCTCTTCTCTCGCATTCCTCTCGAATTTCAGAATGAATTGCTCTACAACAATCTAGTGATTGCATGCTTGGACAAAGGTGTCATAAGGCTTTCACTTGAGTACATGAAGAAAATGAGGGAATTGGGTTATCCCATCTCACACTTGATTTTCAACCGCCTCATAATTCTGCATTCCTCACCTAGCCGCAAGAAGATGATACCCAAATTGCTTACCCAAATGAAGGCTGATAAGGTCACCCCTCATGTGTCCACCTACAATATTCTAATGAAAATAGAAGCTAATGAACATAATCTTGAAAATTTGGTGAAGGTCTTCAGTCGTATGAAACAAGCACAGGTTGAACCAAATGAAATATCTTACTGCATTTTAGCTACTGCACATGCAGTGGCCAGGCTATATACTGCAACTGAAGCATATGTTGAAGCTGTGGAGAAGTCTTTTACAGGGAATAACTGGTCAACATTGGATGTCCTGCTTATATTGTATGGATATCTGGGGAACCAGAAGGAGCTAGAAAGAGTTTGGGGCATCATTCAAGAACACCCCTTTGTTAGATCTAAAAGTTACATGTTAGCCATTGAAGCATTTGGTAGAATTGGACAGTTAAACCGAGCTGAAGAACTTTGGTTAGAAATGAAATCGAGAAAAGGATTGAAATCTGTAGAGCAATTCAATTCAATGATGACTGTATATTGCAAACACGGATTTATCGATAAAGCAGCTAGACTGTACAAAAATATGAAGACAAATGGGTGCAAACCAAATGCCATAACTTATCTTCATCTTGCTCTGGGCTGCTTGAAATCAGGTATGGCAGAGCAAGGTTTGAAGACATTAGACTTGGGTCTGCGTTTGACAATTAGCAAGAGGGTTAGAAATTCAACCCCATGGTTGGAGACCACTCTTTCAATTGTTGAGATTTTTGCTGAGAAAGGTGATGTGGGAAATGTTGAGAGATTGTTTGAAGAATTTCATAAAGCTAAGTATTGTAGGTATACCTTTGTATATAATACCTTGATTAAGGCTTATGTAAAAGCCAAGATTTATGATCCAAATCTTTTGAGAAGGATGATTCTTGGAGGAGCTAGGCCAGATGCTGAAACTTATAGTCTTTTGAAAGTTGCTGAGCAGTTTCGGACCTGATTTTGATTGGTAATTGTTGACAAGTTGTGTATGTTTTTTGTTGTCCTTTTACTTACTAAAAATACAGTGTATCTATTACGGAGCAAGATTCAATAAGATGAAAGAGTAATTGAGAACATCTACCATTGCTTATGGAAGCTCCTTTTGTTTGCATTCTACCACTGATAATCTAAAGATGCTCAGAGTATGATGTGTTGATTTGCTTCTCCAGCTTCCATAAGTCAGTAAAACTTATGAGTCCAGTGGTTAGAGAAATACTTAGATGCTCTTGGAGCATTATGCTTTGTATTATTTAATGTGTATTACCTTAACTATAATGTTAAAAATATTGTTGAAGACAATAATGACCGATATAATTGAAGTGGTGCACAATAAATGATATAGAACAAGAACTTTTTCTTGCTCTAGAAACACGTAAGAATTTCTACCCATGCTTATTGCCGGTGAACAAATAAGCTTTACTTAGTAAAGATATAAATATTATATGTATACCCCTAGACTTCCTCCCTCTTTGAAAATGCTTGGATTGTGAATTTTCTTTGAGATTGGCTATTATAACTCACATGAACAAATGTGCATATAGTGATGTAAGGATAGGTCTGGGGACGACCATTCGGACAACGGTTTACTGAACAAGATGCGATAACATTTGAGACTGAGGTAAGTCCTCTTGGTTTTATGATTTAATACATGTTAGAAATCATATTTAGCAGAGACTGGATACAGTTAATTTCGCTTAGCTACATGGCATTTTTTAGTGGGGATATTGGAGGATAACTAGGAAGTTGTAATATGCATGGAAAATGTGTTTTTCTTTTTTAAATGTAAAAATCTTGCTTCAGTTAGTTCTGAATGTTTTAAAGGAACCAAAATTAGATAAATTTGATATGCCATGCTCTCGACGGGGAGGCCTTCCTACCTTACAACAAATGTCCACTTCCTCGCATGATCTAGGACTGCAATTATATTAAGCAAAGATAAACTTGATCTACTTGTCAGGAAAGATGGGTGAAATTTGAAAACCTGTTCATCCAGAGCCTACATTATACCAAAACCCAAGGACTAAATTGAACTGAACATGTCACTGACAAAAATTGCATAAGGATAAAGCTAGCTTGTGGAATATAAACGACGGAGAGCTACTATCATGCAGACGAAACCAACATAATTGATTAAAACATGAGGATGTTTGGTTTCACCTTTGAAACCCCAAACGTACTTTTCAGGGAGACTAACATAAGTTTGGCTTTATTTGGCAAAATTTCCTGTTGCCAAAATTCAATCAGCTTCAATAAAAAATTATCCCAAACCCCAATCGGAGTAAAAGCTCCAAATTCTTGCTTTTTTTATGGGCAAAATTTCGTTAGAAATGTTTTCCCTTTCAATCTTACTTTAAAAGTGATTTTAATCTTTCATCCAAATAACATTCATTTTGTCAAACTCACTTTAGAGATAAAAGTTTTTAAACATAAATCACGTTACTCCAAACTCACTTTCCACTAAACTTAAGTTTACAAAACTAAGTTGACTCAAACTTAAATTTACAAACTCTAATCTAAATACACACTTAGAAGTTAGAAGTAACTACATCAATATAAATACGTACCCAACATAGATGATGACAGAAGACTTAGTGTGCAATCCCTTTTCAAAACATGCAAGGATAGTAAGACATCCATTTTCATTCATTCAGGTAAGGTAATTTATGAATTCTGCAGCAGTAGCAACTGCTGCTCCCGTAATGGCATCTATTGCAATCCTGTCTTTCCTATTGTTGCTGGCTGCAGATACCACAGCCCCTGTTACTGCACCCCCAATCATGGCATTCTTCTGCAGTACATCCAAGTCCAAGGAAAAAAAAAGGGGCTAAGGTAAGAATCTCAACTGAAAAATTAAATCACAATTAACCAATAAAATGCATGGTGCACCGCATAAATCAGAGTTAATAAACATTTTGATAGAGCATATATAGTAACAAGTAACAACCCATCTTATCCTAGGATTTAGTATAATTTAGTTTTAATTTTATCTCTTGTCATCTTCAGTTATGTTTATCTTCTTTTGTTTTTATCTTATATCTTATGTAATTTATTTGTTTATATAAACACCTTAACCTGACTTTCATTGAGTTCAACTGGCCTTTATTCAAAACATATTCTCATTTGACTTCCAATTTTTATAAATTCATTTTTCTAATTGTTATATCAAAGAGTAGTTACCACAACTTGAATCTAGAACTTTTATTTAAATCTCCACCCACTCCAACCACTTAAGCTATACCGAAGTGGCCATTTTTCTAAATTATAATACAATAGATAGTTTACTATTAGACTCATTTAAAGCCAAACATGATGCTTGTTAACAACAGCTTGAAATGTGTTATCAGATTAGATGCCATCAGATTTGAAGGCAACTCCAGAGAAAAAAATGTAATCTCTGGCATGCAATCTAAAAATCATAGTAATCTATTTGAATAGTAAAATTAGACTACTTTAGGAAAAGCTGGTGGTTGGACCAAGTCCAACTACCCTAAGAAGATAATTACCCAGTCTCTGCTGCCTCGGATCCTCTCTACGCCATATTCCATCCCAACGTATAAGCCAGCTACAGCTCCTGTAAGCGTAAAAAAGAAAATACAATAAATGGAGCTAATGCAAATGAATGTGCCATATAAATTAAACATATATTATCATGCAACACGAGTCTTACCCCAATATGCACCTTCTTTACACATCTTCTTCAGCTGCAACAAGACTGTTTCTCATGAGCAAGGAATGCAGAATAGCATGCTGAACCAAATGTCGAATGATAAATCATGAACTTACCATTTTCTCAAAATCGTGACTTGATATATTTCCTGGAACAGGCATGATTTGTTAGTCTGACAAAGACCTTCGCAAATGAAAATAATAATTCAAAACAGAACAATGGGGAAAATTGTCAGGATCGGGGAAGCCCAAAACACTAAAAAGATCAGCATCCAATGCGTTAAACGAAGAACTACATAAGTGAATTTGACATCAAATCTTAACCTAAAACTTTAAAGCATTCGATTTATGAGTCTTTTTCATTTATATACTTTTCACTTTGTCCATCTCTTCACCCAAGTCTCACTCATACTTGAATTCCAAATAAACATTAAACCGATACCACATAATGCAAACGATTTAGTGAAGTACAATACAAACTAAAAATACTTTCATGCTCGCAAATAACCCGAATTAAATCATGAAAAAAAAAACTTTAATAATCGTAACAATTAAAGTTTACATTTTTTGCCTCTGTAACAACAGGGAAATAGCATAAAAGAAGATGGAAGGAAAAGGGTATTGTGAAATACAGACCCCTACCCTTTTGGACAATATGAAAGGTATCCTCAGCAGCTGACCGCGTGGCTGCAACCTGAAGAAGAACCAGGGCAAGAAAACAGCAGCGTTAGATTGGAAGGTTAAAGAAAAGAAGAAAAGAAAGAAGACAATTAGTAGCAGAAGTGGGGAAATTTACGGTTCCGATCTTCCAGAAACCATCGACGGTGAGGTTTAGGAATGGATTACCCATGTCTATAGCCACGTCCACCTTGGGAGGCCAAACCATTTTTCCACTCTTCCTTGCTTTGTTTCTAGTTAGTAGTTATTATCAACTTATGAATACTTCAGTCCACAAAGGCCAAAGGGTAAGGGGAGAGATAGGGTGGAGATCCAAGCCAAGCATCTGTTCGTGTATACATATATATAGGACAAAATTTGGGGTTGGAGGCAACTGTTCAAATTCATTCTAATTTTATGATATGTAATTATTTTTTTAATCTCTCTTAATTCTTTTTAATTTTTAACTTCATCAATTTAATAAAATAGATACATGTTATAAAATTATAAAAGGTTAGAGAACTTATCTCCAACTTGAGTTGAAGTTAAGTTTTATCCATATATATAGAGAGAGGGAGTGTATATGAGAGAAATATTTATTGTAAAATAAAATGAATGAATTTTGATTATTAGATCTTATATGAATGATCAAGATTAGAATATAAATATATGTAACTTTTTTAAGTAATCATATAATATTTAAGTAATTTTTAATCTTAATAATTTATGTATAATTGTATCTTTAAGATTTATTCTTTTAGCAATAAAACTCTTTCATATATATATATATATATATATATATATATATATAGAGGATCCATTTATACCTAGTATAAGTAAAAATGTTTATATTCAATCTTTTACCATTAAATTTATTTTAATCTAATAGTTTTAAATAATTTAATTAAATAATGAGAAAGAATAATAAACACTCACATTAAAAAAAAAAAATAATGAAATGTAATTTTAATAAATAAATAAATTTTAGTTATTAAATTTATTTATTAACTTAAAAATGATATAATATTGAATATAATTTATAATATATTCAATATTAGTTTATATTAATTTATAATATTGAATATAATTTATAATATTTTTGTTTTTATTTAGTATAAGTTATTTTTATTTAGTATAAAAAATTGATAGTTAATTTTTATTAACTAATTTTAAAATATAATAAATTAATACATTATATAAAAATAAAAATATAATAAATAGTTAATTATTTAATATAATTTATAATAATTTTTTATTTAGTTATAAGTTAATAAAGTATAAATAATTTTAAAAATTATATTTTAAGAATTTTAGAGTAATTACCTTATTATATTAATATATCATATAATTTTACAAGTACATGTCCAAACTCATTCATTACTTGTAAAACTCTGCTGTCACCAATAACAAATGGTTTGGATGTCTCTCTTTTTAAATTTGGTCATTTTGATATTTTGCTAATAAAAAAATATAATAGACGTAATTTGTTTTGCTTTTAGGTGTTAGTGAAAGATCTGAGTTGAACATAACATTTAGTAAAAATGTTAATTCTTTGTCATTTGTTCGTGATAGAGGAAAAAAAAGAGCATCAGATTGTTTTCGAATCCCAGAATGCTCTCCGAATAAATTAGTTTGAATATTTTTATTTACTAAAATTCTTCATTTTTTGATTTGTTAAAATAAATACACTTTTAAATAATATGTTCTGCTCTCAGTTCTAACTGAAAGACCTGGGTTGAGCATATCGCCATTGATAGACCTAAGAAGAGTGAATCTTGACCATTGGATCTTACATAAATAGCCAAGATTAGAACATAAATACATGTGACTTTGTTAAGTAGTCACATGATCTTTAAGTAACTTTTAATTTTGATCATCCATGTATGGTTGTTATATGGTTAAATTTTACTTCTTTCACCATTTTACAATAAAAACTACTCTAAATTAGATATGTCCCCTCTTGACTATTCATATAAGATCCAATAGTTAAGATTTACTCATCTCACCTCTTACATAAGCACTCATTTCATCATATATATATATATATATATATATATAGTATATATATATAATCTAATGAGAGAAGTTTTTATTATGAGAAGAGTAAATATTGATCATATAATTATACATAATTGATCAAAATTAAAAATTACTTAAAGATCATATGACCACTTAAAAATGTTACATGTATTTATATTTTAATATTAATTATTTATGTAAGATCAAATGATTAAAATTCACTTCTCTTATCTCTTATAATAAACATTCTTTTTACAAATATATATATATATATATATATATATATATAGTGGGAAAGCAAGTATCAGTTTGTTGTTGATGCTTAGATTTGTTTAGATATATCTATTTTATAAAAATAGATAAAATATTCTATCAACTCATAGGTACCAAATCAATCACCTAGTAAAGAAATTATCTTAGGAATGGATACTTCTAAATTTTTTAACTAATTCTCTTAATAATTTTTTAATTATTAAATAAGAAAGTATTGATTATTTTTTTTTTTTTAAGATATTTAAGATATTTATTTTTTATTTAATATCTTCTTTATTAGGTTATGTTTGTAAATTTTAAAAATGATAGAACATAGTGATTTATAATGGAGTGGTTTGTAATGAAGTGGAATGGAAAGGTAAAAAAATATCACTATATTGTTTCGAAGTTAGAAAAAATCATCTCACACTATTTTTTTACACCGCTTTTTATACCGATTAATAATATATAAATTCATAATTAATCACATGTATCAATTGATTAATGAGATAATAATTTCTTTTCATTGAGTTCACTTCCATTAACTAATTAATATACATGATTAATCATAAATTTATATATCATTAACCGATTTAAAAAGTAATATAAAAAATTGGTGTAAAAAAATTGGAACTGTTTAAGTTTTAATAAATGAATGAAGGAAAATCATTTCCATTTTTCGGAAGCTAATATGATTAATAATAGAGTGGAATAGCTTATAAATTTAATTTCCAAAAATATTCTTTTAATATTAATAGTTTACTTTATTATTGATGAAAATTTTATCTTCCTTACACCTAAAAATCTCTTGCTCTTAGATTATTTGAAAATCCTTGTATTTTTTTATTTTAAAAAATAATGATATCTTAAAGAGAAAAACCTAACATCCCTTGAAAACTATCACGGCAACGGAGAACAATGCATACGGCAATGGCATATTAATGGAATGCAACAATAAGTCAAATTTAGAGCAATAGACAAAAATCTACCAGACTAGATATGAAATTGTTATTAACTAACACAAAGAATTTATCCAATCAATCAATTCTACAAACACAAATCAGCCCAATTATAAAGAAAAATGTTATCTACATATATTTATACACATATTATTTTATATTTTATAATTTTTATTATCTAATTACAATTTAGTATACTTTATTTTTTACATACTTATATTATGATTCTATTACATAGACAAATATGAGATATGTGACCCATAAAGATATGTATAAGTAGCATTTTTCATTATGAAAGAGAGGAAGAACACAAGTTCTGACTGTTGAGAAAGATTAGAATAAAAAAGAGTTATTGTTAAGATTAAAATTATAAATAACTATGTTGAGGGTTAAAATAAAATGGGAAAAGTGTCCCATTCCTAATCCCCAAATTGGGAGATATAGAATTTTGAGGGTTTGAGTGGTATGGAGTGCTTTGTGTTTCCTTCATAACCACTTCACTCCATTAATTATAAAACTCCGATACAATATGTTGAGTCACTTTTACTACTTCACTCCATTAGTAATTATCCCATTATAATAATAATAAAAAATCACCCCACCTGATTCCTCCAAATATACATTAAATATTAAGAAAATCTTTTATAAGAATCTACCAAAACTTGTTTTAGTTTTACTAATAAGTACTCTTATCACATGAATCAAAGATAGAAAATTTTAAATAAAACAAGACCTTTTGAATTCTCAAATATTAAATACACCACTTTTTAATTAAAACTTCTATATTTAATTTATTAAAAAGTGCCTTTTAAGAACACTTAGTCATCAAAATTATTTTATATTTGAAAAACGAGATTTGGAAAAAAAATTATTATTATTATGTATGCATTGAAATTTGAACATATTTACGTATCCAAGTAGTGCACTTGTAAGAGAGTAAAAGTTGATAAAAAAAAGTAACAAAAAAATGATTAAAAAAATTATTTGTGTCGCTAAATATTAACACTTAAATAATAGATCATATATTGATACATCTATAAAAATTATTTTAGAATTTTTATATATAGAGTAAGACCACGAGATATCTCTATAAATTTGACTTAGTTGAACAATTTATGAGATTAATTTATGTTCAATTACGGGAGTAATATATGGATTATTTTCCTCATCTTTTCTTAATTTATTTTGTATTGAATATTGAAAACACTAAAGTTAGAAACAATATAAATGTTAATATAATATTTATGATAAAATTGAGATAAGTTCTGGTACTAAACTTATTCGTGAATAACGGGTTAATTTAGTGTAAGTTTGAAAATAAAATCAATACTCGATACAACCACTGGAATATAAATTATACTGCTCATTTTATTATTCATTTGCACGTGTCTTTCCCACATTAATTGTAAGTGTTTTCCATTTTAGTTTCTATTTTACTAGCGAAATTATCCGTGCAATACACGAGAAAACTATCATGCTATTAAATCAGTATGACTAAGACAAGACTAAACAGTAATTCATCTAAACTATCTAACCATACCACTTAAACTTCTGCCATTGATTATCGTGTTATATATTTAGCAACAATCAAAAGAACCCTATGAAAAGGATGAAAAACATGAGGAATACGAGTCTAGAATTACGACTGATAATAGTTGTAATCAAATAGTAAATAATTACTTTAATTGAGTAGGTTACATTATAAAACTGATGATATATTGAAGGACGATAACATATATTGTACAAAGATTTTCATAATACAAAGTGACTTAATCTTCATAAAAACTATAATACAAATTGTTTACGGTAACATACATAATAGGAATGAAAAATATCGGACGTGAGCTTATCTTTTCCCAATTGTAGCTTATTAGCATTAGTGTGTGTGTATGCAAATAATCCAATAATGGATTAATTGTGATAGAGATGGATAATAAGTGTGTACTGTTGTTGAGTGAAAAATCAATTATGCTTACGAGATTTAATAATAGATCTGGAGGCTAGTGTAGAAATGATAGTTGAACTTTCCCCTTCATACAACAAATTGAAAAATCTGGATTGGGTGATCTATGAGATTTCTCATAACGTTCTTCGTACTATACCATAGATTTGAAAGTGAGACTAACAGATCTTTTTAATATCAAAAAGATGTACAATGAAACTGTGGATGACTATGTTGATAGATTCAGACAAATGAGAAGTAGGTGTTTCACACCTATCCCTGAAGCGGAAATAGTTAAGATAGTAATGGGGATTAGATTATTATGTCGTTGAAAGTTTGACCTTGTTGATTTAGCATTTAGGACGAGAAGTCGAGAAAATTGAGCTCGAAAAGTTGCGAAGGCAAAGAAATTTTTTAAAAGAGAGAAAATCAACTCTATCGGATTAGAAGAATCCGACGAATAAGTTACAAGTTCTGACGAATTTGAAGTAAACCTTGCTGAGTTGAAAAATGGTCCTCCTTATGTTTGTCAGGCTCTATAGCCTAGAAGAAATAATGAGAAAATGAATTATGTCAATAGAAAAATATATTTGTTTGATGTTACAAAAGCCGACCAAATTTTTTATGTTTGTCGGATAGTCGTAGGCTTTTAAAGCCTGATGGAATTAAAGATCATTTAAATTTATTCAAGTGTTTTGTGGAAATATTGATGCACTTGTCGAGATTAAATCTGGTTTAAGGATTAAATCTACAAATGGCAAATATTGAAAGCCATATAAACCGACAATGTGTGAAGTAAAGATTGGCAGGGAATAAATAACAAAAATTTCTTTGTTCCTTCAAGATACGCAATTACAAGTCATATTGTCGAGATAATCTTAAGTCCAGAAAATACAAATGTTTTCACACATGTATACTATATATATTTCAAGGTTGCATCTTTTAGGTTCACAAGAAGTTTATAGTGCTGGCCGTATGAGTGGATTGGTAGAAGCAGAGATTCTATTTTGGTACTAAGGGCCTTGACTTTACTCCTTAGTTCATAGAAATTACTTTGAATCTTTTGTTAAAAATTGAGTTATCTATTGTAAAATTTTGTCCATCTTCAGAAGCTGTCGAAAGCCAAAACTTTGGAGGGGCATCTGTTAGGTGATAAATCTTAATTGTGGATTCGACAAAAAAAATGCCTCATGTGTATAAATGTGAGGTTACATTTTGACAAAACATGACATGACAGAGAATGATGAAAGATATCAGCCATAATGGGACTTGTGATGAAAATGGCCAAGTTACAATTTGAGAATCAATGCTGACAGGAGAACATTATTTGACAAGAATGGCTAAAAGTTAAGTTCTGTCGAATGAAGATCAGATTTGTCGAATAAAAATCACTTCTGTCGATTGAAGATCAGTGTTGTCGAATAAAGAACGGTGTTATTAACTACATTGCTAATCTTATTCTTATTCTTATTTTACTTTCTACATTATGCACACGTCCCCATATAATGGGGCAAAGCGAGATAAATTGAGCAATTAAAGGAAAATTTGCAAAGGCAAAGAATTTCTTAAAAGAGAAAAAATGGACTCTGTCGGATTAGAAAGAATCCAACGAATAAGTTACAAGTGACGAATTTGAACTCGAGTTGAAAAATGGTCCTCATCTCAGCCTATAGCCTAGAAGAAATAAGGAGAAAATGAATTATGTTAATAGAAAAATCAATGATATTCTTAGCACAGCGTACAGTACCACACCCAATTCCATACCATATTTTTGGACGTCTGTATATCTCCATTTCTCTCTCCCTACCTTTTTCATTTCCCTTCTCTGCCTTTTCATTTTCTCTCATTCTCCTTGACAAAACTAACTTCTAACCATTTAGCACTTTCGTCGGTTCAACACGAGAGAAATTTCTCCAATGTCAATATCCGTCGAATTAGAATTTCGACTATTTAGCTTTTCAACACTTGAAGATTTTTCCAATGTCAACATCCATCCGTCGAATTAGAATTTTCACGATCTTCTAGTATCTTTTTACTTTATATATCATTCAAAGAATTGATCTTCTAGCATATTACTTTATGCATCATTCAGAACCGATCTTCATTTGACATAATTGATCTTCATTCAAGAATCTTCATTCGATGTAACTTGACTTGGAAGGAGGAGAAATGAGGGAAAAATGGAGAGAAATGAAAAATGCATGACAAGATGATTTTTTTTTTTTTTAAATAAAAGTGACATGGCAAGTGGGTTTTAAAATAGGTATGGCTCTTAAGCGGTATAATGATAATTTTCCTAGAAAAATACATTTGTTTGATGTTACCAAATTTTTGATGTTTTCGGATAGTCGTAGGTTTTTCTGATGGAATTAAAGACCATTTAAATTTATTCAAGTTTTTTGTGGCCGATGCACTTGTCAAGATTCTGAGTTTAAGGATTAAATCTACAAATGGCAAATATTGAAAGCCAATGTGTGAAGTAAAGATTGACAGGGGAATAAATAAGGAAAATTTCTTTGTTCCGTCAAGATACTTGGCAATTACAAGTTATATTGTCGAGAAAGACAATATTAATAGGCTAAACCGACAGATACTACATATATTTCAAGTGATCTTTTGAGCTTTCACAAGAAGTTTATAATGAACCTAATCCCATGTAGTTGCTAGAGATTATATTTTGGTATAAGGGCTTTGACTTACTTCTAGTTCGTAAATCACTTTGAATCTTTTGTTGAAAATTGAGTTATCCGTTATAAAATTTTGTCCATTTTTAGCCGTCGAAAGCCAAAACTTTGGGGGCATCTGTTAGGTGATAAATCTTAATTGTGATTCGACAGAGAAAATGCCTATGTGTATAAATGTGAGGTTACCTTTCGACAAAACTTGACATGATGAGAATGATGGAAGATGTCACCATAATGGGACTTGTGATAAAAATGGCCAAGTTACAATTTGTGAGAATCAATCAGGAGAACATTATTTGACGAGAATGGCTAAAAGCCAAGTTCATACGAATGAAGATCTAATTGTCGAATGAAGATCACTCATCGAATTCAGGTCTGTCGAATAAAGAATAGTGTTATTAACTACATTGCTAATCTTATTCTTATTCTTATTTTACTTTCTACATTATGCACGCATCCCCATATAATGGGGCAAAGGCAGGATAACTATATTATAAGCTAAATCAATCAACTTAAAAAAGAGGGATTACACCCTATATTGTAATTCATCATAGTTTAAATACAAAACTTACGGGATCATAAGATACATTGAACACCAACGAAATAGGATTCATGGAACATATCAACTTTAAATACCTAATCCCAAAAGAACAAAAGAGTACAAATTTCTCACATTCTAAGAAGTCAACATTTCCCTAATACATATGAAGTTGCATAACATTTGATAGTAAAACTCCCAAAAATCTGCATCTAAATACACACCAAAAGATAAACTGACCTGAGGCCACAACTTAAATTTGTTCAATCTTGACACGCTCAACGCTGGTGTCCTACTTGTAGAATCTGTCATAGGCCCTTTTGGTGCGATGTTACCTCAACACTTGATGACTCACAAATTCTCCACATGTTCCAACTTCATCGAAATTTGGCATGAAGCTCGCATGGAAATATATAGAAATGAACGTAACGACAAAGTAAAAGCATAAATTAGCCATAACAACAAAGAATACCATATTGAAAGTGAACATAACTTAAGGAATAAAGATACCTTCCATCTAACTGTACATCAAATCCATCATGCTTCAAGTTGGAGACCTCAGTAAATGACATCAATATAAAAGATAGAATAGTAGAAATTAAATTTAAATAATTTACTCTGTAAAGGAAAAACGTTAGATTTGGTTTGATATAATCATTTATAGAAAACATATGACATCCCAAGGTCAAAATGTTTACCCCTCGACAGATATCTCAATTACTATCATCTTAGTCATCTTGCCATCCTTTTCATATACCTTTTCAGTTCCAACTCCCAACTCCTGTCAGCAAGCCAATAACATCTTCACAGAGGAAAATATTAGTGAACAAAATATCAACACAGTTACAAAACAAATAACTTAAAATAAGAATATTAGAATTGGTATAATATATAAGATATTACCAACTAAAAATGGAGATTCAGGATCAGCATGGATAACTTCCTCTAAAGGAGTAATCAGTAAATGTAAATTCATGTAAAGGAATCAGCACGAAATCACATGGCTTCACAGTGGTCTTGAACTAGAAAATAAGGCGGAATTCATGCTTTGTAGTTTTGTAAAATCCCAATCGAATATGCAAATTGGTAGACACCACCCTCCACTAATATAGGTTTAAATTTATAGATGAGCGTCTTCTTGATGGCTTGCTTGCATCTTACATCCCTGAAAAAAAAACTTTAAAAAATATGATAACAACAAATTGAGCTCACAAAAATGAAATTGTAACTCTTACAAACTCATCCATTAAAACCATCTCCATTTCTGAGGGATATGCGAAGCCATCGAATAATACGGGCCTTAACCCTCCAAGCCTCACGGTCAGGGGTAATTTTCTCCAAAGCATCAATTTGGGGAGCTATAGAAACAACAGGAATACAAAGAAAAACACAATATATAAGAGGTATCAGATAACAGAGGAAGTAGTGCATGAATCAACATAAACCAACATCTATTTATAGATGAGGAAACCTTCATATATTGAACATTAAAAAATTGGAAATGTCAACAACAAATTTCAAATTTGAAATAAATTAGCGGGAAACATAAACCTATTATCTATAACATATCATCTGAAACTACCCATACCACAAAGTACAATCACAAAGTTGGTTATACCCATCAAATAGTACAAATCGGCATGGACCTCCAACCACCCTAGGTAAAGAACTCATACAACAACCTCATCACTACAGCTTTTGACAAATAACAATAACATTAGGTGAAAATACCATACCCTGTAAATGGCAGATGGAATGGTGAGTGCAGAAATCTTCATTTGGGAGAAAATATTGGAGTGATCTGTTGTTGTGCTGCGAAATATATGGAATTTTGAGCATTTGATTATGACTTCTCTCATTTTGTGAGGGAGGGGCGTTACGGACTGGGAAAACAGGGGAATAGGTATGACTCCTGTCTTAGGAGATTTAAAAAAAGAAGAAGAAAAAGTTGCTCACTTGATTTGGATTTCAAAGAACAGTAACCTGAACAAATAAAAAACAAGAGAGTGAGGTATAAACCCCTATAATTTGGCCACGTGGGTGCAACAGAAAATCCACAGTGGACTCAAAATAGCTTCCATGTTATTATAAATAGATTTCAATTATATCATATTTGACCTATTGTCATGGGCGCCGATTTTAGGTCCACGTGAGTTATACAATATCATGTACTTGTTGCATCTTTTCATTTTAGATATCGGGCAATTAGGTTTTAATAGGGTAATTGAGTGATTTGCATAGGAAGGAGATGGAAATGGGGTTGCAATTTGTTCTTATCTTCCATAGTGGGTGGGAGTGGTCTATTAGGACACGTGGGAGTTAGGGTGATCAAATGTGTCTATGTTGGAGGTATGCTATTTGGTCAAATTGTGATTGAGATTGCTGGTGGTAAGTATGAGTGAAACTGAGGGAAGGATGTTGGGTTTTAGTATTTAAGTAATGGTTTGTGCTTACTGTTGATATACGACCATCCCATTTGCCTCTCTATGATTTATCAATTGCTAAGGGTGATTTTTCCAATCGGCAGTATGGCCAGACCTATACTTCTCCATTTAGATCATGATAAGTTGAGTTTTTTATTCATGGATTTGTACTGATAATATATATTACTTCTCATTTGCTTTTCATTGATTAAAAATGAGTATACGATTATTAGTCACATTTCTTCTTATCCTATTTTCACACCTTTGTGCTTTAGGTTTAAATTAGCTGGCCGTATGAGAAGGAGAAGCAGGTAATTTGTTGATTGATCGACCGAAGTTCCTAGAGGGGGTCTCATATAGCCATCTTTCACCATCTCTGGTGATGTCATTTCCCTCCCGTTTTCCATGATTCAAATTTCAAATTGTGGTCTCTATAAATATTTGTTGGTATTTCCACTCCTTTGTGCGCTCAATCTCATCCTCTTCTAACCTATATAATAATACAGTTTCTTCCTTGATACTATTCTGGTGCAATAATGGCTCCATCCTTGGATCCAGTTAACAAGATTTATGCAGAACGAGAGGCTTGGTGGCTTAAAGTTTGGATAATCCGAAGGTGAAGTGTGCTTGAACTCATCAATCCATCTCAGCCTAACTAGTCGAGATGGTGCTTATGGATGAACATGTATAGCTGCCATTTGTTACTTGATATCCTTATGTCTTGATTTTTGTCTTATTGATATTTGTAAATATCCGATTGACTGTCTTTTTACTCCAAACCATGGTTTTAAAATGTGGACTACATCACCTGCCGCAACCGCATCAGACTGCAATTGCGGTGTGATAAGAAATCACAAAAAAAATTTGCATTGCGGCTACATCAAGACCGCATCGAGCTGCATCAGACCACATCGGACACAACATTTTTGTGCAAGCTTAAAAAAAAATCGCGACCGCGATCGCAACCACGACCGCAACTGCAATTTAAAACCATGCTCCAAACATATGCATTCTTTGGCTTATTGATTTCTTTTGTTTTTGTTTTTAAGTTATTAAGGGTGGAAAGATACAAGAATCCATTCAGAAGACCTTGATGTACAAGTTTCTTCCTTTATTGGCTGAGAGGGGTGCATACAAGATGAGTTACATTAGTGTGGCACCTAATATTGGCTCTTATCGAGCAACGACGCAAGATTACTGATTGGTTTTTCAATATAAGACTACTGTGGCTACATGTGATTCTGAGTTGATCCCTCTTTAGCCTCTCTTTGTTCCTTTCAATGAAATTTATAAACATGATAGTGATTTTGGCTTCTTAGTAGGTGAACCTAATCCCATGTAGTTGCTAAATTTATCCTACTTTCAATTTCATCATTTCAGCATTTATGTTTTATGATTTGTGTTTTGCAATTATGTGTATGTGTGCATACTATATATGCTAATTACAAATAAATAATTTAATGTCATATGCATATTTTACATATTACTTCCACATCACATACTAACATCCTAATTACAAACTACAGACTTTTTCCTCATCTTCACCTTCAAAGAGTTCATCTTCCACTACAGCCTCCACACAACAATTCCATTCACCAATCTCCAACTAACGATCTCCATAATAAACACAACTGAAATGGGTTCATACTACTATATAATAACCACAACAAAAATCTTCATCACATTCTCGCCAAGAATTCCATACTTCAATCTTTCTCATCTGCTCACCCACCTGCTGAGGACCACTTTTTCAATCCGCTGGCCTATTTTGTCTGTCATGGCCTGTGCGGACATGTTAAAATTGTCCTCACAATCACACAATATTTCAGTTAGCCATGTGTATTTCAATTCATGGCATGCCATCTAACAACAATCCATACTCAGCAAGATCATGAATTCATCTACCACCTGAACTGACTGGTGACATTATAACTTCTTCTTTTCATCCTCGCCAACAATCCAATCACTTACATGCACAGCCCTATTCACCAATTTTTACACCTTTCTTTTTCACACAAAAAATGGTTTCAAAACACAATAATTCATAAACAAATCCACTAATATTTACCCTGCCAAAAAATGTCTGGCTATATGTCTTCACAAACTCTTGGCTGCCATTTCCTGTGCCACATTGTACCTTCCCAATAATATCAATATACATGTATTAGGGGGACATGATGGGGAGACACGGCAACTGCCTCTTTTCTCATCTCCAATTTCTGAATATGTACATCTCACATTCCTTTTCCCCACTATTAATCACAAACATTGTTAATGTCAAAGTTCATTCCACCAACTATCTCATTATTACTAAAAAAAACTGCTAACTCAAATCATTTTTCTATTTAACCACACATTTATTTACCACAAGAGTGCCATTTTTAATACAAGCAAAAGCTATAACAATTCCATTTGTTTTTGGTTCAAGGAAGAGCTTGGGATTCCCAGCAGGGAGGATAAGGCCATATGGCTAATTATAATTGAAGCCATTTATATACTTCAGTATATTCAAACATATACAACTTAAATGGGGGGGGGGGGGGGGTATATTAACACATCAAACTTCATCCAAAGTGCCTCAAAGTTTCATAACAAATTCAAACCTCCTACCTTTTGGAATTCAAATGTACCAATTTTGCGTCTAATACTTCTATGCTACTTGCATTATCCAACCCACTATTCTTCATAACACTCAATAACAAATCAATTATACATGCTCAACATCAATTGCAATGCTGAAATAATGCTGCACAATTAATTCTGGGTAAAGGTGCATGATTTACCATCATTCACAACTTCTGTTCCACTTTTTCTATCATACTGCATAAGTTTAGAACAATTTTATCTGACCATAATCATGAATCTACTCCAAATGCTGCAAACCGTATGAACAACTTACCCATTCTTTGGATTACAGATTGCCTCGATCAACACCTAAATCTTGCTGGCCCATGCAGATAGCGTTTGCACAATCATCACGGTATTCACAACCCAGTTCTTCCTTTCTACTTTCCCAAAATTCTTCTAGTTTTTCATTATTTTTTCCCCTTAGGGACATACTAGTCTTTGTATCTGCTTTATGAAAAGCTCCTTACCCGTTTTATTACTCCTGCTCCTGCATAATTTCTAATCTCAACCATCAATTAATTGAATAATATATCTACGCCTACTACTCTATAGTGTTTCGCTGGTCGTGCAACATAGATGACTACTTGAAACCATAAAAGTTTTTCCCCCATGCATAGCACAAGGGTCAACGCACTAGTAATCTACAAACATAAAAGGTGTCAAGGATAGTGGTGGTTAGAGTTAGTTATGCTTGGTTAGGTTTAGCTGGCAGGTGGTTATGATTAGTTAAGGAGGATTATGATTAAGCTATGATTAGCTAACTAACTTAATGATTAGTTATTGTGTTAAGCACGGCTATATAAGCTAATATTGATAACTTGTGTAAATTGAGAAATCATTTTCATCAATTCATATTTCAACATTCATTTATCCCTCTATCCCTCTAAGAAATCATTTTCATCAATTCATATTCAACATTCATTTCTCTCTCTTTCTCTCTCTCTCTCTCTCCCTCAGAAATCATAGAACTATTGCTTTAGAACTTAGAAGCGTGAATGGGTTTATAATATTCACCAATTACATACATATCGTTGAAAATTTGCTGTTTGTTGGTTCTTTTTTTTATGGAAATCATCATCATCATTGGGCGAAATGAGTACTTTGTCTTCCATCTCGGAATAAATTGCTTCATGCTGATGAAAGAAGTATCAAACTGAACATGGAATCTCTAGCTGCCATGATGCTGCCAATGCTTTATTTGACATTAGGTAACAAGAGTTTTAGTCAATCGTTCAACAAAGCGCAAACGAAAGACTCATAAGACTGGAAAGCTTAAAACCATGCTCCCCAACGGCCAAGTTTGGGGCTTGTTCTTTAGATGACAACCTAGGTCTAGGATAAGATTTTTTTCCTTTCTGTTTTCTGGAGGTTGCTGCATCATGGATTGTGGTTATCATTGACTCATTACCTATCACAACTTTTGGATAGGTGAGATATTGTAATTCCATTCCGTTGGACGTGCCAAGAAAACCGCAAATTTATGTGGAAAGAAGATAGCACAGATTAATTAAGATCACTTTCGAAGATACTTGTCTATGTATTGGCCAAAATAAAAGATACCTGTCTATGAATTTGGGTGACCAACATAATTTACCGTCCGAACCATTTATCATACTTAAGTCAATGTCACTCTCTTATTATTATTTGAAATTTATAATAGCCACATATTTATTTAAAAATAAAAAATAAAATAAAAACACAGTTATAATGACCACAAAGTTATTCTAGGTCACCTAAATTTGTAGGGATCATCGGAACACGTGGATTGCAGCCAAGTCTTAAATGCTTATCTCTTACATAAAAAATCCCCTCCACTCCAACACAACAAAGGAACTCAATATAAAAAGGGTTGTTTGGGGGTGGGGATTGGAGGAGAAAGGCATGACCATAATAATGGAAAATTTCCCTCAACTTTTTTTTTTCTTTTATTTGTGTAAAATGCTAAAATAACATGAATCTATAAAATTGTCAGATAAACAATCTGAGCGTTAAACTCTTGAAGTTTTATTTTACTGGACTTTTTCATTTCAAAGGGGGAAAGAACACTTCAAGCCAATATGTATAACTTAATGATGACTTAATTTGCTTTTGGAAGTACAAAGTATTACGTGCTTTCATTCATATTAATATTATTTTTTAATATCAATAATCAATAGTCAATTTGATATACCTATAAAAATACAGGTTAAAAATCTAGAACTTTCCATATAATTTTTCATAATTCATTTAAAACATTTTCTTTTTATTTATTTTTTGAATTTAATTTTGATATATGATTAATATAAAAAAGTTTTAACTATCATTAATAATATATTATCATATTATTTTAATAAGTTTAACATTTTATATAAGTTTAAATTTAAATTTCAAAAATACAAATACAGATATAAGATACAAATGTGTAGATACAAAAAAAATTCAAAACATAATTAAAAAATATAAAGACATAAAATATTTAAAAATATTGGATGACTGAAATAATATTTATTGGATGACTGAAAAATAGCTTGAGAGAAAAACCTCTCAGCCCTTCTGAATTTATAGAACTAGTATTTACAAAAAAGTCAATAAACCAATCCCTTGATTTAGGGATTGTCTATACCTAATCCCTTGATTTAAGGGATTTGTTTAACCATATTTACAGTTGGAATTAACAAATATCAACACTCCCCCTCAAGTTGGAGCATATAAGTTATATGCACCAAGCTTGTTACATATATAATTTATTCGAGGACCTCTCAAAGACTTTAACCGTAAATATCCACCGACAACCCACAACGAATTTTTCAGATGGGAGAGGAACAAGATCCCAAGTACCACTACTCTGAAGGGCACTCATCTCAGCTTGTCTCCACCCAGGATATGATAGAGCGTCACCTGCAGTCTGAGGGATAGACACAGAAGACAAAGAAGAAAGACAAGCAAAATGTGGTGGAGACAGACGATGATAACTTAAATTAACATAATGAGGAGATGGATTATGAGTAGAGCGTATACCTTTTCTGATGATAACTTAAGTTATATGCACCAAGCTTGTTACATATATAATTTATTCGAGGACCTCTCAAAGACTTAGTGAAAATATCTGTCAGTTGATCATTTGAATTGACAAAGTTAATTGTGATGTCTCCAGATAAGATCTTTTCTCGATGAAGTGGCAATCTATCTCGATGTGCTTTGTCCTCTCGTGAAATACTGGATTCGAGGCAATATGTAGTGCAACTTGGTTATCACAAATGAGTGTCATCTGTTTAACATCCCCAAATTGCAATTCTTGAAGTAAGCTGTTTGAGCCAAATGAGTTAAAGTAGGCGATGTCATGGCTCGATACTATTTTAAAGAGACTTGACCTTACAACCACATTATGTTTCTTACTCTTCCAGGATATTAGATTATTTCCAATGAGTACATAGAATCCAGAAGTAGATCTCCTGTCAATTGGAGAGCCTGCCCAATCAGCATCTGAATATCCAACAATATGAGTGTGACCCTTATCCTCATAGATGAGCCCTTTTCCTGGGGCCCCTTTGATGTACTTGAGGATACGAATCAATGCATCCCAATGACGTTAGTGAATTTAACCGACTTACCACAGACCGCAAAAGAAATGTCCGGACGGTAGTGTGAGGTAGTTCAATTTCCCAACTAGTCTTCTATACTTCCCTATATGAGAACGACGGTAGAAGCTTAGTATTTGGATCCATAGGAGTATCAACAAGTTTTGCATTCAGTAGGCTTGTTTCCTCAAGGATGTCCATCGCATACTTTCTCTGAGAAATGATGATGCCATCCTTTGATTGAGCCACCTCTATGCCCAAGAAGTATCGAATTTTTCCAAGATCTTTTGTCTGGAAGTGATTACAAAGATGTTGTTTTACCTGTGATATGCCATAGTGGTCACTTCCTGTAATGACAATGTCGTCGACATATACAATCAAGTAAACACATGAAATTTGAATGACGATAGAAAATCGAGTGATGCCTCCTCACTCCGTGTCATCATTACTGAATCTTTGAACAAACGGTGCTTAAACACACGCCAAATCAAGCTCGAGGGGATTGCTTGAGACCATACAGAGACTTGCGGAGGCGACAAATAAGACTAGAAGACTCCCCCTGAGCAACAAACCCAGGAGGTTGCTCCATATATACCTCTTCAGTAAGATCACCATGGAGAAATGCATTCTTGATGTCCAACTGATGTATTGGCCAATGACGAATAGCAGCCATGGTGATGAATAGACGGACCGATGCCATTTTAGCTACCGGGGAGAATGTGTCTCCATAATCTAAGCCAAAAATCTGAGTATAACCTTTCACCACCAATCGAGCTTTAAGGCGATCAACCTGGCCATCGGGACCCACTTTAACCGTAAATATCCACCAACAACCCACAACGGATTTTTCAGATGGGAGAGGAACAAGATCCCAAGTACCACTACTCTGAAGGGCACTCATCTCAGCTTGTCTCCACCCAGGATATGATAGAGCATCACCTGCAGTCTGAGGGATAGACACAGAAGACAAAGAAGAAAGACAAGCAAAATGTGGTGGAGACAGACGATGATAACTTAAATTAACATAATGAGGAGATGGATTACGAGTAGAGCGTATACCTTTTCTGATGGCAATGGGAAAATCAGGCTCAGGAGACAAGGCCGGAGCAGGTGGAGGAGCAGGCGTCGGAGGAGAGTCCGTAATGGCTACACCAGTGTCATTAGGAGGAACATGCTCAACTATCGGGGGCAATGACTGTCGACACTGATTCACTTGAAAAGGACGAGTGGGGTCAGGCGGAGTAGAGGATATTGGTGGTGGAGAAAAGGAGACAAGGACCGGAGGAAGAGAAAAGATATCTGGGACGGACTCTGGAGTTGAAGGGGGCCTGAAGTAGGGAACGGACTCAAAAAATGTGACATCAGCTGATACTAAATAACAGCGTAGAATAGAAGAATAACACCGATAACCCTTTTGAGTACGAGTATAACCCAGGAAGACACACTTTAGAGACTGAGCGGAGAGTTTATCAATCCCCGATTGGAGATTGTGAACAAAACAGGTAGACTCGAAGACGCGAGGAGTCAATGAATGTAGGGATTGATGAGGGAATAAAATGGAGTGAGGGACTTGGTTATCAAGAATGGAGGAAGGCATCCTATTAATGAGATAGCACGCAGTGAGAATAGCATCCCCCCAAAAACGGAAGGGAACATTTCCATGGAGTAAGAGGGTGTGAGTAGTTTCAATAAGATGTGTTTTCAAAGAACCCCATTTTGTTGAGGAGTGTGACACAAGAAGTTTGATGAAGAATACCCTGAGATGCCATAAAAGATTGAAATGGTTGGGATAGGTATTCTCGGGCATTATCACTACGTAGAGTACGAATAGGAATACCAAATTGAGTTTTAATTTCAGTGTAAAACTGTTGAAATATAGGAAACAACTCAGAACGATTTTTCATTAAAAATAACCAAGTACATCATGAGAAATCATCAATAAAAGTAACGAAATACCTTGACCCTAAAGTGGACACAGTCCGACTCGGACCCCAAACATCAGAATGAACTAAAGAAAACGAAGATTTGGCTTGATTGCAGACACGACTGGGAAAATGACTACGAGTATGTTTCCCTAGTTGACACAACTCACAAGATAAAGAAGTCAGTTTGGACAAACTTGGCACCAATTGCTGGAGCTTGGCAAGATTAGGATATCCCAACTGAGCATGAATGAGAAGGGGGGAATCCTTGACAGAGCAAACATGGGAAGGAAGGAGCGAGAGCTGGTATAAGCCATTAACTCACATCCCGCGCCAATTATCCACCCCGAACTCCGATCCTGTAGAGAAACAGAATCTTTAGTGAAAGAAATTGTGCAATCAAGAGAACGTGTCAAGCAACTAATGGAAAGCAAATTAAATGGGGATCCCGGTACGTAAAGCACATTATCGACTGAGAGGGAAGGGTAGGGATGGACAGTGCCAACCCCCTTGGAATGTGTTGGAGAACCATTGGCCAAAGTAACCATGGGTAAATAACCAGATGTAGAAATGGTGGAAAAAAGAGATTTATTACCAGAGATGTGATCGGTGGCACCAGAATCCAGAACCCAAGGACCTAAGGATGACTGAGAGAGACAAGCAAAGGAATTACCAATATGAGCAACAGAGGTAGTGGATCCAGTACCTTGACGTTCCTCAAACCACTTAAGAAAATCTGCATAGGCTACGGGCGATGTTATTGGTTGAGGAATGGGCTCAGATGGGGATGGCGGATCAACCTGTGCAATATTGGCAGTGCGAGGAGGACGACCATGCAAAGTCCAACACTTATCAATAGTGTGGCCCAAAGGTGGCAGTAAACGCACTTCGGGCAAGATTTACTAGGCTGACTTCCCCGAGAACGACCACGACCACTACCCTAGGACACAAGGGCAGAGGCATTAACTGGAGCAGGAGTGGAGTCAGCAGTCGGTTTGGCTGGGACTCGAAGTAAAGTGGACCAAGCCGTGGTCAAAGATGGGATAGTAGGAGACCCCAAAATCTGATCACGGATGGTGGAGTAATCTAGAGGCAAACCATATAGGGCCAACAACATGAAGAAGGTACTGCGCTGTTCAAGTTCCTTGGCAGGAGTGGTGGCTGGAGGCAGTAATTCATTGAAATCATGTAGGGCACCATGAACCTTACCCAAATAAGCAGAAATAGGACCATCAAGCTGCCGAGGAGCAATGACATTCATGAGGTTCTGGCAGACTTCATAGAGACGTTGTGTGTCGTTGGTGTAAAGAACCTTGGCTTGTTCCCAAACAGACTCACAAGTGATGTGGGCACGGAAGATCTGCTTCAGAGAAGGGTGAATAGTGGATTTGATAATGCTACACAACTGAGCATCAATTTTGTTCCATCGAGGGCATTCATCATCAGGTACGGAATCAGTTTTCTTAGTCAAGTGGTCAACATAATCTTGTCCATTCAACCAGAGTTTAATATCTGAGGCCCATGTGTTATAGTTGCTTCCATCCAATTTATCAGTGCAAAGAAGAGCACTAACATAATTGGTGAAAACAGGAGCTTCAGTCTTGGAGAAGACTTTGGGAGCTTCTGAGGTTCCAGATTCAGCCATTGATCAGAATCACAGTTGAAGATAACTTGAAATTACAGGTACCTGAACAGATCTTCAAAGGGGCATTGCAAAACAGAGGTCCGTTGAGGGAGGTGAGGATAGATCGACGACGATGGAGGACTGGGCCCAACAGAGGAGAGGTCGGCAAGCACGGTGGGACAAGCGGCGGTCGGAATGTTGGCTGATCACAGGTCACCGGAAAATCGCAGGTCACAGGAAAGTCACCGGAAAATTGTAGGTCGCAGGAAAAAGTCCTCGGAAAATCGCAGTAAAAAATTGGAAAAACACAGATTAAAAATTTGGAAAAGTTTGGAAAAGTCACCGAAAATTTGGAAAAAATTGATTAAGATGACGATGACAAAGGTGATGACTCATTGGAAAAAATAAACAAAATTTAGAAGGACCTAAGAAGAAGGAGATGCGTCAGGAAAAAGAATAGTAGCTAACCAGAGTTAGGCTCTGGATATCATATTAGATGATTTGAAATAATATTTATTGGATATGAAAAATTTTGAGAGAAAAACCTCTATTTGAATTTATGAATAGTATTTACAAAAAGTCAATAAACCAATCCCTTGATTTATAGATTTCTATACCTAATCCCTTGATTTAGGGATTGTCTATACCTAATCTCTTGATTTAAGGGATTTGTCAGCCATATTTTTGGAATTAACAAATATCAACAAAAATATTAAAGTATTTGATAATCTAGTATCAATATGGTAGTTATTTTGAAATATGAATGTTACATAAGCTTAAGCTTATTAAATGATATGATAATATATTATTGAATGATAATATAAAACTTTTTTACAAGGAAGGTGGATCAAATTTATTTTTATTTTTTACATTTTTCTCTTTATTTTGATTTTGATGGATAAAAAAACTAACCTTAAAAAGTATATTTTATTTCATTAAAAAAAAAAGAAGAAAAAGCCCTAAAGCATATTCGGTTTATCCGCACTCACAATAAAGGGTGATAAGCCAGTCTCGACTCTCGGCAGTCACTTCTAGTTGTATCAAACAAGGGTTGTGTTTTCTCAGTTTCTCATTTGAATCGAAGCAAAAACCAGATCATGGGCAGAAAATTCTTCGTCGGCGGCAACTGGAAATGCGTATGTTTCTATCGTCCTTTCTCTTTCTCCACCATTCTCTCTCTCTCTCTCTGTGAATTTGTTTTGAGTCTCGATGAATGAAATTTGATATTGCTTCATTATCAACCTTGATTATGTTTGGATCATTTGATTTCTGATACCCTTCTTCTCGATCTAACAATTATTTAATAGTAGTGACACCCTTAGGATCTAAGATACTTATCCCTAATTTTGATGATCTCGAATGATGTAAATGGCTTATGCATAATATGATGGCATTCTTAATTGCATGGTATAACACTTTTCATGGATCTGTTCTTATTGCCCATGTTATTGAAGCAATTAAATCAACCCGTGTTCTGAAATCTCTTCGAGTGATGCATCACCACAATTGATGCTTTGAATTGATTTTGTTGCAGAATGGGACCACTGAGGAGGTGAAGAAGATTGTTACTACTTTGAACGAAGCTCAAGTCCCTGGAGAAGATGTTGTGGGTGAGTCTTAGCAAGCTTCTCTCCTTTTATGCTGAACATTTTTATTTTTATACTTTGCTCACTTTATTCTAGATTTTGGAACGGTCTATATAATCTGGCTAAGGAAATTTCACTATTAATTTGGAGTTTGGACCTTTGTTTGGCTTGAGGATTCTAATCATTAAACTACTGAGTACTAAAAGGATCTAATTCTGTTTGTTTTAATACTGAACCACTTATCTATGTAGCAATGGAGCCCTTTTAGTTGTTATAACGAGTATAAATTCTTTAGGTAGGTATGGAAGGTGTTTGCCATGCTTGTATTGTACTATATGCAATTTGTATTTTCATGATGATGTTGTTGATGTTGATATATGCTAATAAGCATGTTTCTCTTTTTACAGAAGTTGTTGTGAGCCCTCCATTTGTGTTCCTTCCCGTTGTTAAAGGTTTACTGCGGCCTGACTTCCATGTTGCAGCACAAAACTGTTGGGTTCGCAAAGGTGGTGCTTTTACCGGAGAGGTTAGGTATGCCATCAGTTGGTTCTTCAATTATTTCATTTTGGTGTTTTGCATTTAGTTTCTATTACTAATGACGTAAGGGTTTTGATCTTTCCATGTTCAGTTGAACCATGTAACAAAACTTTCTGGTTCTCTCTTCTTTTTTAGCTAGGCACATATTCTTGAAGCTTTTACCCATCTTTTAATCTCTGTCTATTATGTCTTTTGAGTTAACAGTGCTGAAATGCTTGTTAATTTGGGAATTCCTTGGGTTATTCTTGGTCACTCTGAACGAAGGCAGCTTTTAAAGGAATCAAATGAGGTACAAACTGTTCAATTGTCTTTGGAGTAGATTTTAAAATTTTTCCTTTATGTTGGTTGTGTTTTAAGTTCTACTTTGTGGAATTACTTGTATTAACAAAAGTTTAACTGGTACTAACTATATTTGTGCACTTTTACCGTCTCACTGTCTATTACAGTTTGTGGGAGATAAAGTTGCATATGCACTTTCACAAGGTCTGAAAGTTATTGCTTGCATTGGGGAGACTCTTGAACAGCGTGAAGCTGGTACAACACTGGCTGTTGTTTCTGAACAAACAAAAGCAATTGCAGGTACTCTCCCCCCCCCCCCCCCAAACACTAAAACAAAAAAATTCATGAAGGTTTAATGTTCTGCATATTCATTAACTCGTGTTGTTTATCTTTCTCTCTACGAGATGATGTTCTTACAAATATTGTATGGAAGTCTTTACATTTCTTGTTAAAAAAACTTTTCTAATTGCATTAACAGATTGTTGTTATTTCATCACTTGCTATTTTGTGGGCAATCAATATTTTTGCTGACCTTAATTCTATTTGCAGCTAAAATATCAAATTGGGATAATGTTGTTTTGGCCTATGAGCCAGTTTGGGCCATCGGGACAGGAAAGGTTGCAACTCCTGCTCAGGCTCAAGAGGTAGGCTTGCCTATATTTCATTAATAACATTATTGTTTTAGTGAAACTTGGTGCTACACTTAAATTAAAAAAAAAATCATTGAACTCATATCTTTTAGATTTGTTTAGCTCTATCTGAAACCTTTTTGTTCTTTGCTCTTATGCCCAGTTAGACTGTTGATCCCTCTTATTCTTTCAGCTATCTAATTGCCCCAATATCGTATTGTGTAAAAGTAACTTGTAGATTGTGTTGTCTTGACAATGTTCCTGAAACCTTTTTGTTCTTTGCTCTTATGCCCAGTTAAGTTAACTTGTAGATTCGTATTGTGTAAAAGTATGCTTGTGTTGTCTTGACAATGTTCGGTGGTTGGCCTAGGTCCATGCTGATTTGAGGAAATGGATTCATGGCAATGTCAGCGCTGAAGTCGCTGCTTCTGTAAGAATTATCTATGGAGGTACTTCCCATTGTACTCTACCCTGTATCATTGTATCATATGCAGTTACTTAGATGACAAAGAATAAGCATGGTGTGAGTTTTAGCATTAGAGAAATCTAAGGAGGGAAAGCATGTCAGGTGATATTCACAATAGACAAGCACAAACAAGTTTGTTATTTACTTTAGAGTTTGGTCCATTCAAGGTTGTTCTCACCTTATATTTTTTCATTGGTAATTTTGTATTGCTTTTACAATATTGAGAGGTGTTAAGCTGTCAATTGTCCTGGTTATTAGGGCTTTCCAAATGCTTTTATCAAGATTGGGTTGATAGTTACATATACGTAATTTCTTATTTAATTACCATATATTAACTGCAGGTTCTGTAAATGGAGGAAACAGCAAAGAATTGGCAGCACAGCCTGATGTTGATGGATTTTTGGTTGGTGGTGCTTCCTTGAAGGTGATTTATTTATTTTTATCCCATTGTTATTATTATTATTATTTTTTGGGTTGGTTTCTTGCTTTTCATTTATGTAACTGAGTTTTTGTACTTTTCTGTAATTAGCCGGAGTTCATTGACATCATCAAGTCCGCTACTGTGAAGAAGAATTGAAATTCATAGTTAGGAACTGATATGCTGCCTTTCAAGCTGCTTCGGAAATGCTGTGTTTTGAGTTTTGATTATGTGCGCTTTGTGGCCTATGCTTGGAACTTGTGTTTAGTACTGGATAATATGTTTTCCTTTTATCTAATCCATGGGCGAATTGGATTTTGTTTAAATTTCTACGTGCAAAAAAAGTGTAACTACCATAACATTTGGTGGGTAAATAATGTTAAACGCCCTGGTTTTAATTGATTGTACTTTCATCGTCGTTTTCTTTACTTCTGTTGATGCACGGATGTCATTTGGATTGTGTTTATCCTTAGGAGGTTTTGTCACGTGAAAGTAGATGTCTAGATGGGGCTATGTTAAATAATGTTTTAAAAATTAAATTGAAGATTGAACCGGCAATGTTTTTTGGTCATTTTGGTTATAGTTTAATTGGTTTAATTGATTAAATTTGTAATTGAATTATGATTGAATCGAGGAAGAATTAGAAAATGTTTAAGTTAGAGACATGGCCAATTTATGGATTAATGAACAGATTTGATTCCGTTTTTAAAACATTTAAACTTTGTGAATTTCACTTCGTTTGATATCAACCAGTTTTTTCTTTAAGAAAAAAAGAAGAAGCAGTTTTAGTGCTTTTCTAGACAGTAAAGCTCTAAAAATGTTGTATAAATTTTTTTTATTTCAAAACTGATTCAAATGCACGTAAAAAGATAAAAACACGACAAAGAATAGCTATGGGGCGGGGCGGATCGTGTTTTCTCCGTTTCTGCCTGTGTCATGAGTATTTGTTTGTTATTTTTATAGGTTGACAAGGATATCTATAGATATCCGACAAAGGTAATAATTTAAAATAAAATTTAAAAAATTATAAATAAAATCATAAATAAAATAAATTTTAATATCATATTACAATTTTATTTAATTATTTAAGATTTTTAAAAATTAAAAAAATATTATAAATAATAAATTTAATTTAATTATATTTTGTAATAATTAATTTACATAAATAATTATTATAAATAATATATATTTTTTAACAAATTTTTGCAGATTCATTCAAAAAAATTATTTTAAAATAATAAAAATATATAAATTTTCATCTTATTTTTAAAAATAATAATCATAATATATAATATATATTAAATAAAAAATATATTAAAAAAATTTGCAGGTATCCGCGAGGCAGATACTATAACTCTTGCTTCACTTCTATTTACTAACATCTTTCATCTTCTCATAGGTAATTTCTACAGATCCTTATAAGTATGAGTAGTTTTAGCATCCCTAACTGTAAGGTGTTAGTAAATTTGTTAGATGATAACGTATTTCGTATATGAAAACATTCACGCTATTTAGCATTTCTGTATTTATATATTCTCATACTTTAATTTATTTTTGGGTGTTGCTGTGAAAAGGTTGAGTGACAGTGGCAAAACAAATAAATGATATATACTAGGTTGGGTTGGATGAATTTTTTGAAAAAAAAGCAAAACCTTTTATTTTTTTTAGCTTTAGCAGCAATTAATGCCTTACCAAGAGCATGATATTTTTCTTATTTTATGAACAATTATTCAATTCAAATTACGAGCCCCATAGCCATAAATCATTAAGCTAGAGGCAACTTGCCCATAATGCAAAGATTAATGGGATCAATTAATGGACAGAAAGAAAAAAAAAATATCTTGATTAAATTGAAAAAACAGGACAAAATAAATTTCTACTCCCATTCCATATGCGTTGTAGTAATGTTCTCGAAGCTGTCCACATGTACATAGATCACATTGTATATGTACAATTTTCACTATCTATTTGCAGAAAGTCATTATTCACTTTTTATACCTTACATTTTTATTTAAATTTTATGTTTTGGTGTAAACTCTTATTTAGAAGTCGTATTAAGTCATTATTTTTTATTATATCTTTTTAAGATAATTTTTTAATAATTTTTTTAATACAACAATAATAATTAAATATTTTTCATTAAGTTGAGTCGGTTAAATAAATCAAATAACGTCGTTATATATTATCATAAAGTATTTTTTAATACTTAATAAAAAATATTAAATAAAAAATTTTACTAGAGCACTTGTTAAAAATGTAAAATAATTTTTTATAAAAATAAAGTATTTAGTATATTAAGAATTAAAAAAAGTAATTTTCATTCAAAACTTTTTATATTAATTTTTTTAACAAATATGCTTAAACCCTAAATAAAAAATTAAAAATAGTTAATGTCGTAAGAACATACAAAAATGGTTTGATAATTTTTATTTAATAAATAAGAGAATTATTAAAAAAATTTAAAAATATAAATTATAAATTTTATTAATAAGTATCTTAAAAATACTTATTAAAGACATTAAAATAAAATATTTTAAATATAAATAAGATATTTAATGTATTAAAAATTAAAAAAATATTTATAATTTTTTATTTTAATATTTTAACAAATGTGTTACTTTTTAACAAATTTTTAAATTATTTTTAGATGTTGTTAAGAAGAGGATCTTCTAAAATAATTTATAAATAAGTAAATATTTATTAATTATTAATTAATAAATTCACTTATTAATTAATAATTAATAAATACTTACTTACTCATAAATTTGCAAATCTTTGTTACTAATTCCTGAGTCGAGAAAAGCGCATCATGTTGATGTGCATATAGCATTTTTCAAACTTACAGCTGAGTCGGTTGGGTACATGACAGCACTGTGGCACGATTCCCAACATCTGGCTCTGGCTCTGGCTCTGGCTCTGGCTCGGGTCATTAGTTAATGTTGGTTTGGTCCCATTCATGTGTGTTCCACTCATCTAGTGGACCCCACTTTTTGACCGCCCTCCTCTCTCGGGCTCCACATCTGACAGGTCCATTCCAGCTGCCAGGTAACCATTTGTTCCTAGGTTCTTTTCAAATCCCAAAATTTCCAATTTTCTTTTGGTTGGAAAAGTACGTATATCGTATGCTCCAAATTTCACCTAATAATATTGTATAAATAACATTTTATATATTAATATTAATATTAAAAATGTTATACTGAAAATGTTTAATTTGCGTTTTTTTTGTTTTAAAATTGAATACATAATTTCATTTAAAACTAAACATATAAATAATATTTATTTTCAGAAAATTATATGCAAGTGATTTTATCATTTTAGTTACAATAAAAATATGAAATTGCAGTTGTATAACTCCCCAATATTGATTCCCTTCCATTGTTATTTTCTTCTAATGTGACTAAGATTGTAAGAATAATTTTTCTTTTGTTTGTTTATGGTGCTTTCTTTTGAAATAATATTTGCAGTCACAAGCGTCGGAGATATTCTCGAGCATACATAAATTTCAAGTGTCCTGATGATGTTTTCGAATTTGCTAAGTTATTTGATTGGACATGTTTTTGTTAACAAGCGAGGTAATTGACAACACATGTTTTATTTCTTCTTTTTTTTGTTGCTCTTTGTAGTGGACCATTGTGTTTCATTATGCATGGGATCTCTGAGGTGTGTTTTAATCTTCTTTCTCACTTTTTAAATTTATATTGGTTTAATGAGATAATTGCAGTGTGATGAACTTGGTCCACACTTTTGTGCCGTCTTCCAATAGAGGTTTGTGCTTGGCTTCACACCGCTGTATCGCTACCCTTCAGAACTCGCCAAATCTCGTTCCTTATTGGTCATTCCCACCTGTTCTTACATCTCTCTGTGAGTTCATTCTCAACTTTTCCTCTATGATTGTGGCTGCGAAGAGTCTCCAAGATGTAGTGTTCGTGTAAACTTGTGCTGAGTGTATACATTTTTAAGTGCTTTCCTATCTGTTAATTTTTAGTGTCTGTCTACCTATGTATAGTTAACTTTCAATGTTCATTTTCTGATAAATGATATAACACTTTCTTTTATGGTTGGCTTGAAACTGTGAATGACAAAAACATAAAGTTTATATAAAAGTAGTCAATCATTGGAATGGAAACTTTGAATGATAGGGAAACTTGATCATTGAGTGCGTGTTTGGATATCAGTCACCCTCAGCAAACTGATATTTGTAGTTCTTGAAGGACGTAAAATTATGTTTGAGTTTTTTCAACCTCAATTTGCTTCAAAATAATTTAGCGCCAAACATACGTTGGCTAAGAAGTAAGAAATTCTTGCTTTTGTATTAAAATTGTTATCCCAACTCACTTTTGAGGTCAAATTTTTTAAACAAAATTTACGTTATTACAAACTCACTTTTAATTAAACTTAAGTTTACAAATACACTTTCAACTAAACTTAAGTTTACCAACTCTAATCCAAATAATTTCTTTTATGCTTGGCTTGAAACTGTGAATGACAAAAACATAAAGTGTATATAAAAGTTGCCTGAATATATTTATATTTAATATATAAAAGAGGAAGATTAAGGCAAGCGATGTGGGACTCTTAACACCCTCTATAGAGTATATAACGCGGCCTAACAAAAATAGACACAGGAATATGAAATATTGTCTCTGATACCATGTTAGATTACAACTTAAAATCAATTGACATTAAGAGGAGTGACCCAACAGATATATAAACCACACCTAGAAGACTGAGACAGGCGATGTGGGACTCTTAACAGATTATATCCAATTTGTTTTAAATAGATAATAAAGTCTTGAATTTTTAATGCTTTGCATCTTGATCTTCATTTAGATAATATTGGAAACCTTTATGACAAAACATCTTACTTTAATGCCTCATTGTTGTGATTTGTAATTTATTTCTTGGCATTTAATTATCTGTCTGTCCTTACTTTCCCCTAGATGTATTCAGATCAATGTAGACATATGCTATAGATAATTTCTTTATAGCTTTTTGTCTCATATTCCATTCAAACTATAGGGTGTATGTTGACAAAAGCAATGAGGACGACAATTATATGTATTTCCATCAAATTAGGGACACATCTTGATATCATGCTTCTGATTTTATATGTATTTCCATCAATGAAACAGATGTTGTTAATGCAATTAATAGGACAATTATCACTTATGGCCAGTAATATATCATAATGTGCCCCTAATTTGCCATAGGCTTTTTGCTTCTTTGTGTTAAAATTTCAAAAGTATATGTATACGTATCTCCAAATATCACAGAAAATTACCAAATCATGCATGCTAGAATGTATGTAGTTTTTCTCCTCAGAAATGACAGCTATGTGTGCGTCAGCAATTCTGAAAAATGTGAGGTATATTGCATCATATGCTAAACTATATGATCCCTCGCATTAGCTAAGAAATGCCTCTTCTCAATTAAAATTGTTTATATTTGAAGTCAAAAATAAAAAAGAAGAAAAAAAAGAAATGTGTAGATGAAACGCATGAAATATTTAAACTGTTATTTGACAATGTATCCATGTGGAATTTCATGCTAGCTAATCTGGAAGTAAGGAAAGGACACATGATGCAAAAACAAAGCATTTTCCCTTCTATGAGACTTTGCACAGGGGTGTAATATTTTTATGACAAAAGAGGGTTTAAGTCTTATAGCAGCATCTCACGTATTCATCATATTTGGGAAGAACCTTTTCACTTATTTTGCAAGTATGAAAATCATTCTTTTTAATTTTCTATTGGGTCTTTTGTCTTCTTTCTAATTGGTTTTAAATTAATAATCGTCTTAATTGTTTTAGTGCTTTGGCATCTTGATCTTCATGCTGATAATATTGAAAACATTAATGACTAAACATTTTGCTTTGACGCCTTCATTGTTGTATTTTGTAACTTATTTCTTGGCATTTAATTATCTGCCTGTCCTTACTTTCTCCTACACGTATACAGATCAATGTTGACATATGCTATAGCATCAAAGATTTCCTTTTTTGTCCCCTATAGTCATTAGTCCTCTGAGTTTGCAACAGGGGTAGCCATCTTACTCAGGCTCATTGTTATATCCTATCTTTCTCATTGTCACATCCATTTTGCCGAGGAGAACTTCAGTTTTTTCTTTTGCCACAAATTTGTACTCATAAAATTCATATTCATCCAAGGTCAATAGTGGAAAACTAGTTAATCTCCCAGTTATTTCGGTATTATGCAATGGCTCGATTGAACACATGTTTAGTGATACATGAAGGTTTGCATAATGATCAAATCACGCAGCGGAATAACATAATAGCAATTCAAATATGATCATTTTGTGTTTAAATTTATTCTAACACTATGAAGATAAATTCATAAATATTTGGTGAAAGATTCTTGATACTTTAAATTTTTTTTCGATTGTATGAAGACTCTATGCGTATCCACACCAAGACCAAACATTGCTATTAACTTCTTTGAAAGATGGAACTTATACAAAAATTTGAGAATAAAGAATCAGAACAAAAAATAATTTTTTGTTTTGTATATATCAGTATATATCTATCTTGTTCACTTCATTTAATAATTTCTCTTTGCTGCACATCTCCTTAAATAGTCATACGTTTTTTGGTGTAGCACGTACTGAAGAACTTGTGCAACAAATGCTTGGAGCAACAAATAAAAAATAAAGTCCAACTGCAGCACGTTTGCTACAAGTCCAACTGCAGCACGTTTGTTGCAAGTCCAACTGCAGTACGTTTTTAGCAGCAGCATGTCTGCTACATGCTTAAAAGAAGTCAATACGTGCAATAGCAATTTTGCTACTTTGAGTAACAAAAAGTCCAACTTTGGAGAAAATTTTGCTAATTTGAGTAACAAAAAGTTCAACTTGGAGAAATTTTGCTACAAAAAGTCCAACGTGCAATCTGGTGGAAGATTCTTAACTAATAGGATTTGGTTGCTTGTTGACCTTTCCAATAGTACTATTACTGATTGCACGTTGCCTAGTAATTATAGCACTATTACTATTTGCACGTTACAACACTTTGGAAACTTTATTTTTTTTCTTCGGATAATTGTATCATATATTAATTATATTCTAAGTACTAGTAAAGAATATAATAATATTTCATTTAGATTAAAAAATTATTTATTTGATTAAATTAAATTCTCTAATTTAATTTATCAAATAATAAATTAAATAATTTTTTAGTAAAGATTGAAACACTCGTTAGTGTGTGACCCCATAGGTTCAATACTAAGTCGGTAGTAAATTAGTCGAACTAAATTACTAATTAAGGTTGGTGTCTAGTAACACTCATTAACGATCGGATAGCATGAAGTAATATCTTTTACTTTTCAAGAACCTTTAGAAGAATAATGCAATGTTTTCTTCCATCATTCCAGCTCCGAGTTAACCTTAGAGTATGGTATAATTGTCAAACTTTAATAAGTAAACCTTTTAGAAGAATAACCAACTAGTGAATGACTTAAGAAACTCATTTATTCAGTCATTCAATTGCCTTGGGCAAGGTCTTAATTTTGTTGTTATAATCATAGAGCTTAAACTCATTACCAAGAGTTGATGGATTCATTCTTGATATATAATTAATCCTACAAGTATTTAGTCATATCCAATATCCATTCAACTAGTGCCCTAGGGCATTAAGTATTCAAAATCAAAGTATAACAAGTAGCTTGTTAATTACTATGATAATCTCATGTCAAAGGAAAAGTTTGTACCATGTCCTTCATGAGAATATCCTATTGACAGATTAACGGTAATATAATTTCTCAATTGAGTCAGTTCAATAATCATATCTCCATATGCATCATCTATATATGTGAATTAATAAATAAGATCTATTAATCTCTATCCAATAGAGACAATCACACATATATTGATCTATCTAGATTATCAATGTCCTATTCTTAATAATCCTACGATTAAGAACATTTTAGATTAAATTATAAATAAGAACTTACCTCTCATTATCATAATTTCTATCATGATGATAAGTGCTTAAATTTAATCAAGGACTTTGTCACATAATTAAATGACAAATAAAACTAACATATAATGAATGTCATGTTATTTATCAAAATAAAATGATTACAAGTGTTCTAAAAATTACATAATATATTGGATATAGGGCATATCAATTTTTTTCTAACAATACATAGACAAGACACCACGCTGACTTTCTCCTCAACTGTAAGATTGGAACTTCCCATGTCATATGTAGCAAGAATCTTTCAGCTGTTAGGTTGGAAACAACCAGAGTGTATGTTATTTTTTCCTTTTCCTCCATCTATATATGTCACCTTTTGTGCTTTTGGTTTTGGTGTCTATGAACTATGAGTATTGCTCTATAAGTATAGATAGTTCTTGAACCTCTAAAACTTCTTAACCAAGCAAATGTCCAGCTTGATATGACACAAGGCACACTTGGAGGGGTGGCTAAGTAACATGTTTTCTACTATTAGATCCCGTTTGATATGAATAATAAGATAAGACTTGATAGTATAAAGTTTGATAGTATAAGGTCTAATACGTAATGATTGGAGATATTGAAATGTTTAAAATTATAATAGAAAAGTCTTTATAACATCTTATACATCAAAACTCAATTAGACATAATTTCACTCCCCAAGACTTGATTAAATTATCCATTATTTTAATATATAAGATAAATTTAATAAATAAACTTATATAATATAATATTTACATCAAATAATTGATAAGATTATAATATATTATATTAATTTATCATATCAAATCTAATATAACATTTTAAACATGTCCTTATATTTTATCTATTTATGGACATATATTCCCTTGATCAAATTTGTATAATGGGTGTCTGTTTTCCTCTTTTCTTTGTCTGATAATAGATTGTTGGAGAAGAGCTTAGCATCCAACTTGGGATGGACTCAATCTTTTAGGTGCCTACTTGCTGATTGGCTAATAGAGGAGTTTCCAGACTAGGCTGTACAAGTATAAGACAAATCTGTGATGTTTGCATTTGTCATATCTAGACTAGAAGATATATCTTCCAAGTTGCCACATCTAATATCATATTACTTACAGTCAACTTATTCTGGGTGTTAACTTTAATGCCTGTGCATCTAATGACCTCGTGCTCATATGTGGCTATTTTCTTTTTTTTTTAGGGTTCTCAATGAAGGTGTTGGGAGTAATTCCATCTTTGGTTAGTCTAATGTACGTGGATGGCATCAGGATGTGATTTTTTGGGTTAGGAATTGTAACAATGAATGTATTTTTTTGGCTAAGCACTCAATGAATGTACTTTTGAACTTCAATGCGGTTTTTAATTTATCTTTTTGCTTAGTTATATATTATTGTCAATTCTTCCAAACACAATTTTCTAATTCATAATTGACAAATTCCTGTAAGAATATCTGAAGCTTACTATGATGGGATTTTAATTCGGTAAAAGAGTATTGATGCTGAGTGTCTGTCCACAATACTGGCAAGCGTGTTATAAAATCAAAATTGATTGTAATGGTATGTAAATTATTAGTTCAATGAGAAAAGAAGAAAGAAGGGAAGAAAAATATGTTTTTACCTTATAAAATTAATGAGATGTATTTTTTAAATTAAGAGATAAAAGTTACCCGTTCAATATAACTTCACTAGTATAATATAATTAGATATAAGAATCATGATTTATTTTTAATACAATATATTATATAAATTTTACACTTTATAGTTAATTTAATAATCCCTTTTTATTTTTGTCAATATTCTTCAGATAGAATTATCTATCATTTCATGTCCAATCCATGCAGTGAATGATCGGTGGAGGAAAGGAAGATTGGTCACGCAACGCAATGCCTACACCTACTCCATATCTCACGTCAGACTGTAATTTTGGACTGTTACATCTTCTCCATCGCATTTCACTTTTAGTTTGCACTTTGTACTTCAAAAATATCATCTTATACTTTTAAAAAGATGTATAAATATTATTTATATTATTTTTAAAAAATATAATTAAATAAAAAAATGATAAAAAAATATATATAAATAAATAATATTAAATAAAATATAAAAAAATATATATACTATTTAAGAATATAAGTGTTATTTATACTTCGATGTCTCGGGGTTGTTTGGTTTCTGTAGTCTGTGAAGTAATTGCTATTCCTATTTTCATCCATTATTAGTTGGAGTATTTAAGATCTGGTTCCGGCCCGTCTTATTAATTTGAGTGGACTTAAATTTAACTGAGACATATTTAGATTTTTAAAATTAGATTTAATATATTTTTGAATTAAGTTTGTATTATATTTTCAGTTGTTTTAAACTAATTTGATATTATAAATTATTTTTAAACTTATATAATAATTTTTTTTGATTTAAATTGATAAATTTTACATAATATAATAATATATTTATGTTTAATGTTATTTATTTTAAAATATATATTGTAAAGTATTATTTAATTTTAATTTTTTCCTTCTATAATTTTTTAATTTAATTATACATAATATTTAAATTTATACAAAGATTTCTATAATATCAAGTTAGCCCAATTTAGGTTCGGTCATTATCAATTCATGATCAGGTCAGGTTTAAGTTCAAAAAAATATCTTGATCAACATATTATATCAGATTCGAATTAAGTCAAACTCATCTCAACTCATTTTATGTACACACCTAATTACTAGGCAAGTCTTATAGCTACGTTTATTATAATTAAATAAGTTTAAAATTTTAGTTAATTTTAACCCCATATTCATGGCCATGCATATTAAGGTTGTAAGTGAGTAATTTGGTTTGATTTGATTCTTGAGAAAAAATAAATCTGAACCAATTAAAATTAATTAGTTTAGTTTGGTTCGATTTTTTTATTTTTTGATAGCTAAATTTGAACCAAACTGAATTGAACATCTACGAATTTATTTGGTTTGGGTGATCAGGTTGATTTTTTTTAACACAAAATTAGCTAAACAATTATACATACAATACAGAAAAGTGTAAATAATATATCCTAAATTCCAAATAATATTAGAGCATAGACTAACATTTGCTCTTCCATCAAGCAATGAACATTCAATTTCAAGTTGAGTCACATGATCATTGGTGTTTAAGATTTCATGTTTATATCAAACCCAAAATATCAAAATAGTGAGAAAAAAAAAATAAGTATCAAAAGTTCAAAATTGTACATAATATCCCTTGTGCTGGTATATATCTTAAAAAAAATTGAGTTGACTCAACATTGGTTTGAACTTCAGCTTTTTATTTTTAGAATTCCTTCCAAAATTCAACCAATTTAAAAAATATCTGTATGATACTAATGATGCTGACTTAACAATATGTTATAAGCTAAACACTTGCTCTAAGTTAATTCTGTACAGATCTGGGGAAGAGACAGCACAAAACAAGTCACAAGACCAGCAGTCATATATAATATCACTTCTCATCCTGTCAAATGAGAACATCAAAGCATGTTATCATACTCGCAAAAGTTGATTACACAAAGTTTGAAATACTATTAAGGCTTAGTAAAGTAACATGCAAGTTTACCCAGAAAAGTCAAATGCAATTCCTCACATAAAGAAACTAGAAATATATAAAGAAATGCGTAGACAAATCTTATAAGAAAAATTTCTTTCACATATCTTTTGTTGAGAACTTAATTTTAAAGAACTTTTTAAGAAAAGCGACTTAGCTAATTGTATAACTAGTAATAGGATTTTCAACTCATAACCAAGTAGTGAAGCACATCCAGAATCAAAATCATAATATAATGACGGAAACATTGACGATGTATTTGATATCTTCTCTACTTTATGATAGTGGTACTAGTCTCATGCATCTCAATCCATGGTTTTCATTGAATTTAAAGCAACTCTCTCCACTTTTTTTTTTTTGTTTTTTCACAACAACAAAAAGTTACATTCGTTAAACATCCCTATGACAAGTAAAATAAAATATTTACTTTTATTTTTTTAGCAACTTTTTTTTTTCACCTAGTAAAAGAGATGTTTGAAGAATTTTTACAAACACAAAATAGATTTTTTTAGCATCATACCAATAGACCTCAACAAGTCCCCTTCGTAGTTCCAGATTGCCACTCCTATTCCTGTTGCGATCGAGATCGCGACGAAAAATAGCAACTCGTAAGATTTTAGAATATGAAAATGGAGTCGCCACTAACTTTATTTAAATTAGGAAAAATTATAAAACCCTTATTAGAAAATGGTCTTTGAGAATCAGATTGGATTCAGGAGTCGGTTATGCTTAGGGAAGGGTGAAAACTTAATCCCACGGCACCCCTAACGCACCCGTCCTAAGACGTTACCTTAAGTCAGTTGTGCAAATTCTTGATAATCTCAAATATATTTATTTTACTCTTTTTTTTAAAAAAAAAAGGCAATGTAACTATCTTATTTTTTTATTTTTATTTATTATTTTAAAAAGCAAGAAAGAAAAAAAATCAAATTGTGAAAATTTATTTTTTTTTGGCTTGACAGAATAAAGATTCTGCTCCTACGTATCCTCAGGTGTAATGAGAAAATCAAAGTCACGTAGTTCTCTAGAAAATAATTGTGAGTTAGCTTGATTTTAATTTAAAAAAAATTCATTTTTAAAAATTTGGAATAACAAGTCGTCGCGACTCTGTTAATCAAATTAAAGATTGAATAGGTGAAACTCGTGTCACGCTAGAGACGTCACCCACTGATTATCAAATTTGTTATAAAATTTTATTTAAAAAATTATCTAAAAAAAATTGGTTGATTTTATTTTTTATTTTTTTAAAAGAAACAATTTAATTTTTTTTTTGAAAAAAAATTAAATTAATAAGTCGTTGCGACTTTGTTAATCAAATTAAGGATTGAATAGGTGAAGTTCGCGTCATACTAGAGACGTCACCCACTGATTATTGAATTTATTGCAATTAAATAAAATTTTAATGAATAATTTTTTTTAAAAATGTACAAAAAAAACAAAAAAAAATGAATAAATAAATAAGCAAATCAAACTAACAAATGAATCAACACGTATATATAAAAAAATAATAAAACAAAAAAATAATAGAATAAGCAAGCTTACCTCCAAGGCGTAAAACAAAAAAATATTATGCTCAAAGAAGACCTCATGCGTTCTCCTCAAATCAAGCCTTGAAAAGCAACTCACTTGCAAGGGAAAAAAAATACTAAAGTCTCGGGCTCTTGTACTTAGTATTAAGCCCAAGTAAAAAAAATACTAAACTTCTCGAACTCTTATACTTAGTATTAAGTCCAAGTGTGTAATTTTTGAGATGCCTAAAATAATTGAGAACCACCTCTATATATAGGAGAAGGGGGAATGAAGGAGTATGACTTCTCCAATGTGGGACTTAGTGATACAATGAATCTAGACACATTCTCCTATGTGAGACTTAGTGGTACAATGAACCTAAACACCTTAGTTTTTTTTAATTTTTTTTTATTTTTTTAGATTTTAATTTTTTTTTAATTTTTAGAATTTCTCCCTTTTTCATTTATTGAATTATTTTTTTTCTTTTTAACACAATGCCCCGGACAAAATTGGGTGTTCACAGTTGCCCTTCTTTACTTGTTTCTTACTAGATAAAAAGAACAACTGTAGTTTTTCATTTTACCACTGTAAGGAACGAGTAAAGACATGAACTCAAATTTTGTTCGAGAGCGAAAAGAAACAAAACAATGCAAAGAGCGATGCACTCAATGATAGAAACTTAAATGACAGAGAGCCGATGCGCTCAAAAGTAAAAGACAGGAATTTAAAAGACAGGGAGCTGATGCGCTCGAAAGTAGAAGACAGGAGCCAATGCACTCAAAAGAATTGACAGGAATTAAAAATGCATAGAGCCGATGCGCTAAAAAGAAAAGACATGAATTTAAAATGCATGGAATACATGGAGCTGATGCGCTCAAAAGAAATTAAAATGTATGGAGTTGATGCGCTCAATAGAAAGTAAAATGCATGGAGCTGATGCGCTCAACAGAATTTAAAATGCATGGAGCCGATGCGCTCAACAGAATTTAAAATACATGGAGCCGATGCGCTCAAAGAAATTGACAAAAATTTAAAATGCATGGAATGCATGGAGCCAATGCGCTCAACAGAACTTAAAATAACAATAGGCAATTGAGTCCCAAAATTTAAATGACAATGGGCAACTGAGTCCCAAAATTTAAAAGACAATGGGCCACTGAGTCCCTGAATTTAAATAACAATGGGCAACTGAGTCCCTGAATTTAAATGACAATCGACAACTGAGTCCCGAAATTTAAAAGACAATGGGCAACTGAGTCCCAGAATTTAAACGACAATGGGCAACTGAGTCCTGAAATTGAAAAGACAGGCAGGCTACTTTGCTCCCGAAATTTAAAAGACGGTGGGCTACTGTGCTCCCAAAAAATAGAAATTTAAAAAGGCAATAAGCATCTTGATTCAAAAAGGTTTTTCTTCTTTTTTTTTTTTCTTTTTTTTTTTTTTTTTTTTTTTTTTTTTTTCTTCTTTTTCTTTTTTTTTTCTTTTTTCTTTTCTTCTTTTTTGTTCATTTCTCTCTTTTTTATTTTATTAAAAGTCCTTTGAACCAACGACGACTTTTGGAAAGCTTTGACCAATCAAAACTCTTGTTCACATGCTTTTACTCGTTGGACCTGATAACCTCGATCCTTCTTACTCATCCTTTCTTTCCTTTTTCTTTTTCTTTCTCTTTCCTTATTTTTCACTCTCAACTCTCCTTTTGAGAAATGAGATGATCATTTCTTGTCATGAACCCTTGTTCGACTGAGTCCTTGCTAGAAAATTTTACCCCAGTATTTCACTTTGTCTCTCATCTAGTTGATTCCTTGCAACTGCTTGATAACTCAATCACTGTCTGTGTTGTTACTTCTTTCAACACATTTTCTCTTTAGTCCTTCAAAAATTTTGCCCCAGTATGACTAACTGAATGCAAACGAAATTGCCCCTATGTAGCTGATCAAACGCAATTCAAAGTTGCCCCAGTTTGGTGCACCCTTCAAGGCATTTCAGGCCAACTTTCTTTGAGATTTTGCGTTGCTTATTTATTTGCCCTAACTTTTACTTAGACCGCCCTTTTGGATTTTCAGACTAACGGACTCTTTTTTTTTAACATTTTGCTTAGGATGCCCTTTCGAGTTTTCAACCTAACGAGTTTTTTTTTTCTCTAACTTTTGCTTAGGTCGCCCTTTTGTGTTTTCAACCTAACGAGGCTCTTTTTTTTTTGGTACATCCTATTTTCCTTCAATTGGGGCTTCCAATTTCTCTTCGATCTGAATTATTCATCAGGAGATTATCATTAGACGGTCAAATCATAATGTTGTACTCATGTTCACCTTACCTGAAGCATTACGTAACAGACATACATGGATTCAAAAGTGCAACAGAAAAGGAATTTACAAACCGAGTGACCTTTTTTATTTTGGAAGTATGACTACACAAAGGACATTTACAAAGGATAAAGACACAATAAGTAGAATAGTGAGAAAGCCAAAGGTTTTTTTTTGTTTTATCAGGTATCTACAAAAATCTACTCTCGTGTAGGGTATCAAATGAATTCGACTCAGGATATGTCATTTACGAATAAAATTGTCTTAGTGTAGGTCATTTAACAACAAAAATTTGCCCCAATGTGGGATAATTGAATTTTTTTTTGCCCCAGTGTAGGTCAAATTGAATCAATGAAAAATTGTCCTAATTTAGAGTCAAATCGTGCAGGGTAGAAACTTGTCCTAGTGTAAGACTCTTTTTTCTTTTTTTTTTCTTTTCTTTTCTCTTTTTTTAAAGGAGCAATGAACTAGATACTTAGATGAGCATAACCTTTGTCTCAAAATTAAAGTTAATGAAAATGACAATAACCCCTCATTGATCAGAATGGACTTTTTGAGGCTTGTAATGTGACCAAGGCTGGGGGTTATGAAAGAAAAGATATAAGGTTCAAACAAGTGTTTAAGGGTTGAATGAGACCAAGGATCCTTGTTAAAAGTTAAACTTTGTCAATTGTCTTTACGCTTCCAAACGCACTTTTCTCTTATTGTTCCTCATTTCTTCCCTTTTTCTTTTCATTTTCTTTCATCTCCTTTGTCATGGCCTATTTCATTCTATTTTCTTTCTTCTTTTTTTCCATTCTCTTTTTTTTTTTTTTTTTGTTTTAGTTTTTTCATTCTGCCTCTTTCACCCTTTCTTCTTTTTCCCCTTTCCATTATGCTTCAAAATAGTCACCATGACAATTAACCTTTGTTTTGTGCTATCCCCTAGTGTAGGGGTGATTCTTATCCAGGGTTTATTGAAGAAAAGTTTCAAGCTCAAAAAGGAACAATGAGAGATAATGAAAATATGAATTCTTGTGAAGAATAGAGAAAGATGGCCAATCTTCATTTCAAATCTTGATTGCTCATTTTCAAAAATTTTAACTTAGAGACAAAAGGATAATGCACACCAAGTGATTACTTCTTTGCTCCCTTTTATTTTTCTTTTTTTTTCTTGATTCATTCTTCTTTTTTTGTTTTTGTTTTGTTTTGTTTTTTTGCAAATGGCACTTGCACACGTGGACTTTATGACTAATGACATCTATCAATGCAAGAATTGGAGTCCAATGGGGTCCAACACAAGGAAGGCAGTTTGAAGAAACGAAAGAGAATAAATGTCAAGAAAGACACTGTAACGAAAATGAAAAGAAACAAGATATCCATACAAATTTATTACATTAATGCTTCAAGAAAGTTAACATAAGTCCATCATCACTGATTTTTTATGGCAATCACTTCAATCAACTCCTCAGATCTCCAATTGTTCAGAGGTTTCAAGTTGATGGAGGGCGAATGGTGTAGGCAGGGTAAGATAGTGGATGGTGGGTTTGGTTTTGCATGTAGCTCACTTCTAACTCCTTTTCCTTAGGGGAAAAACTCCTTTTTGAAACTACTTTCATCATTGCCAGTTGACAATTTACCATCTTTTACCAAAATTTTAATCCTCTCCCCGACAGTTATTAATTCAGTAAAGTCTAGATAAACAGCGCCTGTCATTGTCTCAATATAAGGAGCTCCCAGAGTCCCTAAAAAATATGAGCACATTTCTGTCAACGTCAATGGTGGTTGCACTTGTGCTGCGAGAGCTCTCCATCTCTGGGCATATTGCTTGAAGGCTTCCTCATTTTTCTTTTGCATTGAGCCCAATTGTTCTCGGGTAGGAGCTGCATCCAGATTAAACTTATATTGATCCATGAATAGATTAGCTAATTTTGTCCAACGAGAAATCTTAAAGCGGTCTAATTGAAGATACCACTCTAAAGCAGGGCCTGTAAGACTCTCGTGGAAAAAGCTAATGAGGAACTTATCATCCTAAGACCAAACAGCCATCTTGGTTCCATAACTGATCAAATGAAACCGAGGGTTACCACTCCCATCATACTTGGCAAAATCAGGAATCTTGAAGTCTTTAGGGATTACAACATCTGTGGTAGGACACAGTGCTTCTATTCTAAAGGGACCGTAGGTACTAGAACCCTTGATTGCTTTGATTTGTTCTTCCATCCTTTCTATCCATCTTTCTCCCATCTTATCTTTTTGAATTGCCGCATGACCACTCCCAGCAAGAAATCCTGTTGTCATTGGGATGGACATATGTGGTTGTTCCCAAGTGAATTCAAGATTACCATGAACCTTATTTCAAGTATCCTCCGAAGAACGATACCCTTCTCTGATAGGAATCACTAGTGGTGCAGTATCCGAGGTCCTTCCCACAACAGGCATCTCAGTGGTGATCCCGAGGTTTGTCCTCATGGAAGTGATAGTGGGCAGGCGTGGATGTGCCCCAGCCACTCCTGTGCTTTCGACCGCCCCAATCAAGGTGAGAGTCTCCCTCATGGCCAACAACATTTCCTCCATTCTTCTATGAGATTCTGTCATTTCATTTATCCTCCATTCAATTTCATTGACTTTCATACTCAAGTTTCTGCCTTCTCTTTCAGCTGCAATTATTGCAAGCCTTGCTCGAGCCCTTGTATAGTAAACTCGGGTTTAATTGGTGTCTTTTTTCCTTAGTCGCACAATAGTCGTTGAACACGGTAACATCATACAATGAATGGGATGAAATGAATGAGATTAATGTTAGGTATAAGATGAGATAAATGAAATGAAAACATTTTTTTTCATATGCATGAATGAAAATGCATGATTTATTTTTTTTATATCATTTTTTAGAATGCTAAAGATGTCATGAAAATGCATGATTTTTTTATGAGAATGCATGGTTTATTTTTAATGCCAAGGATGTCATAAAAATGCATGATTTTTTTTTTAAGAATGCTAAGAATGACATGAAAATGTAAGATAATTTTTTTTAAGAATACTAGGAATGCTATGAAAATGCAAGATGATGTATTTTTTTATGCAAAAATGAATGACATGATTAATAGCTATAAAGAATAATTTTTTTTTACTAGGAATGAAAGCGTAAGATGATTTTTTTTTTAAATGCAAGAATGAATGGCATGAGGAAGAAACAAAGAAAAAGTACGCTCCCTTTGTGTCCAAACGGGATTGCCTTAAACTTGAGGATTTCTATCCAAAGAATTTATAGGTCCTTCTAATTTGTGAGAACTTTCATTGGGTGACTATTCTATTCTAAAGGCCTCTAGAGCTAAGTCCCATCTCAGAATGTTGACCACAAACAGTGAGTAAACCACTAAGTATGGGACATTCGTGAAAAAGGCATACTCTAGATAAGGTTTTCGCGATAACCAAACAGGATGTACATCCAAAATAGTTACCACTACGTAAACTCTACCTAACTTCGGCTTCACTTAGATCCGGGTATAGGGCCCCACTCGGATGTATGTGATAAACGTATAAGTGCAGTGTGTGTAAGGAGCATACAAACCTGTACAAAAATTTAAAAATACCAAAATTACCCCCCAACCTACAAAGACATATATACAACAGCCAGCCAACAATTCTCTACCTTAGGGTATCAACAATTAAGTACAAAATATATATACAAGTCACAATATACATAAGATAATGCTATCATATATTTACATAAAAGTACTAAATAAAATCTATTTACAAATAAATAAGAAAACAAAAAAAAGAACAAAAGGGGTAAAATAAATAAATAGAGATCGTTAATAATTTGCACAACTAACAAATATAGGCCTGACTCTCTAAATGTCCCCAGTGGAGTCGCCATCTGTCGCGACCGGGATCACGGTGAAAATATAACAACTCGTAGGATTTTAGAAAAAAGAAAATGGAGTCGCCACCAATTTTATTTAAATTAGAAAAAATTAGAAAACCCTTATCAGAAAATGGTCTTTGAAAACCAGATTAGATTCAGGAGTCAGTTATGCTTAGCGAAAGGTGAAAACTTAATCCCACGGCTCCCTTAACGCACCCGTCCTAAGACGGTACCTTAAGTCAATTGTACAAATTCTTGATAATCTCAAATATATTTATTTTGCTCCTTTTATTAAAACAACACTAAAAAAAATAATTTGTGAAAATTTAATTTTTGACTTGACAGAATAAAGATTCTACTCCTACGTATCCTCAGGTGCAATGGGGAACTCAAAGTCACGTAGTTCTCTAAAAAATAATTGTGGGTTAGTTGATTTTAATTAAAAAATAATTTTTTGAAAATTTGAATTAACAATTCATCGCGACTTTGTTAATCAAATTAAAGATTGAATAGGTGAAGTTCGCATCAAGTTAGAGACGTCACCCACTAATTATCAAATTTGTTACAAAATTTTTGTTTAAAATTATCTAGAAAAAATAAAATTGGTTGATTTTATTTTTTATTTTTTTAAAAGAAACAATTTAATAATTTTTTTTAAAAAAATTGAATTAACAAGTCGTCGCGACTCTGTTAATCAAATTAAGGATTGAATAGGTGAAGCTCGCGTCACGCTAGAGACGTCACCCACCGATTATCAAGTTTGTTATGATTAAATGAAATTTCTTTTTATTTAAAAAAAAGTTTTGAATCATTATGGATTAGTGATTTATTTTATTTTGAAAAAAATTTGAATCATCAAACTGTCACAACTTAGATAATTCTAAAAGGTGTAAGATTAACAAGCTGTCTAAACTCAGTTAATCCTGATTTATTCTTGAATTAATTTTAAAATAAAAAATTATACAAAAATAAATAAATAAACCAATCAAACTAACAAATGAATAAGTTAAAAATGAACAACACATATAAAAATAAAAATAATACAAAAAATAAAATGAAATAAGCAAGTTTACCTCTAAGGCGTAAAAAATGTTATGCTTAAAGTTATTGCACAGAACCCCATGCATTCTCTTCAAATCAAATCTTGAAAAGCAACCCACTTGCAAGAAGAAAAAAATTACTAAAGTCTCAGGTTTTTATACTTAGTATTAAGCCTAAGTAAAAAATTTACTAAAATTTTTGAACTCTTATACCTAGTATTAAGTTCAAGTATAAAAATTTTTGGATGTTCAAAACAAAAGAGAACCATACTTACATATAGGAGGAGCGGAGGGAGAATGAGCATGACTTCTCCAATGTAGGACATAGACACTTTAATTTTTTTTCAACCTTTTTTTTCATTTTTATTTTTTTATTTTTTTGTTTTTTTTTTTTTTTTTTGTTTTTTTACTAAGATGGGCTTATGTGTTTGGGCTAAAAAAAGTCAACAATGTGAATTTGAATTAATTGAATCTTTATTTTTCTTTTTTTCTTCTTTTTTCTTCTTTTTTTTAAAACTTTTTTTTAGTCCGGTCAAAATTAGGTGTTCACAGTTACCCCTCTTTACTTGTTTCTTATTAGATAAAAAGAAAAACAGTGATTTTTTATTTTATCGTCATAAGAAACGAGTAAAGACATGAATTTTTAATTTTGTCCGGCAATGCATAAGAAGATAAATGCAAAACAAAGTAAGAACAATGATAGGAAGTTAAAATGCAATGAGCCGATGCGCTCAAAAGTAAATGACAGGAATTTAAAATGCATGGAGTCAATGCGCTCAAAATAAATGACAAGAAATAAAATAGACAGGAGCTGATGCGCTAAAAAAAATGATAGAAATTAAAGTGCAAGGAACCGATGCGCTCAAAAGAATTGACAGAAATTTAAAATGCATGGAATGCATGGAGCCGATGCGCTCAAGGGTAAAGACAAGAGCCGATGCGCTCAAAAGAAATTAAAATGTATGGAGCCGATGCGCTCAACAGAAGAAAGTAAAATGCATGGAGCTGATGCGTTCAACAGAAATTAAAATGAATAATGCATGGAGCTGATGCGCTCAACAGAATTTAAAATGCATGGAGCTGATGCGCTCAACAGAATTTAAAGAGTAGGGAGTTGATGCGCTCAACAGAAATTAAAGTGTAGGGAGCCGATGCGCTCAACAGAATTTAAAATGCATGGAGCCGATGCGCTCAACAGAAATTAAAATGCATGGAGCCGATGCGCTCAACAGAAATTAAAATGCATGAAGCCGATGTGTTCAACAGAAATTAAAATGCATGGAGTTGATGCACTCAACAGAAATTAAAATGCATGGAGCCGATGCGCTCAAAGAAATTAAAATGTATGGAGTTGATGCGCTCAAAGAAATTAAAATGTATGGAGTTGATGCGCTCAACAAAAATTAAAATGCATGGAGCCGATGCGCTTAAAGAAATTAAAATGCATGGAGCTGATGTGCTCAATAGAAAGTAAAATGCATGGAATGCATGGAGCCGATGAGCTCAAAAGTAAAGACATGAATTTAAAATGCATGAAATGCGTGGAGCTGATGCTCTCAAAAGAAATTAAAATGCATCGAGCCGATGTGCTCAACAAAAAGTAAAATGCATGGAGCTGATGCGCTCAACAAAAAGTAAAATGCATGGAATGCATGGAGCCATTGTGCTCAAAAGTAAAGACATGAATTTAAAATGCATGAAATGCATGGAGCTGATGCGCTCAAAAGAAATTAAAATGCATGGAGCCGATGCGCTCAACAGAAATTAAAATGCATGGAGCCGATGCGCTCAACAGGAATTAAAATGCATGGAGCCGATGCGCTCAATGGAAAGTAAAATGCAGGGAGCTGATGCGCTTGACAGAAATTAAAATGCAGGGAGCCGATGCGCTCAATAGAAATTAAAATGCATGGAACTGATGCGCTCAACAGAAATTTAAAATGCATGGAGCCAATGCACTTTAAAATGCATGGAGCCAATGCACTCAAAGAAATTAAAATGCATGGAGCCGATGCGTTCAACAGAAATTTAAAATGCATGGAGCCGATGCGCTCAACAGAATTTAAAATGCATGGAGCCAATGCGCTCAACAGAATTTAAAATGACAATGGGCAATTGAGTCTCGAAATTTAAATGACAATGAGTAACTGAGTCCCGAAATTTAAATGACAATGAGCAATTGAGTCCTGAAATTTAAAAGACAATGGGCAACTGAGTCCCTGAATTTAAAAAATAATGGGCAACTGAGTCCTTGAATTTAAAAGACAATGAGCAACTGAGTCCCTGAAATTTAAAAGACAATGAGCAACTGAGTCCCTGAATTTAAATGACAATGGGCAACTGAATCCCTGAATATAAAAGACAACGGGCAACTGAGTTCCTGAATTTAAAAGATAACGGGCTACTGTGCTCGCAAAATTTAAAAGACAGGCGGGCTACTGAATCCCGGAATTTAAAAGACAAGCGGGTTACTGTGCTCCCGAAAAATAAAAATTTAAAAAAGCAATAGACATCTTGATCCAAAAATATTTTTCTTCTTTTTCTTTTTTTTCTCTTTTTCCTTTTTTTCTTCTTTTTCTTTTTCCCTTTTTCTTTTTTTTTTTTTTCTTTTTTTTTTTTTTTTTTTTCTTTTTCCCTTTTTCTTCTTTTTCTTTGTTTTCTCTCTCTCTTTTTTTATTTTATTCTTCTCCTTTTTGTTCCTTTCTCCTTTTTTATTTTATTAAAAGTCCTTTGAACCAACGATGACTTTTGAAAAGCTTTGACTAATCAAACCCTTTGTTCACGTGCCTTTCTTCCTTAGACCCTTCGGTTCTTTCCCTCTTCTTCTTCTTTCTTTCTTTCTTTTTCTGTTTTTTGCTCTCAACTCTTCTTTTGAGAAATAAGATGAACCATTACTTGGCTGATTCCTTGAGAGAAAATTTTGCCCCAGTTTTTAACTTTGTCTATGATCCAGTTGATTCCCTGCAACTGCTTGACAACTTAATCGCTGTTTCTGTTGCTACTCTCTTCAACATACCCTCTCCTTAGTCATTCAGAAAATTTTGCCCCAGTATGGCCAACTGAATGCAAACAAAATTGTCCCTGTGTAGCTGATCAAACACAATTCATAATTGCCCCAATTTGGTGCACCCTTAAGGAGTTTCAGGTCAAATTTCTCTGAGATTTTGCCTATTTATTTGCCCTAACATTTGCTTAGATTGCTATTTTGGGTTTTCAACCTAATGAGCTTTTTCCTTCTTTTTTTTATTTTCTATAATTTTTTGCTTAGGCCGCCCTTTCGAGTTTTCAGCCTAACGAGTTTTTTTTTTTTGCTCGAGTACCTCATCTTCCTTCAATTAGGATTTCTAAGTTCTTTTCAATCTGAATTGTTTATCAGGAGATTGACATTAGATGGTCAAGTCATAGTGTTGTACTCATGTTCACCTTACTTGAAGCATTACGTAACAGACACTCATGGATTCAAAAAAGTACAACAGAAAAGGAATTTACTAACTGAGTAACTTTTTGACTGATTTTGGGAGTATGACTATACAAAGGACATTTACAAAGGATAAAGACACAAGAAGTAGAATAGCAAGAAAGCTAAATGGTTTTTGCCCCAGTATGGATGTGATTGATCCTTACTCGACAACAGGTATCTACAAAAATCTGCCCTCGTGTAGGGTATCAAATGAATTTGACTTAGGGTATGTCATTTGTGAATAAAGTTGCCCCAGTGTAGGCCATTTGACAACAAAATTTTTCCCCAGTTTAGAGTCAAATTGAGCAGAGTAGAAACTTGTCCTAGTGTAAGGTCAAATTGAACCAAAGAGAAATTTGCCCCAGTTTAGGATTGAATAGGGCAGAAACTCGCCCTGGTGACCAAAAGGTTTGTCCCAATGTAGGTCAAATTGAACTAGGGAGAAGAATGCCCTAGTGTGGGACCAGCTCGAACAGGGTAGAAAATTACCCGGGTATAAGTCTCTTTTTTCTTTTTTGCTCTCTTTTTTAGGAGCAATGAATTAGATACTTAGATGAGTATAACATTTCTCTCAAAATTAAAGTTAATGAAAATGACAACAATCCTTCATTGATCAGAATGGACTTTTTGAGGTTTGTAACGTGGTCAAAGCTAAGGGTTATGAAAGGAAAGATATAAGACTCAAACACGTGTTTAAGGGTTGAATGAGACCAAGAATCCTTGTTCAAAGTTAAACTTTGTGAATTGTCTTTGTACTTTCAAGCACACTTTTCTCTTACTGCTATCCATTTCTTCCCTTTTTCTTTTCACTTTCTTTCATTCGCCCTTGTCATGACTTATTTCATCTCATTTTTTTCTCTTATCTCCTTTTTTTTGTTTTTTATTTTTTGTTTTTTGTTTTTGCTTTTTTATTATTTTTTTTCATCATTTTTTTTTATTTTTACGTCTTGTCTCTTTCACCATTTTCTTCCATTTCCATTATGTTTCAAAACAGTCACCATGACAATCAACCTTTGCTTTGTATCATCCCCTGGTGTAGGGGTGATCCTTGTCGAGGGTTTATTGAAGAAATTTTCAAGCTCAAAAGGGACAACGAGAGATAATGAAAAGATAAATTCTTGTGAAGGATAGAAAAACATGGCCAATCTTCATTTCAAATCTTGATTGCTCATTTTCAAAAATTTTAATTTAGAGACAAAAGGCTAATGCACACCAAGTGATTACTTCATTGCTCCTTTTTTATTTTTTCTATTTAAATTAGGAAAAATTAGAAAACCTTTATTAGAAAATAGTCTTTGAGAATCAGATTGAATTTGAGAGTCGGTTATGTTTAGGGAAGGGTGGAAACTTAATCCTACGGCACCCCTAACGCACATGTTCTAAGACAGTATCTTAAATCAGGTGTGCAAATTCTTGATAATCTCAAATATATTTATTTTACTCTTCTTTTTTTTTATAAAAAAGGCAATGTAACTATTTTATTTTTTTATTTTTTTATTTTTATTTATTATTTTAAAAAAGCAAGAAAGAAAAAATAACCAAATTGCAAAAATTTATTTTTTTTGACTTGACAGAATAAAGATTCTGCTCCTACGTATCCTTAGGTGCAATGAGAAAATTAAAATCACGTAGTTCTCTAGAAAATAATTGTGAGTTAGTTGATTTTAATTAAAAAAAATTAATTTTTGAAAATTTGGATTTACAAGTCGTCGCGACTCTGTTAATCAAATTAAAAATTAAATTGGTGAAACTCGCGTCACGCTAGATACGTCACCCACTAATTATCAAATTTGTTACAAAATTTTATTTAAAAAATTATCTAAAAAAAATTGGTTGATTTTATTTTTTATTTTTTTAAAAGAAATAATTTAATTATTTTTTTTAAAAAAATTGAATTAATAAGTCATCGCGACTCTGTTAATCAAATTAAGGATTGAATACGTGAAACTCGCGTCACGCTAGAGACATTACCCACTGATTATTGAATTTATTGCAATTAAATGAAATTTTAATGAATAATTTTTTTGAAAATGTACAAAAAAATGAATAAATAAATAATAAATACATAAGCAAATCAAACTAACAAATGAATCAACACGTATATATAAAAAAATAATAAAACAAAAAAATAATAGAATAAGCAAGCTTACCTCCAAGGCGTAAAACAAAAAAATGTTATGCTCAAAGAAGACCCCACGCGTTCTCCTCAAATCAAGCCTTGAAAAGTAACTCACTTGCAAGAAAAAAAAATACTAAAGTCTCGGGCTCTTATACTTAGTATTAAACCCAAGTAAAAAAAACTAAAGTTCTCGAGCTCTTATACTTAGTATTAAGCCCAAATAAAAAAAATACTAAAGTTCTCGAACTCTTATACTTAGTATTAAGTTCAAGTGTGTAATTTTTGAGATGCCTAAAACAATTGAGAACCACCTCTATATATAAGAGAAGGGGGGAAGGAAGGAGCGTGACTTTTCCAATGTGGGACTTAGTGATACAATGAATCTAAACACATTCTCCCATGTGAGACTTAGTGGTACAATGAACCTAGACACCTTAGTTTTTTAAATTTTTTAATTTTTTTAGATTTTCATTTTTTTTAATTTTTAGAATTTCTCCCTTTTTCATTTATTGAATTATTTTTTTTCTTTTTAACATAATGCCCCGGACAAAATTGAGTGTTCACAATTCTATACATTCCCATAGATGGAAATCAGAGCAATTTATCATAGCAATCAACCTCAACAAGAAGATATGAATATTCTGTACAGATCTAGATATTAATTATTTCAGCATAGTGTGTATATTTCAAATCCAATTAATCATAGCAATCAACCTTAACAAGAAGCAGAGCAGAGCAACGGCGACAAGGAGCGCGACTAGAGTAAAGCAGGAAGTGAGCGACTAGACCAACGCGACCAGAGCAGACCAGCGAGAGCAAGCATGATGAGAGTAGCACGACCAGCAAGCATACTAACGCGACCAAACCAGAGCAAGAAGCGCGACCAGAGCAGCAAGCGACAGCCAAACCAAGGAGAGCAAGCGACGACCAGACCAGAGCAGCAATCGAGCGACAACAGGGGTAGGAACAAGTAGCGGTAGGGTTCAAAGGAGAGAGTAGGTAAGAGCAAAGTAGCAAAGTAGCAAGCGAAGAAAGAAAGAAAGTAATGATAAAATCAAAACTTTCTAAAGTTAAAGCAGGAGGTAGCACAGCAGCTAAGTATAAAAAAATAATTTGGTTTGCTTTGGTTCGGTTTGGTTTTAAAATTTCAAATCCGAGAACTGAATCAATTAAGCTTTAATTGGTTCAGATTTTACCCGAACCAACCAATATACTCAAACCAAACCGAACTAACTTAATTGATTCGGTTCAGATTGATCGAATTAGTCAGGTTATCCGAACTAATTTACACTCCTAATGCATACAATGGACCCATTATGTTTTGGGTCTATTGTTGTGAGCCATTGAATTAGTGAAATACAAAATAGACGATTTGGATGGAAGATGGACTACCTTTTTAGTCGATTGTGAGAATGAAAACTTTGTTCGTTGAGGGATTTTTTTTTTGTTTTTGGTCTAGTGAATTTTTTTTTGTTAATCTGTTAACCTTGTCTATCAAGGAAGGGCAGAGTGGGCGCGCGATTTGGCAGTTGTGGGCAATGGAGGACAACAGTGGGTGCGGCGTTTGACAGCTCTAGTCTGGTTCTGGTTCGACTCCTGCACGGCGCGGCGATGGCTCTCCAATTTGGATATGGTGAGGTGGCTCACAATTCTGGAAGAGATCTTATTTGCACGGCTCCGATCCAATCCACGTCGAGCTCACCTCATCACCCTCTTGCGCGATCTAGTGGTTCTGGGTAGCGGATGATGACAGCGAGAACAATGTCTGACTCTCTAGTTTGGTTTTGGTTCGGTTTCGGACTGCATGACAGTGGCTTGTAAATATGGATGTGGTGAGGTGGCTCACGGTTCTGGCAGAGTAAGGAGCGGCGGTCGACGGAGGGCTCATGGTGGATATGGGTGGAGGTGCAAGGACAAGCTTGAGGAGTGGTGGCTGATGGTCGTGGTTGTTGTTGTGGTTCACAGATGGCAGAGGAAGAGAACTTTGGCTTGAGGAGTGGTGGCTGACAGCTGTGGTTGCTATTGCAATTTGCGGTGGTGGTTTGAGGCAGAGATGCGAGGACAAGCTTGTGACTTTGATGTAGGTTGAATGTTCTATTTTGGAGGATCCATGAATAATGGTTGCAACGAGATCTGTCACCAACCTCCTCCATAGAGGAGTGGGAATGATGCTTCAGGCCAACGATGGTGGCAATCTACTGGAGGAGTGGGAGTGGGTGATGGGTCAGGCCAACATTGATGTTCATTCCTTTTTTGTTGTTAAGGACTAAATTAAAATTTTTGAGATTAATAAGACTCAAGAATGGACCATTTTATAAATTACTAAAATATACTATAACAAGTATATCTAGGAGTCCATCCATAAATCCAAACTCAAAGCATCTACGGTAAAAGCCACCCATATTTATATGGAAAACACTAGAACTGAATATCTCTTGAAATTGACTCGACTGAAACACATGGGGCAACAATCTAATTCTACAAGTTGTTACTATATTCGTGCTCGTACATATATTAGGTAAATCTAAACACCCAATATGTGGCCTCCGTTCGTTTCTCTTTCCTATGAAGCAGTTCCTTCTTCTGCATGATATCATAATGGTAACATGTGAATGTTGAAATAATTTAAATAAAACTTGAAAAGCTATTGAGTAGGTAGATGCATTAAATGGTTTTTCTCTTCCTTTTTCACAATTTTTTTTTCTCATTTTTGTTTTCCTTTACAAAACATTTGCCTCTATTTAAGCTGAGTTCCTATACATCCATATGAAGGTTGGCAATCAAGTATTGTATAATAAAGATAAAACTAAAATTTTAGTCTCTGTATTTTGTATTTATTTTGCATTTAACTCTTATAAATATTTAAAATTAATTTTTATGCTTACAAATATTTTTAAAATATTCTCTATAATTAATTTTTGTTATAATACCATTAATTTAATTCTTACTAGACATTTTATTGAAGAAAAAATAACATATAAAAGAATATATATTGAACAAAAGAATACCTACTAAAAAGAAATGAGCACCTACAAGCACTTACTGAAATGTAAGAGTATCTATTAGACGTTTTACTATTATTCATAAGTGATCCTAATTTCTGAGAATTTTTTGAATTTCTTTTAATATGAATTAATATGCATATGTATATATGTCAAGATAATTAATATGTGATTATAAATTTTAATATATGTTTATGTGAGAAATAAATTTAATTTAATACTAATAATGCATGTGCACCTTTTTTTAAATTGTCATATGGGATGTCACATAACAGTTATTGAGATTATGTATCTGTCACATGACGAATTTTTAAACATATTATTTCATGTCAGAATAACATATGCAGAATATTAAGATATACCTTCTCTTTACATATTATTATATAATGATTATATGATGATAATTATATCATATGATTATATGATTTGAAGGTTTTATCAACTTAATATTAAGAGTATACAAAAAAATTTACTATATTTTTGTTTGTTTTAAAAAATACTTAATAAATTCATAGTTTCCTCATAATAAATTATATTTAATTAATTTTACTATATTTTCATACAAGATTTTCACTCTTGTGTGATATATATAAGTTTTGTAAGTAATATAGAATAATTATATATGAATTAATATAATAATTTGAAAATATAATTAATCTAGGTGATAGTACATATATAAGAAAGATGATATCAGATATTTTTTAAAAAATTTGAGATTTTAAGATCAATCACCAATAAAAAAAATTAATAACGTGGTCAACTAAAGATATGTGAGAATTTTTTTGAATTTCTTTTAATATGGATTAATATGCATAGGTATATATGTCAAGATAATTAATATGTGATTATAAATCTCTATATTTGTATGCGTGAGAAATAAATTTAATTTAATACTAGTGACATATGCGTACCTTCCTTCTAAATTATAATATGGGATGTCATATGTCCGTTATTGGGATCATGTAATTTTCATATGACAGATTTTTAAACATGTTGTTCCATGTCAGAATATAAAGACATATACCTTCTCTTTATATATTATATGATTATATGATGAATATATGATGATTATTATATCATATGATTATATGATTTGGAGGTTTTATCAACTTAATATTAAGAATATACCACAAAAATTTACTATATTTTCTTAGTTTAAAAAATACTTAATAAATTCTTAGTTTCCTCATAATAAATTAAATTAAATTACTTTTACTATATTTTCATGCAAAAATTTCACTTTTGTGTGATGTATATAAGTTTTGTAAATAATATAGAATAATTATAGATGAATTAATGTAGTAATTTGAAAATATAATTAATTTAGGTGATAGTACATATATAATAAAGATGGTATTATATACCTACAAAAATTTTAAAATTTTAAAATCAATCACTAATAAAAAAAATTAATAACGTGGTTAATTAAATATATGCAAGAATTTTTTTGAATTTCTTTTAATATAAATTAATATGCATAAGTATATATGTCAAGATAATTAATATGTGATTATAAATTTTATATTTGTATGTGTGAGAAATAAATTTAATTTAATACTAGCGACACATGTGCACCTTCCTTTTAAATTATAAAATGAAATGTCACATATCAATTATTGGATCATATATCTTACACATGACATATTTTTAAACATGTTATTCCATGTCAAAATGACAAATGTCATAATATTACGGGCATGCCTTCTCTTTATTTATTATTATATGATGATGATTATATCATATGATTATATGATTTGGAGGTTTTATCAACTTAATATTAAGAGCATACAAAAACAATTTACTATATTTTCTTTGTTTAAAAAATACTTAATAAATTCTTAGGTTCATCATAATAAATTATATTTAATTAATTTTATTATACTTTCATACAAAAATTTCACTCTTATGTGATGCATATAAGTCTTGTAAATAATATAAAATAATTATATATGAATTAATATAGTAATTTGAAAATATAATTAATCTAGGTGACAGTTGATGCACGTAAAATACACTAAGTAAGTGCACTATATCGTCAAGTAATATAGGACTTGAGTCTCAATTATAGATCTCACGAGAAATAAATGGTAATTACTAGATTCGTAAAACTCTTCGTTATTCAGACAATCAAAAGTGTATGAAGAAATTCAAAATAAAATCAGAAAGTAAATAAAAAAAATGAACAATCAAACAAAGAATAAATAATCAATGAGAGAGAGACTAGGACGCAAAGTTCATTTGAATCCAATTATTCAGATTTTCTTTCATTTATGATGCAATGTAATTTTTTTACCAATATTTTCTTACCTGCTATTGAATCCCAATGGTCATTGATGAAATAATATTCTATTCCTAAATTAAATTACTTATTTGGTCATTTAGTTGAATTAATTAGGAATGCATTAAGTCTCGATTCAAGATATGAACTAACATACCTGTCAATTCTATTGGTAAAAAAAATTAATGTTTATTCATTCACTAATCTAATCATAGGCTTATCATATAGATCCATTCATTGAATGTGAATAGTCACCGGTCAAACAATGAATTAACACATACCAAAAGTGATCAAGTTATGACAAGAATGCAAGCAATATGATATACCCTAAAAGAAATTACCTTAATCAAATTAGAAATCAAATCCAAATAATTAAGAAAATAAGATCTCCTATAGCCCTAGCTATGAGTTTAGCTACTCATGTTCAATACAAACAAACTCATATCAAAATATAAATCCATGAAAAAAAAACTCAAAGAAAGGAGAAAACTAAAGGAAAAGAGAAATCAAAAACCACTTTCAAAGTGATTATATGATCTTCTAGCCTTCAAGAATCGAATCTTCCCTTCGAAGTTGTCCTCCAAAGTCTGCTGCTGCGAAACTACTTTATCAGGATTATGAATTTTTTACGTGATGTGCAAAGTAAAAGCCTAATGTGTTGAGTTGTGGCGCAACTTTCCTATTTATGGAAAAGAACGTGGTTTGTTACGCAACCAGCACCTACGCGTTAGTTTCTAGGCGCTTAGGCGCTAAGTCACTTAAACAGATATGCGCCACGTTGCGCGTTCAGGCGCTGCCTTCCTAGCGCTCAGGCACTGAGACACTGAAGTTACGCTGCTGAATACGCTTTGAGCGCTCAGGTGCTCCAACACCAGCACTTAAGCGCTAGTCGCCTGATAAAATGTTGTGCTTTTTCTTACTTCTTTAAACGTCTAGTCTTCTCCATGTAGAATTACTTGACAAAAATACACAAAACACATAATAAAAACATAATTAAACAATACTAAAAATATAACAAAACTTACTAATAAAATTTAATCAAAAATATAAAAAGAACAAGAAAAATAAAAAATTAAATCGTAAAAATATGACATATTGACGGTTCATCAACAATACATATATAATAAAGATGATATCGATACTTATGAAAATTTTGAGATTTTAAGATCAATCACCAATAAAAATAATTAATAACGTAGTCAACTAAAAATATGTGAAAAAAATTTGAATTTTTTTTTAATATGAATTAATATGCATAGGTATATATGTCAAGATAATTAATATATATGTCACCAATAAAAATAATTAATAATGTAGTCAACTAAAGATATGTGAGAATTTTTTGAATTTCTTTTAATATGAATTAATATGCATAGGTATATATGTCAAGATAATTAATATGTGATTATAAATATTTATATTTATATGCATGGGAAATAAAATTTAATTTAATACTAGAGACACATGTGCATTTTTTTTTAAATTGTAATATGAGATATTACATATCAATTATTAGGATCATATATTTTTTACATAATAAATTTTTAAACATATTATTTTATATCGAATGAAACATATTAAAATATGAAGACATGTATATTCTCTTTATATATTATATGATTATATGATTGGCTCTCTATGCTTGTTTTTCCACTCATACTGTAATTTTTAAAACATAGAGCTTATATTTTTACTGTAAAATAGTTATGGAACTTTTTCGATTTGTTGTGTAGTTATTGTTCTTTTTATTTGTTTCTATTGCTTATCTTCACTTTAGGTAGCATATTTCTTTTTTTTTCTTCTCCTTGTTCTTCTTCCAATTGTTCTCTTTATTTTATATACCTTTTAGTGCTTAAAATTCTTACTTTCATAGTTTAAGTTTATTAATATTTAGAATTTAATCTTGTGTAATGTAATTTTATTGAACATTTTAAATATTACCATTATAATTATTTAAAAATTGATAAAATAATATGATGTAAATTATTATTTTTAAAATAGGAAATGTCAATATTGATAAATTTGTTAAAAGAAAGTAATTTTTCGTTATAAATATAAAATTTTTTCTCAATTAAAGTAACAAAAAAATTAAGATAAACTAAAAAATCTTTCGACAAATTTGGTTTACATAAAAAATATTCATCTTTTTATTTAAATAATATAAATAACATTTAAGTAAAATATTAATACTCTCTGTAACATCCAAAACCTAATTCTGTCACTGATTATAACAAAAGTTGACCATAAAAATCATTTTAAAAATATTTAAAAATTGTAAAAATTATTATGGAAAAAAATTATAAAAATTAAATTAAAAATAAATAAATAAACACACATACTAAAGTTTTAATTTAACCATTAAATAAAATTAGATAGCTATCTGAATTTGCTGGATGTGTATCTATCGTAGGCTGGTAAACGGGGAAAGCGGATCCAGGCACATGAAATTTTGCTTCTACAAAACGCCTACTATTAAAAGTACTTATGGTACATTTGTTATTGATTGTCGTATGTACTATTTAACCTATAATTAATTAAACATGAAGCATTCAAGAAAGAATAATTCTAAATTTTCCAATACAATTTTTTTATTAATTTTTTATTTATTAAATAAATAAAATATTAAATATTTTTTATATTTTTAAGATATTAAATATATTTAATTTTTTATTAAATATTTTTTATTTAATATTAGAAGAATTATTAAGATGAATTTTTAAAAGATATAACAAAATTTTATTCCTAATATCCGTTTTTATTTATGTTTAGTTAATAATTTAAAATTAAATTTTAAAAATTATAAAAAATAAATTTTAATATTATATATTATAGTTTTATTCAATAATATAATATTATTATAAAATTAAAAAATATTAAAAATAACTTATTAATTTTAATTATATTTTATAATATTTAATTAATATAAATAATTATTATATAAATGATATATATTTTTTCAACAAATTTTATTATTATGAACTCATTTAATAATAAAATTTATTGCAAAATAATAAAAAAATATTTTCATCTGATTTTAAAATTAAAAGAAATCATACCATATGATATATAATAAATCAAAAAATATACTTCACAAATTTATAAGTATTTGCAAGATGGATACTATGATTTTCATTCTCGTTTTCTTCCATTAAATGAATATCCATTATCTGTTTCATCTCAAATAATCTCCACAAATCTCAGGATGACAAGTTATTTTGCCATCCCGAACCAATAATATGATGCGAGTTTATCTGATATGGAGAATCAATTTCATTTGGATGACGCCTCACAGAATTATGTTATTGCCTATTAGCAGCTGCGGTTTACTAACCTAAATCATATTTATTCATTTAATTTTTATATATTTAATATTTTTTTAATTCACTCATAAGTTTATTTTATATTTTAAAAAATATTATAATTATATACAATATAATTTAATATCTCTCTCACACAAATTTAGAATAAACATAGGATGAATATATTTTTGATAGATACCGAACATTATCCAATCTCATATAACAATGAATCAAGAACGAGGCCGCCGCCATCTGAGATGATTGTTTGGAATTAAGAATTTTCATTAATAATGTTTCTTTCATTGTAATTTTTCTTTTGGGTGGCTAACATGTAATCCATAATTCAGACAATTAATATATATGGAGAATGTCACATGAAATAAGAGGTTCACAGATAATATGTAACGTAGATGGGATGGCTAAGAGGCCTGCAATGGTCCCACGACAACTGTGATGTAGTGATTGCATCCAAACAGTGGACATGATTAAATCCAACTTGCATCTTTTTAGACCCTCTTTATGAATGTGCACGTGATAATACATACGTGAGTTATGAAATATATATATTCACGCTGACACAATACTCAAGGCTACAATTTAGTCTTGTGCAAATATCTTCAAATTCAAAATTGATTTTCAGCGAAGATATGCTAAATTATTCTATACCTCAATAATAATGATGTTATAAATAAAATAAAATATAATTATTTTAAAAATATATAATAAAGTCTAATAAAAAAATCATCCTTTTTGAAGATTCATAATAATGACATGTAAAAGTCTGTCATCCTTTTTGAAGTTTGTTGACATGTTATGTCATAGACAAGTTCATATTAAAAGCAAAGAAGAATCGTTTGGCATATTAAATCATGGTAGGATTAAACATAATGAAAATCAATTTAGTCCATATAAAAAAAAATCAATTTAGTCAAGAACCATTATTCCCTTGATTACAACATGATAGAGAGAAGCCTCAGAGAACCCATCTGACTTTTATTTTATATATATTTTTTAAGATTTTTGCTGCTTCAATATGACGAGTGACAACCTTGAGCTCTAATTTAGAAGACCCCAAGAAAGTTAGGACTTGGAAAGAAGAAAATCTTGGCGTCTTCTTCTGTTTCTCCCGTGCACGTATTGTATTTGTTTGGTCAACAGTCCAAGTCCAAGTGGCAAAGGCATACAAGCCTACAGGTCCAAACAAGAAAAGGAATAGGCTATGAAAAAAAAATCTAAAAAGTGTCTTAAAAATATAAAATAAGATTTTTTTATATAAAAAAATAGAATTTTTTAATTTTTTATATATTGAATATTTTATTCTTTTAAAAATATTTAAGCAAATTTTATCTTTACAATTTGTATAGATTAAATTAATTAATACTTAAATAATTATATAAATTTTTGTATTATATTATTATTTTATATTAAAAATAACAATATATTAATTTTTATTAATTTAATTTACACAATTTATATAAATAAAATTCACAAATATTTATCATATTTTTCATAAAAATTTCTTATTTTAAACCCATTTATACACTTTTTAACAAAATAAGAAAAAAAATGGGAAAAGACAATGAATAGGGCGCTAGAAATGAAGGGCAAAGCCCCAGCTGGCAGGTGAAGCCGTCACGGATGAGAAGGGTGATTTGACTCTGGTGGATTGTGTATGAATGCATAGGAATGTAGTCTTGGAGTGCATATGAATTGAAAACGACGAATGGGACCAAAAGGTTGGTAGCTAGCTAATGGGTAAATTCAAGGGAAGGGAGCAGTAAAGTAAAACAAGCAACAACAGCGTGGCAAAAACCTATGTGTATATATATATATATATTACAAATGTGAATTTTTTTAAGAGAAAGAGAGAGATGAGATAAGAGAAAGGGTGTGGTGTTTGCAAATTGCAAATTGCAAATTGTAATTGCAATATCAAGATTGTAAAGGAGAGGGGGGGTCATCAAAAGGAAGACAAAAGCAGTTCCATACCATGAATGCAATGCCACTGCGACTGACCACACACACCATCCTTGGTCCCTTTCAACTCTCCCTCTCTTCTCTCTACTAATCCATCCATTCCTTAATTTATCACAACCACTAATATTAAACTGCTCTTCCTTCTCTCTCTCTCCTCTCTCTCTCTCAGTTTGGATTTTGGAGTCAAGTTCACTGCAAAGTGCATACAGGTTCTTGGTGTTTTCCCTCATGCATCTTTCCTCTCTTTAACCTTAGATCTTTTCCTTTTTTTTTTCTTCTCAAACTGTATTCTATTCAATTCCAAGTTTCAAAACTGGACCTCATGTTCTGTGTTTTTGTGATTGGGATCTATAGGCAGGCAACAAGGCTCAAGAGGAATTAGTGTTAGTTTCTACCATGGGAATTTGTTTGAGTGCCCAAATTAAAGCTGAAAGCCCATATAACACTGGTATTCCTGAATTTTCTTCTTCTTTGCTATGACCGTTAATTAATGTGATGGTGTTAGTGTATGTAGTTCAATTGAGTTTGGATCCTTGCTTCTATGTTGATTGCTTTTGCTTCTGGTTATTCTCACTTAAGCTTTGCTTAAAATGATTTGGTCCTTTATTTTCCTCCCTTTGATTTCAAATGACCCCAGGGAGAATTTTGATTTGGTAAAATGGATTTAAGTTTCCTTTCCCTTTTCTTCCAATTGTTTGATTTGTTAATTACACTCTTTTCATCTGGTTATGTTTGGTTATTCACTAAACAAATATGAGATCAATTTGGGTAGCTCTGATTCCTCAATTTTAATATTTAAACAGTTCCTTTACCCTGTTTTGATGCTAAATCAAATTAAATCTAATCAAATCATTTTCAATTTTAGTTGATTCCAAACACAACCATTGAGAAGTATTCCCTCAATGCTTTCACCTCATAGTAGTCTTAAAAGGCTTAAGCTTTGAGACTGTGAATGTTTGCTATGTAAATGTACCAACGTGACCCATTACATTGTATAAACTTGGTTGAAGATACAGTTTGATAGCTCATTGAATGTTACAGTTGATATGATATTGATCAAAGTTTAACTGTAATTAATATCGTTCGGTTTGGCAGGGTTAAATTCAAAGAATGTGAGTACAGATGGAAATGATCTCGGCAGCACAAACAGTAAGGTCTCAGCTGTCTCAGTGCCTCAGACTCCTCGGAGTGAGGGTGAGATCTTGCAGTCATCCAATCTAAAGAGCTTTACTTTCGCAGAACTTAAGACAGCCACCAGAAATTTCCGTCCGGACAGTGTGTTAGGAGAAGGTGGTTTTGGATCAGTTTTTAAGGGGTGGATTGATGAGAATTCATTGGCTGCTGCCAAACCTGGCACTGGCATTGTTATTGCTGTCAAAAGACTTAATCAAGATGGCTTCCAGGGTCACAGGGAGTGGTTGGTAAGTTTAGTCTACTTCTTTTATATTCTTTGCTCATACTAATTATGAAGCAAACACTGCCTGTGTAACATAGTTAGGGCAAAGCATGGTTAATGTTTCAAGAAGCATGTCTCAAGTTGGCTTATCTCATCCATGTTCTTCTTAGCTAAACTGAATTAGTTTACATCATTACATTTTGAACCTGTTACAATTTTCTATAATAGTAATAAATAATATTAGTAATGGTTGGGAAACTAGGAGGAGTTTGTTTTCTGTGGTACAGACAATATATGTTTGCCTTACTGTGTTTTTTTTTTTTCACTTTTAGGCTGAAGTCAACTATCTTGGACAGCTTTCTCATCCTCATCTCGTTAGATTGATTGGGTATTGCCTCGAAGATGAACATCGCCTTCTCGTCTATGAATTTATGCCTCGTGGCAGCTTGGAGAATCATTTGTTCAGGAGTGAGTTCTCCCTGTCCCATCTTTTCACATAGTTTAACTTGAAAAGTTTGTTTAACATTGCCAATATTATTGGTAACAGGAGGCTCATATTTTCAACCTCTTTCTTGGAGCCTCCGTTTGAAGGTTGCTCTTGATGCTGCCAAAGGACTTGCATATCTACACACTGCTGAAAATAGAGTGATATATCGAGATTTTAAGACTTCAAATGTCTTGTTGGATTCAGTACGTCGACTTTTAATCTTTTTCTTTCAAAGTTCAATATATAATGAAATAATTAGGTTTGATGAATGTAGGAAATTATTTGGATAGCATTTCTGAAAATATATATTTCTTGAATTGATCACAGAATTATAATGCTAAACTTTCGGATTTTGGACTGGCGAAGGATGGACCAACAGGTGACAGAAGTCATGTCTCGACCAGGGTAATGGGAACCTATGGATATGCAGCTCCTGAATATCTAGCCACTGGTATTGTTGAGTTCATGTTGCTGAACAATTTATGTTTCCTGTTTTTCCTTTTCTGAGTTTGTTAAATTTATTCTAGGTTCAGCTTAATAGCTTTTTGGTTAATGGCTTAAAAACATTGTCAATGTAGGTCATCTTACTACTAAGAGTGATGTCTATAGTTTTGGAGTTGTCCTGCTGGAAATGTTATCTGGCAAGCGGGCAGTTGACAAGAACCGACCATCTGGACAACACAACTTGGTGGAATGGGCTAAACCCTACCTGGCTAACAAACGTAAGATTTTCCGCGTGTTGGACAGCCGTCTTGAAGGGCAGTATTCAACAGATGAGGCCTATAAGGTAGGAACCCTTGCTTTGCGATGCCTATTGACAGAATCCAAGTTCAGACCGAACATGGAAGAAGTTGTTACAACTTTGGAGCAGCTGCAGGTTCCTAATGTAAATGGAGGCAATCAAAATCCTTCTGCTGTTAATAGGCCTCGTGTTCGTAGAAGAAGTGCTGATGATGCTAGCGGCAGGAGGACCCCCACAGCTTATCCCCGGCCCTCTGCTTCCCCTCTCTATACACACAACCTTGAAACTTAACAAAGCTGAATGTCCTGCGGCAGGGGAAAACATCATGCATTATTTGGTGGTGATCCCATCCATGAGCTGTGGCACCTCCTAATAGGCTGTACATATCATATTTCAGCTAATATATTGGAAACCAAACTTCTCTCTGGCATTTCTGGGTGAGATTGCCAATGTCAACGAGTTAATATTGCACGTATTCTGAGTTCTGTCAAGTGTTTGTAACAATTAAAAATAGCTGGGAAGGCTGATACTTTTATATGATGGCTCTGGTTAGCTCATTTTTGTTCTAGTATATATTGGGGTGGTGTAGTTTCCTAATCTATTTTGTAACACTTCGTTGCCATATGCAGCTTCCACATAAAACATACGAAATGCATTAAAGGCTGATGCTCCCTTCGTTTTGATTCTTTTATGCTTCTTTCTGGTGAATGTTGACATAATTCTGGCCATAAAAGAAAATATAGTGTGAGATTTGATTTTCTTTTTCATTCTGTCCGAAAATGAACAGTAAAATTTGGATGAGTGGACAATCAATACCGAAGCAGTTTGGATAGAAACAATCGCCTGTAGCCTGTAGGTCATTATGAAAGGTTTAATGCATGATTAGAAAAGATTATTTTTGGAAAAATAATCATTTATTTTTTAAAAGTTAAAACTTTTGATTATAAATTATTTTAAATACAAAATAAGTTAATCTAAACGCACTCGTTATACATAAGAACAAAAACATCTATATTTTATGAACCGATTCCATGTGGAAAACCATAGCTAAGGATACGACTTGGTTCTTTTTGAAAGCAGTTTACTGCATGTAACTTATGTTCTAGTACAGTAATGAACGGCAAGTCCTGTCTGAATCTCATCCTGAAGTCAAGAGCCTGCCCCACTAGATAAAGAAGAAAATGTTGCAGAATGTCTAAAGAGTATTCCACCCGTCTCTATATGATTGTATGTAATTTATTAATTATTAATTTGGAACATTTGGGATCATTGTCAAGCCGTAACATTTTGTTTTTCAGTTGCTATTTGCTAATGAAAATGTCAAACTATACTTGATTGATACCATCTAAAGGGCGAATAATGGGGAACACTCTTGACTAATTTCATGACTCATGATCACTCAAAATCAGTTTTGGACGCACCCTGGGAGCATTGTCCACTTTGGTCCATATCAGGCTTCCAAGGTTTGATCATCACCACATATAAAGGAAACGAAAGTGAAACCCGTGATTTAGTCCTCAGCATCATTAAGGCATTTGCTCTTTATTTGCCAAAAAGAGTATTTGCACTCTGATAGGAAACTTTAAAACTAGCAAGGCTTTTGCTAACAGCTAACGAATATGGCTGTTGGCTATAAAATTTATTCCGGTTACTGTCTGTCTGCTTTTCAAGATTAAAATTCATTGTTCCTTCCAATACACTCTTTTTTTAATAAATTATTTTTGTATTTTGAACATGTATTTACTAAAGAATAATAATCATCTTACCTCAAATAATATTAACATTACTTTTAACATCACATAAAAATTAATTAATGAAATATAGATTATTGGTTAATGAGCATGCACAAATATGTTATTCTTTCAAATTGACTCCGTTAATTAACTTATATATATCATTAATTATTTTTTGATTTTTCATTAATCAATTTTTTACATACTCATTGACTAATTTTTATACATTATTAACTACAAATTTATATTTTATTAATTAATTTTATGTGGTGTAAAAAATAGTTCGGTTGAAAATAGATAAAATTATCAGGTTTGTTTACTAAAAGGGTATATAAAGGCACCTGGTTTGAAACTGAAGCAAACTGCCTTTCCCTTAATCTTACACGATCGATTACTCAACAAAATAATAATAATAATAATAATAATCTTGGATGTAAATCAGGTGGACAGATCCATATATCACATTTTTGGGGTACGGACAAAAGAAGTGAAAAGGGGGAATATCCTGTATACTTTGAAAAATGTTTTTTTAATAGAGTTAGAAAAATGATTTTGATACACCTTTTCTTAACATTTTTTCTTACATGGTGTGAATCGAGTACTTGAGCTTGATCCATGTGAATATAATTTATCTTGCATGGTGTGCAAAAATGTGGTGCGAGTAGTCTTTTCGATGTTCAAGTAACTGCGCCTGACAATGTTGATCTCACTGACTGAACTAATTGAAGTTACCTTCATAGCATCGACTCACTCCAAAAAGCTTCTGTTTACTTCTTGGTGGGTTCCTCTCTACCTCAAACATTTGACCATTTAAACAATGAAAAAGGTGAAACATATGTAATCTGCTCTAAATTAGCTGCCACAAGACAAGTTATTCTCAAGTTATCATCCAATATTGTCAAATTTCCACCAAACACGTGTTCAAAAGTAGAATGTATAGAATTTTCTCCAGAATTACTGAATGAAACATGGCCAAATCCTTCTGAGGGTCCTTGCCTAGCAAAGTCCAAATCAGAAAGCTTGGCATTGAAGTCCTCATCCAGCAAGATCTGAATGTTTGAAAATCTCGAAATATGAGCTGTAACAGTTGGAAACGAACCATAAATTCTACACCACTTATATAACAACAATGATAAAGAAAAAGAAATAGATCGAACAAATGTAATAGACTTCAATCTAAACTCAAATATTTATTCCATCATTTTTATCTCTGGGATAAGAATTCATATGCGAGGCAGTTGAAATAAGCATCCATGAAGGGGAATAGGAAACTTAATGAAGAATGCAAGCATTTTTTTCTTTAATAGTTATTATCTCAAACAATGAAAATAATGTAACTTAATAAAAAAGGAAGGAAAAAAATATAAAATAAATTTATTAAACTGAACAATTAATAATAATGATATTATAGTCTATTTATGTATTTATACACTAATGTTATAGTGTATAAATACATAAATATATGAGACAACACTTAACACATACCTAAGGCATTCAGTCTTTCACATCCCTTACTTCCATTGGTTTCGGTCTAGGCTTATTTGATTTTAGGTTTTTGTTTTGTTGACCTGTTCATCGTTTTCCTTGTAGCCGGCATCGTCTCTCACTAAATCACCCTGTAGAGCACACACGCATAGTTTTCACTTCCCCATCATTGATGCATTAGCAGTCAAACAATAACGGGATGGGTCTGACGAATGAATTTCTCTACTTTGGATACTCGGCAAGCTCGTATGAAAGACTTGCTTTTAATAACTTATCATCTAGAGTGTCAAAATGTGCTTTTTTATTAAACTGTCACTTTTAGTAAAATTATTTATCAAAATGTTCTTTTTTTTTAACTATTTACTAAATTGTCATTTTTTTTAACTATTTACCAAATTATCTTTTTTTTAACTATTTACTAAAATATCAGGAAACTATATACTAAAACCCTTTTTCGATCGACGTGGCATTTTTTAATATAGGATTGAGGATGCTTTGCAACCTTTGCAGCATTGAACTGGTTGCCTAGAAACTAAAAACGCCACCCTTAATTGGCCAACAAGGGTGGCGAATCAGTAGTATATATTCACACCCCTATTGCGTAACATTATCACATTTTCCTAAATTCTCACTATCTCTACAAATTTCTTCTCTCTAAACACTCAAGTCTCTCAATTCTTACGAGAAGTGGTGTCGGGATCATTATTTGTACTTTAAATTATATTCTTTCACAGTTTGTAAGTATTTCTTTCAATAGTTAAATAATTTATTTATTATTTATTGATTACTTTTTTACTAAGTTAGTGTTAATTATAATGTATTATTATTATAGTTTAATATTTGTATTGACTAATGAATAATGAAGTTGTATGATATGTAATTTAAATTATATAGATAATTAATTTATAGGTAATCTAGTAGGATATATATGTTTGACATGATTTACATTAGTAAATGTAGCTTAATGCAAGATATTCGACTTTAGAATTTTTTTTTTACATAAATAACTGTATTGAATATTGTAATTGATGTTTAATCTCTCTACAAATGTGTTAAATTGTTATTGTTCAGAATTGGAGTTAACATGATAAAATCGCTAAATGTGCATATTTACTTCAATGGGACAATGTATGATGGTGAAGAAGGTGTCATGTATCGAGGTCCTCCTCCTAGACCTATTGTGATCACAGCCGACATGACTTTGGATGGGTTGAAAACTAAGATCCATTCAAAGTTGAGGCTTCAAGCAAACCAACATGTGTCAAAAGTTGTCTATCGGTGTCCGCAATGCTTCAATCTGTGGAGATGGGTAGGGCTTCCAATAGAAGACGATGATGATCTAAAGTACATGATAGATTCTTTCTGTCAAACTCCGAACATGGCATCTATGGAGTTGTATGTGGAGGTAGAAACAAGTGGGCAAGAAGAGCATGTTGAAGCTCCTGGTGAAACCGAATCTCAAGTTGGTCCGTCTAATCAAGTTGAGTCATGCAATATGATCGTTATTGGTAGTGCAATGGTTGAACCTGATAACCCACTTGTCAGAGATGCGATGTATGGGAGTCAAGTGAAGACGAAGAACAAGTAGCCGAGAGCGACGAAATCGACATGAGTAAAACTTTGATGCCGAACAAAATTTGAGGTTCCTTTGGCGATTGCTCCTCAATCCATATTTATGCCTCGGGCACTGAATCCGTGTTTGTGCCACCATGCCCTCGTTTTCTCAAATTAAGCGGGATGCATTGGATAATCTCGATAACTTGCCCGAGTTAGACACTCGTGGGACTTGGAACATGGGTGATGAATTTTATGTTGGCTTGCAATTTCCATCAAAATTCGTGAAGTTAGCTCTCAAACAATATTCCATTCACAGGCATCAAGAGTACAAGATTGAAGACTCGATTCACGAAGATTCACCGCCAAATGCCCTAACTTTGACGAAGGTTGTAGTTGGAGACTTAGAGCCATACAAAGCGAGGTCGAATACGTGGCATTACAAAATATAATGGACCTTATAGTTGCGTAAGCCCATCTATGTCATTAGATCACCAGAAGTTGGACTCTCGTTTGATCTGCTCTTACATTTTGGAGTTAGTCAAAACAAAACCCGATGCACCCGTATCATTAATTATTGAACGGATTCGAAGTCAATTTGGTTACCAAGTTTCATATCGAAAGGCTTGGAAGGCAAAACAAATGGCTATTGTGAATGTGTTTGGGGATTGGGACAAATCTTATGAGGTGTTGCCCAGATGGCTAGCAGCCATGCAGAGAGACATGGAAGGCACAGTGGTGGAGTTGCAAGACGAGGAATGTTTTGTGAATAACCGACTTGATCGTTCAAAAAGAGTCTTTTGTCGGTTATTCTGGACATTTAGACCATGTGTGGTTGGCTTTCGATATTGTAAGCCCATCATTCAGATTGATGCCACTCATTTGTATGGCAAGTATCGTCATAAGTTGTTGATTGCAACAACTCAAGATGGAGACAAAAAACCTCTGCCTATTGCATTTGCCATTGTGGATGGGGAGACAAAGGATGCTTGGAGTTGGTTCTTAGCCCACCTGAGATTGCATGTAACCCAACAAGAGGGCTTGTGTTTGATCTCTGATCGACATCGAGGCATCTTACAATCAAGTGGCAAATGAAAATCTTGGATGGCGACCTCGAATGCATATCATGTCTTCTCGCATACGGCATATTGGTTCCAACTTTAACTCCAAATTTCAAGAACAAGAAGTTGAAAAGATTTTTGATTAACACAGTACTTTACATTTTCTCTTTGTGTTGTAATTTTTGTCGCTAATAATAGTTAGGTTGTAATACTAACCCAAATTATTCGATGTATCAGGGTATGAACCAATTGCAATAAAGTTTGATGCTAGGCTAGAGAAGCTTAAAGTTACAACGGAGATGGCAAATTGGATTAACGGAATTCCAAAGGAAAAATGGAGTTTGGCGTATGATGGTGGTCGCAGATTCGGTCATATGACTACCAATTTGTCAGAATGCATTAACGGAGTGTTGAAGGGTAGCAGAAATCTACCTATAACTGCGTTGGTTCAATTGACATATACGAAGTTAGTAGAATACTTCGTCAACCGAAAGGATGAGGCAAATTCGAAATTGATGACATTCAACCAGGTTTGATATTGTTTTACAATATTAAGTACAACCACAAACAAATTGTTGTTCACACGTGCATCTATTTATGGTTTGATATTGTTATTCCCATTTATTTAACCAGATCTGGAGTGATGACTTATTGAAGCACTGGAGAGTAAACTGGCAAAGGCAGTTCACACCAAGTTCGTTGGTACAATAGAGAGAACACAAGGTTCATGGTTGAAGAGGCTTTTAATCCCGTAACACAACAGGTGGACTTTCTTATACTTTGAACCTAGAAGCAAGGCAAGGTGCAGGATGTGGGGTGTTTCAAGCATTGCATTATCCTTGCTCGCATGCGCTGTCTGCTGCGTGTGCTTTGGTGGCGATTGACCCATTCGAACTTGTTCATAGGGTTTCAGGATGGAAAGCATTTATAGGGCCTATGAGTTTGACTTTGAACCATCGGTCGGGCTGAACCATGGTGGCTCTGACTCCCGACACCACTTTGGTGCCACCACGTGCATTGCTTAGATCCAAAGGTCGACCAAAATCAACCCGACTTAGGAATGAGATGGATTGGCGCGAAGCGAGGCTGTGACAGACGACGTGTACAAGATGCCATCAATGTGGACATAATTCTCGTACTTGTCGTGTCGGCGGATCGAGTTCCTTGGGGGATGATGGAGCTGGGCCATCAACTGTGCCCATCTAGTTGATCTCGGACCTATTTTCATTTTTCAGAATCTTGTATTAGTAATGATGTGTATTTACGAGTTGTATTATTTTGTATCACCAATCTATGCAGTTGTATTCGAATACTATTCTCCTATATATGTTAGTTGATTGTCAGTGATATCTTTATTTATTCCATATTATATTCTTCTATAGTTATCATATGGTTATATCATATTTTATTATAAAAATAATAGGATCATACTAATTATTGTTAATGTTTGGCATACAGCTGACAGATGGCATTCCGTGTAAACCCCGGACTAGAGGACGGCTCGATTTTGGAGTTGGGAGTACCATGTTTCCCAGCATGTATGGCGGGGACATGAGGCTAACACTGCGTGTTAGACGTGCTCGAGAAAAGACGAAACATATGGACCCCCCGCTCCGATTATTCCTTATCTTCACAGGTGGTTTCTTGGGAGTTGCCCACATGGGTTATTGCAGTATTGATCACTCCCGATCTCTGCGTTGGTTGAGAGATGGCGCCCAGAGACGCATACATTTCACATGCCGACCGGGGAGTGCACCATTACGTTGGAGGATATCGGAATGATATCGGGTCTTCCCATTGATGGCGCGCAGCCACTGGCGTTACGCATAGGGACGATTGGCTCAGTTTGTGCGCGCTCGGTTGTTAGGGATTGATGACACTCCCTCGCTCGTAGCTGGGGCACGCATTGACATGACATACCCGCAGCCGAGTGTTACTACAGTCCTTGAGGACGATGATGATGAGTACGTGCAACAGCGTGCACGACATTACATACTTCGCTTGCTTGGGAGTTTCTTATGCCCCGATCATTCGGGTAAGCTCGTGCACTTGATGTTCCTCCCATTGTTGGAGGACTTTCTTTATTCTTTGGGACGTATAGTTGGGGGTCTGCAGTTTTGGCGTACCTGTATAGAGAGCTTTGTAAAGCTACAGACTATGACGCACGCGAGATCGAAGGTGCATGCATCTTATTGCGATCGGGCGTGGTACAGATTCCCCCGGCTTGCCCCTTCACTAGGCCGACCATGATGAGCACGATGTGTTTTACGATCTTTGGTCGTGGTCAACTACGTCCCTTAGGATGGGAGTAAGTTTCTATTTCATTTCATATTTTTACATTACTTTCATGACATGCTTTGTTAATAAAAATACTTATGTTTGCAATACTTTCATTTACCAAATAGGTGGCGCAAACATAAAGTATTAAGTGATACTGTGATTGGCGTCCTTTCATATTATCGTCAGTTCTTCGATTAGTTGAAGAACGATGAGGTATGTCTTCGTTTACATTCTTTTGATATATTTACTTATGCATATGCCGTCTTAATGTTTTGTGCATCTCATTTTTTCAGTTTATATGGCAACCATACACGGATGAGCAGGTGGCAGCATTGCCACCTTTTTGTGTAGCTGCTAGGGACATAGCGCTGGCAGTGGTCCCTCTCATATGTTTTCATATTGTCGAGTGGCACCAGCCAGACCGCGTCATGCGCCAGTTTGGTCTTGACCAGCCCATTCCACGGAGACCGCTCCAGCCAGACAGATTGCACTCGGTTACATTGGAAGCAGGCATGATGAGGATTGGCCGGCTACACACATGCGTTTATATAGCCACCAGGATAGTCGTAGGGAGAAGCTTGTTAGGGGAGTCCCATTGGTCGCACCCCTCGGTTCGCGTTCTGAGTACAGGCGTTGGTATAAAAGAATTACCAGACGCTGGATTGCTCCCACAAGCGCATCTATTGGGAATGCGGTAAACTCTTTACTAATTCGTTAGTGACTATATGTATTTTGTATTCAATATAATGACATAAATTGTATATGTTTATTAGGCGGACATTGCAGAGTATTTGCTCAGTTCAACTACCGACACTGTCGCTCGAGAGGCTGCTACACAAATCCTACACTCATTGCGGGAGCATGACCGCATTACGATGGAAACAAGTGCGTCCCAGCTCCACCAGCAGACGACATTTCAGGGCCGCCCGAGGAGTCGAGCCAACAGGAACGCGGCGTAGACGAAGGAGAGGATTAGCGAGCGGTCGGACACGACTTCGACATCCCGAGGACTCCGCTCTCTAATACGACAAGCATCCTTTACCGCCGCTACATACCCCCCACTCACCTCCCTCGCTACGCTACGTACCCCCTACTCGGCCACCACTGCATATTACCCACCATACCCACCATACCCTTACTCACCGTATCCATACCCGCCACCGAGTTACCCCTCATATCCTTACCCACTACTGGGGTAACCCACCATATCCTTACCCACCACCAGGTTACCCACCATACCCATTACAAATGGTCCCTCTTCCGAACCATCTCACAAGGCCACCGCATTCGATGCGGCCCATCTCATTGACATTTAGAGAATATATTTATTGATTTTGTGTAAAATACTATTGAGAATATATTCTTGTGAGTTTGGTACCCTAATTAGATTACACTATATATGCTTTTTTGCACTGTTTTAGATTTTATTAAATATTGTGGTAACTGATTGCATTAAACAGGATCATTGGCTTTTGGGGAGATCCAACATTTAGGGAAACTCTGTCGAAATTTTTACTAATTCGAATTACTAAAAATTTGAGAGAGGATTATTCGGATCGAATCTTACTCACTATCATCGAATCCTACTCAACAAAAATTCATTTAAGTGATACGCCTCTTCTACAAGGATATACCATTTAATTTTTATTATATGTTGTTTAAATTATTAGTGTCAAAATAAATAAATATATTCAATAACTTCAATAATAAGATATGTACATACATTTGATTAGATTGTTTTTAAATTTATTAAAAATCATACATAAAGACAATTAAAAGCAAATAATTAATACCTCAATCGCTTTTTTAAATTGAACAATAAATTGAAACAATAAATTTTTAAAAAATAACAAAAAAATAAACATATGTGTTATGTAATTAATAAATCTTCATAATAACTAAAATAATATTCAATATTACTAACATATTAAATTTGTCACTTTTTTTATTTTATATTATATATTTTATTCTCGTAATTAGTATGAATTCATTAATAAACGTTTATAAATATTTATTAAGTATTTCAAATAATTTTTAATTAATTATTTAATTTTAATACTTGCGCAAAAAGTGGCGTTTTTGGTTCCAGGGCCAACCAGGATGCGCCAAGTAGGATGGCGCATCCACATAGGTTGCGCCAACACGTCTGGCGTAACCTACGTGGATGGGCCATCCTACTTGGCGCATCCTGGTTGGCCAGAAAATATTAAATAATGTCACGTCAATCAAAAAATTGTACGATTTGGTATATAGTTTCAAAAGAGTGGTATTTTGATAAATAATTAAAAAATAAGGGCAATTTGGTAAATAATTAAAAAATGGCAATTTGATAAATAATTAAAAAAATAATATTTTGATAAATAATTTTACTAACGATGACAATTTAATAAAAAAGCCGTCAAAATGAGCCGGCTTTCACAAAATTGTAGATTAGGTTGACAAAATTGAAATTTGAATGCTTTTTTGTTGAACTTGGGTTGGCTCAATTTTAGCTCACATTTGGCCAGGCCAATATGTGAGTTTGATATTTAATTATTTAATTAATATTTTTTATGATATGTAATGATTTTTATTTTTATTTTTTATAATATAAATTAATATTTATATTACAAAAATAATTTTATTTTATATTTATTAGTATTTAAAGTATACAAAAAATATAAATATTAAGTATAAAGATAAAAAATTTAAATATTAAAAATATAAAAAATGTTTTTTAAAAATAATAATTTGAGCTAATAGGTCTACTCACTCAATCCATAACTCGCATAGAATTGAATTGAGCTAACAATTTATTAATTTGCAATAACTTTGGATCAGTCCGGCTTAACTCGGTCCAAAAAATGAGTTGGCCTCAATTTGTTTTGGCACCTCTAAATCCTTTCTGCTGTAGCAATGCTATAAATGTAAACATGAGCGGCAATATTAAATATTTTTAAGTTATGCATGAGAGTAATATTATTCATACATACTTTTCTACAATTCTTTCCTTAACTCAAGACCATCAGGCGGATCTTCTTAGGGGCATAGGGGGCACTCCCCCCAACCCCTCAAAATTTTTTAATTAGTAGTTAGTGTTATATCATGTAATGCTTCTTGTAATTAGTTCTTTTTTATTCAAACTTCAAGTCTTATATTAGTGATTATAATATCATTATATTTCTTAATCTTAAATCAACGGATAAACTCACTACCACTTCTTTATACAGAGCACATGAATGTCATAGCTTTATAACGACTCTCATTCAACTTGCTAATGTATCCAACTTGAATAAAGATACTTGCACAAATTTAAACTATACACTTCTCACATACTCGAATGCAATCTATTAAATAATACCTTGATCTTATCATAACTATTTTGAATAATTTAGATTGTGGACATACATGATCATATACAACTTTGCAATATTTATCTTAATTTGAGTTTTTGATTTTCAAGGTTTTATTTAAGTATACGATTTAGCTTTTGATATCCTAATCATCCAAATTTAAAAGGTTCTTCTTTTAAGCTAGATTTAAAATTTTAATTAACACCTTAGTTTATTTGGTAAGCTAAATTTAACGAATTTAATAGTATTTTTGTCTCCACAAAGTATTTGATGAAGTTCCACCATTGCTCTAGACGATGGGGTTCCGAAGTTTTAAGTGTTAGTGTATAGTAGGTGTATGTAACAAGCATTTTTTATATATATTATTCACTTTAACTTTATTTTTTTTAAGTTACTTTTAAGTGTTTCAAAACATACAAATTATCATTACCAAAAAAAAAAAACATACAAATTATCTTCATATTGTTATAAACCATGTCTCCCGCATACGCCCACCGACCTTATAGTTAAATTCAGTTTTTATTTTATTTTAGATTTTGCACTTATATAATGCACAGGATAAATTAAGAATTAATTAATAAAATAAATATAATTATAAATAAAAAAATTTATTAAATAAAATATATATAATAATTTATCAAGAGAAATAATATTTATAAATTTAGTTTAAAAATACATAAAATATATATTTTCATTATATTCTCATGAAAGGATTTCACTTCAATATAAATACTAAAGAATTTAAACATAAAGTGGTATAAAACAAATTTTATAAACAAATATAAACAAAATTCTTTGTCTTTTAAATGTACAATTTAATCCAATAATTTTAAAAAAAATTAATAAACTAATTTTATTGAAAATTATATAGAAATTATTTCAATTTATGTTTATGTAATTTAAAATAAGTAAATCAAGTGATAAGTTACTTCTATTTCATTAAAATAAACTTTAAAAAATAAGCTATATAAACTCTGCTTAGGCAATTAAATATAATTTATTTAAAGGTTCAATATTTTTTTATGTTTAGCCTATGAGAATACTAACCTTTATCATTGGCAAAATCTTTTACAAATGACAAGGTAAGATTCCACTATCCATGTAAGATTCTAATATTGAATTCACATAAATTTTTAAAAAATAAAATAATATTAAAATAAATAAAAAGTAAAAATTAATTTAAGAAGATGAACTCTTTATAATTGAAAATCTATCTAGTTTATGATTGAAAAATTATTAAATTATTAATCAATAATAATATCTTTTATTATCATAGTGAAGACTTATGATAAATAGATAAAATTTGAAAATAAAATCGATAACATTGACTAATTTCCTTTTCTGTTACAATTAATTTGAAATTAATGTGAGCAGTAAAAACTTATCATAATTCTCACTGGAATAGATCAATACTAAATCATAATCATATATTAATATCGAGTCGTTTAATATCCAAGGAATAATAAGAGAATTTAGTCTTTTTCATCCAATTATTATAGTGTTATTTTATATTTTTTATTAAAATATTATTTTATATTCCATATAAAAACTATTTTGTATTTTTTAAAATCTATTTAATTGAGTTATTTATTTATTTTAAAAAAATAAGAGTGTGAACTGAATTATAAGAATAAGAAGAATAGTAGTCTTTATATAGAAAAGTAATTGCTTCTCACTACCTCTACTTTCAATTCTAATTTGAATTAAATTACAAATTTTCTTTGATTTACATAATTGACCAAATCACCCAAAATAAATTTACCAAAATTAATTCCAAATCAAATTTAGATAAAATAAAGTTGATTACAATAATTTATGATTGTAACATAATTAATTATATGTCAATTCAAATAAGTGTTACCACATAAAAATAATTTTGGTAAGAATTATACATGAATTATATATACTTACCAATTATAAGCAAAAGAAAAAAAGAAAACTTCTTCAACTGTGTTGACGTTGGTGGTCCGTCGCAGTATCACTTTCATCAAACCAAACGTGCCTCCACCTATAGGCACTAAGCAGAAACAGCAAGAACAGGGACTTGTTAGTGGCATGATGGGTTCCTTGCGTGTGATAGAGCTTCAACTTGTGGCTTTCATATAGGTTTTCTCAATAAATGGCCTTGTCCCACTCCTTAATCTAGTGTTCCCTATCATTGCCTCTGCTTACATCTTGGCACTTGTACAAGGCACCCATCTTTCCCCAAATCCTCCAAAACCTAGATATTGTTTGACGCAACAAATATCACCCATCATTCCCTTCAACAAAGTTTCAATTTTTAACGGTTTTATCCCCGTAGCACATAGCACCTATCTTTGTAGTGGTGGTCGAACTTGAATGCTTCTATGGCTTGGTGCTCTACGGTGGTAGGAATCGCAGGGTGATCTCCTCTGATGTCACTTAATGGGACAATGGGATGCTGCATAGGTGTTTCGAGGAGAGAGGTTCTAAGGCGTTGAGTGGGAGAGTTCCTCTGTCATCCCTATGCCACTTTACCGTTGCTGAAATTTCTTTAATTTTTTATTCCTTCTCCGATAAAATGTGAGGAGCATTAGGCATTTTCACAAAGAACAAAGAAAAGCAGTTCTTCAAAGACCTAGAAAGAGAAGAATGAAAATAGAAATACATTAACGCCAAACTTGGAGACAAACATAGTCGTGCATATTCCATGAAAGATGTTCTTCCAGAAAAAGAAGAATGATTTTCACAAGAAAAGTTTATCGGGGACTCAAAAAGCAGCTCTTCTGTTTCTTATTTTAATTTTTTTTTATTTTTTATTTTGTTTTCTGGTGATTGATTTTTTAAAAAAAATTATTATTTGATTTTTGTACATGTATAACATCAAATCATATAAGATAAAAAATTGACACATCAGATGACATGTGACAGAAAATTAATTTTTTTAAATGTCACATATCAAAAAATTAAAGCATGTAATTATTAACTGAAATGATACACAATAACTTTTTAAGTCATATATTTTTTCTATATTATATTAATTATATTGATTGATTGGTTATTAAAAAAATAGAGGTGGCAATGATCAAATTTAGATTACTTAATCATAAAAGCTTTGATATCATATCATAAACTATATTTTTCTCTTAAAAACTTAAAGTAATGGATGAAGACACATGAATAATTTTATTACTTTCTCTAATACATACCATATTCCATTGTGGGATGACTTTTGGATGAAATGTTGAAATTGGAGGTGATTCACTTTGTTAAATAATGTGTACGGATAAAATTTATAATTGAATTTTAATGCACACTTGCATCTAATATTGTGTAGTCACATATTTAATAAATTTAATATTTCCTATAAATATTAACTTAGTCTAATTTATTAAATAAGATGTTAACACAAAATTAAATAATAGTATAAAAGTTTTATGATGATAGTATATTAAATTTTTTTTTTATAATATGAGATAGTATATTAAAGTTGAACTCTAAATTTTATGCTTAGTTGCATCAACTGGTAAGATTAAATTATTTTAAAGTTTTTTTTATCTAAAATTAATTAAAAGTTCTTAGATTCGATGCTTATTAATTATTTAATTTATAGTTAGGTAGTTATTATTATTTAAATATCTTCTAAAGGTTAATCTTAGAGATTAATAACACCTAAAAATATCTTATGAATCAATAAAAGACAATAAATTTATTTATTTTGGTACAAAAATAAGATTCAGGTAATTGCATGGACGACAAAGGCGAATCCTACCAATCTATCTGTCAACAAGGGTTGTGTCAAAATTCAAACAATAGGTGTCTAGCTTTACAGTTCACTACCAATTCTAACCCCGAAAAAGTACAAGAATATGTTTAATACTACCAAAAACTCAACTCAAATTTATCTAGCAAGTGTCCCATAACTTGATGTAGATCCAGGCCACTATGATTACAACCCTAAATGATAATAAATTATTTTTTAATTTTAGTTTTATCTACATAATTTATAATACTTCCGAAATAATACGTATTTATTATAAAAGTTGCTGTAGAACGCAAGAGGCCAAGAAGCCGAGAACTGAGAAACAAAGCTGAGACGGGAGCTAGAATCATTGGTACGACGCCGCAGGCAGTGACATCTTTGTATGGGCCACTCGTTGTGTCTAATCAGAAGCTGTGATTCACTTAACTTTCTCTGGTTTCGTACTCTGTCGTTGCAAATCTCTCTCATTCCCCAAAAGCTCCCCCATGCCAGTGTGCCATCAAACCCAGAAAAGTGACCTTCCTTCATTTATAAATAAATGGGACCACTAAATATCGGTGCTCAGCAGTCAGTACAGTAGCCGATTCTGTTTGACCATATGATACGAGTAATGAATCCATAAAATACAGATGGAAAAACATCTTATCAGTGAAAAAAAATAACAAATTTTGTTATAGTAAAGGTCCGGGAAACAGAACATATAAATTTTTTATTAAAAAAGTTAATTATATATATTTTTAGAAATATATGCATTATTCACATATTTTTAAAGATATATAATTTAATAAAAGAAAATAATAATAATAATAAATATATATGATAAATAATCTTAAAAAATGTAAAAATTAATGTAAAAAAATAAATAAAAATATTAGAGTTGATTCCTTAAACTTTAATTTTTTTATAAATTATTATAATAAATTTAAAATTTTTATAATTAATTTCTAAATTTTTATTAATATTTTAATAATTTTTATTTAACTTAGATTTATTAATAATAATATTACATAATAATATTTTATTTATATTAATATTACACTATTTATTAATTTATTTATTAAAATTTAATTTTAAATATATTCTATTCTTTACAAAATAATTAAAAACAAATTTATATTTTAAACAAATTTTATTTTTATTTTTTGTAATAATAAAATATATTTATAATCAAATTTTAATAAATAAATTAATAAATAATTCAAATTTAAATAAAATATTATTATACAATATTATTACTAATGAATTAATTAATTTAAATTAAAAAAATATATTGAGACATTAAATAACATTTAAAAACTAATTAATTTTTTTTAAATTTATAATAATTTGTAAAATGATCAAGAGATGCATGCTGTTTTCTCTATCATTTACGTAAGACGCATCAATCATACTTTTATTTTTATTTTTTAATAATATGACATTTTCGTATTAGGGAATAATATAAGAATATGATATATAATATATAAAAAATTCTTAAGTGCTTTTAAATTTTTTTTATTTTATATCATTGAATAAATATCACATTAATTGAGTTTTTATTTTTTATTTAAATTATATTTTTAATTATACTTTAATAATAACATTAAAAATATAATTTAAATAAAAAATAAAAATAATTCACAAAACTAACATAATTTTAATTCAATAATATAGACTAGAAAAAAAAATGTATTGCTCCGCCAAGCTCTAAAACTCTCTCCATAATGTAGACAACTTCTATACATTAAAAGAAAAATTCATTTTTCACGCTCTATCACAATCATTTATTCTTTTTTTTAATTCTCTTTCTCGCCCTTACTTTTTTTTTTAAATGAAAGATGAAAAATCAACCGAAAGAAGAGCATATAAGAATTTTTCCCATAATGTGTACAGAAAAACAAACACTGCTCTCTTGTTGATCCATCACGCCCTCGTCCTTGTCCATGAACCCTAGCTAGCTCTATGACCATCTACGGTGGAACAGAGGCCTTACTTTTACTAGACTTATAGACCCCAAATGATGGTCTCTGATACAAAGATATGCAAGATAGTACAAAAGTACACTAACGTGGAAGCCTTGGGAAGTGGACAGATACCGGTTTCTCTACTCTTTTGCATCCTCTAATTTAGCTTTTTACAACAGATAGTCACCTTCACTATCACCGATATCCACAAAGCAAAGATCCCTCCATGGCATAAAAATCCTTGTACATAATTCCACTTAAAGATTCAATAGTTCACCTATTTACAGCTGTGCCACTGGTTCATTTCCAACTCATCGGTCATAACTAGCTAGTTGCATGCCTCGTTGGTTTTGAATCTTTTGATCCACGGGATAGTGAGGAAAACACTGGACGTACGTTTGATTTGCTTGGTTCATTAATTAACACATTTTAGGGTTTTAAGTAACTTATGCATGCAATGTTCAGTAATACATAATTAATACATAAACCAAAAAAAGGATGGAAAAAATTAAAGAAGCTACTGAACTAAACCTACCCAAAAAAAATTGCTCAACGAACAGAGCTGTCATTTTCAAATTCAATTTAAACAAAGTAGCAACTAGCAAGCAAATCGAGCACACATATTTAATTAATAGTCTGGAATTTGGATGCTTTAAAATGGTTAGAAAAATCGATATTAATAGTCCAACACAGAACAATAAGTACATACATAATTAAATCTGAGCTTAATTAATTAGCTATACAATTGTTCTAAGAAATGATGAACCAATGAAGGCCAAGTACATACATCTTATGAACATACATAATTAATTAAGGAGATGAGGGCGGCATTTGAGTGTGAATACCAAGGAAGGAGAGAGGAAAAAGATGCATATTGTTCCGTTCACTATCTGAGAGTTGGTCTTCGGGCTGCTTAATAGCGGTAGAGTGCTCCACCATGGTTGGCTTTCGAAATGAAGAAATGATAAGAGTATAAATAAAAGAACAAAACTTGGCTTTCTTCCATTTCTTCAAACCTTTCTGTTCAAATCCTTTATTCACTCTTTATTTATTATTTTCAATCTCATTTAATTAAATTAATATACTCATAAAAATGATTAAAGAGATTACCAAAAAGAATTGGAAAAAAAGAATTACAGCAAAACAAAAAGTAAATATGACTGACTTCTCAAATGTCGATTAAGCTTACCAAATTTATTAGATCTATGTAAATTAATCAGTTGAGACAAAACTAACTTGGTTTAACAACCGAGTTTATTGAACTGGACGGTGCACGTATCTTATTAGCTTAAAAAAAAATGCATGGGTAGGGTAGGGATAGAGATGATGTACACATGATGATAACAATAACATGGGGGAGGAGGAAGAAGTTCAGGCACAAGAAAAGAGATGAAAGAGGCTTAGGCTTCATATTTGGCAGTGGGGTCACGAACTTGAAAGAAAGAGCGATTTTTGATGACGATGTCGTACATGTGGAAGTGCTTAAAGTTGGCGAAGTTATTGGGAAGGGAGATGAGGTGGGTGGAGGTGTCTGAGCGATGGAACTGGATGAGGTCAGGGCGGTCTGAGTTAGGGTAGCGAGTCCAGCCGAGTTCAGTGAGTCGCTGCTCGAGTTCGGTGTAGGAACGAATCACCTGGTTGCTTGGGAGGTACACTAGCACCCTTGGTCTGGCGCCGGGAGCGGTGGCTGTGCCAGGGTATGTTGGCTCTTTCTGTTCGAAGGATTCCCTTGTTGGGTTGGTTATGAGCCTGGCCACTCCATTCTTGTCAAAAACCCACACTCCAGACATTGCCACTCTCTCAGTTTCTCTGGGTTTTGGTGTTATGTGTATGTATGAGTTTCAGTATTGTATGGTGGTATGTGGGGTGACACGTGAATTGCTCCTTCCTTTGATTCGAAGAATGACCGCGATAGGTGATATATAATAGCTAGTAGGTGTGGAAATGTGTCGAATTTGATTCGGTAAGAAATGATTTAATTTGAAATTGGATTTGAATTTGATATAAATCATTTTTTATAGTTTGAATTCGGTTTGAACCAAATTTATGTGTTCAATTTTAACTTGGAATTAATTGGATAAAACGGAATACGAGAGCTTAGCTTTAAAGACGGGATCACACCTAGTGAAGTAATTGAGATAAGTTTATCAAAATAGATGATGAAAATAAGATTTTGATATTCATATTATGTTAAATTTTGATATAAAATTAATTAATATTAAATAGAATAACTTATTAAATATTTAAATTATATTTAATGATTGAGATAAATGATGTAAGACTCTTAATATTATAAATTGTTTGATTCATAAATTCAAATTATATAAATTAAAGGGTAAAATTTAATTTAAGTTTCTTATAATTTTTTTTCAAATTAAACAATAACATATGAATTCAAATTATATAAATTAAAGGATAAAATTTAGTTCAAATTTCTTATATTTATTTTATCTGTTTCTTAAATCAAATAATAATATATGAATTTTTTGTCAACTAATCATCATTTAGTAAGATTAAGTGTGTATTGTTGAGGTAAAAAAAATTCACAAGTCATTATTTAATTTGAGAAATAAATTAAAAATATAAAAAATTTAATCTAAATTTTGTCTTAAATTAAATATTAAAATAAGATAAGATGAACAAATTAAATCAGATTAACTCGTGAATTTAATTATTTTTTAAAATTATTTTTAAATTATATATATATATATAATTAATTTATGAACTAAATAAGTTGAATATCACTTAACTTAAGTTTAATTCATTTATTTAATAAGCTTAATTTTAAAACTTAAATTCAATTTATTTAATTTATAAACCAGAAATATGAAGGTGTAGTTTCATTTTAAACCGGTTATTTGAACTGTGATATTCACACGTTATGACGTTATGTAACTCTCCTTTCTCTTACCTTTTTTATTTAATTTTTTTAACAATATTTAATTCTAAAAAATCAATTATCTTATTAATTAATTCCTATTAAAAGAGAAATAATAAATAAATGATAAAAAGTCAATTGTTATTAATGGCCAAATTTATAATATAAGACTTAATGATAAAAAACTAAAAGTTGTTTTTTACGTGGACAAAATAACTAAAAACTTAATAATTCATTGATCCTTGATAGGGGTAAAAGTCGGTAGAGCAACTTGCTTTAAACAGTCTGGCTTATATCACAATTAATTATAAGGCTCGAAGTCAGCTGCTATGACTGTAATAGGTCGATTTTTAAGGCCTGACCGACCTTTTAAAAAAGCTAACTCGATTTGAAAGTTCTATTTAAAGCGCCTACTTTACAATGAGGGTTTTAAATAGGCTAATAGGCGCTTTAAATAGCCAAACCTTACTTACATAGATTAACAGACTTACCTTTAAATAAGTTAACATGTCTTACATACGCTAACAGACCTACCTTTAAATAAGTTAATATGCCTTTACATACTAATAGGCTAAGCCTTGAAATAAGCCAATGGGCCTACTCAAAACCAATAGGCTTTTGTTATACTTTAACACCCACATTCTAATTTTATAGATTCTCACTAAGTCTTTGGTCGATGTGGGACTTGGAGATATACCAAGTTGCTCACTTTCTTACTCTAGTCTTTTCTAGTCCCACATCGATTAAAGATCGTAGTAAGAAAATAAAAAAGCATCTATAAAAGTAAGGTGATGTGTTATAGATGTTATCTACTTTCTTATTATAATTTTTGGTCGATGTGGGACTTGAAGATATATCAAGTTGCTCACTTTCTTACTCTAGTCTTTCAAGTCCCACATCGATCAAAGATCAGAGTAAGAAAGTAGTAAACATCTATAAAAGTAAGAGGTGAGTGTTAACTTATTATTTTTATTCTAATAAATATATTACGTTAAATATATTAATAAATATATTATTTTTATTTTAACTTACTAACTTAAGTTTTAATTATTAATTTTTATTAAAATTTATTTAAAAAATATATTAATATATTATAATAAATTAATAAATATAATTATAATTTATAATTATTATAATAATATATATTATATTATATATAATTAAATAAAAAAGCAGTCTTAAAAGCTTAAAAGGCTATTAGATGGCGATACTATTTTTAGTTAGCTTTTAAAAAGCTTAGCATAACTTGTTTAAAAACAAATTTAATGTAAAATAAAGCCATAGTTTGACTGCAAAATTTTACTTATTTACCCCTAATCCTTGATTATCACTAAAATCAAGAAAAAATGATGCTATTATTATAGGTTTTGTTAACCACTGTCCTACAACTTTTTTTTATATATATTTTATAATAAATAAAATGAAATGCGATAGAAAAAAATTATAAAATAGAATAAAATTTTCATCTATTATTTAAATATTTAAGAATGGAATGTATGAAAAGTTTCATTATATTATTTAAAAGATTTAGTTAAAATGAATGTTATAACAAGAATTATAAATTTATTTTTCTTATATTATCTTTATTTTAAATACACTAATTCATAAAATAAAGACAAAATTATAATTTCATAAGCTTTTCTGTCCCTTAATCCTTTATTTGGCAGGAAAGCTATGGGAAAGAAGTACACCTACTTCCATTCCATTCTATGAGGTTTTTATATACCCAAACAATGGTTATTCAACATTTGATTCCATTTCACCTCTTTTCATTAGTTACCACCAATCCAAATATAGTTAAGTATTGGTAAAGAATTAAGAATAATAAGTATTGAATAAAAAGCATTTAATTTGATATATAAGGGATTCAAAAAGTAATTATTATTTTCTTATTTTAATTAATTTGTATAGAATATTTATTGAAGTATTTTTTTATAAGATGACATTTTTTACAAGAAAATAACATTTATTTGACCATAAATATTATTTTTTTATATAAAAAAATTTACGATTAAGAATGACTATCTCATCCTAAAAAATAAAACTTGGTAATAATCGAACTCGGTCAACTTAATTAACTTGAATTGTCTTTATCAATTATACAATTGTTGTTGGCCCATCATAAATACTATTCCCTCCATTTTTTTATTTATCTTTTTAAAAATATTATTTTATTTTAATTTATATGTGCTTTAGAATTTTAAAAATGTATTAATTAATTTTTTCCAATTTTATCTCATGTTTAGATTAAACTTAATAAATACACATATTAATTAATTTTTATAAATTTTTACACATATTTAATAAAATAAAAAATAGTAATTTAGTCAAATATTACAAATGCTTCAAACATATGCAGATATCATTCTACAAAGATCCTACAGAATAGGAGTGAAATTAGAAAATCTTAAGTGGGGGTATATAAATTTAGAAGAAGGATAAACTTTACTATTTAAAGAACTATATACACAACATGTCGAATTTTTTGACTCTATAGTAACAAGGATATTAATATCTTTTACAATGAGCTTGAGTGAGAGATATGCACTGTATATGATATAAATAGAAGGGATAATATAAGTGAGACATTATTGATGGTAATAGAGACCCAAGTGATCCTGACAAAATTAGACTTGGGTTAAGTTAACATATCATCACATTTGATAAAAAAATATATACAAATTTTTTTCCATTAAATTAATTTAGACAAATCATATATCAGAAAATAGTTAAGCGCTAGTGACACAAAATGCATATTTTATTTAAGAATATATGTTGAATAAATACATATAATACAAGTATTAAATTTCATTTTTAGTTCATACATTGTAATTAAAGGTGAAAATTGGTCTTGCAGCTTATTAGGAACTTGCGGCCTCCCCTAGTTATGACTTATTTTGACCTAACACATTTTTTAAAGATGTTAAGTTTAAAACTTCCGAAAGACTTAGTTAACTAAGCTGATTAAGACCTAGGACTTTGAAAATCTTATTTAGCCACCTGTTTAATTATTATTGAGTTATATAATTAAAGATTTATTACAATTATACTTATACAATTTATTAATTAGATATTAGTATAACATATTTATTTTATACATAACATAATACTTTTGGTAAAACTTATACCTAATTTAAAAGAAAAACATTTTCCATCTAACAAAAATACTTACAATGTTTGTCTATCATATCTCAATGTGAAACAAATGTTAAATTATATTGTATGTGATTGTAATATTTTTGTGAGATATAGTATAAATTTATGAGTGAATTAAAAAAACAAAGTATAAAAATTAAACAAATAACAAATTTGAATTTAAAATTAAAATTAGAAAGTCTAGGTTTTTTTGTCCTATTTTAAGGCTTTTTATATAATGTAGACTTTTGAGACAAGTTGTGTTTTTATATTTTCACAAATAGGATATATTAAACCTAAAAGAAAGTATATGAAAAATGATGAGTGAGGTTTGAGCCAACGTTTTTATAAAACAAATTTTGACTTATTTAAAAAAGCTTAACTTAGCCTAACCAATATTACTTTAATATTACCATTCCTAATTGCAATACCTCTTTTAAGATGCTATGACGTTGTCTTCTTAACAAGCAAGCAAGGCATGAAGCAGTGGAATTTTGTGGTGATGAAATGCCTTGGACGTGTAGGCTAAATGGTTAGTAATTCAATTTAAAACTATATATTTTGTCACTATTGTTAGCTGCTCAACTGAACAAATTTTGACTTATTTAGAAAAAGCTTTAACTCAGGGCTTGTTTACTTCAATTTTAATTTGTTTTTTTCAGTTTTTTTTAAAGTTATTTGAATAATGTTATAATATATTTGGTAAAATTAATTTTAATTTTTATATGAAATTTAATGTATGACAAAACTTTTTTCTCATAATGTTAAAGATTGAGTGTATATTTATGATAGTTGTGAAAACTTAATAATTTTAATAAATAATTATTGTATAATATTTTTTGTTATAATCGATTATAATCGATTTATTTTTATGTTTAGATATATTAACAGAAAAATAATTTTAAGTTAATCTGTTTTGTTTAAATGATATAAAAAATAATTTTTATACATAAAATTACTAAAATAGATATAAAATGATTAAAAAAGTTTTTTAATTGAGGATAAAATAGTATTTATATATTAAAATATAATGAATAATTTATAAGTTAGAATCATAAGTTTCAATCTTCAATATTATGAAAAAAAAATTTAAAAAATAATTTATAATATATTAAATTTAGTATAAAAAGCTTAAATTGATTTTGTCAAATATGTAAGAATCTTGTTCAAATAACTTTGTTTAAGTAAAAAAGTTGTTTGAAACTTAACTAAACAAATTCAAACTTATGATTTTAATTTATAAATTATTCTTTATACTTTAAAATGTAAATATTATTTTATCATCAATCAAATAATTTTTTTAATTATTCTATAAATATTTTAATAATTACATAAAAATAATTTTTATACCATTTAAATTAAATAAATTAATTTAAAATCTCTTTTAACTAATATATTTAAATATAAAATTGATTCAATTATATTCAATTATAAAAAAATTTATATAATAATTAATTATTAAAATAATTAAATTTTTACAATTATCTTCCACGTACACCTATTCTACTTAAATATTACCATCCCTAATTGCAATACCTCTTTGAAGATGCTATGACGCTGTCTTAACAAGCAAGCAAGGCATTGAGCAGTGGAATTTCGCTTTACATGTGGTGATGAAATGCTTTGGACGAATAGGCTAAGAGTGTGTTTGGGATAGTTATAAAAATTTGATTATGTTTAGTAATTGATTATTGTATAAATTTTTTTTGTTATAATCGATTATAATTGATTTATTTTTATGTTTGATTATGTGTAAGTTTTTTTAAGTTTGATAGTTTGGATGATATAAAAAGAATCGTTTTTATATATTAAATTATAAAATAGATATAAAATAATTAAAAAAAATTATTTGAATGAAGATAAAATAATATTTACATATCAAAATATCTGAAATAATCTATATATTTTTAAAATCATAAGTTTCAATCTTTAAGCATTATAAAAATTACTTTAAAAAATTTTATTTTACATTGAATTTTTGTAAAAGTTAGAAACTAATTTTATCAAATATGATTAAAGTATTCAATCTTTTTTTCAAAAAAACTAAAATCTAAACATGCACTAAATGGTTCGTAATTCAATTTAAAACAATATATTTTGTCACTATTATGAGCTGCTCAACTGACCTGTTCATTATCCTGTTTGATTATGTGACTAATTTTTTTAATTTATGGTTTAAATAAAATTTTAGTTTCTATATTCTTTATCCATGGTTTTTATAATTTTACTCATTTGAGTATTGTTGTCTTACCATTAAAAAATCTGTCTTTATATTTTTTATTCATTTAAATTCTAATCACTATAATTTTTAATGATCGTATTCTGACATTCAAATATTAGTCTTTATTTATTGTAAAGAAATTAGTCCATATGATTTTATTTATTAAAGTATTCATCTTTTCTTAAGAGACTAAAATCGAAAAAATAAAAATATAAAGATTAATATAAATAAATTATAGAAACTAAAACTCAAATAAATAAAAATTATAAAGAATAACATCTTATTTAAAAATTTTGTTATATATGTGCTGAGCCTATCCAAGTTTTCATATCAATTTAGTCCTATTCCAGCTCTAAAAAAAGAAAAATGATCGTATTCTATTTATGGCTAGCTTAAACACGGATCCAAACATAATCGAACAGATTCAAGGTCGGGGATGAGGTAAAAACAGGCTAAATTAAAAGAAAATGGTTATTTAGGCAGTTTCAACTAAAGGTGTGATTGAGTGATTTAATTTAGTTCTTAAAAGGAAATAAATTTGAATCAACCAATATTAATTGATTTAATTTTTTTATTTTTTGATAGTTAAATCCAAATTAAACTGAACCAAACATTTACGGATTGATTTGGTTCAGGTGTTTGAGTTGTCTATTATTTTTTTAATACAAAAATTAACTAAATAATTATACATGCAATACAAAATAGTGCATATAATGTATCTAAAATTTCAAATAATATTATAACAGAGACTAACCTTTGCTCTTTCATCAGGCAATGAGCATTGAATTTCAAGTTGAGTCACACGATTATTGGTATTTGAGATTTCTTGTTTATATCAAATCTAAAATGTCAAAATAGTGACATCAAGAGTATGGGGAATGACTTTATAAATTACAAGCTACTTTTCTTTTGTTCTCTATTTTTCTTCTTTGTTTCTTCTTTATTTCAAAGAGCTTTCACAAGATAGAGTCTCTTTAGACTATGAAAACCAAACCCATGACTCACATCTTAATGAGAAAGAGAGCAAAATAAAAATAAAAAGATGACAGTGATGACTCATTTGAAAATTTTATTAGAAGTTATTCTTCTTTTTTATTTATATTATTACTACAGTTTGAATTCTAAATAAGTAAGTGTCTGTATAACCATTATTATTATCATTATTATTATTATCAATTTTTAACAAAATTTAGGAATAGGACCCAAACACATGAACAAACTCCAAGTCATACAAATCTCATAAGTTTGGAATCATTGAAAATTGGACATGATTTGAATTAAATTGATTGGATTTAGAAATTAATTCTCATGTTTAGAAATCCCTCTAAAATCATTTAGTTCTGATATCATGCTATAAATATAAAGAACTACTGCAATAAAACAGAACAAAGAAAAAGAGATGAGATTATGCAGCAAAAGCTTCATAAATTCATTTCATTTAATTATGCTACTCTGTATATATACAAAAGTTCTACAATAACATATTAATAGCTTTTCTATAACCATAAGTTTTCTACAAATTACAAGGAATGTTATCTAGTAAATCCAAAGTCAGTGTCTTTTTGAAGGGTTAAAGAAAGAATCCATGTTCACGTGAAAAACATTAATATACAATTTGAGAAAATGTTAGAAAGACAATGATTTTGAAAGACAAATAACCACAAGTCGAAGAACATATGAATATGTTTATAGCTTTAGTTCTTATAAAATCCATGGGGGTTCATGTTAGAAGGGGGCGTAGAACACAGGAAAAAAAGGCTAGCAGAGAGTAAGGGGAGTTTGTGGTGAAGAAAGAGTTAAAGACTTACCGAGCGGTGGCAACCAGCAGCGAGCAGCGTCGAGGATGAGAAGAGCAGCGTCAAGGACAAGCCGCATCGAGGGCGAGCGGCGAGGGACAACAGAGGGGTGAGGGCTTAATTTAGGGAAAAAAATGAAAGGGTTTAGAACTGATTTGGTAAAAATTGAAATGGGTTCACGAGTTTAGGGAAAAAATGGTTTGGTCTAGTTCGGTTCAGTTTTAAAATTTCAAATCCAAGAACCGAACTAATTAAGAATTAGTTTAGATTTTACCTAAACCAATTAATATACTCAAACCAAACCAAATCAACTTAATTAATTCGATTCAAATTGATCAGATTGGTCGAATTATCCAAACTAATTTTCACCCCTAATTTCAACAACTCATTAATTACTTCCTTTATTCTTTTGATCTATTGTTTTAATTATTTTTATATTCCATCTTAGATGTTGTTTTAGAATTTTAATATAGAATTAAATATTTTATATCAATTTTTTATTCTATTAATTATTTAACTCATACACTTTTTTAATATTTATTCATCAAATTTTTATCTCTTTCTTATTATCTTTTTATTAATTAATCATATTTATTTTTCTAATGAGTAAGAAAGTAACACTTTTTCTTATGATAACTTTTTTTAAAAAAATTAAAGATTATTAAAATATTTTTTTAATACTAAGATTATTTTCTTATATGATAAAGTAAAAAAATAAAGAGAGTAATTAATTAATTAATTAGATGAGGAAAATGCGTGTTTGCCACCATCACTTTTCTCGCTTCACCCGCACTTTAACACTTTTAAATATTTTATAAGAAATGATTAGTTATATATAATTGTATTATTTTGTACATATTTATAAAAAAATAAAAATATGACTTTATATGATGAATAAATTTAAAAGATCTTATTTTTTTTAATTTTTTATAAATATAAATAAATATAATATAATAATATAATTAAGAATTTCTAGTATTTCATACACAGTTTGGGCGTCTTCATCAAGCCTTGTTGCAATGCAAGTGCTACTCCACACACTCCCTTGCTATCCGATAACCTCAAGGCGCGTAATCTGTAACCGTCCACGACACAGGTATGCCCCCTAATCAGTTCAAATATTTCTGATGATTCAGACACCTTTTTCTTCAGCTGCCATTCAAAATATTTTCCAATCTTATTTTCATGATATTCAAGGATTTAGCTCATTCTGCATCTAAAATCTTTATTCCGCTTTTGAATCCCTTTCTCATTTTTCTTCGTCTCATCTTACTCCCCCTATCGCTCTCTCATAAGCTTACATTTTCTGGAGAATTCCATTTCAGGTTGATGATTCTTCCCCGAATTGAAAAATCGTTGAACCATATTTGACCTTCAGATTCACCGATTGAATATGAAGATCAACTAGGCCTGTGATCGAGGCTCCATCTCCGTCCTTCTTCCTCACACACATGGTTCGATCCTTTTTCTTTACTTTACTTTTTTTTTCCCACTTTTAGTTGGATATAACATAGAAAACACGAAATGTAAAAATATCTCACACTAACGAAAATACAGTATATAAGGATAACGATACACGCACTGTTGAAACTTCAGAAACCCAAAGCCTTGATGATCGAATCCCTAGCAAGCTACTGTCAAAGGCTATGCCACTTCCTTAGCTATTTGTTAGCACTAGGGCTTATGGGGTGATTGGCTGTGAAATTATTTCAGTAATTAATTAATGTATAATTTATTTTTTCATAATAAATTATAATAAAATTAATTTTATATTTAAACATGTTAATAGAAAAATAATTTTTTAAAATAATAATATATTTTATTTAAGTTATATAAAAAAATTACTTTTACATAATAAATTATTAAAATGATATAGAATAATTAGTTTAAAAATTTAAATTATATAATATTTGTGATTAATTTGATAAAAATGTTACAATTTCAAAGTAATCAATTTCAACTTATAATCAAAATGCTAAAAAAATGCTTTTGAAAAAAAAAGCTATTTTCTATTATAAAAATGTAATCTATAGATTATAATCATTTTATTAATTTTTCACAAACATATTAAGAAGTTCTTAAAAAAGCTTTTATTGAAAAAAAAAACTATTATGTGAAGAAAATAATTTTTCCTAAACATGTTGTATTAGTCATTTGTATTGAGAACATTTATGTCTTTTCGTATATTTGATTGTGTCTGAGTGCTATTGCTGTAATTTGAACTCAACATGGGGAGGGGATGATGGTGGCTGGTATCTTTTCTTGCCAGTGCAATTGATGATCCATGTGATGAATGTTGTTTGGCAGACTAAATAAATATATTTATAACCTGAATTGGTAAAGCCTTAATTAGAACAGCCGAAATGGATGCATATAATCTTCTATATTAGGTAAAGGAAAATTCAAATTGACTTTCTTTATTAGGATATTGAGTTGATCACTGTTGTTTTAATATTGAAATCGTTGTATGAAGCAACAGTGTGATTATCTTTGTTAGTGCTTCGTTGTTATAGATTGAGAAATGGTTTTTGTATAATTTTTATATGTATACTATAATTATTTATATTATGTCCCTTCGGGAACATCCGATAATTATTTATATTATATATTGATAATTATTTATATTATATATTAATATGAGAGAAATATTAAATTATTTTGTATGTAATTATAATATTTTTATAAAATATAAGATGAATTTATGAGAGTGTTAAAAAATGTTAAACGTATAAAAGTTATGAATAACTAAATTATTGACAAGATGTTTTTCTATCGGTTTTTTTAATTTTACGTGGATGCTTTTCTATCGTTATATGTGTATTCATTACAGCATGTAAAGACGAAGGAGTACTACTTGTGATTTATCATTTTATGTGGAAAGTGTCTATAACATTTTTTAAGGTCTATTATTATTTTTACTTTATTAATTTTTATTAAATAATTTTTAATTTATTTTAATTTAATGATTTAAATTAATTTATTTAATAAAAATTTAATAGAATTAGAGTAAAATAGACAACAAAAAAATGACAATAACCATTTCTCTTTGTTTGGGGTCACTTGTGACATGCTTGTGAGGAGTCCTCAACTGCATTTATGATATTGCTAATTGAACTTAAGTTATGCGCATTCTGCTTTCACTTGTTTGACATTGCGTCGTTTATGCATTTATGATATTGCTAATTGAACTTAAATTATGGGCATTCTGCTTTCACTTGTTTGACATTGCGTCGTTTGTTGGTTGAGATCTCATATGATATGATATTCTATGACATAATCAAATATTTCCTTTCCTCTTTTTTCCGTCGTATGATCTGTTGCAATTTCAAACCTTTTATTTCTCTTTGTATGATGACTATTTTCTTCATGAGTGTTGACACAGCTGTTATTGGCGTATTATCTGATTATTCTAGCGACATCTACTTGATTGAGTACTTTGCGCAGTCTCTGGCGGTAAGAAACTTTTCTCTCTAATTTCAACTTCAAGGTGCACACATTATGGAATTAATTCAATGACAATTTTAAAGGGAACTTTGGGGGCTTTAGCAATGGTTGAGATATTTTTTTCTCCCACGACTATATTCTTTGAAAATGAAATTAATCTACGCTCAAACATGTGGTAACGTCACCTTAGCTACAATGGTTCAGAATGTTTGAACCATTGTGAACTTTGAAATTTTTTTTTAACATTTCTATATACATTTTTCAATTTTTTTAAACTGTCTATACCATTGTTGTTCTGGACCGTGATCCGGGATCTCGCTCCATGGGATCAACTCAGCATGCACACTATCGGACTCTTCTTAGCTGGTGTAGAGGAAGACTCACGACGTATTCCGGACCACGGATTACGGCCCTTGAGCGATGTTAGTATATGACATTGTAACTGATAGATTCGCGCAGAGGATGAATCCCTAAATATCCGTAACTGCCAATCATCAACTTACGATATTATAGGATTTGTAAATATATTTAATGGTTAGATATTTTTCATATCTTAATCCCAAATTTACAGGGACATATCCTATAATAATGAAAAGATGATCTCCATCATGATACTAATCCCAAATTACCTGCATTCAGTAAGGATCCTATTAGGATTCTATATACGCTTTATAAATACATGGTTGAGCCATCCAAGAAGGTAACATTAACCCAATCTCTTAAACCTCCTTGTGCACATCCTGACTTGAGCGTTGAGTCCCTTTGCAGGTACCCACCCCCTATGCTATATGCTCAGCTGCTGTTCAAAGGAGGAATCACCGTTACGTGCCTATCTCAGGTATTATTCTGAATTCACTTCAGAACAATTGTTATAGTAGCTTTTTTTAAAAAAAAAAATTATTATTAATATGTTACTTCTGTTCTTACTTTCTTATTAATTTCATGTAATTAAACAATTAAATATGACGAGACACATAAAGTTATACACAAACATCAATAGCCCCGACGACAAAGTGTTATGTATACAACTTATACGTCTTCAAAGCAAATATAACTAAATTATACAAGTTTATTTATAAAAGTAACAAAGAAAACTAAACTACATTAGTTCTTTAGTTTCTTTATCTTCTTACTCTTAGAAAGATCTTGATTTGCTTTTACCATGAAAACATAGAAAGGAGGTGAGAACATGAAAATTCTCAATAATATTCATATGTATTTCATGGCATTTCATTAGTATAAACTGCATATGAACATAGTCAATAATAACATTATATAATCGCTCTACATCTGTATAATGTATAGAAATCTAATTTATCTCTACATTACACAATAGATTATGATTATTACTAGATATTAAATCTTTATTCAATATCACTAGAATATTCACATGTTATTTTTATGTAAAGGTTCACTAAACAAAATGCATAATCTATAAATATAAGTCTCTTGTTCATATGATAAGAACAACTATCTACTCAGTTGTAACATATCACAACTAATTCATTCATAAACTTGTTATAGGTACTACACGTATAACCTCTTTCTAGAAATAAACTCATCAACTTTGAAATGTAGGATTAACAATAAGCAATGAAGTCTTTATTCCACACCACTCGAATATTTACATTCTCTTACTCTATGTAAATATTTACCAAGCCAATCTCTAACTTTAAACTCATAAGTATACCATCAATGATATTTGAACAATTGCCCATACAATTGTTAAATATCTTCACTAGGCAACTGCCCATACAATAGTCAAGTGACAGGAAATTAATATGGATGTGTGTGTGTCTCTTTCATATTCCACGTTCTCTTTAAACTTATAGATAAGAAGATTGATTCTTCCAACTACCGGATGATAAGTAGACTGGTTCCTACTCACACTAGTGAGAATATTATTTTCACTACATATAAACTAGTAATCTTGACACTAACGAGCAGTTAAGGTTAAATCCTCACTCAAATAGGCTTTTGGACTTTCCTCTGTATCTCTTTTGGTCATATGATTGTACATCATTAAAGATTATCCTACTTTGGAATTAACAAGTAACAGAAATTATGTAGTGTTATGTATAACTCATACAAACTACCACCTTAACTCATCACATGATTCTCTCTAACCAAGGGAAGAATTGAACTCTAACAAACATGTACTCTCAGCTCACTTCTAACTTATAGAGGAGCATATTTCATGTTTCATATTCCATGTTTCTAGCTAAGTAATCATAATAATGATTTTTGTATCTAGCTTGCCTTAATTTCGCACCACAGGTGGTAAACTATGTCACCCTAGTGTACTCAAGGTCTTAGATACTTACTTTAAGCAAATTTCTAACTATTAGAATGTTTAAAGACTAGAATTTCTATTCTATCTCTATACCAAGTTCATTCATGCATCATTAACTCCACTTTCTCTCTTAGGAACAACTTATGCACTATGATAAGTGACTATTGCCAACTGAATTCAGTTTACTTGTATCTAGTGTACCCTATCCTCATCACCTCATTTGTGATATTAAATTGCAACTCTGTGTTGCCTAAGGGTCTAGATATCTATCTATGATAATCCATTTCTCTTAGTTGCACTAAGGTTTCTTATTTTCTCGTATATGCAAGATGGTATTTCTCTCTTAGAAATACTATTTTTGTGGTTCGACACACTCTACATGGCATATGAAAGGGATCCTAACAAGTAAGAAACTCAGTTCATCAAAAATAACATTTTTGAGAATTCTTAGAACTCACGCCTTAGTCTAGCTCTGTCATGCCGTGGCGCCAAGCTCTTTGGTCACTTATGCCTCGGCGTGTTTCAATCATACCGCGACGCGCTGCTCTTGGACTCACTCATGCCTGGGCGTGAATTCAGTCACGCTACGACGAAAAAGGGTTTTTTGTAAAATTCAGCAGAATCTGAGTACTGTTCCATTGGAACAATACTCACTTCCAATCATTCAAGATCAGTTTTCTTGTGATTTATAACACCAATTACAATCTCTAAACTTGTTGCAATCCTCACACAACCTATTAATTCACTTAAGCATGAAATTAGGTCAAGAATCACTCTAACTCCAAGCCATTTTCTAAGCTCCTCATCAATGAGCCAAAATGGTTTGTCTTAAGCCACAAATAGCTATCTAGCACTTACTAATATGAAAATATCCTAACTTAATCATTGGAATCAAGAATCAAGTCAAGAACATAGATTTGACTCTCCAAATTCATTTTCTATTCATAAAACCTAAGTTCATTCAAGGTGAATAAAAAGGAAAAAAGATGAATAGAAACTTCCCAACCTTTTGTAGACAAGATGATCAACCTTCAAGTTTGAGCTTTGATTTTGATCTTTTCTTACTCCTCATCCTTTTCCCCCTTTCTCCCCCTTCGGTTTCTTCTTTCTTTTCTCTTCTTTTCTTTTCTTTTTTTGATTCTCTTTTTGGTTCTAGAATCGTGGGAGTTGAAGGGAAATAAGAGGAAAAAGTCCACTTTGTCACTTAAGTCATATACTGGTACTTTATATCTGCTAAGGACACTTGAATTATGCTAAAACAAGTTTCTTAACTTCCAACAACTTTAGAATAAATATTAAGATTCATCTAATTTATTGTTTCACCAATATTCTATTTTTTTTATATCTGTTACTAGTCAATCTGACATTAAAATGCACAACTAATATACCTAAAAACATCAAATTAACTATGATTACTCTCAAATTGTAACTACATTCTCTTCCACTTATTTGTGACTTAGAAACAAACTCTCTAGTTTTATTTCCCTCAACTTAGCAATTTATACTATTATTTGAGTCATTTTAGGTTACTTTTCACACTTTGAGTTGTAACAAAGTGTCTAAACAAACTCAGTTTGTTACAAAACTTAACTGACATGCTATACAAGTAATATACTACCTTTGTACCTATTTACAAGTCTGACATGCTTTTCAGGATGTTACAACCTAGCGAATCACAAACTTGCAATGGATTCAGTGTAGAGACGAGGGAAAACTAGTCGTGCAAAAGGAAAACTGGTTATGTACTAGCATTGGGGACGACGGTGGCACGCAATAGTGGCTTAGCAGTGAGGCGATGGTGGTAAACGGCGGCTCCACGTGCAGTGATGCTGAGTTGCCATTTGGTGACAGACAGAGATGGTAGCGATTTAAATGTACCATGTTGTTCAAGTTTCAAGTGAAGAAATCTGGCCTTTCAAATATTATAACTATAAATCAAAGACAATCATGTAAAGTGTATCATACACCCTTCATATGAAGGGTGCATATTAGATGGTGCCATATATATATATATATATATATATATATATATATATATATAAGAACTGATAATTATCTTCTTGATTTTCTAACCAGAGAATTCTTATTGGGTTACCATGGCATCTAGCTCCTCATCAAAGTCTAAAGAAAATTACTTTGGATAAGTATATGTAAATTACTGCTGATAAGGATACCAAGATAAGTATAAGGTCATCTACCTCCATAAAGGGGTCATCTACCTTTGCTCTTGCTCCTAATTATATTCAGTTGTACAACCTTCATCTCCTTTACTAAACAAGTTCACCCCCTTAACCTACTCATAAACCATAACTAGTACCCTTTCCACAACCCCTCAAAAATCAAAACAGTTATTGTCGTTCTTCACTAATTCTCCTACCACAGAAGAATGTAAGTACATCAAGAAAAAATATCTTTGAACCTATAGTCCCCTTGAACAAGGGTTTTTCTTACCTCAATCAACCCCACGAGAAATTGTTCAGAATATGCTCCCCAAATATTTTCATTTTATTCCTCAAGAATTGCTCAAAAAATATAGAACCTTTTACGAGCTTATCCCTATTGACACCAAGTCCATTGAATTATATCAATAATACAGTACTACTAACTCGGACTACATTGATTTCTCTAAAGTTAAGATCCTTAAAATTCTCGGTTCAAAGGATTGGAATTAGGAGCTCCATGCACCTAAATATTTTTCCATTAAATTTGATCCCCAAACTTATACTTATTAGGACTATCAACAAGCTTGATATAAATTTATGCTCCCCAAGCCATATTTGCACTCTTGGTTTTTCTGGTTTCAAAAAGGAATTAAAAGCTTTCTTTCTTGGCTAGCTGACTGGATGTGTATTACAGGCCCTTGTGTTGACATCCTCCCACAAGTTGCTAAGGATTCTTATGCCTTGTTTACTGAGAAAACAGATTTTCTTCAAGGTTCCGAATTGTTACATTTTTATGCAGCCTTTGGAATTGCCTGGATTAATGTCTAGGATTATAATTTCTATCATAAGTATCAAGTTCAACATCCTGAATGGGTTGCTAGAGAATTTAGCGTTAAATGGTGGCCCCAGTTTAATATGAAGTTGGTAAGCACTGAAGTAGTTGATCAATGGTTTTTAGCTAATCTCACATTACTAAGGAAAAATCATAAGAGGCCAACTCAATTTGAGAAATTTAAGAACAAGCTCCTTCAAGAATTGGCCACTTCGTCATCAGAACAAGAATTGTTAAGTAAGCTTAAGACAACCATGTCCACTTCAAGTTCATCTCCTCGAAGAAGTAATCCTCCAAGTGAAGGAAGTCACAACAACGACCTTCTCATTGATAATGAAGACGACTATTACGGAGTGAACCACTCTGACCTGTAAAGTCCCACCAGGATAATTATGAAGATTCCTAACCATAGCTCCTCAGCATAATAAGTCAAGCAAAGAAGAATTAGACAAAAGAAAAGATGACATGACCTGTCTCTCACACCCACTCAGTTCTTTAGTCCGGACTTCAACACTTTGGAATCCACGGACTTAATTATTCGGACTTTAACAACTTAAAATCTGAAGACAGCTCAGCTCCTCAATAATGTTTCGGACTTCACTTAGTTTGGAATTTGGAGATTCCTTTCTTTAAAAGCAGAAACTCCTCATTGAAGAAGGCATCAAACATTTTAGCTGTCATACTTTTGTACTCTTTGTTTTAAAAAAAAAACTCTTATATCAGACACCTTTATACTTGTTCCTCCTCTGCTTCGTTTGTAACATTGGGATCCAAAACTTTGTTAATCAAAATCTATAATTTTGTATCATTAATAGTAAGTATTGTTTTCAGTATAATTATTATTGTTCTTGATTTTTGATATACTTTTTCTTTGAATGCATATTTTTACTACTGTTGAGCCTATACCATCGATCCTGTTTGTAAATGGTATCAGAGCCTCGTAAGAGGTTCTGAATATCCAAAGTCTAAGGAGGGGAGAAGGACTTAGCGTTGGTCAGCCCGCGGTCCGTACGTTGGTCAATCGTGTTTGTGCTAGAGAAAGCAGGTTAGGTGGTCCCGTGCGAGTGTGTAGTAGTCCCGGTAAGAGAATTCTTTCATTATGTCTAGGATATTTAGAACTTTGAGCGACCTCTCTTCCCATAGCAGGAAGGCTCCCAACATAGGTTGCTCACAGTATAGACCTGCATCTTCAAGATTAGAAATAGATCAAGATCAGGTTCAACAAAATGAATTAGTAATTGTTAATATTGAAAATAATCTTCAAAACTGGTTAATACCTTGTGTTCCTCCTAAAGAAATTTATAAGACCAATATTTTTTTTATTTAAGACTAAGGTTCAAATTCATATGTTTGAAGCTACTCATGTTTTAGAAAAAACCTTGTGAGTCAATTAGTCTACTTAAAGATCATTTAATTGATGACTTTGTTAAGGAAGGTTATAAGTTTATTCATATAGGACTAATTCAAGTGGCTGCAAAAGGACATCATAGATTAGGAGTTGATAACCCTATTTTAGTATTGTTAATAGACAAAAGATTAAGAAATTTGCAAGATCAAATAACTGCAATCTTAGAATCAAATTTACATTATGGTTTCGTATTTTTTAATTGCTATTCTAATTATACTCTGCCTTTGGATGATTATATGACTAAGTAAGCTTTATAATTAAATGTTAAGATCCTAAACGATGTTTTTTATGAAGTAGTTAAGCATATGTCTATAATCTATAAAATTCATTATAAAGTCTCACATGAAGATCAAAACTTTAAGGCACTAAGACAATCACCTAGACATGAAATGATAATTATGGAAGCAAATCTCAAGAGATCCTCAATTTTAACCCCTAAAAGACTAACACATGATGAAATCTTGGCTAGAATTCTAGAAGATTGGGTATTTCCAGAAGTTATACCCCTCAGCCGATTCAACATACTAGAATAAGATCAATAGTTCAAGATGAGTCAAGTATAAGAATAGGAATGCTAAGAACAAACTCTTCTATGGTTTCTAAAACCCCGATAATTTCCCAACCCTCTACGGCTGCCTCTTTCAGGCACTCGGTTGATGGCTCTTCAATCAATATAAATCTGGCAGGGGTAAATTTTGAACCTAGCGTTCTTCAACCAATTTATCAACAAACTCATAGATCGGACTCATCAGAATACTCACCCACTAGATCTCAGGCAAATAATACATTAATTAGAGAAAAACCTTTTGAGATAGATGAATTAGGAGAACAACAAATTTTGGATATTGTTCAATAGATGCCCATGGCTGCTACAACCTTTAAAGGATAAAATAATACAGATAGAACAACAGCTTCTTTAATTGTTATTGGTTTTACTGGCCAACTTAAAGGATGGTGGGATAATGTATTATCTCAAGAAGAAAAGAATTTTATAATAAATTCAACAAAAATTGATCAAAATGGGCAAGTTTTTGAAGACGCAGTAACCACTCTCCTTTATACAATTACAAAGCATTTTCTAAGAGAACCTTTGAAATTTTAACAAAGAATAGCATATCAAATTGTTAATTTATATTGTCCCTCTATGTCTAATTATAGATGGTATAGGGATATGTTTTTGTCTAAGCTATATTTAAGAAGTGATGCATTTGCTGATTATTGGAAAGAAAGATTTCTTGTTGAACTTCCTAAATTATTTGCAGAAAAAGTAAAGGTAATGATTCAAAATCAACATGAAGAAACAATTCCTTGTGATCAACTTACTTTTGGCCAACTGTTTAATTATGTTATAGAAACTAGATTACAGGTATGTTTAGATCTTAGACTTTAACATAAGCTTAAAAATGAATCCAAAATTGCTAGGAAATAACTAGGATCTTTCTGTTCCCAATGGGAAATAGAAGGAGTTAAAGTTCCAAGCAAACAGAAAATGGTTCAAAAATATGTTCCTCACAAATCTAAGAAATCTAAAAGATACTATAAAAAAACATTACAAAGAAGAAAAAAGTTCATCAAAACCAAAATCATCAAAGAAAGATAAGTATAGATCTTCTAAGTCTAAAAGAGAAATAGTATATTATAAATGTGGTCGAATATTACATTATAAGAAAGATTGTAAAGTAAAACAAAAAATTAATAATTTAAAGATTGATGAAGAATTAAAGAAATCGCTAATAAATATATTAATTAATGAATCTGAATCTTTTGAAGAAGAATATAGTTCTAGAGAAGAAGTGGTTAATTAATTACAAAACACCTCCTTATCTGAATCTGAAAAAGAAGAAGAATGTACAAGTTTAGGACCAAAATTATGTGATTGCTCATCATGTTTAAGAACTATTAATGTAATTACAAGAGATCAAGCATCCTTGTTATTAAGTATAGTTGAAAACATGGAAGAATCATATGTTAAGTAAGAATTTATTCAACAGATAAAATAATTTCTAGAATATGAAGATAAGAAGAAAGAAGAAGTACAAAAAATAGATATGAAAGAAGTATTATAAAGATTTAAGAAAATACAAAAGAATGAAGTCACTTTAAAGGACTTGCAACAAGAAATAAAAAATTTAAAAAATGAAGTAAAATTACTAAATGAAAAAGATACTAATTTAGAATTTAAAATGTTAAACTTATAAGCACAAATAATAGTACAAAATCAAGATACAAGCACAAGTCAAGAAAATAAAAAAGAAGATCCATATATTTATTTATTAAGTCAAATAATTATTCATAAATGACATTGCCCTATAGAATTAGTAATAAAAGACAAAAGATTTAGTTTTATAGCACTAATAGACTCAGGAGTTGACATGAACTGTGTACAAGAAGGATTAATTCTGACTAAGTATTATGATAAAACAATATAATCATTAAGCAGTGCATCAGGAAATAAGATGTTGATTAAATATAAATTAAATAGTGCTAAGATATGTAAAAATAAGATTTGTTATAAAACTTCATTCTTATTAGTTATGAATATCTCTTAACAGATAATTTTAGGGACTCCTTTTTTATCATTATTATACCTATTTTCAATAACTGAGAAAAGACTAATTACTAATGCTCTAGGAAAAAAATTTACTTTGAATTCATAAAACCTCATCTAATAAAAGAATTAAATATGGTTCAAGACTCTCTAATTTCTAAGATAAATTTAATAGAAAAAAAACAAAACACATAAATATGTTAAGTAGAGAAGTTCAACATAAAAGAATTCAATAGCAGATAACTAAACTTCAAATTCAAGAAAAGATAAGAATTATAAAAGAAAAATTATTTGAGAGAGAAGATTGTAGTGACTTTCCTAATGCTTTTAAAGAAAGAAAAAAATATTCTATATCACTCCCGTATGAAGAAGGATTTAAAGAAATTAACATACCCACTAAAGTATGACCAATCCAAATGAATCAACAGTACTTAGAATATTGTAAAAAAGAAATTCAAGAATAATTAGATAAGAATCTAATTAGACCCAATAAATCCTCTTGGAGTTGCGCAAGTTTTTATGTTATGAATGCTTCTGAAATAGAAAGAGGTGCACCTAGATTAGTAATTAATTATAAGCCGTTAAACAAAGTTTTAAGATGGATAAGATACCTAATTCCTAACAAAAATGATTTAGTGAGTAGAGTTCATCAAGCTAAATATTCTCAAAATTTGATATAAAATCTAGGTACTATCAAATTGAAGTTACTGAAAAAGATAGATATAAAACTGCTTTTGTAGTTCCTTTTAGTCATTATGAATGTAATGTAATAATGCCTTAAGGTTTAAAGAATGTTCCTTCAGAATTTCAAAACATAATGAACAACATTTTGAATCCTTACTCAAAGTTTACTATAGTATATCTAGATGATGTATTAGTGTTTAGTAACTCTATTGATCAACATTTTAATCATTTAGAAATCTTCTTTAATCTCATTAAAGAAAATGACTTAATAATCTCTGCTAAGAAAATGAAATTATTTCAAACCAAAACTAGATTTTTATGATTTGAAATAAACTAAGGTACTATCGTTCTTATAGAAAGATCAATAGAATTTGCTGATAAGTTTTTCGATGAAATCAAAGATAAGAACACCCTTCAAAGATTTTTAGGATGTGTTAATTATGTAGTAGATTTTATTTCCAACATTAAGATAATTTGTGCTCCATTGTTTCGAAGGTTAAGAAAGTATCCTCCTACTTGGGATACTCAGATGACTAGATCTATTCAACAAGTTAAGAAATTAGTCAAAATCATTCCTTTTCTAGGACTTTCAGATCCTCAAGCCTCTCTCATTGTAGAAACAAATGTCTCTGATTTAGGGTACGGAGGAGTGTTAAAGCAAATATTACCCAAGTCGCCTAAAGAACAAATTGTTAGATATCACTCTGGTGTTTGGCAGCCAACTCAACAAAAATACAGTACTGTTGAAAAAGAAATTTTAGCTATAGTGTTAAGTATCACAAAATTTTAAGATGATTTATTCAACAATTTTTTTTTTGTTAAAAACTGATTGTAAAGTCGCTCCTTCAATTATTCAAAAGAATGTTAAGAACTTAGTTTCAAAACAAATTTTTGCGAGATGACAAGCACTGTTCTCCTACTTTGATTTTGACATACAACATATTAAAGAAACATATAAGTATCTTCTTGATTTTCTAACAAGAGAATTCTTGCAAGATTACCATGGCATCTAGCTCATCATCAAAGTCTAAAGTTAAGAAAATTACTCTGGATAAGTATATGCAAATTATCACTAATAAGGATACTAAGATAAATATAAGGTCATCTACTTCCATAAAGGAGTCATCTATCCTTGCTTGTGCTCCTAATTCTATCTAGTCTATACAACCTTCATCTCGTTCATCAAACAAGTTCAACCCCTTACTTAAAACGCTTGTCAAATTAAATGTTTTGAAACATATGGAATTTTGTGTAAAAACACACAATTTGAAAGAATGATCTTAAGATTCAATTTTGATTTTAAAAAAGGTTTTAAAAGTTAATTTAAAGTCATAATCTTAACAGTATTTCAAAAGTATGCTATACCCAAAATTGAAAACAAGTTGACGAGGTCTAACAGAGAAGGAAGTCTCCTCATCCTCATGATACACTTTCATGCATTTGCTTGTATGAGATCATTTCTAGGCTGTTAGGCTACGTTTGGTGCATCGTATAAAGAAGACATGATAGTATAAGCTAATATTATCAGGTCTTATTCAATGTTTGGTGCATTCAACTGATAGTATAATGAAATCAGGTCAAGTCATTTTATCATATTCTAAGGTGATAAATCTATCCCCTCCCTTAGTACATGATAAGACATGATAAGATTTTTATTCTAATTTTATCCTCAATTTCATTTTTATCACTCCTCTCCCTTGTGCCACCACCACCACCACCACAATCACCACCACCTCCACCATCATCACCACCACCACCACCGCCACCATCAACATCGTCGCCGCCGCCACCACCGCCGCCACCACCACAACCACCACCGCCACCATCGCCACCGTGCCGTCGCCGCCACCACCACGCCACCACCACCGCCGCCACCATCATCATCACCACCACCGCCACCCACCACCGCCATCGCCGCCGCCGCCCGCCACCACCACCACCGCCGCCATCCACCACCACCACCATTGCTATCAGCACCGCATCACTACCACCACCACCACCACCACCACCGCCACTATCACCACCTCCTCCACCGCCACCACCACTACGGCCGCCGCCGCCACCACCCTCACCACCACCGCAGCCGTCGCCGCCACTGCCGCCACCACTACCATCACCATCACCATCACCACCACCACCATAAGGCTTTTTTATTATTGTTTTCTAATTATTTTAACTTTTATGCCAAAGGACATTTTGGTCTTAAATAAAAATATTATACAATCAGCTAATTTATCATTTTGTTATCAAATAAAAGATAGAATTATGTCTTATCCTATTTATTATACTATTATATTTTATACTATCCTATCATCTTATCTTATACTATATTATCATGTGTACCAAACATAACCTTACGCGATTGTAGTTGTATACTATTGGTTATACATTTGTACAGTTACACTCGTATATATAAACTGAAAACACCCACTGTATGGGATGGGATCATTCAATGAAAATTCACTCCTTCTCATTTCTAGAAAGGTCAGCTCATATCCCTACTATTTTTCATCAAATTGAAGATCATCTTAATATATAATTCAAAATGAGTATGGTTTCTATGTATGATAATAATATAATATAATATTATAAAATAATATAATTTCAACACAAAATAACATATTAAGCAAGACTTATTTTGTATTAACCATTATAATTTTGTATTTAAAATTTAATTTAATATTTAATAAATAAATATAATTATTAATTATTGTCAAACATAGTTTTTGAAAAAACATTATTTTGTATTTCAAACAAAAATGGAGAAAATAAAAGGACGGCATGTTTATGGAAAGTTGAAAACAGAGCAGAGTAGTGCGGTGCGTTGCGTGCATTGGCATGCGCAGACGCGGAGGATTTCTTGCTTCTTCTGCAACAATTTTGTAACAAAACTGTCTGTCTGTCTCTCTCTTTCTCACTCTCCTCCATTTCAAAGTTGAAACCCTAATGATCAAAGGCTTTGTTTGTTGCAGTGGTTGTGCCAAGGTTAACAACGTTTCAGCTACTCTAGGGTTGATTCTCCGGAGTTCTGCTTTCTGAAAAACTCGTTTTCGTTTCAGAAAGGGCTTATTAGGGTTTCTTATTCCAGTTTCACATTCCTCCTCTTGCACCGTCACTTGAGATTCTCTGCTGGTCTTCAAGCTTTGATCGACGTCAACTCGTCAACGTCATTGTGAAACCGTGTTACTCCAGCACAAGGTAATATTATTATTATTATTATATTATATGCTAATCTGACTCATCGCTTTTTTTATTTTTATTTTTTAAAATTTAGTTGTTTAATCTTGTGCTTTGATTTTGAGTGGAGGATGCAGAGTGAGTGAAAGAATGCAAAAAGGAAAGTTTGTTGACGATACACGAACTAGAAGTATCATTGAGCATATTAATAGTCTTCTTTTTATTTTTTCTTGGCTTCTAGTGGTTTAGCTTATTTTCAGTACCTCGCTGTAGTGGGCATGGGGTTGGGTTTCTAGATCCCACTGATACTACGTTATGATTCACAGGAAAGCAGTTGCAATTTTAATGGCAAGAATTTGATTATTGTTCCTTTGTTTAGTTACTTCATTCAGTTTCCGATTATGTGATGATCGATTTCATCTTTCAGTTCTGATTTCATTTCTCATTTGCAGATGTCCGGTAAATCAGAGCGTATGAGTCAGTCAGAGTTGAAGCAGTACGAGGAGTATGAGTTTAGATATTATAAAGAGTTGAAGAGAGATTGTTTTAAAGTCAAAATCTCCAATTCAACATATAGGTGTCCCTTCTGCCCGGACAAGCTGGATTACAACTTGAGTGAGCTTTTGAAACACGCATCAAGATTTGCCAGGGGTTCACAGAGCAGATGGATAAAAGATAAAGCAAAGCATTCTGCTCTTCAATTATACATTGAAAGGTATCTTGATGTGAAAATTAAATCAGAACGTGCTGACAAGGATCAATTATTTGTCTGGCCTTGGATGGGTATTGTTGCAAACATTGCTACGGAATTCAAAAATGGGCGGCATGTTGGAGAAAGTGGTTCCAAACTAAGGGATGAGTTTACCCAAAAAGGATTTAATCCCTTGAGAGTTCAACCACTATGGAGCCGTCAAGGACATTCAGGTTTTGCCATTGTTGAGTTCAACAAAGATTGGGATGGTTTCATCAATGCTATGAACTTTGAGAGGAGCTTTGAAGTGGAGCATTGTGGTAAGAGGGACTACTTCAGTTCAAGACACCATGGGAATAAGCTGTATGGATGGGTGGCCCGTGATGATGACTACCATTTGAAGAGTATAGTTGGTGATCACCTTCGTAAAACTGGGGATTTGAAAACTGTTTCTGGAAAAGAAGCAGAGGACAAAAGGAAAACATCAAAGCTTGTCTCAGGTTTAGCTAATACCTTGAAAATGAAGAATAAGGAATTGGAACAGGTGCAAAGCAAATATGATGAGATTAATGTATCCCTGAACAGAGTGATGGATCAGAAAGAAGAGATGATTAAATCATTTAATGATGGTATGTTGAAACTTTAAGTGAATAGTTCTAGTTCATGTGGTTGCCTTTTTTTTTTTTTCCTTTTTTTCATGATAGCTTACTGTGTATTTTGCTGAGTTGAAACTGTCTAGTTTTTATGATTATCTATCCTTTCAAGGTAGCTTACTGTCTATTTTACTTTGAAGTGAATTGTTCTGGTTCATTTGATTTTCTTATCTTTCATGGTAGCTTACTCTGTGTTTCACCTTGTACCATTAGAAATTAAAAGGATACAGCAGAGTGACCGTGATCATTTGGAGAAAATTTTCATGGATCATGAAAAAGCCAGAGTGCGTCTGGAAGCTCAGAAGAGAGAACTTCAGAACCGTGAGAAGGATCTGCAAAAGCGTGAAACACAGAATGAAAATGAGAGAAAGAAGCTATATCTAAAGAAGATAAATGTAATCTATTTTGCTTGTTAAAATTTATTGATAACCCTGTCTTTTTGTGTCAAAATCCAAATACCAATCCCTCTTATTTTAATATTTTAAAGACTGATGAACTTTGTTTTTCATCTATTTGTTTGCAGAATGAGATGGCATTAATGGAGCAAAAGAAGGCTGACGAGAAAGTGATGCATTTGGCTGAAGAACAAAGGGTACGAATTCCATTTTAGATACATTTGTCTATCTACAATTGTAAATTCAGTTAATGTATTTTGACCGAGTTATTTTGTAATTGAACATTGCAGAAAGCAAAGGAGAAACGACATGAAAAAATTCATGAACTACAAAGAAAACTTGATGCCAAACAGGCATTGGAATTGGAGATTGAGCACTTGAAAGGAGCTCTTGAAGTAATGAAACACATGGGGGAGGATGAAGACGCGGAGAAGAAAAAATTGGATGCAATTAAATTGGATCTGCAGGATAAAATGGAGGAATTGGAAGCAATGGAAGAACTTCAGCAAGCTCTTGTTGTCAAGGAGCGTAAAACCAATGACGAGTTGCAAGATGCTCGCAAGGAATTGAAAAATGTATGTAACTTTTTCCATGCCTAAATGTGAATCACTCTGATGTTATGTCATTAGGCCTTCAACTCATCCAATGGTCTGAAAATCAACTTTAGAAGTCCTTCTCTAACTAATCATATTCTCAAAACTAGGATAGAGGTATTTTATTAGTATAAAATACCTGTTAAACTTCACAACAAATTTAAGGTTTTTTTACATTTTTTAAAATTGACATACAACTGCTTATGTATTAATTATGGCAGTGTTTCATGTTTAGTAGTCTACATGAGCTTGATATTTGTTTACATCCATTGTCAATTTGCTATACAGTTGTTTGTGTCCAAAGGAAATGATTTTAATCCATCAGGATTAACATTTTAGATAAAAATTGGTAGAATTAGGTAAGGTCTGTAAAAGACCAGATTTTTTTTTTTTTTGTGTTTCTTTGCTATATTGTTTCATACTTGTTCGTTATAAGATCTGATGCTTAAACGTCTAGCAAAATAAGCTCTATAAGTTGAGTTTAATTTGTTGTATTACTGGTTCTGCCATGGTTATGTCGTTTGTATTTTGTTGAAGTAACCTGATTTCCTTCTTCACAGTGGATAGAGAAGGAGAAGGAGAAGCAGAAGCGGAAGCAGACTCCTGCTTTTGTTGGTGTGAAACGAATGGGAGAGCTTGATGTTAAGCCATTTGTGAATGCAGCTAAGAGAAAATTTTCTGATGATGAAGTGAATGTGAAAGCGATGGAGTTGTGCTCGCAGTGGGATGCTTATCTTAGAGATCCAAGCTGGTATCCATTTAAAATTTTAACAGATAAAGAAGGGAACGCCAAGGTACAACGACTTCCAGAATTATGTGTTCAAATGGAAGTTTTCTTTTTTATCTCTAGGAACTGTTCATATGGTCATTTTAATTGCGGATATTTCACTGTCCATGCTAAGTAATACTTAAAAAATGCAATGCATCATTTCATAATAGTTAGAAAGCGAGGTATGCTGTAGGTATTGTTTAAAGATCTATTGGCACAACAAGCAAGGTGCTGGTCATCTCTTCAGCACTTTGTTGGCATGTTTCTTTCCCTGATGTTCCATGCATGTACCATGATCTAATCGGCTTTTTGACCAATATGCTCTCAATGGCAAAAGTATTTACCAAATTGGTATCATTTTCAAACTATATATCAAATTGTTCCTGTTTTGGCAACACTGGAATTTTTTATTGTTTTTCGTTCCACGTAGGATGCGCTAGAGGAGATGGAGCTTCCAATTGAGAAACACCAACACGCATGTCGCATCCTACATGGATACACCACAAGTTGTGGCGTATCCACGTAGGATGCGACATGCGTGTTGGCGGTTTCTCAACACGCATGTCGCATCCTACATGGATACACCACAAGTTGTGGCGTATCCACGTAGGATGCGACATGCGTGTTGGCGTTTCCTTATTGGATGCGCCATGCGTGTTGGCGTTTCTCACGTGACAAATGCTTGTAGGACACTTGACTCATTTCACATGAATGTTTTAAGAAATGGCACCCAGAGACACATTTTACATGTCTACTAAAGAGTGCACCATAACGTTGAAAGATATCAGTATCAATTAGTTTATTTATAGGTCAAATATTTGCTTCTGATGTGTAAAGTAGTCGATGTGAGACTTTGGTATTGACAAGACAAAACAATTAAATAAAACAAGATATCTTTGTTTGATGTGGTACTTTGGTGTTGGCAAGACAAAACAATTAAGTAAGGTAATAAAATACATTTGTTCGATGTGGGATTTTGATGTTGTTCAAAAATTAGGTTGATGGGGCGAAGTGATCCTTGAATAAAATTTAGTAAATCTTTGAAAATACGTTATATATATTAAAAAGTTTAAAAAATGGGTTATGTTTTATTCTACTTATTTGTGAAAAGTTAAGATATATTTTTTAATTACATCGTTTGTTATACAATTAAGTAGTCTTTAGTCTTTATCACGTGAAATTATAAGAATAGCTAAATATATATACATGGCTCTTGCACAGTCTCATTCATTGATAAAGACTAAGACGAGACTTTAGTCTTTAGTCTCGTTCATTGCACAAAGAGTAGTCTTTAGTGCAAGAACCATGTATATATATTTAGTCTCGTCTTAACACTAAAGACTAAAGTTTTGTTTTAGTCTTTATCAATGAACGAGACTTTGTGCAAGAACCATGTATATATGTTTAGCTACTCTTATAATTTCACGTGATAAAAATTAAAGACTACTTAATTGCATAATAGACGGTGTAATTAAAAAATATTTCTTAGTTTTTCACAAATAAGTAGAATGAAACATAACCTATTTTTTAAACTTTTCAATATATATAACATTTTTTCAAAGATTTACTAAATTTTATTTAAGGATCACTTCATCCCACCAATCCAATTTTTGGGCAACACCAAAGTTTCACGTCGAACAAATGTACTTTGTTATCTTACTTAGTTGCTTTGGCTTGCCAACACCAAAGTCCCACATTGAACAAAGATATATTGTTTTATTTAGTTGTTTTACTTTACCAACACCAAAGTCTCACATCGATTACTTTACATATCAGAAGTAAATACTTGACCTATAAATAAGTTAATTGATACTGATGTCTTTCAACATTATGGTACACTCTTTAGTAGACATGTAAAATGTGTCTCTAGACGTCATTTTTTAAAACATTCATGTGGAATAGGTTAAGTACTCTACAAGCATTTGGCGTATCTACGTAGGATGCGTCACGCGTGTTAGCATTTTCCTATTGGACACGTCATGTGTGTTGGCATTTTTCTATTGGAAGTTTCATCTCCTTTGGCGCATCTTACGTGGAATGAAAAATAATAAAATATTCTAACGTGACCAAAATAGGAGCAGTTTGATAAATAGTTTGAAAATGATAATAATTTGATAAATACTTTTGCCACTGAAGGCATATTGGTCAAAAAGCCTGATCTAATCTATGTTGGATATATTATGCAGGAAATTTTGGATGAAGAAGATGAAAAACTGAAAACTTTAAAGGATGAGTTCGGTGATGAGGTCTTTGGAGCGGTGGCTACTGCTCAGACGGAGTTGAATGAGTACAACCCTAGTGGTAGATACCCATTACCAGAGCTCTGGAATTTTAAGGAAGGAAGGCAGGCTTCGTTGAAGGAGGGTGTTTCGCATTTACTCAGGCAATGGAAAAATTCGAAACGAAAGAAAACTTGAGGCTTCGTTTGGCTCGTTGAATTTAGGATTGATATGCAGAACTACAAGTTAAATTCTTGTTCTAACAGAGTTTGGTTTAGTTCAAATTTAAAATGCCAATACTGTAGTAATTTTCAATGCCAGATTGTCAGTACTCGTGAGTCATAAAGACAGTTGTTGTGATGCTTGAGTAATTCAATATTTTACATTTCCAAAAGGAAGTAGGTAACCGAAGTTATTTGCCGCATCCATCCTCTGAACAAAAAGTTATGGATGGAAGCAGTTTTAGGGCAAACACAGCTCACCTCCCTCGTGTCGTGGTGTGGCTGTTGGAAGGCATTGAACAATCATCGCCTTGTCCCACCCCATGTGCTCCTTTGATTTAGGCGCGCAGATGTTATGATGTGACTTCTTTGTTCGACTCGTGGGATGGGAGGATAATTGATTGGTTTTATCTGAAGGGACTGTTAGAGCTGAAGCTTTTGACAATAGAACATTCTCATTTTCCAACAAGTAATAGGAGTAGTGGAAAACAACAATTTATGTCAGCTTTGGAATTTAACAAGTAGGTTCAGATCTTATAGCAGAAGCGCATATGCTTTCTTTCCTATTCTAACTCCTGTCCTCCAATGTTGACCCCAATCTAACTTTCATGTATGTTCATTTTAAAGGCTTTTTTTCGTGGTAAGACCCAGAAGGCCAATTTGCTCCATTTCCTTGAGTCAAGCTAAGTAACTAGTTGAATTTGAGCCTTGCTGCTTCAAAGATAAATATTTCATTTATTATTTGTAGAGTAGTAGTGGGGATTGTTATTTTGGTCATTGAAATATAGTCGTAAAAGTCTAGAACCCTCTGCACTAACTGTACATCTAGTTCTTCCAGCAAACATTATACAGCCCTACCCAAAGAAAAGAGAATAAAAAATTGGAATAGAACAAATGCATGTATTTGAAGGAAACAAACCACATACTTTTCCAATTTGAGCTTTATATAAGTTAACCACAGCACACTTCCTTAGATACATAGAGCAATAATATATAATAATATATAACAGCATCATTGTATAAACATACTAATTAGCCGCGGGCTACTATTTTGCTTAGCCGCTTCAGCATTCCCTACACTTTCTTTCGCTTTCCCCTTCCGGTTACACTCTAGTCTACCATACAAATTCAAAAGTAAAGTACAACCTCACGCACGCACCCCCAATTATATTATCAAACCCACCAATACGAAACAAAAGTCAACAACTTGTCACAAGAAACTGAAGAAAGCACGAAACTGTCACTCATTCATTCACCCACCCTATTTCTCATTTTTTTATGACCTTCCTCTGCACACTGTCACAGTCTCCAAAACATCCAGTCAAAAAGACGAGCATCTACTATGAAAATGGGCGCCAAAAGGGGTAAAATTGGAAATAGATAATTGGTGAGAAACCCAAAAAAATAAACTGAAGAGGGGGGGGTGGGGGGGGGGGGGGGGTGGGAGGGTGGTGTGATAAGCGGTGTGAAGAGGGATCAAATCAAACCCGAAAATTCTTTCCAGTGAAAGTTTGACCGAATTGCCAATCGTGTGGAACGATGTTCCAGGAGGTGGAGGTGCGGCGGTCGCTGCCGGTGACCCGGAAGGACAAGGACTGGCCAACCAACACGGCGTTTGACTGCCAGTTCTGACCCCAGTTTCGGCTCATTGGCATCCACCCGGTTCGGGTGCCCTTCACATAGGTGCGCACGATATCCCCTGCACCCGCCACGTTGCTGATCAGCACCAGGTTGAAGTAACGGAAGCCGTTGATTGTAAACCTGATCCCACCCTGCTTTCTGCATGGCACCCTGCGTAAATACCAACCAAACATTCACGACATAGTACATACTCCAAACTTTATGTTATTGTTATGGTTCCACTATATACGAGAAATTTGAAAAACATTATGCAAGCCTATGGTTCCACTATATACGAGAAATTTGAAAAAAATTATGTAAGCCTAACGAACAACTAACCCCACCACATTGATTGTCCTAATAATGTGCCATAACTAACTCCAGTCACGTTAGTTGTACGGTCAATTAAATGGGAATATTACTATATTAGGGTAAAATAAAAGCTTCTTTCTCTCTTTTTTTTTTAAATAAAATTCACTGTGACGAGATTCCTACTCTTGTCATGCCTAGTGGCTACAGTATACTGAGAATGGATAATCTAATGCAATTTTCACGTGACAAGACAAAGTTAGGAGAGATATAGACGCAGAAGAAATTTTCAAAAAATCATTTATTTTATATTGAATGTGTCACATTTTAGTTAGAATAAGAGATAATATTAATTCATAAAATGAATATAATATATATTTAATAATTTAATTTACTTGTAAAGCACTTAAGAATTTCACTAAACCAAAATAGCTATAAACATAATTTCACAAATTTTGATAAGGGAAGGTTATGAACTTTTTGTGTCTACTTCTATTTTTACCTAACTTTATCATGTAAACAACAAATATAAGAGTATCCATTTCCGATTTTTCATAGTATATTGGAAATGGTTTTCCCAAGCCAAGGAACAATTAAGAACTAAAATAAACCTAACCTAATAGGAGTAAAAAAGCAAAAGAAAAAGGAAGAAAGGAGTAAAATGGGTTACCTGCGATAGGAGACTGGTACAATGCCGGCATGGTACTCGGCAATCTTGAGGAACATGGGCATGGCAAGATCGAAGTGTGGTCGAGGAGGGTTGCACCACCCACCATTGTCGTTTGGTAGAGCATAGTTTGGGGGACAAAAATTAGTGGCCGTAATAAAGATGGATGGACTTCCCGAATGACACCACTGCCTGTCGTTTGCGCACTTGATCTCAAAGCACGCACCACAGCTCAGCCCATTGTTGAAAAGTGCTGTGCTCAATGCTGCCGTGTTCACTCCGTACCCTTGGCTGTACAGGTTTCCATACCCACATGCTCCCCCTGTTCATGAGATACAAGAACGCCAAATATGAAACCAAATATTCACTTTACTCACACTTCATTATCACAACTAATTAATTTAATTGCTCAGGGAAACAAAGGGTTTCTTTATTTTTATTTTTATTGTACCGCATTGTTTGTAACTAATTTCATGTCACATTTTATATGTATGTAACATAGAAAATGAAAACAGAGAAATATATGTTACATTACATAGTACTAGTACATACTACATACCCATGGTGCCGGAAGCATCAGATCCTCCGTAGAAGGTAGCATGAGCACCTTGCCAAGCACCCCCAGTGTAAACCCCTGGAATTCGAGCCTCAACCATCCACATTATGGAAATAAGAGACGCAATGCAGAGCACACTAGCCACAGCCATTTTTTTTTCTTTTTTTGGGGTCTTACACTAGAGAATAAGAAAATTAGCAAACAGCACAGAAATGGAAAAGAGGGAGATTTGGGAATGGGAGCGAGAGGCGAGTGGGTAGTGAGTGGGGATGGACTACTTATGGAGAAGGCTTGGGGGTGGGTGAAGCTCTAGTTACACTCTGCACTCCAGGGGCAACATTTGGAATTTCTCAAACTCATTTATTATCATTATTAAATGCCACCTTTGTGTAATGTAAAACGCAAAATATTTGTTTATGAAAAAAAAAAATGAAAAGAAAACCAAATAATTTTCCTTCTTATCAGTTATCAATACATACTGCATTCAAGAGGCCGTAGAAAACACCTTCCAATTGCATTCACACCTACTCGATTTCATTGTGGGTTGCGTTTAAGGTTGTTTAAGATTCCATCCGTTCTACTAATTTATGTGATCTTGAAGTTAATTGAAATGAATTTAAGTTTTAAAAATTAAGTCTGATGTATTTTAAAATTTGATTTAAGCTATATTTAAAGTCGTTTCAACATAATTTAGTATCACACATTATTTTAAAAAATATATATATATTTATAATTAATTATAAATAATAAGATTTATTAATTTAAATTAATAATTTTACATAATATTATATTATATTTTATATTGATACTATTTATTTTAGAATAGATATTATAAAATATATCTTAATTTTAAATTTATAAATTATATCTATATATTAAATTAACTTAATTTTAACCTAATCGTTATTTAATCATGGCCAAATCAAATTTGAATTCAAAAAAATTATCCAATCGAGATATTGGACCAAGTTCAAGTGAAAGTCAAACTCATTCAAGTCCGTCTCATGTACTATACACTCCAAGCTCCATCCAACATAACAGCTTACTACCACCAACGAATATGTTGGAGTCTACCACGTACGCTCTTAAACTGCGAGTGTTAAGAAGGAAGATTATTTTCTGCTATTTCCTTCATTTCTTTTATCACATTTTCCTCTTTCGCATCCATTGCCCTTATTATTATTATTTTTTTCTTGTGAAGGTAGTAAGGGACATGATCCTCCACTGATATGTAATTAAAAATAATAATTATATTCTTATCTCAAACGATAGATATAATTTTTTTTATATTTATTTAATATTATTTATTATACATATTTTTTTTATTATTTTTTTTCACTCAATCACATCCATTCAAAATGGTAAAACAATAATTACACCCTTTTTTTGAGGTGTAAAATAATTATTTTTTAATAAAAAAATAAGAAAACCAGAGAAAAATAAAAAACAGAACAGATAATGTGAAAGGGACAAACAAACGAACCAAATCTTGGGGGAATTCAATCTCATGGCATAAGCGGCCCTGGAATCAACTGAATGATGAGGTTATGTAACATCAGAAACCAAACGCAAGGGTTATACGAGGGAAAAAAGGTATTTACTATTCAAAACTTGGTTCTACTCTTAATTGAAAGGAGTTTTTCACTTTTTATCTAATCTATTATTATATGTTTATTATTTATTTAATTTATTGTCATACATCAATTAATTTAATTAAATAAAATTAATAATAACACCTAACAATATATTAATTTACTAATAGACATGTAACAATAGATTAAATAAATATTAAAAAAACTTCCTCTAATCAGAGTTTTAACCAAGTTTTATCCTTTAATATTTAGACCTAAAATTATTAGTACAACAAGGTGAGACTTTAGAGGCTAGAGCACATAAAACGTAGAAGAAAGAAAGGTAACTTTGAATATAATGGATAGTTTGTCACGTTAATGTTAGTTGGAATCAAATAATTGTATAGCGTTTATTGGAACTAAAATAGATTTAATAACCACTCTCTGTTTGTCTGATTGTCAACTGATATTAATTTACCAGATTAGTTTTAAGTGAAAATTTCTCCATAACGCTCAACTAGTAAAAATGAACTAATAAAAAGGTTTGAGTTTAGTTTTTACAAAAGATATTATTTGTAAACATTTCTATAAGCTTTTCGTTAAAACTTATAAGATGCTTGACCTTGAAATGTGTTAATTTCTTTCCTAATTTTTTTTTTCGAAAGAAAAAAAATTCTCAAGAACATATCATTACAGTGTTAGAACAAAGATTAAAGTATGACTTGGCGTGATGTGCGGGTGTGAATAGAGGAGGTGGGTCTACAGAATATATAATTTAAAAAAATGATATTTATACATTTTTTTTTTATATATCACTTTTATAATTATGATTAAATGAAAATTTAATAATAATAAATGATAATATAAAAAGTGACATAAAAAATATAATATAAAAAAATTAAAATTGTATAATTTATGATATGAATGGTGTGGGCGTCACTCGCCATCCAGGTGTGATGAATGAGTGAGGATAAGAATATAAGTAACAAATCTCATGAGTAGTGACTGTACTAGGTGAAATTTTTAGATAAACATAATTCATTATGTTAATTTTTAGATATTTAAATTATTATTTAATATATATATATAAATATTATTAAAAATTAATATATTTTATAATAATTTTATAATATTATATATGTTAAATAATAATTTAAATATTTATAATAAATGCTATCAACTTAAAAATTATTTCCGTACTGAACGCAAAATGGTGAGAACAGATGGGAGAGAACCAAGTGACCAACCAAATCCAGTGTAGGGGTTTGAGAAGCAAACGTGGGTGGTGGGTCCTCTCCTCCCCTTAATCACCGTAATCATCGTTGGAGGCTTTGAGACATTTTTAAATAAGTACAATTTATTAATTTATCTTTTATGTATTTAAATTATTTTTTAATATATATATATAAAAATTTAGTACAATTTTATAATAATAACTTATAAGTCGTGCTTACCTTCCAATTAATAATTATTGCTCCGGTCTCAACAATGACCTTTAACTGTTAGTGGGCACAATGGACATCCACACCACGACATAGCTTAACCTTTCTTTCTCTCGAGTTTGTCCGTGATTTTGATGAATCTTTAACCATGCATGATTCAAGGTTCAAATCAATTTTTTTTCATTTTTATTAACTAATTGTTATTTACACATGTCTCTTCATATTTATAATCAGTTAACTTCTCTAATTTAAGGCATTGTCCTTTGGCTCTTGAGTCTTTTTAAAAAAAAAAATACAAATTTATTATTATTAGATATATAAATATTTTTAGACTAACATTTAACAGTTCTGACAATTGCATCTAGATAAAAAGAAAAAGTGAATGTCTTATTATTATTATTATTATTATTATTATTATTATTATTATTATTATTATTATTATTATTATATTTTAACTATTGAATAAATAAATTGAAAAATTAGTTAGCAGCATTGGATGCCCCAAACATCAAAAGATGATTGATGATAATCAGCTTCCTGTTTATCTCCTATATTTCGTTAGTGGTTCATCATTTGATTCCTCCTTTTTGCTGGAACATTCTCATTTTGTCAAAATATATTAACAGTTCTCCCTTGAAAAGGAGGGAAATTTTGGACTCTAGGCAAGACGAGCAAATTCGAAGTAAAGCTCAAGTTAAACTGAAAATGGCTGCAGTTTGGTATGAGTTGGTGGAAATTGCATTACATGGGTCTAGTTATTTCATTATATACTGATGTTCAAGAAGTAGAAATAAATATATAGTAAGATATATACAAGTTTAAAACTCGCTCTCAAAGTGAATGAGGAAACAAACATAAAACTTCCATGAAGATAGGGAATCCAAGATGTAGAAAGTGACTTTGTATAGAAGACAGCAATCCCCAAACCTATAACCTTATTTTTACAGGTCCTCCGTTGCCATTAACAAAAATGAAAAAGACTTTTTTAATTAAAATTTATCTGAATAAGTAAAATTATATTTACATTTAAATTATTTAGTAACTTGAGATTTTGATACACTTTATCAAGTCAATGTAGTTAGTATTTTTAAGTAATGGTCCTTCTGGTGTGAAAAGGGAATCCATGCGTAAATCACTTGGATCTGCATTACTGTTCTCTCTTCAATTGGGAAACACCCAATTGTTTGTTTGTTACCAATAATTGGTTGGAACAACATGAATGGGCTTAAATTCAAATTGTATAGATTCAATAATCAGGTTTGGTCATGTGGAAATATGATTACGAGGTAATTAAAGGTGAAAACAGAAAAGTTAGTCACTGCGTGAGTGGCACCACTGGTTGGTGGTGGTGAGATTGTCACATGACTCACATCATTGATCATTCTTGCTGTGTCTCTCCCTAGTCTGAGTGAAATTATTGCATAAATTTATAGTACAAGTTAGGTGAATTAAACCAATTATGTAATTAATTAAGTTAGATTTATGATAATTAATTATTAATTAATTATGATAATTATACATTAGTTAATAATGTAATTAATTTAATACACTTAAATTAAATGTTTTAAGTTTATATAAGAATTAGTTAATAGCTTAGACATTGTACAATATTTTTTTAAGTTTTAATCTTTGTTTAGATTATAATTCATAGACTTAATTTTTAATATGTTATACATATGTAACAATTAACATGTTATGAACTAAACTTTTTGAATTGATATCATTTTATTTTTAAGTGATAGAAAAAAAGATAAATTTTTTTAGATTAGTCAAACTATATATAAAAGCATTGTACATATTAATTATTCCAAGAACAAATATTTTTTTATGAATTTTATAAATAAATATTTAAAAATATCCTTTAATAACTGAATAAATTATAATAAAATTATCCTAAAAGAAATTGAGACGAAAAAGAGATTGTGTATAGCCAGTGAAGAAGACAATGAGAAATGAAGATTTGAGATAAAAAAGACATTGTGTGTAGTGAACTAAAAAGATAATGTAACTATGTGAAAAAGAGAATACTCAAATAAATTTGTCTATTCTCAAAATAAAATAAACATGAATTAAAGAGAGAAAAGTATAAAAAATAGCTTATTCTCAAAAAAAGGTATTCAAATTTATAATGTACTGGTGGATTTCTCCTCCGTCAAGACATGTATACTCAAGTTCAACAAATACAAATTTAATTTCATATAATATATCATGTTCTAATTAATTAAATAATTAAATTGCCCTTTCTACCCGTAGGATTTGGAGCATGCGGGACCAGCAAGACGGTGACTCATGCTTCACCAATTATTTTGTCAATGCTGATCCATTTTGTTGTAGTTAATGATCCATCTCAAACAAAGTAAGCCCAAGTGTCGAACCCCATAATAAAAGCCTAAACTTCTGCTGTGAAAAGGAAAATGACCTCGCACCTGTACACCTCTGAAAAGGAAATGACCTCGCACCTCGCACCTCGCACCTCGCACCTCGCACCTGTAGTTAATTTTTCGTAGTTAAAGTTTTTTCTTTCATTTTAGCGTGCTTGCCTATTCATTTTTTTTTCCTTACCAAATTATATTAACATATACTTTTAGCAGTGTTGAAAAAAAAAATACTAGGGTTTTCATTGGGAACCAAAGTTACAATTTTTCATTAGAAATTTTTTTTATTCTGTGACAATTTAAAGCAAGATTTTTCTTAATTGGAATCATATATAACCAGGCTAAAACACATAACACTAAACTCTACTTTTTGGATTAATTATTAATTGTCATTGGTTAACACATAATGACAGAGTTTAGCGTGAATACAAAATATGTGTCGTACTTAAAAAGAGAAAAATAAAAAAAAAGTAGTAAATTCATTTATTACTCAAATTTGTCCATATGAACCAAACAAATTACATCGGTCGTTGACATCAGAAACTTCAAAATTTTCTCGTTATTCCGTTCTTTTTGTTTGTATTATCTTTGTCAATAATACCATTTTATATTTTACTTAAATTAAGCCCATGTGCGATTTTTATTAATTAAATAAAATGATGATTCCCTAGTAAACTATGTACGACGGGAATTGCTTGGTGTGAGTAAATAACTATGCTTTTGGAATGTTTCTCATTGGACGTTATCAATCCAAAGCATTTTGATCCATGTCTATCTGTTTTTACTCATGGGGTTTACTTGCTAGCCATGTAATTACTTCTACTTTTAAACGAAGAGGAAGACCTGTTTCATCTCGTGTCCCTGACACCAATGCTATATGGAAACACATACATGTGAACAAGACATTTTGCATATAAAATGGAAGACAAATTACTTAGCATAGTAAAATAACACGTTGACCAACATGAGAAGACAAGATTAGTTGAACAGATGTTTGCAAATGATTTAGAACCTGCAGAGCATACCAATTTAGAGTTGACTCCGAATCTCCTATTATATTAATATAAGTACGTATACCTAAAATTTAAATTAAATTGGATTACCATGTACAGCTGCATTCATAGGATGTTTGAATAAAGCAAGATTAGATTACGTAGAAAAAAAAGAGACTAATTAGCCCTTGATTACTGAATGCCTGAGGGTTGTTCTTAACTTTCATTTGCTACTTTATTTATTTATTGGTTCTTTTCACTTCCTTGTTAGATGACTTTGAATGGAGCATTTTCCAGGTTTGTTGACTCTCTTTTCGCCTTCCACAACCACCATAATTCTCACACACGGTACAATACGGAGCAATGACTTGAGAATGAGGGGTCTATGGGGCCATTTGGTGCCACCTATTTAGGCTTGATTGTTGGAGGCATGAACCAAACTTTTGATTTATTGGGTCATTGATTTCCATATGCATTCCACAATGAGTTTTTCCCTTTTGAATTAATTAAAGCAAACGTATAATGACTTGGTTGTAAATAGCATTGTCTTAAAAACAGAAATGATAAGAATATGTTTTCAATTCAAACAATATTAAGTTTGAATTACGATTTAACCATAAATCTAGTCCGTTGAATTAATCAAATCATGATTTAGAAGTATCATCGATTCAATTTTCAATTCAATTTTTAAAACATTCTCTTTAACTAAAATATGACTTGCTTAAATATTTGAGTAAAGTTAGTCACAAATCCTTCCAATGTACCAAAAAAAATGTTAGTCACAAGTCATACTTTGAATAAAGTTAGTCACACTCACAAGTTTCAACTCCCCGTAAGCATCTAGTTGTGTCATTAGCAGCATACATGAAGATGTCTTAAATTAACAAATTCAATTTAGACCCAAAGGTAAGGTAATTGAGCTCTCTCTATCGATCTTTGCCTTGCAATGGTGTGAATGCGGCTCGCAAAGCACCATTGTCACAAAGAGAGGTCGAGATAACTGACTTTGGCTTGCAAGTTGCAATGCCAAGAGTCTAAAGATTGCATGTGTGTCTGGTGAGATGAAAGATAGACACACAACCACTAACCACTAATATGTGGAGAAGATGGGGAGCCCCCACAAAGTATTGACTTCGTAAGTTCATCCATTTCCATCCTTATCTATGATCTTCCTTCCATGTGGTCTTATATTAATATAAAAATAAGGCTATGAATGCAACTTATTCGTCAAAATTTGAGGCCGGGATGTGACTCAAGAATAATATCACCCCCATTAAAATAAGAAAAAGAAATTAAATACACATCATTTTAAGTGATATTAAGTGATGTGTATTTTATATTTTTTTATGTGATAAAATTAAAATAAATGTGTGTAAAAGATAAAGTGAAATCAGATATAATCAAATCGTAAAAATTATTCAAATGTAAAGTGACGTGAGTAGAAATACGTATGATTAAAATTACACTTATAACAATGAAAGAAAGAGGATGGACTGGCGTCCATCAATGTCATACCATACCCAACCAATTTTTGAGTTTCTAGCTGAGTGAATTTTCCGACGATTCCGCGCGTAAAAAAAACAGTAAGATTACATTTACTTTAAAAAATTCTGACCAAGATAAGGGAAGGAAGGCCCTGCTGGAAAATACAATGGAACACCAAATTATGGGCTTGTTCTGGCTTTGGGTTACAAGACCCTACCTGAGAGACTGTAAGTGTTCTTCTGGAACGAAGTCCTGCACTTTGGGAATGAATGTATAGGGCTGGGGGTAGACAATAGATAGAGGGGATCAAAACCAGTTTAACTAAAGAGGGGACAACCTGGTCAGTCAAATGGACAAAGTCATTCATTACTCGCTAAACTAAGAATAATGAACGTTTTGCTACAGGACAGTATCACCATGTTTGAATTATTAACCCTTGTATTAAGAAAAAAAAAACTAAATGGACAAAAATAATTAATGTGCAAAATGGTTTTGGCAACCCTACAAAATTTGAAGATAAATTTAATAATATACAGAAGTATTAGCTTTTGGATGAGTAAAAAGAATAACGCTACCTACATATATTTACAGACACATTTTATTATAGTTGGTTTTATTTTATTTTATTATAATACCCTCCTCATGAGTGTTTGTAAATTTATTAAGTATATTTTTTTATTTAATATATATCATATATTATGTTTTTTTTTTACTTTGACATGAGATAAAAATACATATATTTTTATTATTTTAAAATGGATCTTTTATTGAATGAGTCCATAATGATAAAATTTATTAAAAAAATATATACCATTTATATAATAGTTATTTATGTAAATTTATTATTACAAATTATAATTGAATTTAGTTTGTTATTTATAATATTTTTTAATTTTATAAGAATCTTAGATTGTTAAACAAAGTTGTATTATGTGGTATTAAAGTTTATTTTATTTATATTTTTTTTGTAATTTTTAAAAAATTTATTTTTAATTATTAACTACCTGCAGATACCCGTGAATACTCCTGTCTACCCGTGAGGATCACAAATGAATACCCGTGACAAGAGCGAGGGCGGGAGCGGGGGTGGGGACGAAGAAAGCACTACTCTCCTCTGCCCCGCCCCATTGCCATCCCTAATACCTATGATGTAAGGAGATGTACATACATGTGATGTGTAACAAGCTTTAATCATTTCCTTCCTTTTAAGTACATTTATCCAATGTATTTACATACACATCAACTCATATTTTTATAATTTTTATCATTTAATTATAATCATGGTTCTAAATTACAGACAACATCACTTGATGCGGCTGCAATAATACAGTTGTAGTCATCGCCACAACCGTATCACCCTGTAATTGTGACATGGTTCCAAATCATAAGAAAGGACTGCAACTAGACGGTGATGTGCCTACATCGGAACTCGCAACAGGTTGCAACAGATCGCAACACTTTTTGAAAACCAATTTTCAACCACAAAATTTTTTATGCCACAACGACCACAATCTGCATCTAATGATCGTAATACCTATAATCGCAGTAGTTGCAATTGTGATCGCAATCATGACCACAACTGTAATTTAAAACCATGATTATAATTAATTCTATCTCATTTTTTATTTACCTATACTCTCATTCTGTCGCATATCTCAAATGTGAGATGATGTATTTCTTGCATATGTGCAAGAAGTATTTTTTTTTATTTTTCGTTTAAGATAGTTGTACAAAAATTAAAAAATATATTAAATAGCCTCAATTATAAACAAAAAATATAAATATATTTGATTGAATTATCTTTGTTAAAATATTTAAAATATTACTATAACTCTATTAATCATACAAGTATTGTTTTCTTTTTCTTGAAAATATTTGCCCAGAACTACGGACCATTTTGGGGAGGAACTCAGGACTTTAAATCTGACAAGAAGCATTTTCCATTGGACACATTGATTTAGATTCTTACTTATAAATTTCACTTTTGGGTTGAGGAAATTAAGTGTATGTTCCAAGTCCCACATTGTTTAGAAATGAATAAAATGAAGACTTTATAGGTGGTTGGACTCACGACCTTAATGCATTAAGGTTTTTGTTAAAATGTGATATCCACCTGCCGAGCCCCTCTTTCTGGCGTACTGAATATAGTTTAGCCATGTCTGACTACGGACTATTGTTGGTTGTGAGATGCATCCTTCCACTCTATGTGGTATAACAGAAAAGATCAGCCAATGATTGGAGAGTTGATGCTATGGCAATTGCCATTCAACAATTATAATTATGAAATTGATTGATTTTCATAGTGAGTCAGATTCAGTCCCTTTGAATTTCCCTTCAGGGAGGAGATGATTTGTGCCTACATGACAGAAAAAACCTAAGACAGAAATATCATTGTACGTAATAAATGGCACTCAGTGATGTCCCATGTCAACGGTGCAAGTTTGCCTGCAAAGTGAATTTATATTGAAAAATTAAGCAACAAAAGTTGAAATTGTATTATGGGGAACTATGATGATGCCGTGGAGTAGATGTACTGAAGTGGGCACGCATGCAGTCATCATAACCCCATGCCCTGCATTCAAAACATTGGACCACTTTACCACTTTACTGTATCAATGAGCCGGGGATTCTGCGTGCCCACAAATCAACAGACAACTTTAACTTCATAGGAAAGCTGAGTTTTCTTAAGCAAGCAAATTGCCATCATATATCCCCAAAGCTTTAGTGTTCTAATGCCATAGGAGCACCATGTCACACTGTCTTTCCCTTTTCTTTATTTCTCTTTTTGGGGTCCCTGAGATTATATATGTAGCAACTAGCAAGCAACTTCCTTCTTTATAGTCTTCTCCAAATTCCTAACTGCATATACTCGAGCATTTGAAGTACCAACAACCACAACATCATCAGATTTAACTACTTGTGATACAACGCCAAAGCGGGGCCACAGAATCTGGAATGGAAGCCAAAGAGTGGGAAAATATTTAGGTGACAGGGGCAGGAAACATTTGAGCATCCACCCTATTAGAAAAATTAGGTGACACATCAGATACACTTCAAAAACGTACCCAAAATGATTCTGTCATTAGCAGGGATTATGTTATATCGACAAGAACTACTAATCAATGTTTTGTTTCAGCTAACAATAATAGCATTTCATCCTGTCAAGGCATCAAACAGGAACTTTGCAACCTGGCTATGTCAATGGGCAATAGAGTTAGTACTCGGACTTCTAAATGCTCTTTTTCCTCTTCATTTGTACCCATGCCACATCTAAGACTTAATATAAATTTATTGGATTTATTCATCCTAATAATTTATGACATATTAATATATATAAAAAGATTTTAGAGTTACTTTGAAATAGTGTCGATGAGGAAGTCATTCTTGAAACCTTGAAAAAGAGAACACGATGAAGGAGAGATACTATTCTTATTCTACAATAGTCGCTCACGCGTCAGTATTAATAGGGTAATTGTACGTACTAGAGTGGTTAGAAATAAGAACCTCTCCTTGTATATATAAAACAATTAAAATGAGTTAAACTTACCCATTATAGTAAACATAGTAAACTCATATACAGAACCTATGAAACAAAACTCACATATATGAGCAGTGTTTTTAACAACAATAGGCCCATTAATAATACTGATCACAATTTAGGCTAAACAAAATGTTCTAATAATTTTGACATCTAATTAATCTGAGTTCTATAGAAATATAATATAATTTATACTAGTTCATAAATAAAAATTTTAACAAGACTCTGATAGACGCCGTTTATCTGAGTAATCCTAGTCCCATTTGGTGGTTATTCTTCCCTAGAGAGATAAGAAATTCTTTGAGTGAGTATCCTTGAGCTTGGAGGCAATCATCGTGGGGAGAATCTCTTCCTAGGTAATATTAGAATAACATATCCTACATAACCAAAACTCTATTACACTGTACTACCAATTCCTCTTAGATTTTATATAACATCCCATATCTGCCCGAGTTCTTACTTAATACGAGAATGCTACCAAGGATTCCATGCATTTCTTCCAAAATTATAAAATATGCATAAATAATTAGGGTATGAATTTAATTTTAATATAATTTCAACATAAAACTCCTTTATACTATCATTCAGTTATGTACTGTTAAGTTTAATGATGACAACTGCTATTACTACTTTAAAAGTCTAACTTTTTTTAATATTATGCTAACACATTATCAGATAACACTGTAAAATACTTTACACTAACCGTAAATCAAATATAAACTCTTACTATAATACTACATTTCAACTATTAAAGAGACAAAATGAGATAACTAATGTACAAAAATATTGGACCACATGTAAAATTGTGTAGAATAATTTTGATGTGACACTGTATAAAAAATTAGTAGTACGAAAAAAAGTGTGTTTATCTATATATGTAAAATGTTATTTAATATTAGCTAATAATTAATATGCCCTGCCTTCATAGTTCATACATGGATTGTTCAAGCCTGGCATGCGTGATAGTTGTTCCTTTCGTACACATAATCCCTCTTCCCAGCTTACTTCGATTCTTTGAATCCCCTCAAACCTCTGATTTAAGGTCTTTGCCTTACTGACGGCACTGTTCTTAAACAAGTTTTTTATATGAGCCTAATTACCAATTGGCACTATAGGCAGGCAAGGAAATGAAGGGAGTTACAATCAACTTGGTGCTATAAAATTTTCAACTCAGCTTACTCGAGTCTGATATGTAGAAACCAGAATATATGAAAAGCAATTAAACTTCATTTGGCTTTATCATTTTCAGGATTTGGTCAGTGGATTCTGACTCTAACCAGGAAACTAGGTTGTCTGGCATCGATATGAAGTATGAGCCCTCAATGCCATGGCATTTAGAGGATAATAAAGACTTGAGACATCATAATGCAGCACATATCAAAGGCTTATTGAGAAGATTTTGGAATTCTAGCAAAAAATAAAATCGTCGAGTTAGACATTGTTTCACAAAAAGAACTGAACCGCAACAAGATCTTAAGCTAAAAATCTAAAGCAATGCATTTTGTCTATGAATCAATCTATTTGACAGCATTTACTATGAGAATTATTTTGCTTCTGTAACCAAATACAACTTCCACTCCTCCCCTCTCTTGTTACAAAAGAATAAAAGCACATAGCAATTCATAACTAAGAGATGGTAATAACAGTGATAAGAATATACTCATGATGGGGGACATAACAACCATCAATTGCCAAACTAGAAAGAATGACATTTTTTTGCAGAAGCAAGAATGAAGCATATACACAAATTGTTGAATGACATCGCATCAAGAAATGTTGCATATATATCTATGAATTGCAAAGTCGAGAACAGAGCTGTTGAGCTTGGGAAGAGCTAGTATCTGACAGAGGATAAATGTCACTTCTCCCATTGCTCAAGCATGTTATGTTAAGTTGGTTTCCTATTTGAGTTGTCTGCAACATGGTAACAGAAAATATTGGAAACAAAATCAACTTCGAAAAAAGATAATAACATTGTATAACAATCTCCTTAAATGTTTGAAATTGCCGGGCATTAGATCATCAACAGATTTGGCAATTAAATCATATATTTTCTTTGCACCCAGTCACATAATTCAATTAGCTTACAGCTCTAGGAAGCTGCACGGATGGAAAGTACACAAGAAATGAGTACAACATTACTCACCTCACAATACATTTGTTCTGCTTTGCAGCTCCATTTTGAGGTAGGGACACAACTTAAATAATGACACCATGAGCAACGATCATTCAAGTTGACACCTCGAAGGAGTAAAACCAGCCCAGTAATCAATCTGTCAAAATTATCCAACTCTCAAATTCGGGGCCTCTAGTGTAAAGATGCAATGCACCCGACAGTGATAAAATCACAAAGGTGACATCATATAAGATAAATAGTACCATATCATTATAGCATGAATTTGCAAATCTTGCCATACAAGAGAAACATAAGCAATATGATATACAAAGAACTAACCCCAGAAAAGTTGAGGGACATAGGTCTAATTCCCCCACCCAAAAATAACCTAGCAATTTCTAGCTCCTTAAGACAAAGAAGAAAGAATTCTTTCATTTTATATTTATAAATAAAATAAGGCATAATTAAGACAGAAAGGAAACATTGAACAAGGAGGATAAGGAACCATACTGAAATAGAGAAAACCATGAAAAACAAAACCAGAATGAGAGACACCAGTTACAGGGAGCTCTCCAATACTAGTGTATGTCTGATAAAGAAAAGCTTTGAAAAGCCCATGAGCAGACTAGTACTTAGAAGCTAGAAAAAAAACCCTTTCCAGACAAATTTCTTTGATCTTAAACCATGCAGAGTATTTGGAAAACAAGTGTCGAAGTCCTAATCCCGTGTAAATACCCTCTCTTAGATTGTAGAAACTAAGAATCAGAGAAAGAAAATAACGAGATCTTCTGGTAGAACCAGAACAACACAATGCAATCTTGCTATCGTGCAAGACTTGCCAAAAAGGAGAGAAAATGAACTGAAGCAAGAACCAGAGAAGATGAAAAATGATTTGAAGCTTATGCTTTCATTCAATGAACCTACTAAAGATTACAGGTATTTATACAAGAGCAGAAAGAGAAAAACGAAATGAAACTAACTAACTAATTTCTGTTAAGACTAACTAACTTAAGCTAACTACTCTTAAGTTACAAAAACACACGTGCTCAATTATTTCTCGGGTAAGATAGATATCAATGCAATCAGATCCCCTAACAAAATAAAATGCAATCTTCAAAAAAGAAAGAAAAGAAAAGAAAGAGAACTTACCCAGCAGTCAGTAGTATGAAAGAGATGACCCACAACACATACTGATAAGGTTTGTGCTTATATTTCACAGGAGGTGCAGCAGATCCAGAACGAGAATTTCTTTGGCTAACCCATTTAAACTGGGGGCGAATCAAAAAGACAAATCCAAGAAGAAAACCAGAGATAAATCCTCCAATATGAGCAAAATTGTCCACATGTGGAAGGATTCCAACAGCTAAATTGATTACAATGATGACTACAAGAGTCAGCAACGCAGCAAACTGCAAAACAACACAAAAAATAGAATGGAAAAGAAATAAAATGGCTATGGCACAAAGGCAGAGCAGATTATTTATTAAGAAGCACTATTGAATTTAACATATTTATTGGTTCATTCACCTTATTGGCATATATTGTCCAATTTATTAAGAGCTCCGATAGCATGCCTCCTAGTAAGCCAAATAATGCACCAGAAGCACCAACAGAGATACCTGATTGTATGAATAGCGCAGACAGCAAACTCCCTCCAAAACCAGATATCACATACAGAAATCCAATTCGAACTGTAGAAGAACAAGCAAGGTAGAAATTACAATCTAAAAGAACGTAAAAACTATTTTTTATTTGTTTAGTTTCAATTTCTTCCGGAGCATTTATGTAACAAGCACCCAATAATGAAAATTGTTGGTCATGAAAAGTGATATATTGGAACTATGCTAGGACAATTACCATAACCATACCAAATCCAAACTCTTGTTCAAGCCGAATTCCAATAAAAACAAGACTCAACATGTTGGCAAGTACATGGATAACCCCACCATGCAACCATATACAAGAGACAAGGCGCCAAGCCTGGTGTCTATCAACCACTTTATCTACTTCTAGAGCACCCATCTTGCCTAATCTGAAGAACAAATAGATGTCAGTGGGACATATAAAAACAACTCCAACAAATATCTACCTTCATTCTGACATCCACAATCCAAAACCTTCATCATGAAATATTTGAAGAATAGTGTATTAGTGTAATTTAGGATGAATTTAAAGTTGAAAGCTCGACAATTACAAAGATTTGAGAAATATGAGAAAAAGATATAATGTTAAAAGAAAAATCAAGCAGATATTACTTGATATAAATATCATGGTGGAATCAAATCAACCCTCTATAACACATGATAATAATCACAGATCAAAACTTGGCTCAAAACCTGGGTGGAGGAAACTCCCTCCAACCGCATTTAATCTGTTATTATATGTCCATTAACTCAATTAAATAGAGTTAAAAGGAATTTATTCCTCTCATGTTGGAGCCAAGTTTTGTTCATAATAACACCTATGTATTATGTAGCATTTTTTTGATTGTTTGTTCGTTTTTGAAAGAAGATGTATAGAGCAAGCAAAGGGAGAAATAGAAGAGAACTCACGTGGATGAAGAAGGACCAAAGAGGGGGTTCTCTTTGAGGGGTTGAAACGAGAATCTGCCGAGAAAAGGGGCAACACAAGAAGAATTAGGCAGAGAATGCTTAGGACAATTGTTCACATACATGGTGATGACGAATATGGCGATGTTGGCCACCACAAAGCAAGGTACCAGCCATGGGATCCACCGCTTAAAGAGCGTGAAGTTACGATCGTGACTTTCCGGCGGCAACTGCGAGGCCCTCCGCCCCGGCGGCGGAGGAGAGGGTGGAGGCCCACGTCCCGGATGGACGGTGCTGTCTTCACGGCGAGGATGAACCTTAACCTCAACACCGTCCAAAGATGGGTCCCTCCCCATGATCCTCCGTTTTGATCAAAGATTTCAACTTTCTAACACATGGTAATTATTAAATTAATAAGAAAGAAATTCCCAGCCACATATATCAATTTGGGCAATGGTGTGAATATGATGGGATGAATCAATGTACCAGAATCCAACAAAGACCAGCAAAGTTAGGAACAGAGGTGGGGGGTTGTTGTTGTTGTCTCACGTTGTTGCTGATTGTTGTTGGTTTGGTTTGGTTTGTTTGGAGGGAAATTGTTTTCCAACGCCAATGTTCGGTTGGTACTAGTCGGTAATTTGGTTTTTTTTTTCTTGTTTTTTTAGAATAAAATTTAACTCTAATTTTTATTTGATCACTCAATTAAATGAAGTTAAAAAATAATAAATAAAAAAAATTAAAGAAATTAAAAAAAATTGAAAAAAAAAATTGAATCAAATTTTATTCTTTCATCTAATGTTTTCTACCCGTTTATATTATGGTCAAAAATTATTTTCGTAGCTTATAGTTTTATACGCCTATTTTCTCTTTTTTGTTTTTGTTTTTTAATCTTTTTTTATACATGTCTATTTTCTCATTAGGTGCAAGCTTATATGTCTATTCTGCGTGATCTGGCCTCCATTTTCCCTTGCGTATATTTATGCGATTGATTAGCCAAAAGCAACTTTGAAACTGATTAACTAAATACATACATATATACATGGTGTTGCTGTTGCATTGCACTCCTATAATTGCAAATACTTGACATTTCCAGCTGTATTACCCTTTTGCTAATGGCAAAGTTAACAACAACAAAAAATCCTATTGAATTTTTTGATGTATAGTTTGATAATTCAAATTTACCCATTAACACTTTTATTTGGCATGTGTGAAAAAGAAATAAATTTTGAGAGTAATCAAACTTCAGTACAATATGTTGTAAAATTGAGACAGCGTATCTATATTATTATAAAAAGGAATTTTTTTTTTCAAAATGTCTAATATTTTGTTTTTACTATATATGAAAATTAAAGGCAGCATTTTTACAACAAATTAAACACAATGACGTACAATTATTACTGGCTGACACACCATTGACAAATGGGCTTCAATGAGCATTAGCTAATACTAATTACTAAGTTCGGGATTTCAAGTTTATTTTAAGATCTTTGACATTTGCACGCAAATTTTATAGCGTAAAATTTTCACTACTCTAAGTGCATGTTTGGTACAGCTTCTGCTTAGTTTTTTTTAGGAAAAAAACTGTTGTAATAGTGTTTAATCATGTTTGGTAAAATTAGCTGATTTTTATAACTATGATTTTAACTTATAAATTATTCCTTACATTTTGATATGTAAATACCATTTTATCCTTAATCAAATAATTTTTTTAATCATTCTATACCTATTTTAGTAATTTAATACATAAAAGTGATTTGAATTAGATTAACTTAAAATCGCTTTTACTAATGTATCCAAACATAAAAATGAATCAATTATAATCGATTATAACAAAAAAATTTTATACAATAATCGATTACTAAGCATAATCAAATTTTTACAACTATCTCAAACACACACTAACTCTTGCACGAGAGGTCCACTATAGTACTATATAATCAACATATTAATATATTATAAAAAAACAGACTAACAACAAATGTGTAAAAATTATTTCCATGATTTTAACGCCGACTTTTGACGACAGATTTTTTTTTTTTTTAAAACAAAAGGCCAACTTTTGACGACAATAGTCTTAACTTCAAAGTTTACGGCCGTCTTCGCTTAAAAACAATGTTAACAAGTAGGGGTATACATTGAATGACTTCAGTTTGATTTAAATTTGATTAGACACTTTGATTAAGTTATTTTTTTTATCTGCATTAGATCCGAAAATGGCCGAGCTCAAATCAAATTAACTTGACATGTGTATATAATATATAAATAAAAATATTATATATAATTAAGTTATAAAATTATAAAAATTAAAAATTAAAATTAAAGTATATTTTATAATATATATTTTAAAATAAATAATATTAATATAAATATATTATTATATTATAAAAAATATTAATTTAAATTAAAAAATGTAATTATTTATAATTAATTATAAAAAATATAAATTTTAAAATAATTTGAAACACTAACTAAGTTAAGACAATTTTAAATATAACCTGAACTTGACCAAAAAATATACAGAGTCTAATTTCTAAAATTTAAATTTGTCCCAATTAACTTCAAACTTAACCAGGTTAGTAGGACGGACTAGGTTTTAAAAACCCCTCTTGACCAGTGCCTACTATTTTGTGATAAATTTAAATGATTTCTCAACGGGTAAGTTGTAATATAAGTTGAGTCAAGTTGAACAAGTTATGTGATTGTTTAAATTAAAGTCTTAATCCATATAATTTACACTTATTTTAAATTTAGTCTTTATATTTTTTAATTAGTTCTCATACTTATAATTTTTTTTTAAAATTTCATGTCTTCAATTTTTATTTTAACACCATTAATTTAATTTTTACGATGCATTTTATGGAGAAAAATTGGTATTTACAATAACACTTATTGCACAAAAGAGTATTAATGAAAAGAAATCAACACTTACTAGAATAAATAAATACTTTATTTGACGTTTTAAAGAGAAAATGAACATTTAAAGATGTTTCTATTGAATAAAGAAACACTTACTTTGTTAGTTAACTAACAAGTATTATAATTGTGTTACAACATAAATTAATGACAAAAACTATTTTAACTTTTTTATAAGTATGAGGACTAATTTGAAAAGAAAAACTATAGAGATTAAAATGAAAATGAATATAAATTATAAGAAAAACTTTAATTTAACCTATTTGATTAAACTATATTTTGAGTTTTAACTCAAATTATTTTTATTTAAGAATACGAATGATTTATGAACAATAACATTTATATAATGTATGCTTTTACATATATAAACTAATTAATATAAATTCTGATGATATTTTTATCGCGTATATACACATCTATACAATATTTTAAAAAATACATATTGCAATACATTAAAATATATATATAGTAAGAGAAACATTTATTGTAAGAAGTGATATGAGTGAATCTTGACCATTATTCGTTCCATACTTGACTTACGAGCTCGTGTAGTACTCGCCTTTCTCTCTAAAGGAGCTTATGCACTCCACTTGCTGTCTACTAAACAAGCGTTAGAGCGAGCAAAGCCTTCCATTTAGTGTCAATCGACCCTTTCTTGTATAGTCTCCAATTCGTATCAAGAGATTGGATGTTCAGGGAAGAGTGAGAAAGGGTAGCTGCTTCTTCTTTCAAAGCCTTTAGAGCAACTAGCCATTGTACCTGAGATTGCGATCAGTCCTTCTTCTTCTTTGGAGCTTTTTCTTGGTCCCTATAGATATAGATCAATCCCGCGTCTATTCGTTCTCTAATTAGTTCCATATACAAGGACTACTAGACAAGCTCTCAGGGAATAATCTCTTTCTTATTTATGTCTTTTTTCCCATGACGACCAGGAATAGGCAAATCAAAAATTTCACTTTGAATTTCGGACCTCAAGGGTCTAGCCATATCCTGAGATCTTGACATTAATATTGTGATGGATCTTATATGAATGATCAAGATTAAAACATAAATGTATGTGATTTTTTAAAGTGGTCACTTGACTTTTAAATAATTTTTAATTTTAACCATTCATATAAAATTTAATGGTCAAGATTCATTTCTTTTACCTCTTATAATAAACACTTCTCTCACTAGATACGTTCTCCATATATATATTATTTTAGTACATGCATGAGTGTATTTCTAAACTGGCTCTTCTGGAACAAACTTTATAAAATTTATTGCATTTGGTTGAATGAACTATATATCAAGATTCAAATATCAATTACTATACCAAATTGAATATTGAGACGAAGTATGTATATGACTATATATACACATGCTAAATTTAAAGCGATTATACTGTTTCCTTTTATCCTGATGTGGCAAACACATGTTTAAAGGAGCACAATTTAACAAGTTTCGTAAAGGGGACTTAAATGATCCTAAGCATCCTCCCCCCTCTTTTCCTCTAGCATCCTAAAGCAATTCCTGCATTGTCTTCGAAGCAATACCTGCGTTAATTTTTCTACTTTTCCATTAATTAACAAAAACAACATTCTCATTCTTTTCTTGCTATTCATTGTTTAATTATGTTCTATTTTAAAAATTCAAAAATTTGAGTGACATTGCATGTTCAAAAGATTATTATACGTTATTTTATTAATTTAGTTCTAAATACAACTCTGATATTAATATAAACTGAGATTATTAATATAAATGGAGGGGTTGGTTAGCATTCAACCATGCGTTTGTAGTCCAACGGTTAGGATAATTGCCTTCCAAGCAATAGACCCGGGTTCGACTCCCGGCAAACGCATAACAGTTAATTTTTCAATTTCACTACATTCCCTCTTTTACACTGCAGGATTTAACTATGCTAAATCTTTTGGGATTGAAGGCGATAGGAATTTACAGCATCTTTTGATCAATTCAAGCGTACTTGTATTCAAAATTCATTTTTGAGGCGTTTATTGTCACAAACTGACCTAAGAGAAACTGGGTTAACCAATTTTATTAATTTAATTAGTCTTCTATAAAACTTTTGGAAAGAAAAAAAGAAAGATTGCTATTTGGGCCATTCTCAATCAGAAATAGAAATATCAAATACTGTGTTTTGCCAAAAAAAAACAAAACTGCTTCTGAGGATAGGAGGGTATGGTGTTATCACTTATCAAAATCTGTCTTGTATTTAAGTTGGTTGTTTGATCATATCTGTTGCAGTAACCAACAACCACTCATAGTAGTGTCAGTCTAAAGTCTAAACTGGTTTTATTGTTAAGGCTGACTTGAGATAGAGGGGAATAAGTTGGATTATACTGCTGACTGCTGAGCAATTTTATGTCAACAATGCTACATACATACACATTATTTCAGATTTATATAATTTAAATCTACACTCTGATTGTGTCACCTAGATAGACGTGAAAAATGTAAGAGTAAAATTGATTTGTAATTGGCATTTTTCTTTTATGTAGCCATCCAAGGGCTAATGAAGTTGCTGCAATAAATATTTCTAGACTTCAACACACAACAGTACGGGGGTGTTTCCTCCATTGGTTTATTCTATTTTTTTCTCTTTTCTTGTATTTATTTGGTTTTAAATCCATTTATTTCTATAGAATTAATTTTAACATGCTGCTCTTTGCTTATGACAGTGGTGAGTCTTTGATAGTTGATGACATGCTTGATAGAGTAGAGGTATATTTCTTCACCACTTAACATACATCACCACAAGTTCATTTCTTATATAAACTGATCATATTTAAATTATGGAAACAGTTGAAGCTTAAGTGTTATGGTTCAAAGTCAGTTGTCAAGTACCCTCGATGCAGTATCAGAAGGCAATCAACATATGCTGATGCTGAGATAATTTTCTGCAGAAGTTGAGATTAACTTGTAGTTGTTTGGTCTGGCTATGATTCCACATTAACCAAAATTCACCAATTTTGGTCGCTGACTTCCTAAGTTTTGGTTGCATGATGCTCTAAATAATCTTAATTTTCAAATTTATACTCCAAACAATAGCTCAAATGAAATGACAAACCCTTTCATTAGTTTAATTGATCAAATTCCTTGGTGAGAGAGTTTCCTGTAACTTAAGAAAAAAATTCAATCATTCATTACATTGTCGCTGCTTCGATATCTGTAATCAACTGCCCATTTTCACAGTTAAGGTGCTTCAAGGCCTGTGGAGGAAATGAATGACTTGGTAGCACTAATAAGGGTTCATGTTCAAATTGGAGAAGAGGTCAGTCATTGCGTTATATACATAGACCGTCATATAAGACGTTGGTTTCTTTTCCATCTTATTATTCAAGCAATGTTCCTATCTGTCCAACTAGAGAGGCACATATTAAATGTTTAACTTCATGAACCATATAAAAAGAACAAAACTTGGCTCAAATACTTGCCTCCAATCCTATTTAATTTCTCTTTATTTGTTACTTTTAATCTCGTTTAATTAAGTAAATAGACACATAAAGGGATATTAAATAGAGTTGAAGGTAAGAGTTGGAAACAACTTTTGTTAAAAAAAAAAGAGATTTAACTACACTTGAATTTTCCTTGCTGAGTTGGATTCATTTGCTTTCCGGTGTTTGCTTTTGTGAAATGGACAAGGCTAATGACTCACCGCATAAAGCAAATTGTGATGTGTACGAATACTTAATAGAATTTGGTACCAAAGTGGAGGAAATAATATAGATTATTTTTAGTTCTTGCAAAAGCCAGTTCATAAAACTAGATTGCTATTTAATTCTCATATTATGAGTAGAGAGAATTGAAACTTCCATACGCAAAAAAGAGTGTAAAGCAAGACCTGCAGGTATTATGCACTTTGCGTGACAATTGACACATGGTGTTATCATTTTGCAGGAATCGATTTCAAGATTAGGAAGAAAAATAAAGATATTTTAAAGTGAGGATCATTAAAAGTGAATAAGATTATAGATTATATCAATGATATAAATTTACTTATTCACTTTATAAATATTCTCATTTTAAAGGATCATTTTCACTATCATCGGAAGATTCTTCCTCCAGGTAAATTTTCACTCTTGGATTCTGTTGTATGAGTTTTAGCGTGGGCTCTAAATTAGTTGAATGGTTGAGATTTGTGTGGAGGAATAATTTATATTCCTTCAGGAGTACAGCAGAATTTCTCGTGACTTATATGATTGTGAATAGTATGGACCGAAATAAAAACAATTTCTTTTTTGTTCTTGACATGTTAGGTGGACACCAAATTTCTTTGATTTGATTGCGTGGTAGTGTGAACAAATAAATTATTTTTTTGAGTTTTGAACAGTTATAGATATTAAATGTGATTTTAGTTTTAGCCACATGTAAACCAACATGTGTTCAATTGCCATTCCTAAAACAAAGGACCATTGAAATAAAGTTACACGACTTTAATCGATACCCATTTATAAACCCTCACCCATCCCATATCAGTAAAAATTGAACCTTGAATTTCCCTCCCACGCCATTTATAACCACAGGATCAGTGGTCAAGGATTATCTGCAGTTATTTAAAAACTGCATGAGATCCTGTCCCGTGAATGAGTTTTATTATGTGATAAATATATTTTAGATTTTATTAATAAATACTCTTAAGACAGTTATTAAAGGTATTAAAATAAAAATTATATATAAAAAATATTTTTTTAAAACTTTTAATATATTAAATATATATATATATATATATATATTAATATCTTTAACAAATGTCTTAAACCCATATTTTTGTTTAAACTAACAGTTCAATGAATTGAATGGTGAGATCATGTAGACCCCCTGCAGGGGATCCATGTCCTAATAAAACATTACTAAGTTTGCGTGTAAAGTGCATCGCTTATTCACTCATCAAGAAGAAACATTTGACAGGACGACCAAGTACATAATGCAACATTTATTGTTGGTCGCAAACATATTTCAATCTCAGGCTACACGCGACAGATAAATTCATTTTGTACGCGAATTAAAAACTTTCACTTTGTAACACCCCCCCAAAAAAAAAACCTCTTTTTTGTACCAAAATATAAAATAAAAAATACCACTCTTTCAACAGCTTCAGCAAGACAAAAACAAAAGTGGGAACCCATGCAGGAGTTTCATATGTGACATCAAAGACAGACATTGCAGCAAGTAATTCTGACAATTGTATTAATGTCCATGAGAATTTACCTGCATGCACCTTTATTTCGTGTAAACTTTATCTATTCAATTGTGTGAATAAAATAATTAATATTTAATAATTTTATAAATATTTGTATCACATAATTATTTTATATTAAAAATGATAATATATCATTTGTTGATTAGTTTAATCCACATAACTTGTACTTGTGTACACCTTCTACACAAGTATTTCTCTTATTTAACGGTTCAGCAAACAGAACTTTGATTGTGGTTAATTCTGCTGCCATAATTTGCTACAACACGTGGTATCTTTAGGAATGCTGGACTAAAACAGCTATTTACCATGGAAAACAGAAGCAAATGTGTTCATGCCCTGCAAAATCAGAACATTTTCACATAGAAGTAAAGCAGATAACCGCAACTCAGATTTTTCTCATTGATTTGAGGCAACTATGGTCCAACATGGAATCAAGTAAAATCTTTTAAATGTCACTGACGGTTCACAGTTGGAGATATTAGCAAAACCTCCAGTTCCCAGCCAATCAGAAGTGTGCCAAACTGTAGACTAAAATCCAGGAAAGCTGAACAGATATAGAAAGCAAGGTTAGATTAAAGAACAGTTAAAACCTCATTTTCTGCAGTTGACAGCGTAGTGACCAAGATAGTATATTACCAGGAAAAGAGTTATAGATGCAAAAAGCCCTTCTTGGAGGAGGGCTCCATGACCACCAAACTCTTCCTCATCAACCTTCAATATTAGTGAATAATAACCATATATGATGCCAGAGGACATCACTAAAAAACTGCAAGAAAAAGGGAAAAAAAATAAAACTTACAAAGAATAAACATCAAACTTACAAAAAGTGTTTATCAGATTGTGTCACATCACACTGCAGATGGCCTACAAGTGCAATGTTAAATTTAAATCAAGCCTTAGAAAAATAACTACCAGGAAAGAAAAACATGAAGGTAAGGATTCTAATTCAGGCAAATCATTTTTCTAATCTTACAGAAACAACATGGGATTGATAATTCAAGCCAGAGAAATTTTACACCTAGTGAAATCTCAACAATTCATCAAATTTTATAATACATGATGGTAGAAAAAGGACCGATTTATGCAACACAAGGACACTTGATCTCTGTAGCTTAACCTCATTAGTGAATTTATTCAATAGGTTACTAGATGTTTTCCAAAAAATGAAAACAGAACAAAATAGACAGCCTTTACAAATAATCACACATTGAACAAATAAAAATAAAAATGAAGAAATATTGATGTCAAAAGATATGCTATTTTCTGGGAGGCCACCTCCACTATTTGTTGTGTTTATGTTGCTGATGTTTGATAAAATTTACACATATAGGCAGTTTCCTAATTTTTGTATTTAGAGCAGCAGATTCACATGCATAAGATCCACCTTTCTACTTAATTTTAGCCACTCAATTGCTTTCAATGATTCTAAACATTTCTTATCCACATTTCAGAGATATATAATGGCAGTTTTATCTCTTTTTTACAAAATAATAAAATAATCATGGGTAAAACAGCAATCTTCTCACTGTCTCCTCTAGAATGTACTTCCAAGTGTCATGCAAATGTTGTGATCAGAATTCATATGAACAAGGACACTCAATAAAATCATCTTGCCAGCATGCGTCTTTCAGACTAAGACATTTCCAGATTTATGCCTTCCATTTGCATCAAAGGTTATAGGCACCACAGAGTAATCAAAATCCATGAATAAGATCATTCAAATTGTTTATACATGATATGGCAACATCAATGAATATGAGAACTACGGTGAGTACAGTATTGGGCAGGCAATGTCATTATCAGGGGCGGAACTAAAGGAAAATTGTTGAGGGCGAGGGTGGCATAATTACGCAATCTAACCAATAAAAACTCAAACAATTCCAATGTCATTCACAATTTACATTAGAAAAACTTGAGCAATGGGGCGCGACCGCCCCCCTTGGGCATAACGTGGGTCCGCCTCTGGTCATAATGAGATACACAACTTTAAGATGTACATAACACTTACAGGATAAACCAAATTCCCCCAACTAAAGGCAAGGCACCCCAAAGTAATCCACATACAAGGCCAAGTACTTGTCGAATCCAATGCAATACGTCTCCCAGTTGATCCTACTTGGAGTTGGGGAGGAGATAGAGAAAGAGAGAGAAGCATGGTTAGCATAATGGGATCAATTCAATTTCTATCGTGTAACAACTACTAATTTTAATCCAGCACTATTAAACAATCCAATCCTATTATTTGTATAACTGGATGGGACACGCATAGGCAATGAGGCGATAAGTAATAATTCGAATTATTTATGTGGTGACCTTTTTGTATTACACTGTGAGTTAAAATTAAAATTCACCATGTCTTACATAAAGATCACAATTTATTTTAAAAATATTTACTACTTATTGAGACATATTTTTTAACAAAAATCAAAGATGTGTGGTTAATAAGGTCATAAGTGATAATCCTTATTAGTTATGTGGTTACATTCTTTTATTCTTCCTAACTTGATCTAATTAGAGTTCACCCTATGGTACATAAAAATCATCATTTATCTTAGAATCATTTAACAATTAGTTTGGTGCTGCATTTGGGTATCCAGTTTAGTTAAAAAAGACATTTTTGTAAACAATATAAGAATATATCAGTGACATGTTTTCTTTGTTTTTTTCAATCACTAGAGTAAGGCAATAATTCAATTCACTGTGCCTAAAGATAATAATTTGATTTTAAACCCAATTTCTTGAAAACACCTCAAATGGATCGAAAATTATGAAAGAGGAAAATTAAAAATGAATACAGAACAACGTCAAAGAAAGAAGAAAAGTAAAAAATAAACCTTGTCCCATGAAGCTTCAGGATCAAGCAATTTGGCGAATTTGGAAGGAGAGTGGTGACCGTTCTGGTGCTGCAGTTGAAGACTGAACTTAACAGATTTACCTTCTTTCATAGTGAGAAAGGAATGACTGGGGCGAGAGAGAAGAATCAAAATAAATGGGGTAAATGAATAATGGGAAACGAACTAGTTCATATAAAGTTGGGATTTTTGAATCTAATGGTGAATGATTAGGTTATCAGAAACGGCGACAGTGGAGTGGAGAGTGACAAGAAAGCGCGTTAGGGTTTTGACAAGGAAGACGTGGTGATTGGTTGAAAGTAAAGAAGACAAAGCGAATCTGAATCTCAAAAAGAGAATCAATCTCAGAGTGATGACTGGGGAATTAAAAATTACAGATAGAGGGGTTTGGTATTTGATCTCTCATCTCCCTCACTGAGAAAATTAGGAAATTTGTTTTTTTTTATATATATTCAAAATCTCAAATAAAAAAATATATCATCAAATTTTAAGTAACTGCAATATTTTATTTTTTATTAGAGACTGAAAAATATAAATATTTTTAAAATTTTTAGGTTAACTATATAGTTTTGAAATTTAAATATTGTTCACTTGTTGTTGTACATTTTGATTTTGATAAGTCATACATTCTACTAAACATTTTATTTTTAATAAAAACTCAATATGTAGAAAAAACATCATTTGATCCCATGAATTTGTGTAGCCAAATTTTAGTTAGTTTAGAATTCCTTTTTTTCGTACATACCTTTTCTTGCAAGAGAACGAAGGTGCAGGGGGAAAAAAGAGAGTAAAATTACAATAAAGGCAAAGAAAGTGATAAGTTTGAACTACATTGTGAGGTAATTAGCTAAGCTCAGGGCAGAGCGATGAATTTTAATGTGAGGAGGCCAAACTAAACAAATATTTCATGAAAAAAAATTTAATTTTTTTTTCTTTTTTTTTTTAATTTTTTCTTTTTATTTTGTATAAGTAAATCTTGTTTGATAGTAAAAATTATATCATTTATAAAAATATTTTAAATAATTAAAGATGTCATTAACTAAATAAATGAACGAATACATAAAGATAATGACAAAGTTGGAAAAGATGATGACATATCTATACCCTCCCTCCCTCTCTCTTGTTAAGGTGCTCGTAAGTCGAAAAGCAATACTCTTGCAATAGGGTTATAGGGTTAGTTTGATGATTTGTTGATAACTTGATATGTTAAATAAAAGTATTTAATTTGTGTAAAAAAATTTATATTATCATCTAATTATGTATCATTATGTTATATGTTTAAATTTTTTAATAATTATTTTAAAAATTACATATACAATAATATATGATTAATTGATAATGTAAAATATTTTATATGTACAATACATTATTAAACTCTAAATAAAAAGAGAAGTCATCTCCATAAAAAGTAGTTCATTTATAAGTGATTATCATGAATGTTTCTCCCTATTAGACACTAGTGTAACTAAATTAGAAGGTAAATTAGTTAAAATGCATTTAAACATAAAAAAACATAACATAATGATATACTATAATAAACTTAAATGATATGTTTGGCCTTAATACCAAAATTAAAAATAAATTAAGCTCAAAAGCTTTAACTTAAATGCACCAAATTTTTAAGGAGATTACTTGATCTCTTTAAAAAGAAAAGTAAATGGTCAATTTGGTTCACCATTTACATAAGGTCGATCATTTTTAGGTTTACTGTATAGTTTTGAAATTTAAATATTGTTCACTTGTTATCGTAATAGTAAATATAAATGATATGTTTGACCTTAATACCAAAATAAAAGATAAATTAAGCTCAAAGAGCTTTAACTTAAATGCACTAAATTTTTAAGTAGATTAAATGTGTACTTGTGATAATTATAAAAATTAGATTATTTTAATAATCGATTATTATATAATTTTTTTTTATAATCAATTATAAGAACAAAGTTTTATATTTATATATGTTAGTTAAAAAGTAATTTTAAGTTAACTGTTTCATTTAGATGGTATAAAAAAGAATTATTCTTATGCATTAAATTATCAAAATAAGTATAAAATGATTAAAAAAATTATTTGACTGATTAGAAAAATTATTTGATTAAGAATAAAATAATATTTTATATTTCAAAGTGAAAAATAATCACAACAGCTTATTTTAAAACAACTCAACATTTAGTTTTTGAAAAACAACTGTTGATTTTAACAAATTTTCCATCAACAACTTTTTGCCAAATTACCCAAACATGTTCTGGTGGTTTGCAACAGTTTTTTTGGGCATATAACATATGTTGGGGACGGAAATAATCCGTCCCAAACATGCTCTAAACGCACTAAATTTTTAAGTAGATTACTTATTCCTTTAACAAGAAAACAAATTAATATACCATAGTAAAAGGTGAAATTTAATTTTAATATTAATGATATGTTATTTAATAAATTTAATTTTTTATTTAGTAGATGTTAACATATTCAAATTTATTAATGAAGATATAAACATAAGATTGAATGATGTTGTGAAACACTCTGTTTGTGAATAAAAATTCTCTAATCAGCTAGCCGAAGTAGATCAACTAATCTCACAAATCTCTGATTCCCAACAATAAGCAATTATTGTGGAGGAAAAGACTTTGTCCCTCGACTGTAAATTCCCAAGATAACTAAAGAAAGCTCTTAGATAGATAAAGGCACAAAAAAAACTTTTAACAAATCTACTAAAGCAAATGGCAAGATTTAAATGAAATGTAAAGACAATAAGCAACTGTAAATTGCAAATGGATTGGAAATTATAGAAAAATAACGTTTGTTAAATTTCGAAATAGAGGGAAGTTAACTTTTCATTGATCAATTTGTGTGTTTGTTGTCATGTTTGTACAATGAAAACTCTCCAATTATATATAGGTCAAAAATTAGTTATTACTGGCCTAAGCACAACATCTGCCACATATACTAAATATAACCCCATGTTTCAATAAGTGGCTAACAACATGCTTACTCGCTAACTTACCACCGGGTAAGCTTAGCATGATAAATGTCTAGATTCAAAGAATGTATCAGCCAAGGGTTCATCCACTATCATAAAAACTAAGAAAATGAACCTGTTGCGAATGATCTAATGCTTATCCATTCAAAACAGCTTCAATGTTTCAACATTACTTAGTAACAACACCTATTTATCAGGGATTGTGTTGACTTGGTAAAACTTTTAGTTTCCCTTGCATTGATAAAATGTTGGGTGGATGCAACACCATAGGCCCAATTTTATTCATTCTGCTTATCAACCCACCACAAGCTACTAACCGAATCTTTCTTATTCCATTAACTAATTCAGGCAAGGCCACATTTTTTTATGTTAACACTTTGCCCCTTTGCATCTTTCTATTGATAAGCTAATGCGAAGTAAGTTGAAAAGATGCACTTAACATTTTGAATTCCTATGTTTTATGGGATTCCATGTGCATGCTCAGCGTTATCAATTCCTGATTGAGAAATTAAATTCAAAAGTTGTAGACGCTAATAAGTGATAATGGCCATATGCTTAATTGTCTAATCCATTACTCCTAATTTTGAATCTCAAAATCTTTTTTTAAAAAGTTATACGATAGCCCTTCCATCACTCACATTATTGTTCTCATCAATCTGAACCTTATTCCTCTTCTTTCAAAACTCAAAACTAGAAAATCCAAGCAACCATGTTAGATGCTTTGGATTCCTAAAATCAAAGCTATTTGATTGGTAGAGACAACAACAATGACGACGACAATGACTCTTTATCAAGTTTAGCTCTTTCTAAATCCATTGAATCTCCCCCCACACCTTCAGCTTCCAAAAATTCCAGCTTGATTCCTTATGTTTCAGATCAACAAATCTTTGCCCTAGGTCCTATTACCTTGATCCGGCTGAACAAAAACTAATAATAGAGTATTTCTATAGCCCACAAGGTTTCACTCCTTTGATTACCTACAACTGGTTTACCCTAGACATGTGTTCTTCTGATTTTAGGGCTTGGCCAAAGACTTCCTTAGACTACGTCGACTAGCTAGAGCACATGGAAAAGGAAAAGGCAACCGATTGGCACAAGTGGAGAATCTATGACATTATCATGCTTTCTCGACATGATGTTCCTACGGATATCAACTTCAACTTTTCCTTCCTCAGCTTCTGGTCCATATCTATTGACATGTTTGTCTTTTCGTTTACCACTATTTCCCTCACCTTGCTAGATGTCTCAGCTATCCTAGGATTGCCACTTGATGGTGATGCAATCTCCACCATGTATTCCTTTTTCAAAGGAGATCCCAAAGTCAAGTTTTTCAAGCAAAGCTCCTCATATTCCAACTTCTTCCTAGCCAACCAAAGGGTAAGAAACCAATAAAAGACGAAGAGCACAAGCCATTCATTCTCTACTAGTCCTTAAATATTTTATCTATTCTAATTCGTTTGTCATAGTTGTTGAATTTTTCTCTATAATTTCAGCTATTGCTCTTGGAAGAAATATTGCTCTGGCTCCCTTGTTTGTCTTTACTATACTGGAGTTTATTCATGATGGTGGACCAACTAAGAAAAGGAGAATAACTGAAAACTGTAGCTGGTCCCATTTGGTTTTTGATCCTATAGATCTACTAATAATTTCTAGAATTCGCCCCTGAAACGTTCTTGGTTATTGAGGAGCCTAAAAACCATGCTATTTTTGGGGAAGCCCTTTAGCTGATCCCAACTTCTAGTAAATCTGTTTTTGAACTTGCCAACAAGCTATTCAGTACTCAATCTTGGCCTTCTTTGGATCTTTTTCCTTATTTGCAAGGTAATTGTAGTTCTTCCTGGATGAAGCTTTATCCTCAAGCCGATTACCCCCCTCAAGACTTGTCTGAAATTATACTGAGTTGGAGCAGTGTTTTAACGGCTAAGGACCTTCTTTATGATGTCAAGCCTACATCCTGGTACAATAAATCCTCGACTGAATCTTACAACCCTCAATGCTTTGTAAGATAATTTGGGCTCATCCAAGGAATTACATGCCCCTTTGAATCTGTCAACCAAACTTTTGATCAGCTCGCACTAACAGAACCCAGGCTTAAGGCTTTGTGGCAGACCAATTGTCCCAAGCTAAATGGGTTTTAGTTCTTTAAATTTGCTTTCCACCCCAATAAGACAACTGAATATGTTGGTTGGTGGCCTTCAATTTTTCATACTCTCTATCCTATTCCTCTTTCTAATTATCTTGGCAAACTTATCGACCAAGGTTCTGAGCCATCAACTGAAACTAAGAAAAAGAAAGCCCCCAAAAGTTCAACTGTGAAACCTGGAAGTGTAGCAACCTCAGCTAAAGGTACTTTTTCTAATTTTTCTTTAGTTTATTTTTCTTTTTTCCTAAATGGCCTAGAATTTATGACTTTGATTTAGGCAAGGATGTTAGCAATTATAGACGTGGAAAGCCTCCAACCTTCACTTGGAGGTATATTTGCTGGTTCTGTTAGATGGTTGACTCGCCAAACAACCAATCCCATTTCAACTCTTGCCACCCAAACCCTTGCTCCCATGGTAAAATCCAAAAGTAAGAGATCATTAGCCGATGTTGATGCCTCTACAAAGGTAATCTTTTTCATTATCTCCTTAAATTTATTATTTTGAATGTTTGGCTAACAATCATTTTGAATTTTCACTTTGCAGAAGAAAACAAAAGTCCAAGTGACCCCAAAAACTCCTATGCCTTCGGTTGCACAAGCTTCGGCTTAGGTGGATCAGTTGTTTCTCCCAAGATTTTAGATGAAGTATGTTAAATTTTAAGTTTTGATGATGCATTTAAGTTTTTGAGCATGTGAGTCTTTTAGATGATTTAATTTTTTCTCTATTAATTTGTTGATATGTGATTGATTATAAGTCAAAACTTTCTATTTAAAAAGAGCAAATATCTCTCTCAAATATATATATAGTGATTTGATGAGTTGATTGATTTTTAGGATTAAATGGCTTTAAATACTCATCTCCAACAGTCAAGCACATTTTTAGGAGTGCTATTTGGTTCCAACGAGTAAAAGATTGCAAAATGTAAGTTATACTCAAACCAGAGAAGAATAGCAACTAAAACAGCACGTACTGGGCGAACTAGCAACTACTGGGAGCTAAATCAGCAACTACTTAAAAACGTACAAGATGCATATCCCATGGGTTTTAAAGTCTCTTAGCTGATTTTTTTGTAACCTCCAACGGCTAGCAAATGTTAAGGGAAGCCCTCCACTATATATAGAAGGCCTTGGAAAGGATCAAGATGAACAACCACTTGTTAAAATCAAAAGTGAGGAATTCCTGAAAGTTTGTTATATCTATCTTTCTCCTCCTAGTTAGTTCTACATTTGTGTATCCACTCTATAGAGATTGTTTACTTTTGGAATCTATTGTAGCTCATTTTATAAGAGCATAAAGGTGAAAGAAACTATTGTAAGGTTACTCTTCTTCAGGTAGAAGTAGAGGAAGGTTTAGTGGTATCCTTGGTGAAAGAAACCATCGTAACTCTGTCTTGAGGTTAAGGTAGAGGAAGGTTCGTCGGAGTCCTTGTAAGAGAAAATTCAATAAGTGAAGAAAATCTCGAGCTTATGCTTGGGGACTGGATGTAGGTCGCAGGTTGTGGCCGAACCAGTATAAAAATTGTTTGTGCATTTCTCTTAACCATTTCCTCTTTACTTTCAATTTTACTTGTTTTTATATTGCAATTATTATTTAATTATTTAAATTTTTTGTTATTGAACCATATAGAACCAATTCACCCCCCTCTTGGTTCTGTCAATTGGTACCAGAGCTTAATTCTCTGGAAGGCTTAACCGCTTGAGAAGTCGATCCTTACAGGTTCAATGGCAGGAAACTTGATGAACTCAAAGGTCATTGAAGAGCAATCCATCTTAAGGCCACCTTACTTTGATGGGTCAAACTACACTTATTGGAAGGAGCGCATGAGAATATTCATTCAGTCCGTCGACTACAAACTTTGGCTCGTGATAAAAAATGGACCATTCATTCCAAAGAAAGTGATAGATGGCAAAGAAGTAGAGAAGACTGAAGAGGAATTCAATAATAAAGACATGAAGAAGATGAAACAAAATGCAAAAGCCAAAAACATTTTCTATTGTGCCATAAATCCAGACGATTTTAGAAAAATCTCAAGGTGCAAAACGGCCAAGCAAATGTGGGATAAGTTAGAGGTCACACATGAAGGAACAAGCCAAGTAAAAGAAGCGAAGATTGACATGCTTGTTCATGAGTACGAGTTGTTTAACATGAAGGAGGAAGAAAAGATTGATGAGATGTTCAAGAGGTTCTCAAACATAGTCAACACCCTCGATGCTCTTGGGAAAGTCTACACGGATAGAGAATTAGTAAGGAAGATACTAAGAAATCTCACCAAAGAATGGCAAACAAAGGTGGCTGCGATTCAAGAAGGATGAGACCTCAATACCATTTCCTATGATGAATTAAGAGGTAATCTTCTAACTTATGAATCAACTTTTCTTAATAGATTACAGGAAGAGAACACAACACAGAAATGAGTTGCTCTCAAAGCCACATCAACCTTATACCAAGAGAAAGACGATGAAGGAACTCAAATGAGTGATGATGAAGAGATAGCACTCCTAACCAAGAGACTTTATAAACTTAACCAGAAAAAGTTAGGTTCAAGGAAGAGGAATCAATTCAAAAGGAATTATTCAAAAGAAGATCAAATTGTGTGCTATAGATATAGAAAGGTTGGTCACTACCAATCTGATTGTCCTTTCAAAAAGATGAAATTTCAAAAAAAGACTAAGAAAAAGAAAGCAATGATAGCAAGCTCAACTTGGAGTGATTGTGATGATTCTTCGTTGAAAAGTGAAGAAGAAGATAAAGATGAGGTGACTCAGATGTGTTTCATGGTAAGAAGTGAGCAAAATGATGAATATGATGAGGTAAATGACTTTGATCATCATACTTCTTATAATGAATTAAATGATGAATTTGAACAATTGTTAAAGGATTCTATTATGCTATCTAAATCATATTTGCTTTAAAATCCAAGTATAATGATGCTCTTGTTGAACTTGAGAAGTTAAGAAAAGATGTTGAGCTTTTGAAGTTAGAAAATATTTCAAATGAAAATAAACAAAAATTGATTGCTGAAAATGTTTTATTAAATAAAAAAGTTAATGAGCTTACTAAAGATCTTGCAATATTTGTAAAAAAAATAATTAGATATTCTCTTACGAAAACAAAAATGTTTTCTTAATAAAATTGAAATTGGATTTAATAATTGTAAAAGTGAAAAATATTACAAGAATTTTTTTGTGAAAACAAGTACTTCTACAACTCCATATGTGACATGTAACTATTGTGGACAAAAATGACACATCTCATATACATGTGCTATGAAGAAAAATGTTTCTATGATTATGTGGGTTCCTAAAGTCAGTAAGGATGATTTTTCAAACTCTAACCCCCAAGGACCTAAGAGATTTGAGTACCAAAGGTCAAATTGATCTTGTAGGTATACTTGAAGAAAAGCACCAAGGAACAATGATTTCTTGATATTGGATGTTTAAGAGTTAGTCAATTTCATCTTCCCTAAGCTCAAACAAGGAAGAACTATCACATTGGAGACAATGAGAAATGATAAACATTAGAATTGGTAAAACTAGTATCAACGTATGCTTCTTTGTTACTTTTACTTAATTAAATATATATTTGAAGCATATTATGTGAGTAAGTTGTTGTATAAGGAATGAAAATGGTTTAACTATTCTTGAAGGTTTTCGTTTATGGGTTTTGAGTCAAGTTATGGTTACATTGTTATCACTCAAATTTAAAATGAAAAATCTAAACAAATCATGTGACTCAAAATATTGGCATAGTATGTGCTTTAAATGTTTTATATAATTTTAATGTATGTGTTTTTTTGGGAATTTTATGAATATTGTTATTTTGTGTTAAAGTGCATGAGATGATGATATTATATAATAATTATGCCTTTAATACTTGATTGGAACTATGTCCAAGCCTTTCTTAAGTTTTTTATTACAATTTTTTTAAATTTTTTGCTACTATTGTCAAAAGTAGCAACTACTAGGTAAAATAGAAACTACAAGGTAATTGTTATTTGTTGTTGCTACTCTTCTCGATTTTTTGTATGGAAAATGTTGCTGCTTACTTTTAAGGGCTTTTCAATCCTTTGCTTTTTTTTTTATTAGTTAAAAAAAACAAAATTTTCACAAAACTATTTTACATCTTTTCTTTCTTGTCACTCTCTCCCTCTCTCTGGTTAAATGTTTTTCAAACCCAAAATCCCTAAACCAAAAAGGTCATTCTCTCTCATTCTCCTCTATTTGGATTGTTTTTCTGAAATCATTTATGCACACACAAATCTTATGCTTGCTAGTGTTCAAGATCTGCTCATCCACGTCCTCATCGCCGGTCGTTTCTCCATTTTTTTCTGACGTTGTGCCATCTGCTCGTGCTCAATTACTATTGCTGGTTCACGATGCGCCATCGCTGCTGCTACTGGTTCACGATGCGCCACCGCTGCTGCTACTGGTTCACAATGCACCACCGTTGCTGCTGTTGGTGCCAGCTTTAAAGGTAAGTTTGGTATTTTTTTTTACTTGTGCAAAATCAACCAAATTTTAGCTTGACTGTTTATCAGCTTTTATAGATGACAAAGTACAAGTTTCTCCACAATCTTATTATCCTAAATGTTTGAACATCGTGAACTTTTATATATTAGGAGTAATTTTATTTGTTGAGAAACATCTTTTAAGCTTGAATGGTAAAAGATATCATGACCTTCAATATTGTGCATCTTGCACAAAACCAGATTACCTGCTTGATTAAGAGATGTTCTGCTAATAATCTCGAAGCTCTTGCCAACATGTGGAATGACTTATGTATATTCTTTTTTGTTGTTTGTTGGGCTGCCTTTTAACTGATAATTCTATTCAAAGTTGTTAGTTTGTTTTTGATATACTGGCTTGTTTTTCAATTGATTAACCAAATACAATTATTTAAATCTCTGGATACTAGTACTTGTTGGTACCCATTGGTCACAATTTAGTTATCTATTCTTGCTATTGGTATATCTAAGAATCATGACTCTATGAATGGTATTCTGTTATGTGCATGGTGGGATGGATATCTTCTTAAAGATTGATATATATTTAACTTGTCAATTTATTCTTTGCTAATTTGGTTGTGACAAAAGGAATAATTAACTGAAAAATCTATGTATTGATTAATTTGGTAATGTTGGCTTTGGAAATTTTATATTGTTATTTAATGAAAAATTTTCTATTTTGTTCTTGTTGGCATACCAAGTGATGAGGAACATAAATGGTCCACTAAAAGTTTTGATAATGAATGTTGAATTTCTTGAAGATAAATATATGACAAAAGTGTTCTTTTGGATAATGTTTTGAAAGTTTATTCCAAAATGCTTTCTTAAACTGCATCTCAATATTCTAAATCCTTTTAATATGTTTTTGAAAATTTGGAAATGTGGTATGGTTACCATTCTTGTATAATTTGGCATGTTATCTTGATCATAGCCCTTTGCATTTAGAATTATATTATGACTATCTTTATTGTTTTTCTTACTATGAGTTTTTGGACTATTTTTACATTACACTTGACTTTTTTGATGCTGAAGGGGGAGAAAGGACAGATTTATCAATTTAGAGCATGAACTCAGGGGGAGTTCGCCTAAAAGCAAGTTCATGGATTAAGGGGGAGCATAGCAAGCCTCCAAGGATTAAGGGGGAGCTCATAAATTAAAGTTCATAAATTAAGGGGTAGCCTTGTCTAAACCTTCTCTTTTTTAATATTTTTGATTCCTATATTTTTTGCTGCCAACTCTGATTATTATTAAACATGTGATATATGAAAAAATTATTGATTTCTACCATGCTCAAATTGTTGTTTATGTTTCATAATGGGGTCATCATCAAAAATGGGGAGAATGTTGAATTTTAAGTTTTGATGATGCATTTAAGTTTTTGAGCATGTGAGTCTTTTAGATGATTTGATTTTCCTTCTATTAATTTGTTGATATGTGATTGATTATAAGTCAAAACTTTCTATTTAAAAAGAGTAAATATCTCTCTCAAATATATATATAGTGATTTGATGAGTTGATTGGGTTTTAGGATTAAATGGCTTTAAATACTCATCTCCAACGGTCAAGCATATTTTTAGGAGTGATATTTGGTTCCAACGACTAAAAGATTACAAAATGTAAGTTATACTCAAATCAGAGAAGAATAGCAACTAAAACAGCACGTACTGGGCGAACTAGCAACTACTGGGAGCTAAAACAACAACTGCTTAAAGACGTACGAGCTGCATATCCGATGGGTTTTAAAGTCTCTTATCTAATTTTTTGTAACCTCCAACAGCTAGCAAATGTTAAGGGAAGCCCTCCACTATATATAGAAGGTCTTGGAAAGGATCAAGATGAACAACCACTTGCTCAAATCAAAAGTAAGGAATTCCTGAAAGTTTGTTATATCTATCTTTCTCCTCCTAATTAATTCTACACTTGTGTATCCACTCTATAGAGAGAGTTTACTTTTGAAATCTATTGTGACTCATTTTATAAGAGCATAAAGGTGAAAGAAACTATTGTAAGGTTACTCTTCTTCAGGTAGAAGTAGAGGGAGGTTTGGTGTTATCCTTGGTGAAAGAAACCATTGTAACTCTGTCTTGAGGTTAAGGTAGAGGAAAGTTCATTGAAGTCCTTGTAAGAGAAAATTCGACAAGTGAAGAAAATCTCGAGCTTATGCTTGGGAACTAGATGTAGGTCACGGATTGTGGCTGAACCAGTATAAAATCGTTTGTGCATTTCTCTTAACTCTTTCCTCTTTACTTTCAATTTTACTTGTTTTTATATTACAATTATTATTTAATTATTTAAATTTTCTATTATTGAACCATATAGAACCAATTCACCCCCCTCTTGGTTCTGTCAAAGTACTTAGCCAGTACTTTAAGTCACCATTCTCAAGCCTACCTGATGGTAAAAGCTCTCCTTTGTCGATGCAACTAGATTTTGTTGAAAATCAACTACAAAATGACTTCTCAACAGATTCCCAGATATTATCAACTTTAAAGCCCTCCTTAGCCAAGATTGCCAAATATGCTGATCCCATACTTTGTGCTAGTCTGAAAGAGGCTTACAATGAAATAACTATGCTGCTAGCTGATATTTCATTTAACCATCAAATGTACAAGTCTCGTAGGGACTATAGTAAAAAAGATCTAGATCAACTAATAGCTTTCCAAGAATAGAAATTGACCTACCAAACTCAGTATAAAGTTGTGGAGAAAGAACGACAAGAGAATCTTATGGAGCAAGCTCGGATGAACACTCGCCTAGAATAGCTCAACAAAGAACTTAACCGACTCAAAGTTGAAATAGTCGTGCTCCAATCTGAACTTACTATTATCATGCCAACATCAAATCTGGATCTGAAGCTTGGATTTAACTGTATAATCAATCGACTGTGCTGGATGCTGAAATCAAATATTTGTTGCAGCAAAAGGATATTCTTGAGTGCGACATGGCATATAGTGAAGTCGGCTTAGTCAAAGTAGTCAAATCTTGAACGAACTCAAAAATATGTTAGCTGAGGCCAAGAAGAAACTTCATGTGCTGAACCCAGAAGTGGCCCAAACTTCACTCAGCCAAGTAGCTGCTTCCACGTCTTCTCTATCAACTACTGCAACCGATACTTCTTTACTCGCTACCTCCAAAGTTCTTCTCTTCTGATTCTTAATGAAATTTGCCAATGCTTTTTACTTTTGATGCTAGCTTAGCAAACTTCGTATTAGGAGTGGACATTCTGAACCTTTTAAGCTTTTATTTTGGTTTTTTATGGAAAGCTAGATAGTTGGCTTGTAGCTACTTTGAACTTTTATTTTTAATCTATTTGCATAATTTCCCATATGGATGGATAGTATGGTTTTAGGATTTTATCATTAATGTTTTTTAACAAATCCTTACCTTACATGTTAACTAGCCGATATATACCATTTGGAATAACTTGACTAATAATATAAGGGCCTCCCTAATTTAGCGACCATTTGCCATATTTAGGATCTTTAGTCCCAATAGGTAGAATGGTTTTCCAAACTAAGTCTCCTTCAACAAACCTTTTGGTCTTAACCTTTTTGTTATAACTCCTTTCCACTTTTTCCTTATTCAATCGAATATTATCCAAAGCCATTAACCAATCTTTGTTAGCTGACTAAAGCTGTATGTACATAGCTTGTAAATAATCTTCAGCTTCTAAGTTATTTTGCTTTGCAACCCAAAGTGACTTAATAATAATTTCCCAAGGCAAAACTACATCTTGATCGAACATTAGTCGATATGGGGTTAAGCCAGTGGCATTACATTTAGAATTTTTGTAAGCCCATAACATCTTAGCCAACGTCTCATGCCATTTCTTAGGTTTATCATCGACTACCTCTTTTTAATCATATCAATCAGAATTTTACTAGTGACCTCATCTTGCCTATTAGCCTGGGCATAATAGGGTGTGGAATGTGTTACCAAGTGGCTTCCAGTACTCAAGAGGGGGGTGAATTGAGTAGAAAAAATTTTCACAAATATTTTAAAATAAACACAAGTATAGAAGCTATTAAATAAAAGGAGAAATTACGAGATGAAGAAGAACTTTAAGAAAAACAAATAAATAAATATGTAATAAAATTAAATTTCATTAAATAAAGAGATAAAGAGAAGAAGAGCAGACACAATATTTATTCTAGTTCGACCACTAGCCCACTTGTGGTTTACGTCTAGTCCTCGAAAAACTATCCAAGATTTTTTACTATGTATACAAGTTTCAATAGGTGCTTGCTACCATTACAAAATAGAACACTTTTCACACACAGGGAAACTCTACCCTTGTACTAAAGTCTCAGCCTGCAGGGATACCTCACCCTTATACAAACCTTGAGGGATACTTCACCCTCGATACAGAAGAGCACAAATGGATGAAGAGAAACTCTCACTTAGAGTAAATAATACAAATTAAAGTGCTAAGAGGCTCTCAAAGGATATCTCAAAGTTTCAGCAAAAAGAGCACAGAAAATAGGTGTAAAATATAAATCACATTTTTAAGATAAGCGTAAATTAAACAGATAGCTGGGCTGCCAACAGATGAGACCCATTGTCTCTATTTTGAGTCGAAAAGAAAATTAGCCGTTGTAGCAATTAATTTCGTAGTTATTGTGAAAATATGTCTGTTACATTCTATATCAGGATCCGTGTTTATTCGAATAAGCCTTCTGCTATTCGAATAACACATTCTTTTAAAAACATTTTTGAAACTGGTTATTCGAATAACATACGGGTTATTCGAATAACACTGCCACAGATTTTCTTTTAAACAACTTTAAAAAACTAGTTATTCGAATAGCACAAGATCTATTCGAATAACACTGTCAAATAATTTTTGGAAAATAGCTCTATTCGAATAACTGATGAGTTATTCGAATAACTGATATGAAACAAGTCATTCTAAAAAACTCTTATTCGAATAACAGAAGTGTTATTCGCATAATAGAGGCGCGCAACAGCTAAATTTAAAAACTTTATTCGAATAACTCAGTTTATAAAATAGTTATAAATGCTTGAAAAACATCCCAGATAATTTATTAAAAACACCAAAACATCTTTAGGTTATTTTTAAGATCAAAAAAAGTTTTGGTATAAGTTTAAGAAAACATTTTTGTTTTATCTTAACGCACTATGAGATATCCAAAGAGATCCTCATACAACGAGACTCTAAGTCCTAAAGCTATCCTTAAAAATTCTTGGACTTCGTCTTCTCATCATCTTCATTTTTATCTTCATGTTTGTTATCATCAAAACCTTACTCAAAGACATATGTTCAATCACATTCTTTCCCTTTTTGATGATGACAAACTAGCATTGAGAAAAGAATTAGTGCATATAATTGGAATTCACAAAGAGATATTAAAAGCTTACTCCCCCTTTTTAATTATAAGAGGTAACGTATATCAGAGATGTGCGCAGCTCCCCCTTACTTTTGAAATCCAATTTCTCTTATTAATTTTACCTGTCTTTTCTCAAATAAATTCAAATTCAAAATTTTCTCCCTCTTTTGTCATGAGCAAAAAGGAGGGATAAGTCCCATAGATAAATATTCAACTATAAGCACAGGGAATAAATGAAGAACTTTAAAGCACATTTAGATAAGGCATAAAAAAACATCATATATTCATTTATCAAAGGTGATGCAAGTACAAAGGCAAATAACTAAAACAGAGCAAAAAACAAAGATCCTAAGATCTAAGGCTTCTAGAAATAAGCATCCGGTGGTGGAGGCAGAGAATCAGGTGCAGGAGCAAGTGATGCAGCTCGTAAAGCAGCAACTTCACGTTCAACACCTTCTATTCTGTCAAAAAGAATAGAGAATGTGTATTCCATATTGGCACGGTTATCGTGCAAGGTAGCCATGATCTATTCCAAAGTGACTGGAGTAGGGGCAGCAGCAGGTGCATCAGCAGGGGCAGGAGGTGCAGCAGGGTCCGCGGGGTCAAACTCATCATCAACCTCATCTGGGTACACCCAGTTTTCATCAGTCTTGATCATCTTCATTTTGCGCAAGGTGTGGGCTCTAAAGACATCGTGATGAGTCAAGACGATGGCGCGCTCAGTTTCCAACACCTGAGGATACTTACTAAGGTAGTGATGAGAATGCCATAAGACAATTCAGATTTTTTCTTGTCCTTGGCCTTCATCATATGCTTCATGATGAACACAGGCCAATTGATTTTATGACCACTCTTTAGGATCCAGAGCATGAATATGTCATCTTCACCAATATAGGCATAATTCCCGCCTCGTGGAGCCAGGATATGTGCATATGCATAATGCAAGAGCCTATCTTGGCTTTTTAGCATTCCTCCCTTAAGGCCCTTGTCTGGCAAGGCAAGACCAGGCTTTATCAAGTCTCCAATTGTCCGATTTCTGTCGAACTCAATGAGGAGAGGGTTGTCATCTTCTTCAATGGGTGTGCCAGTGAACTGTAACCCAAACAATGTCTACCAGTCCTGGGGAGTGATGATGATATTCTGATCGCAGACTTCAGAGAGAAGGTCCTGGCCAACAATCGCCAGATTGCAGAAGAACATCTTGACCAGAGCAGGGTAAAGGACAACCTAATGAGAATAGAGCTGTAGAACTCCTTGATTTTACAGTAGGATCAGAAAATTGAAACTTCCGTTCTGCTAGAAGAAAGAGAGTTGAAGGTATTTGGGCTGGACAAGATTTCTCTCCCAAAAGTTAGTGATGAAGCGGCCATGTTGTTCTTCATTGGTGGAGAGTCTTCATAGGTTGAGTGGATTATTACATGGGGCATTCTTCGTGCGAGGATGCTTTCCACGAGAGGAAGAGGAGGCCATGGTGATTGGAGGTTTAGAAGAAAAGGAGAGAGGGAGAGAGGCAACAATGGTGAAGGGGAGCAAGGAGATGGTGGCGGCGTGGGCAGGGGAGAGAACCGAAGAAGAAACAGAGAGAAAGGAAGAAAAAGAAGTAGCTTTGGACATGCGGTGTGGGTTTTAAATAGGAGGCCCGAAATTATTCGAATAACTAAGGGGGTTAGTCGAATAACCCTTCATGGAAACCCAAAAGTCATGGGATTCCAGCTAGGGTTTATTTGAATAGTTGATAATCTATTCAAATAAAGAGGCAGGAAAAGCCAAACGTTGTGGCTTTTTATCAGGTTTTATTCGAATAAAGTAATTGTTATTCGAATAGAGCAGAGAGCAGGCACTACGAACTGCACAAACAAGATACAATTTATTCGAATAAGCTAAGCTTTATTCGAATAAAGCTGAAACTAGCATATAGAAAACTGACATGGAAGTCAGTTTATTCGAATAAGCTAAAGATTATTCGAATAACTCTGAGACCAAAAAAGAGAACTGTAGTTTCTAAATGTCAGTTTATTCGAATAAATGAAGTGTTATTCGAATAACGCTGATACACAACACCATTTTTAAGTAGCTGACTGATTTTTATTCGAATAAACTTAGATTTATTCGAATAAATCCATAAAAAAAATAGTAAAACACACATCCATGAATGAAAAATAAGAGATGAAAACTTACCCAATGATAAAATACCTGTAAAACAAGATTTGGGATATCTTCAATGCTCAAGTCAATAAAAATTCAAGAATGATAAATCCATAATTAAGCAATAATTATAAACATTTATATGTTGGATTGATCAAATTATGCCCAATTCTCCTCTAATATAAAAGAATGCTTCTTTTGCTAGGGATTTAGTGAAAATATCTGCAAGTTGCTTAGATGTTTCAACAAATTCAAGAATGTAATCCCTTTTTGGACGTGATCTCTGATAAAATGATGTATGATCCCTATATGCTTTGTTCTAGAATGCAAAATGAGATTTTTAGAGAGATTTATTGTACTAGTGTTGTCACATCTTATCGGGATATGATCAAGCTGAAGACCATAGTCTAAAAGTTGTTGCTTCATCCATAGGATTTGAGCACAACAACTCCTGGCTGCAACATATTCAGCCTCAACGATAGACAAAGCTACACTATTTTGTTTTTTGTTATGCCAAGAGACTAAAGAACTACCAAGCAAGTGGCATGTCCCACTAGTACTCTTCCTATCCATTTTGCATCCTATAAAATCAGAGTCGGAATAGCCTATTAGGCTGCATGAGGCACCCTTAGGGTACCACAAGCCCATTTGTGAAGTGCCTACTAGGTACTTCATTATACGTTTAACAACACTTAGATGAGATTCCTTAGGATTAGCCTGATATCTAGCACACATGCATACAATAAACATAATATTTGGCCTACTAGTAGTAAGATAGAGGAGAGATCCAATCATACCTCTATATTTCGTTATTTCTACGAATTTACCTCTTTCATCTTTGTCCAAATAACAAGAAGTGCCCATTGAAATGGCCATGTGTTTAGCGCTATTCATTTCAAACTTTTTAAGCAGTTCATAGCAGTATTTAGTTTGACTTATGAAGGTCCATTCCTTTGTTTGTTTAATTTGAAGTCCGAGGAAGAAATTAAGCTCTCCCATCATCAACATTTCAAATTCATTTTGCATTGTCTTAGCAAATTCCTTGCAAAGGGATTCATTAGTGGTACCAAAAATAATATCATCTACATATACTTGTACAAGAAGAATATCATGCCTTTTATTTTTAATAAAAAGAGTAGTATCAATTTTTTCTCTTGAAAAATCATTTTCTAAAAGAAACTTACTCTCTATTTTATATCAAGCTCTAGGAGCTTGTTTTAAGCCATACAAGACCTTTTTAAGTTTAAAAACATGGTTGAGTAGTTCATGATTTTCAAAACCTGGAAGTTGTTCAACGTATACCTCTTCTTGAATAAAACCATTTAGAAAATCACTTTTAACATCTATTTGATATAATTTAAAATCCATAATGCAAGCATATGCAAGTAATATTCTAATAGCATCTAATCTAGTTACAGGTGCATACGTTTCTTTATAATATATTCATTCTTCTTGATTATATCCTTTAGCGACCAACCTAACTTTGTTTCTTGTTATTAATTAATTTTCATCTAGTTTATTTCTAAAAACTCATTTAGTCCCAATTATAAGATAATCGTTAGGCCTAAGAACTAATTCCCAAACTTGATTTCTTTCAAATTGATTTAATTCCTCTTGCATAGCTAAAAACCAATATTCATCATCAAAAGCTTCAATTATATCTTTAGGTTCAATTTGAGAAATAAAGGCTAAATGATTACATACATTTCTAAGAGAATTACGAGTACTTACAACTTTAGACACATCACCTATAATTTGATCAAGAGAATGATATTTTGAAGTCCACAATTCTTTGGGAAGGTCCAAGACTTGAGAATCCTCTTGTCTTTACTTATCTCCTTGAGTTTCTTCTTGCTATTTGATTTCTCTTTCTTTGATGTCCAAATGTGTTTCCGCTAAGATTTCGACTTTGCTAACTCCAAGAATCTTTCCTTTGTTGTTATCTCCATAAGTTACATGCCCATGAGTTTTGGGAACAAGGAAGGAGAATTTGGAGTCATCTCCGGTCATGTGCTTGGAGCAGCCACTATTGAGATACCAATTTGAGCTCTTGACCTTCAAGCACACCTATAACGCAAGTTCAAATTTTAACTTTTGGTACCCAAATTTTCTTAGGTCTTCGTGTATCAGTTATGGGTATAGTACCCTTGGGAACCCAAACCATTTTTGTTCCACTTTGTGTTAATGTTTTTCCTAACATTACATGTTGATGCACTGTGTCTTTTCTTTTCACAATAGAAACATTTAATAAAATGACTACTTGAAGTACTTGAATGCACAAAGAAATTTTTATATAATTTTTGTTGATTTTTCGGGTTGTAAACTATCCCAGCCTTTTGAAAAATCACTATTTATTTTCCTAATAAAATATTTAAATTGTCCTTTCCAAAAGTGATTTAGAAAGAGTATTCTTTAAATCTTCAATTTCTTTTTCAAGCATATGACATGAAGAACAAGATGAAGATGTAGAAGCGTGTGAAGAATGAGTGGTGCATGCATCAATAATTCCCAAAGTTTCATTTTCAATTTTTAATTCTTTAATTTCTTTATTTAAAATAAGAATTTGGTTTTCTAAAGACGAAATCGTTTTCATAGATGAAGAAATTAATTTAGTGAGCTTTAAAGATTCGTCATGTAATTATTCAAAGGCATCTTGTAATTCATCGTAAGAAGGCAATAAAGTAGTATTAGAACTTACCTCATTTTTGCTTTCTTCTTCTTCTCCTTTGGCCATGAGACATAGATGGGCTTCTTTGCTATCTGAGCTGTCAGTTGAGTTCATATCGTTGTCGTCCCATGCTATGTAGGTTTTTCTTCCTTTTCTTTCCTTGAAGGATTTTTTTTCAAATTTCTTCATCTTCTTTTGGTAAATTGGGCACTCCATTTTCATGTGACCCGGTTTGTCGCATTCATAGCAAGTTAGAGTTGACGATACTTCTTCCCCTTTGTGATAGGTTTTCTTTGGAGGAAAAAGAGGTCTTCTTTGTGTTCCCTTCTTCCTGAGAAATTTTTCAAATATTTTAACTAAAAGACTAAGGTTTTCTTCATTTACCTCGATGTTTTCTGAGCCTTCTTCATATTCTTCATCATCATTGTTAATTGTTGAAGAAGTGACTTTGAGTGCTATCCCCTTTTTCTTTTTATCGTGCTCTTCACTTTGATTTAATCTGTTTAGTTCCAGTTCGTGCTTATGAAGTTTTCCAAAGAGAGTAGCTAGTGTCATTGTCGACAAGTCCATTGATTCTGATATGGCTGTTACCTTGGGTTGCCAAATCCTGCTTACACATCTTAGAACTTTGTTAATCAAATCTTCATTAAAAAAACTCTTTCCTAATGATGCAAGATGATTTACGATGTGGGTGAACCTCTTTTACATTTCCTGAATGCTTTCTCCTTGATTTATTCTGAATAATTCATATTCACGAGTTAGAGAATTAATTCTCGACCTCTTCACTTCACTAGTACCCTCATGGGTAACTTATAAAGTGTCCCACATTTCTTTAGCAGTTTTAAAATTTAAAATTTAAAATTCTAAAAAACTCATCATATCCCAAAGTAGTGGTAATAATATTTTTGACTTTTAAATTATGTTGTACTTTTCTTTTATCCTCATCAAACCATTTACTCCTTGGTGTTTCAGTCCTTATACCATCGACCTCATGCGTAGGTATAAATGCACCGTTTTCGATAACATCCCACACATCTAGATCAATAACTTCGATGAAGATTTTTATTCTTTCCTTCCAATATGCATAACCATCTCCATTGAAAAAGGGTGGTTGATTTATGGAAGATCATTCTAAAAAATCATTTGAAGAAGCCATGTTCTCTTGAAGCTACTAAGCTCTTTATACAAGAGTCTAGCTCTGATATCATTTGTTACCAAGTGGCTTCCAGTACTCAAGAGGGGGGATGAATTGAGTAGAAAAACTTTTCACAAATACTTTTAAAATAAACACAAGTATAGAAGCTATTAAATAAAAAGAGAAATTACGAGATGAAGAAGAAGAACTTTAAGAAAAGTAAATAAATAAATATGTAATAAAATTAAATTGCGTTAAATAAAGAGATAAAGAGAAGAAGAGTAGACACAATATTTATCCTGATTCGACCACTAACCTACTTGTGGTCTACGTCCAGTCCTTAAAAAATTATCCGAGATTTTTCACTATGTATACAAGCTTCAATAGATGCTTGCTACCGTTACAAAATAGAACACTTTGCACACACATGAAAACTCTACCATTTTGCTAAAACTTCAGCCTGCAAGGATATCTCACCCTTATACAAACCTTGAGGGATACCTCACCCTCGATACAGAAGAGCAGAAATAGATGAAGAGAAAATAATACAAAATTGAAGTGTTAAGAGGCTCTTAAAGAATATCTCAAAGTTTCAGCGAAAAGAGTACAGAAAATAGGCGTAAAATATAAATCACATTTTTAAGGCAAACGTAAATTAAACAGATAGCTGGGATGCCAACAAATGAGACCCATGGTCTCTATTTAAGTCAAAAATAAAATTAACCGTTGTAGCAATTAATTCCATAGTTATTATGAAAATATGTCCGTTACATTCTATATCAGGATCCGTGTTTATTCGAATAAGCCTTTTGCTATTCGAATAACACGTTCTTTTAAAAATGTTTCTGAAACTGGTTATTCGAATAACATATGGGTTATTCGAATAACGTTGCCACTGATTTTCTTTTAAACAGCTTTAAAAAACTGGTTATTTGAATAACACAGGATCTATTCGAATAACACTGTCAAATAATTTTTGGAAAACAGTTCTATTCGAATAACTGATGAGTTATTCGAATAACTGATATGAAACAAGCCATTCTGAAAAACTCTTATTCGAATAACAGAAGTATTATTCGAATAACAGAGGTGCGCAATAGCCAAATTTAAAAACTTTATTCAAATAACCAATGAGTTATTTGAATAACTCAGTTTATAAAACAGTTATAAATGCTTAAAAAACATCCCAGATAGTTTATTAAAAACACCAAAACATCTTTAGGTTATTTTCAAGATAAAAAAAAAGTTTTGGTATAAGTTTAAGAAAGCATTTTTGTTTTATCTTAACGCACTATGAGATATCCAAAGAGATCCTCGTACAACGAGACTCTAAGTCCTAAAGCTATCCTTAAAATATCTTGGACTTGGTCTTCCCATCATCTTTATTTTTATTTTCATGTTTGTTATCATCAAAACCTTACTCAAAGACATATGTTCAATAACAGAATGTACCATTTTGATCCCAAATTTTTGAGCAAAGGCCACCACCTTATCTCCAATAAAAATTGTCCCTTGGTCAACTGTTATTGTTTGAAGAAGTCAAACCTATATATCTAATTTTGAATGAACCTAATAACATCAACTTGTGACACACTTACCAAGGGAATAGCCTCAACCCACTTTGTAAAGTAGTTAGTAGCAACAATGATAAATGTGTTCCAGTTTTAGGGTGACAGGTATATTTTGCCAATGAGATCCATAGCTCATCCTCTAAAAGGCTAAGGCTTGATAATGGGATGAAGTTCCTCGACTGGCACCCTCTGAATTGGCCCATGAAGATGGCATAGCTCATAACCTTTAGCATACTGAAAAAAATCAGTTATAATAGTAGGCTAATGGTAACCATGCCTATGGATCAATCATCTCATCTTAGGGCTTGATTTATGTGCACCACAAATACCTTCATGTACTTCACCCATTACCTTCATAACCTATTTCTTATTCAAGAATTTTAGAAATAACCCCTCATGGACTCATTTATACAAATCATTATCCACAAGAACATATCTCAAAGCCTTTTGTTTTACCTTAAAATTAATAACAACGGATGGGCTCTGAAGATACCGAATTAACTCAATTCTTCAAATGTCCTTGGCTGCCACTTGATCGGTTTAGGCAATCTTACCCTATGAAAAGCTTCCTTGGTTAAGATCACCAATTGACTCTTTGTAACTAGATGCTTGTTGCACCCAGTCATTAGCAATCTCATTTTATTCTCTAGGAACATGCACAATCATTACGTCAAAAAATTATTTGAACAAAGTGTCAGTCAATTCATAGTATTTTAACAAATTATAGTTTAAAAATTTGTATTCACTAGTTAATTCTTTAATGACTAGTTAAGAATCACTCATAATTTGTACAAACTTCACCTTCATGGAAACCAGCAATTTCAAACTGGCTAACAAAGTCTTATACTCATTTTTATTATTTGAACAATTAGCATCTGGCTTAAATATGAATTTACCCAATTTTCAAGAAGGGCTACAAATTGCGACTCCTACCCAACCATTTTTTGAGTTCAAGATCCATCAAATTCAAGAATCCAGGGCTTTAACTGAGCATAACTTGTGCCCTCATCAATTGGATCTTTTACTTAAATGCAAGGGCATTGAGCCAAGAAATTAGCTTAAGCCTGTCCTTTGATGGCTCGCACTGGGGTGCATTTTAATGCGAAAACATTTAATTTATTAGCTCATTTCATCAACCTTCCTTTCAGTGTAGGTTTATTTAACAAATACTTAACAATATCGACTTTGCGTAAACTTATAATTTCTCTTGACAATAGATAGTATTCTAATTTAGTACATGGAATAAATAGGGAAAGACAAAGTTTTGTTGTAGGAGAATATCTAGTTTTTGCATCATTTAGTAATAGACTAGGATAATAAACAACTCTTTCAATTCCATCTTCGGCATCTTGGGCTAGTAAGCAACCGATAGACTCTTTTACAACTGACATGTAAAGCTTTAAGGGTCTACCTAGAGCGGGTGATACCAAGACAGGTGGATTAGTAAGACTTTGCTTTATCTGCTCAAATGTTGCTTATTGCTCCTCTCCCCAAATAAACTCTTCAACTTCTTTCAGCCAAAGTAATGGTGAAAAAGCCTTCATTTTCCCAGCCGAATTAGCAATGAATCTTCTAAAAAAATTTACCTTGCTAATCAATCTTTGTAATTCTTTCTTGCTTCTAGATGGTCTTGCTTCCAAAATAGCTTTGGCTTTATTCTAGTCAACTTCTATCCCTTCCCGATACACAAGAAATCCCAAGAAATTTCCAACTAATACCCTGAAGGCACATTTAGCCTAATTCATCTTTAAGTTGTGGGATCTCATTCTTTTAAAATCCTGTTCCAGATCGGCTAGATGCTAGTCAAAGTTAACCGACTTTACTGTAATTGGCTATTGACCTATGAAGACTTTGTTTTGATGATAACAAACATAAATATATTGCAAGATCAAGTCCAAAACCTTCAAGAATAGCTTTAAGACTTAGATCATTATGTAAAGGTATAAAGTGGTTCACACTAATGCTCTACAATTTATTTTTCAAAGAAACCAAATAGCACATATGTTTTCAAGGCTTCAAAATAATTTTTGGTTTCCAAAGAAACAACCATTAAGTGTCCAAAAGCTTATAAGCTCATTTGGAATCAATTGACAATATTTAAAAGCTATATGAAATTATTTTCAAATGGCTTATTCGAATAAGAGTTTCTTTATTCGAATAACCAAAGTCAAAGAAGTCAAGAATTCAATCTGATCAAGCTTTATTCGATTAAAGCTCTGCTTTATTCGAATAAAAGGTTCAAAATTAGCTTGAGCGACATGGTTTATTCGAATAACTAAGGTGTTATTCGAATAACACATTTTTCAGAAACATATCTTAAATGCACTACAAAAAAAATAGTGTTTAGCCACGGTTTTAACATTGGCTAATATCATAAAAATCGTGGCTAACTATATTTACCCATGGTTATAACAACTATGGCTAAATAAGGTGTGACTAATTTATTTGCCACGATTTTTAGGACATTAGCCACGGTTTTTAAGACCATGACAACATTTTGTTACCAACGGTTTACAACTGTGGTTAATTAAGTAATAATCGTTGCTAATTTTAATTAAAATATATTCTATAAAATATTTTTATTGTGGTTAAACTGTGGCTAATTTGATGGGTGTTTTATATTCATAAACCTAGTTTGCCACGGTTAAACCATGGCTAATTTTTTTTTAGAATACTAGTTTCTTCCTAATCATATCACAAAAAGAGACATGTTCAATCACATAATACCAAGTCTCAATCTGAAATGCACCAGACCAGCAAGCATCACTTTCTTAACAAGATGGATAACCAAATGAACAAGAACAGTGAAAAAGGATGGAGGAAATATCATTCCAGGTGACAAAGTGTTAATGTAATTTAATCGCATAACTTTTCCAAATGGTTAACATTTAAAAATTTGCTTGATAATTCTCTAATGTAGTTAGACAACTCAATCAACACTGAAGTCACTTCACGAGGAAGAGCTTTTCTAAAAGCTATTGAAAAAAGGTGCTCCATAAGAATGTGTGAATCATGACTTTTTAACTCAGAGATCTTATGCTTCTGGTAATCAATACATCTTGAAATATTTGATGAGTAGCTATCAAGACCTATAATGCTTTTAAGAACCTTGAAAAATATGTTTTTCTCTTGATTGTTCATTGTAAAGCATGTAGGAGGAAATTTGGAAGAATTAAGATAAGGGTGAAGTTCTTTCCTTAATCCCATGACTTCTAAATCTTTACGAGCTTGAAGATTATCTTTTGTCTTGCTCTTATCATCCAAGATAGTGAATAATACATTGTCACATACATTCTTTTCTATGTGCATCATGTCAAGGTAATGGTGAATAGAATTATATATTGCCAATAAGGTAGTTCCCAAAATATACTTTTTTTCTTCCATTATATGGGACCATCTTCACTTGTGCCTTCATGGCGAGGCCTTTTACGACTTTCTTCAATTTGTCTTAAAATATCAAAACTAGCTTTTGGAGTAGGAGCTGATCTAAGGTCAACAGAACCATCAAAAGATTATTTGTTATACCTAAACTTATGATTAGGTGTTAGATATCGACAATGTCCTAAAAAATAATTTTTTTTGGCCAAACTTTAGTCTTTTAGAGTCTGTGTCAAAATTACAAGTTGGACATGTAAGCAATGTGTGTGTATTCCAACCAGATAAATTGTCAAGTCCTGGAAAGTCATTAATAGTCCACATTAATGTTGCACGTATTCGAAACATTTCATTTAAAGAGGCATCATAAGCATCTATGTCATTATTCCATAATTGTAATAATTCAACAATAAGGGGCTGCAAGCTATTTACAGGCATTTTAGGACCAGGAATTATCATTGACATGATAAAAAAGGTTTGTTTCATACACATCCATGGAGGCAAGTTATAAGTATATAACATGACTGGCCAGATACTATTGCGAGAACTCATAAGTCCAAACGGATTAAAACCATTAGTAGCTAAAGCTAGTCTTACATTTCGAGGATCTGAAGCAAACTCACCATGCAATAAATTAAACTCCTTCCAAGCTTTGCTATCTATAGGGTGCCTTAATAGCCCATCTGATTCGCATCAATAGCATGCCATTTCATAAGTTCAGCAGTTTTAGATGACATGTACAGCCTCCACAATCTAGGTATTAGTGGGAAGTAATGAAAAAATTTTGCAGGTTTCTTTTTTTATTCTTTTGATTGCCTACACGATCTTCTTTCCAATTAGAAGTATGGCAAATCTTGCATTCATCCCTAGACTTGTCTTCTTCATTTCCCCAATACAACATGCAATGATTTGGACACACATGAATTTTCTCATAGTCAATACCTAACTTCTTAATAATCTTTTTGGCCTCATACAAAGACGCTGTTAGTCTAGTATGCTCAAATGCATCTTTCAAAAGATTAATAACCATTGAAATTGTTTTGTCACTAGAACCACACAACACTTTTATGTGATACAAATGGACAATGAAAGATAACTTGCTATATTTTGAGCAGCCATCATATAGTTCTTGATTTCCATTTTTAAGTAACTTTTCAATTTTTTCATATTCTTCATTGTTTACAGCTCCTACACCCCTAGTACCATCATCTCCAAGTTGAGACAATGGAATAGGATCTTGAAACTCATGATCCTCAAAACCACCAAATGCATCATTTAATAATTCTTGCATTGGATATTGTCTAATTGGTTCTGCTTGTGTTTGGGCTACTGGTTCCTCATTAGGTTCATAAAAAATCTCATCATGCATATACCAAGTAGTGTACCTTCTAGGAAACCCTCTCTCAAGTAAATGACAGAACACAGCAGCTCTATTTTCCCTAACATGAAATTTGTAAGAAATACAAGGACATATGATTTTTCCATTCACAGGTGCATATGAAAAAGCAAAGTCCAAAAATTGCACTACTCCATCTGAAAATTCTCTTGATTTATTTGACTTTTCAATCCAACTCTTGTCAATCATGATTTGTTATATCTTATTTCATATTTAAAACAAAGTATTAAATCATATATATTAGGATTATAAATATAAAAATGTCAAGATTCAAATATATATATATATATATATATATATATATATATATATATATAGAGAGAGAGAGAGAAAGAAAGAAAGAGAAAGAGAGAGAGATAAGAATTGATTAATATAAAAAATCAGACGGAGGCAATTTTCCCTACATGGGAAAGCTAATTCACAAATCACATAAAACAGAGCAATGAAACCAATATTACAACAGATTTGAAAACAATGAACTAGAAGCCAACAACCTTGAAAACCAACCCCATGAAGATATATGAAAAGCTATCATGAGCCTTCACCCAAAATTATTCAATTACTAAAAATGATATAACTTATCATTATTCTTCTTTCCTATGGCTAGCACAGGTGTTAAAAGTGTAACCACCAGAAATAGAATTCTACAAGATTATGGATAAAAGTCCAAAAATAGACATGTTTAAACAGGGTGCAGCATGACCAACTTTTAAGTTTCCTTAGTCTTATGCAGAACTCCACATTTTATTATGAGATAATATAATCTTTAACAAATGAAAAATCATATTTACAGTGAAATAATCATTTCTGCATCTTTACATACCATCATTTAATTTCCTTTTTATTTTCCTTTTCATTTCATTTTGTTTCTTTTTTTTCCCAAGATGGTTAAGTGGAGAAGGATTAACTTTCTCATAACTTTGAATATGCTTCAGTAGTCCACCTAAAAGGCTAAAATATTGAAAGAAGGTACAGATTGAAAATTAGAAATTGGTGATATAAAGTCTTATATAGTTCTGTATACACTGCCTTCTATCATTGATATCACACTGATATCAGTATGCAGTAGCAGATCTATAGTAAATAATACTAGATTACCGATTTTTTGGTTCCAGTTCTAACAATATTGTAGTACAAATAATATACTATTGTAACTCAAAGGTTGGTAGATATCAACAAATCTGTTTCCCCCCTCAATGAAATCATCTACCAAAATTCACTAACTAGTGAAAAACTAATTGCCAAAAAAATAGTTTGGCTAATATATGGAAGGTTCTAAGATTCCATCAAGACCGTTAGTGATAGAGTAAATTCAGCAACTTTACAATGAGAATTAGAATGCATTGCCACACACAGTCTACGCATTAAGTTAGATCATTTATCAGAATACCAAGATACAAATTGAACTAGTCCATAAGCTGACTGCTCATTTTGACATTTCAATAATGCACATACTATAAAATCAATAGAAACTCAAACTTAATAAATATAAAGCCTAATTTTAGTGAAAGAAGGCCAACTAAACTCAGATCTATGAACAAATAAATAGTACCTTGATTGTCCTACCACCAATCTCCAATTGACCATGCAAGTTCTGGATATTTCTTGCATCTTCAAGGCGTGCAAACTACAATAAACAATTCACTCAATTAATCTACACTGCCAGAAATAATTGCAACTTGCAAAAAGCATATCATAAAGCCATGTAGTAGAATAGCATCAAAATCTGGCGGCAACTTTATTTAAGAGTAGATTATTACTCCATTTGGTCCAATAAGAAGTTCTCCCTCAGTTTAATTCATTGAAAGCTTCCACTTATAATATGAGCAACCGCTCAATATGTTGTTAGAAGTATGGTTTAAAAAAAAGAGTAAAAAAAACTTGATATAATTAACCTAGACAAATAAGAGCTTAACACTTTTTCCCTTATAGAATACTCCAAATGACTTTTTACAAGTTTAGCCAGACAACACAAAAGAGATTATGGTACAAAAATTTACTTTGTAATCCTTGAAAAGTTAATAGAAGTCCATATCAATCCCTAAGTAATTAATAGAACACCAGAATCTTTATAGTGCATTTAGTGAGTGGATTTGGTGCAAACATGTGAGACTTTGTGAGGTATATCTTATTACTATAGGACATATCAGGTGGTTTAGAGGCATAAAAAATTCCCTTTTTTTTTGTTACGGAGCATAGTAATTTAGAGGCATTAAAAAAAATTCCTTTAGGTGAAACTTTATAATTTCAGAATCAGAAGACCACATCAAAAGGTTGTTCCTTGGAAATCCATACTTCAAAATTTACTTTTTCTCTCCAAATTTTTGAAACAAATTAAATTCAAACAAAATAATCACAACTTCAACCCAGATAGAACATGGGGTAATAAAATAATCAATTATAAATAAACCCATAAACTTTAACACCAAACAGTTAGAGAATATTTGGAGATTGAGAAATATTACATACAACGTACAAATCTACATAATCAAGCTGCAAGTCTCTCAAAGTCTTATCCAATTGTAGTGGTACATCTTTTGGAGCATGATCAGTATTCCTGTAGATCATCTTAAATACTTGGGTTCTAAACAGTGAAGACTAACAAATACATGAATCTACTCACATTACTTTAGCTTAAGCAGCAAAACAAACCTAATTAATTAATCTAGAACCTAAAACCAAACCAGAGTTTAGAGGTAATCCACAAATCCTCGCGCTACACCACACAAAAATTATAGGAAAAATTATTAGTTTTGCGCTTAATATTAACAAACATCAAACAAGTTGAAGAAACCCTATCAAATTTGATAGATATAACAATAAATAATAATAATAATAATAATAATAATAATAATAATAATAAAGAAAAATCGTAATAAGAAAAACCTTGATGGTAGCAGCAACGACTTCACCGACGAGGCCAGCAACGATAGCTTCGTTGATGACGAGAATGAACAAACCACTATCTCTACGTCAAGCTATGGGCATTAACGCAAGATTTGTAAAAGTGAGTTGAGAAAAAAGATTCAAACAGAGGAGGAGAAACCATAGAGGATTTACGATTTAGGATATTAGGAAAAAGAATAAGTTCTGAATGAGGACTTGCGATTTGGGAATGAGATTTTGTGTTTGAAAGAAAAAGACAAAGATGAGAAAAGGAGAAGAGAGAGGGGTGCATGTGGGATGAGGTGGGGAAAAAATGAGGGAGATGAGAAAAGGATTAGGCACGAGCACTGAAGGCTTAGGTGCGTAGAGAAGTGATCTATTTTTAATGGTTTAGCCATGGTTGTTGAAATCGTACCAAAATAATCATGGCTAAACACCATTTTTTTGTAGTGATGGTTTATTTGAATAACAAGTTTGTTATTCAAATAACATGTTTTTCAGAAAACATGTTTTAAAAGGGTTATTCGAATAACGTAAGTGTTATTCGAATAATACGTTCTAGAGGCAAAATTGCCTTCGTGTTATTTGAAGATTTATTTGAATATCAAAGTTGTTATTCGAATAAATGCTTATACTGAAAATAGAATTAACGGCTTGTTTGAAGCAATTAATGCTCCAACCAACCACCCAATGACTCTAATCTTTAATGGGCTATATATAAATACAAGTTGTTGGGCATTTATGGAGGTTAGAAAATTAATCTGAAAACCTTGATTGAGCATTAATATGAGCTTTCATAGTCTTTTCATTATATACTTTGTTTTAAACTTTAAAGTGTGAATCCATACACCCATTGGATTTCAATTTGTAATATCTACTCTTTTGAGAGTTTATCCTTCTATCTTTCTTTGATTTTCTGTAAATAGGGTGATGTATCCCTCAAAGATTGTAAAGGGTAAGGTATCCTTATTTTAAGACTCAAGCACAAAGGGTGAGGTATCTACTCTTTTGAGTGCTTTTAGTTGTAAAGGTTGTCAAGCACTTATTCAAACTTAAAGGTTTAGTGAAAAATCTTGGGTGGTTCACTTGAGGACTAGACATAGGTCACAAGGGGTGACTGAACCAGGATAAATCCTTGTATTTGCTCTTCTCAATTTTATCTCTTTACATTTGTGCTTTAATATTATATGCTTGCTTGAATACTTTCTATCTTGACTTACTTATTTATGAGTGAAGTGATCAATCTCATTTATCTATTCATTTCAATCAATCAATAGCTTCAACGAAAATTGATATACAAGTGTTTTGTGAAAGATTTGCAAAAAGTTTTTATAAACTCAATTCACTCCCTCTCTTGAGGTTGAAGTCACTTGGTAACATTTACCACCACATTGTCAATGTAAATTTCCATACTTTTTCTAATCAGATCATGAAAAATATCATTCACCATGCACTAATAAGTTGCCATTGCATTCTTTAAGTCGAATGACATGACTAACTATTCAAAAATTCCAAGAGCCCCTGGGCAACAAAATATTATTTTGTGTACATCTTCCTTAGCTAAGAAGATCTGATTGTACCCTAAGTAACCATTCATAAAAGTTAAAACTCTATTGCTGGTCGTTGCATCTACTAACATCTCAGCTATAAGAATGACATATTCATCTTTAGGAGTTGCCAAATTGAGATCTTGAAATTCGATGTAGATTCTAACTTGTCCACTTTTCTTCATGACAGGGATAATGTTAGATAGCCAGTCAACATATCTGGCCATTCGAATGATCGTGACATTCAGCAACCGCTCCACTTCTTCCTTGATTTTAGGCATCAATTCTGGATTAAATCTTCGGGTAAGTTGCTTGTGAGGGTTATAACCTTTCTTAATTGACATTCGATGCTCTACTAATTGCCTAGAGAAACCAGGCATCTCATGATACTCCTAAGCATAACAATCTCTGTATTGTTTGAGGAGTTCGATTATCCGCCTTTGATTAGCTTCAATCAACAAATCACTTACTCTAATATTCCTTGGCTTTTTCGGCTATTCCCAAGTTCATTTCTATTAATGTCCTGAGCCTCGAAACTAGGGACCTCTCTTCTGATTGGTGACTGTAACTTTTTCTTAGAAGATTGTTCCTCCTTCTCGGCCTACCCCCAAGTGAATATGGATCAGTTGATTCTATTTTTAATTCAGTTGTGAAGAGGGCTAGCCGTTATAGGATGTCCTCAAGTTTCTTATTCAGTTGCTCCGTTAACAACTACTTGGTGAGGCCATGGGTCAACCTAAGTATTGAACTTAAAACCTTGAGATATGAAGTTGAATGACTACAAAGATCCCTCCTCATAATTCTGCAGAATCGTAATAATAGCAACCTATGGAGAATAGAAAACTATCTTGACTATCTTTACCTTGATTGTAAAAGGATTTTGGTTGGCTACAACCACTTCTACCTTCTCTCCTTCCCAAAACATTAACACTTGGTGTAGAGTCGAAGGCACACATTGATTATAGTATATCCAATTTCTCCCTAACAACACTGAGTACGTGGGCTTAGCATTAACTACAAAAAAGTTGTATTAGTTATTTTGGACCCCACAGTAATATTGGTTATCAACACCCTACAATTGTTGTTGCTTCTTTAGTGAAATTAGTCATCTTCATATTAATGGTTAACAAGTCAGCCTGAGTTTTACCGAGTTTTTTCAATGTATTCAAAGGCATTACATTTAAAACTGCCATTGCATTAACAAAGACTTGGCTAACTGGCCTTTCATTAACATGAGCTTGGATATAAAAAGGTTTAAGGTGCTTCGTCATATCTTCTGTCGGCTTATCAAAAGCCATCTTGGCAAGCTGCCTATATATGTCACGACCAAACCTAGGGACCATGACAAGCGCATAGGATGGGCTAGTCAGCCTAGCTATCCTAGTGGAACCATTAAGCATAACATGTAGAATATAAAAATTATTTCAAGAATTCGGAAGAGTTTCCTCTAAAAGTGAAACACCCCAAAATATATCATGTATTGTAATACAACGTATCTATATGCGTATTTAATTTTCTAATAGCAATGGCATCTACATGATGCTTAACAAACGTATATACATATCCAAACATATATCTCAAAATAAACAACACAACGGAAACTAGATCCTGCCTATAAATGATGGAGCACATCTAAAGATTTATATAATTATTCAAGTATACCAAAATGACAAAAGATAGGTAGCAAAAAAAGTTACTCACACAAACAAGTGTTGACAACAATTACTATCAAGCAGTGGAGTCAGGAAACTTTTCAGTACTGGAATCTAAAAAACATAAGAGTGATGGGGTGAGTCACAAGACTCAGTGTCAGTGAGAGATAACATAAACTATAACAAAATTGGGACAAGTATAAACACGAGTTTTTGAGTCCAACATGCTCTCATTTTTAAATATGTACATTAGATAATATGTAATATAAATTTCATTTATTCAAAATGATCATAAGACATAATACCACTCGAAGGGTTAAAGAATTGCCTACCTACTGGGGCCAAAACTAAGTCGGTCGTGTGGGCCAAACACGCTTGGCTAGTAACTCCCCTACTAGTTGGGGTTCGGACCAAAGTGCACCAAAGCTAATGTCTACTAACGTTAGCTATGATATCCTATCAAAGTTTCCTCCCAAGAAAAGCATACTTTATTTATGTCCAAATGTAATCATAACCACAATATATATTCTAATGTTCCAATACATCCAAAAACACCAATTTTGAAATACCCATAAAGAATTATAAATTTCAAACATCATTATGACTTTCTAAACATTATTAGCAAGTTCAACCTTCATCTTTTATATCATTAGAGGGCTGTAAACATAATCCTTTAACAAGTCAAAGTTTCAAAGGGCTTATCCCAAAATGCAAGTTTTCTAAAATATCAAAAGGCATATATGTTCATAAAATACCTCAAATGAGCAATATGAAACTGTATATGATAAAATGAATACATGATAAATATGCAAAGTTCATAAAAATATGTTATAGCTTAAGTTATCAACTCACTCATGAAGCCAAACAACTTGAATCCAAACATTACGGTGTCGTAGAGCTAATGGTAGCAACATGAGAAGTCCCCAATGAATCTAAGACCATAAACAAGGCATAAATACCAATAATCAACATTTAGCGTTATAGAAAAGCCAATAATTACTTCTATTTAAGTAAACCTCAAATCAAACCCTAGGTTGTAGTAGTAACTCCTCCAAATCCCAATATCCCTTGTAAAATCTAACTAAATCCATGAAATAAGAGAATTTATGAGCCTTATGAGTATCTTAAGGAGCTAAGAACACAAGAAGGAAGCAAGTTGGGAGCTTGGGTTTCTCCAAAAATGCAGCACCCACCACTTAAATCATAGCCCAACACCTCACCACCAAAGAGGTTGCGTCAATGGTAGAATCCCATGGAAAACCAAGTAAAATCAATGGCCAAAGGAAGGAAAAATGAAGAGGAGAAGAAGAAGAAGCAAAGATGTAATAATCACAAATTTTATATATTAATAAACCCTCATTTTTAGCTCTTTACACTCGCCGTATACCTAATTGATTGAGCTTGGTCATGTTTTATAAGTTTGGGCTCAAATTGAACTTAATTGATTTTTTCAGCATTATTAGGATTTTACATTGTTTCTGTATTTTGGCCATATCTTGAGTTTTAGATATCTAAAAATTATGTATCTTATCTTTAAGAAAGATAAAAGAAAGATCTACAACTCTCATGTAGAGTCTCAGAGCTGAATCGGATATCTAGTGGACCGAATTGGGCTTGGAAGTCAGAACACAAGTTCTATCACATAACCCGAGCAGCATGCATTAATTGGTCCATAATTCGAGCTGTAGGTGTGATGTAGACCTAAAACCAGTGGTATTTGAAAGTTAAGACATAGATATTCAATTCTTTTGAAAACCACTTATCCAAAATATGACGTTTTGATGATGTTTTCATCCTTTTACATTGGCTGACGGGATCAAAGACTTGTTAAGAGTGATTTGGACATAACTCTCTCATCTTAAACCCAATTGAAGTGATTTCAGTGGCCAAGGAAAGCTAAGTGGCAGACGATTAACTTTAACTTAGGGGCAAATTAGGATTCTTAATTTTTAGGTTAACTAACAAATGATTCATAAACTTACGATCACTAGAATCATGCAACCTATATTAGTTTAACAACCAGAATTCAATTAACTCAGATTAACAAATCTGCCAACCTAATCGTCTTCAATTCATGTGACTAAACCATAACTAATCAATTATAATTTAATCATAAATCTTAATTAGGATTAAGGATTCAATCAGATCACATCACACAATAGAAATATCTAATTATGTAATTTGAAATCCAAATCAAGAGAATAAGAATATAATTAATTCAATTCAAAATCAAAATTAGGAACAGAATCTCAAAGCCAAACCAGAATTTCCTCAAGATTTTTGGATTGATCTCAGATATTTAACTCTCCATGGCTGCCATACACAATTTGCAAAAGAAAGGAGAAAACGCTAGGTAGAAGAATCAAGTAATACAACTTACCACTACTATCTATCTCGGGTTCCCTATTTATACAAAAATAACTGACCTAAAAATTAAGAATCTTAATTTTTTTTCTTAGGTTAAAGTTAATTCTCAGCCTCTTAGCTTTTCTTGGCCACTGAAATCACTTGAATTGGGCTTAAGATGAGAGAGATACGCCTAAATTACTCTTAACAGGTCTCTGATCCTGTCAGTTGATGTAAAAGGAAGAAAACACTATAAAAATGTCATAGTTTGGATAAGTGGTCTTATAAGAATTGAAGATCTATGTCTTAGTTTTCAAATGCCATTGGTTTCAGGTCCATATCACATCTACAACCCAAGTTATGAATTAATTAGTGCACGCTGCTCAAGTTATGCGACAGAACCCGTGTTCTGACTTCCAAGCCCAATTTGGTCTATTAGATATTCGATTCAGCTCTGGGGTTCTTCATGAAAATTGTAGAACTCTCTCTTATCTTTCTTACAAGGTAAGATACATAATTTTTAAATATCTAAAACTCAAGATGTAGTCAAAATATAGAAATAATGTAAAATCTTAATAATACTAAAAAAATAAATAAAGTCCAATTTGAGCATAAACTTATAAAATATAGTTATACTCAATCAATTAAGTACATAAAGAGTCTAAAAAATTAAAAATGAGAATTTATTAATATATAAAATCTGTAATTATCAGGGTTCATCCACTATTCTAAAAATCAGGAAAATGAACTTGTTGCCAATGATCTGATCCTTATCCATTCGAAATTGCTTCAACGTTCTAACTCCTTACTTAGCAACAGTTCGTATTTTTAGGGATTGTGTTGACTTGATAAAACTTGTAGCTTTCCCTACATTGATAGAGTATTGGGTGGATGCAACAGCTTAGGCCCAATTCCTAAATCCGGCCCAATTTTATTCATTTTGCTTATCAACCCACCACCAGCTATTATCTGAATCTTTCTCATTCCATGAGCTGATTCCTACGTCGGCTAATTCAATTGTGGTCACATTTTTTGGTGGTAACACGTGCTTCAACAATAAAATCAAAAGGCAATTGCAACATAATGAATAGATTTCTCAAACTCAAAGCCAGATGTGTATTATCAAACGTAATCTGGCTATAAGCCAATAATACAATACAATAGCACTTCATCACAACTTATGTTTGATAGACTCCATCACAATTTTTTTTTTAAAAGGGAAATAGACTAACTATTACAGGCACAGCAAAGTCAAAACTTATTTTCCTTTTATTGTGGCCGTAAAAAACGATCCATGCTCCATTTCCATTTGCTTGCTGTCTCTGCTATACGCACGCGCCATAAAAGTAGCATGTGACACTATTTGGAACACAACACAACTCAGAAAACACAGCAAACAAAACCGTTACCAACGCCATCGAACCCCATTCTGTTCTGTTCTCACCCTCCCCTTTCTGTTCTGTCCTCTCTAAATATTTGAATACTCAAATCACTCATCATTTTTTCTTTCTACCCCTCTTTTCTGCTTCCAATTTTTCATTTTTATTTTCCTTTCAACCCCCCCCCCCCATATAAAGAAAAAAAAATTGGCAATTTGATTTGCTTCATCGTCGAGGAGCATTCTCCAGTTTCTTTCCTTTGTGTCTGATCTTCTGAATTAGGGTTTTATAGAGAGATGGGTAGCCCCAAAAAGAATGAAAATAAGGGCTTTTTGGCTGCCATGACTTCTGGCTTGTCCATGTTCAGCAACGCCATGCACCGATCTGTCAATGGGTACTTCCCCTTCACCATTCCTTATTTAATGTCAAATGAAGAATTTTTATCTGCAATTCCATCGTTGGATTCTCCTATTCCTATTCAGACATACCTATATAGTAGTCATATTCGTATGTGATGTGTCATCACATATTGTATCATCACCTATATGTATGTATATCATTATAGTATAATGTCTTTCACTTTGTAGTTTGGAGTCTCATTTGCATTACCAGATGATTGTGTAATATTGGCTTTTATTACTTGGAGCTTGATATGAAGTTCCCTTAGCCTAGGTTCACTTGTGTGCTTCTACTTGCATATATATTGTGACAAGCAAGCAATTTATATTCCCCTGTTACTTATCTAACTGCAACTATTATTGTCCATCATAGATTGTATATACATGCCACTTAGGACATTGCATCCACACAACACTTGTATGATACATTCATACATGTTAAGTGCATAGATAGGCATTCCTTTGGAGGTAAAGACATAAGATTTTAGTTATTATAAAGTATTCTTTACAGCTAGGGCATGTTGTTATTTAGAGTGTGATTATTATTTCAAAGGATTAAAGTGGCTTGGAGAGAGAATTGTTGCTCCATGTACTTGTTTGTGCTTCCTAACTCTCAACACCCTACTAGCAAGACTTATCGGGTAGTGTTCCATCAAGGATCTGCAATCAAGAGTAACATTCAACAGTTCTAACTTCCTACATTGCAATTCTTGGTGTTTTTAATAACTAAAATTTGATGCTTGTAAACTGAGTCCAGTTTACATAAATTGGTTATGAACAGCTCTATCATAGAATTAGATTCAACCTGTTGTTACCATGTGCTCCTTTGGCCATGTGAACTACTAGAAAAGGTAGTTATCTGTTTATCTAAGTAGACACTTACGAATCACTTACATTCTCAAGAAATGAAGAAAGGCAATGGAAAATTTTTCCCAAACCAAAAGTCCATGGGAATCAACTTATGATGCTATAATCTATTTTTGTTTCAGATTTTAAATCTATTTCTGTGGATCTTGTCAGTTTCATCACTAAGAAATGTAGTGATTTTTAGGGGAATGTAAGCTTATATATGTTTCTCCTTTGATTCTAGATTGCTGGGATATGAAGGGGTAGAAGTCATAAATCCTGAGGGAGGTAAAGATGATGCAGAGGAGGAAGCTCAGAGAGGAAGATGGAAACAGGAGGTGCTTATTTTATTTGTTTATTTTTTAATGTTATGTTTTAATTTCAACTTTTTTCAGTATTTCTTTAATTTTTTTACTCCCTGTTTGGACATTAAAAATGCTTTTGGCAGTTATCACTCCTCTGCCTTCCTTAAGTTGTCTAATTGTGTTGTTTTGTTAGCTTTATTGATTGTTGGGGATAAGGATGCTGCCCATATTTTGGTTTTATTTTATTTCCTTTTTCTCTTCTTTAGCTCATGCCTGATACATGTGATAACATTATTATCTCTTTTTCCTCTCTTGGGCTCTTGTATACAGGAAAGAGATAGTTATTGGAAGATGATGCACAAATATATTGGCTCAGACGTAACATCAATGGTTACGCTACCAGTTATTATCTTTGAACCAATGACTATGCTTCAGAAAATGGCAGAGGTTTGTGTAGCTTTAATTTTTTTTTTTCCATTGTTAAATTACTTTATTTGTTTGTATTGCCACTTGATTGAACTTTGAATTGCTTGAACTAGTTGATGGAATACTCCTACTTGTTAGATCGGGCAGATGAATGCGAGGACCCATATATGCGGCTGGTGTATGCATGTGAGTTATTCCCCCCCCCCCCCCCCCTATTTCTCTATCTTCTTCTAATCCTTTTGTTCAATTGAATTGAATTGTTATCTTAGAGATAATGGAGGCATAGCTAAAGATAGAATGAATGGCAAGCAAGAAGCCATATGTAGCATTCTAACTAGTTTTGGCATGTGATTGAGGATGTACATGATTGACCCCAAATATTTTCAGCTGAGGCTTGTTGTATTAGTTCTTCTTCTTCTAATTGCATTGAAGTGTCTATGTGCCTTATGCATGTGCTTTCTGATTATTTCTTTACTTTTGTAACTTATCTAATCATCACAGCATCATGGGCTATATCTGTGTACTATGCATACCAACGAACCTGGAAGCCTTTTAATCCTATCCTTGGAGAGACTTATGAAATGGTTAACCATGGTGGAGTTACATTTCTTGCAGAACAGGTATCTTTTAAGTATGTGATTCTCATGGAAACTCTCTCTCTCTCTCTCTCTCTTAGATCATGTTTCCTTTGTTGTGTATGCCAGCATTTGGAAGAACTGTTTTCTTCTTCTCATGCTTACTTTCTTTTGCATTGTTATGTCAACATGTAGCTTATGGTTTTTTAGTTACTTTTCTCTATGATCTTGTCCCTTATATTGGATATCTTATAGGTATATATTTTTAATTTCAGGTGAGTCATCATCCCCCAATGAGTGCTGGACATTGTGAGAATGAGCATTTTGCTTATGATGTGACTTCAAAGTTAAAAACTAAGTTTTTGGGAAATTCTGTTGATGTTTACCCTGTTGGAAGGTGATCAATACATTGCATTTGTTTAGTAGATTACCTTATTATATCATTCTATTCTTATTCTCACTCATATTATTTGTGTTCTTCCAACTTCCAATTGCTGCATTCACATGCCACACTATAATTGAGAGTTTGCTTATCGTCTCTGTGCTCTTTAGAGCTATTTATTTCAAATTGAAAAGATAAGGTTATGAGTATTTTCTAGCTGGGTTGAGACATGTAATGGTATTTGATTCATATTGGGCATGTTTGTTCTAATCTTATCTAATCACAATGCTTTGTGAGAATCACACAACAAGTTTGTCACTTTCAGTTTTATAAAGAATCTTGATAAACTGTTGCTATGAGATGCAGTCTCTATAGTGCTATATGGATATACAATAATTTATGTCTTCATTTGACCTTTTCTTTTCTCATCAGAATTGTCATTTTCTTTACCTTTTTTTTTGTCATTTGCTTGCTAGGAAGTAATTATATGTTTGTGGATCATTGTTTGCAGAACACGAGTAACCCTTAAGAGGGAGGGTGTAGTCTTAGATTTGGTGCCACCTCCTACGAAGGTTAATAACCTGATATTTGGCCGGACTTGGGTTGATTCACCTGGGGAGATGATAATGACAAATTTGACAACAGGGGATAAAGTCGTTCTATACTTTCAACCATGTGGATGGTTTGGGTATGTAACATATCATTTTCTTGTATTGTTTTTCAATTAAAACATTTTTAATTGGTTTGTCCTAGTACTATATTGGATTTAGATTCAACTTGTGGGAGATTTTGTCAGTGCTATTACAATTTGACTTCAATGTATAATGAAATTAAAATTGTTGTCTTGGAGTATTGTGGCATTAAATGTTCCTGCTTCACCTGACTATATAATTTGGTTGTCCAGTACCAATAACTTACTAATTTTGTGCATGTTAAAATTGAGTTTTTTGAAAAGAATTGAGTGACTTAAATCCCCCCTCCATTTATGATGTCTATATTTTACTTCATCTTTCTCTATTCAGATATTAACTTTTTAAAATAACTTCTTATTGTCAGTTTATGCAACCTTTCTTATATCCCTGATTAAGCTCTATCTTTTTCCTGATATTTTGCAGGGCTGGTCGTTATGAAGTAGATGGATATGTTTATAATTCTGCTGAGGAACCTAAAATATTGATGACTGGGAAGTGGAATGAGTCAATGAGTTATCAACCTTGTGATTTGGAAGGAGAGCCTCTTCCAAACACAGAATTGAAAGAGGTGATTTAAAAAACATATATATGTATGTATATATTCACAATGACCATGAGCAATTATCTGCTATTCAAACACTAGATTCTTGCTGTTTTCTTGGTTTATCTGTCTGATGATCAGACAATTGCCCATCTTGGCATGGCTGGTAGGATAGAGTCGTAGACACTGGTGGAGATGACCAAAACCTATTTCCAATCAAGCAATTTTCACAGGATAAGAATTCATGGTGACCTTTGTGAATATCCTCCATCCATTAACCCCCTCCCCTCCCAGCCAACTCTAACCATCCTTCTCTATTCAAAAGAAGAAAATAAAGATTTTTCTTTTTTCTTCTTTCTTCCTACCAAGCATGGAAGCAGTGACATAACACTTCTTTCAATTTTTCAACTATTACTACTTTATTAGTTTATTTTAATTCATGTATAGCAAATCCTTTATGTTTTCTAAATAATCTATGGTAGTGCTGTTTTTATGTTTTAAGAAACCTGAATTTGTACTGATGATTATGAACTTATCTTTGAAGTGGGCACAAATCAGTTAAAGAAACTTCATGATGTGATGGAAGAAGACAAGGATATATTCTAGTATCTTTTGATGAGTTGAGATGCATTAAATGTCTTTCTCTGTGTGAAAATAAGTTATTTGCAGATTAGTTGACACTATGCACACACCCTTGTAATCCTTTCTTTTGTGTGTTGATTGTGAATTCTTTGATTAGAAGTTGTTGCTATCAAGAATCTGTCATGCCACTTTGAAATAGAAGTATTCTTGCTTTTATACGTTTTGATGATTCATTAACTGGTGAAGGCACAAATACCTCAAACTCAAAGTTACTTATAGTAGTCATTGACATTTCCTCTGTAATTTTTATTCTGCAGGTTTGGCATGTTGCTGATGTTCCGCGGAATGATAAATTCCAGTATACATATTTTGCGCATAAAATAAACAGCTTTGACACTGCCCCTAGAAAATTGTTGGCATCAGACTCTCGTTTACGCCCAGATAGATATGCACTTGAGATGGGTGATATGTCCAAAGCTGGGGCAGAAAAGAGCAGGTCCCTTACCTTTTCTTTCATATTCCTCTTGTGCCCAAAAATATGGTAGAGCATCCTAAAAGCAACACAAATATAAAACTGAGTAACAGTTTTGCATGATCAATGTTGTCTCCTGTAATTATTCACAATATTTATTACAATAATTTGGCTGAGCTGGATGGAATTACCTTCTTTTTGAAAGAGGGGAGGGGGGTTCGGGTTTCTGATCAATCAACAAGATGGCAGAGAATTCTGTTAGCTTTCTGTGTTGATCTATCACTCTCGTGCCCAGGGATTGCGTGGTGACAGTAGTTAGAAATTAGAACCATTTTGCCTACTGAGAATTTTTTAGGCCATTCAGCCACCGTCACCCTCTTCCTCAAATGGAAAAAGGAAAAATCTTGGGTAAAATTCCGTAAGTTCTTGTGGTGTTATTCTCTAATAAAAATATGACGTGTATTAAGTTTTACATTTTATCTATGTCAACTTTTAAAAGGAGGATGAGGTGGTTAAAAAATAATACGCATGTCATATTTTCATTGAAGAACAGCACCACAAGTACTTCAAGAACTTTCGTGAAGTTTTGTCCATAGAAAAACGGCTTGAGTGAACCATACAAACGTTTTAAGGTTGTTTTCCAGCGTATTTATGTTGTGTTTGTTCCCTTACAGTTTGGAGGAGAGGCAGCGTGCCGAAAAGAAAACCCGAGAGGCCAAAGGGCATAACTTCACACCAAGATGGTTTGATTTAACTGAAGAAGTAACATCCACTCCTTGGGGTGATTTGGAAATCTTCCAATTCAATGGTAAATACACTGAACATCGGGCTGCTATAGATAACTCAGGCAGCATTGATGATGTTGATAATAAATCAATTAAATTCAATCCATGGCAGTATGGTAATTTGTCCACAGAATGAGGTAGTTCCAATTTGTTTTTGGTTTTCGGATGCTTCAGTTGGTTCATGTAACTTTTTTTTTTATTGATACGTGGAAGAAATCTGTGTTGGCTTGTGTACATTGTATCTACAGTTCATTATTCTGCCTTAACTGATCTTAGTATTTTAATTGTGATATATAATGTTTTGCATGGGTGGCCGTATATGTTAGATGCTGTTGAACAAGTGAAACATTTTCACGTGTTATTTAATCAGAAATTTTTGCCAGGAGTAACATACAAAATATTGTAGGATTATCAGAAGGCTGTTAAACGGGTTAGTCTCGCGGGTTTAACCCATGGGCATAAACAGGTCAAATTGAAAAGATGTGAGTTTAAATTAGTTGATATTTTATTAGTCCGGCTCATTTAAAGGTAGTTTCCGGGTTGTCTTTTTTTTTTTCCTTCTAAATTTATACTTTAAAAATTTTACAAAAAAAATTTAATATAACATTCAAATTTAAATCTAAGTTTATAATTTTAATTACTAATTTCTAAAGTAATACAAAGCAAATCTAAGTTTTCAAATTTTAAAACATTCGTATTATCACCTTCAACTTTTTAAACTTAAAAAATAAAGTCACATTATTAAATCTAAGATTTTAAAACTTACAAAAAAAATAATTTAATGTTCTAAATCAAATTCATTATAACAAATCTAAGTTTCTAAATTCTAAATAACTATGAAGCTTTAATAAATTTAACAAATTTAATATAACAAAAGTCAATAAGTCATATCAAATTCAATCTTTTAAAGCGTTAAAAAATTGTTTAAAAAATAAAAAAGGTCATAGGCCAACTCGTGAGCTAAACAAAGTAATCCGTTTAACTTATTGGTTATATAAATCGATTTAAAAATAGATTAATTTAAACAGGTCAAGCCTAACTCACTTAATTTTAGTAGATAAACAAACCAGCACAATGAGTTTGATCCGTTTTGACAATCCTAATTCTCAATATTTTACCCACTGTAAAACAGTTGACTACCATTCCTCCCAATCCCATGGTTGTTTTCCGGACTGCTATGCATGCACACGCCTTAGGAAAGAAGAATACAAGATTGTAGAAAGCATATCCCAATCAAAGAACATATTTGATGTGTACTGTATGAAACCTTGGTAGGCGTTATGAACAAAGATACGTGAGACCAATACGTGTATCATCTCTGAGCAAGTTTTGCAGTTATTTTTGTCTTATAGTTGGAAAAAGAAAGAGTTAAGAGAGGCAGAAAGATATTTTTGTTTTTTCAACCCCTATTATGGAATCACTACAACACATTCACGATTTGCAAATGCAAGTCAATCCTTTTAACGGTATGTTTAGACGAAGGAGAATGAATGGAAAAGGAGAAGAAAAAAAAGTTTTAAGTAATTTTTGTTTTTCTTTTGGAGTTTTTTAAAATGAGGGGAGGAAAATGAAAATTATCATGTAACTCTTTAAAACCCTTTATTATTAATTTTTATAAACATTTTGAAGTTACTTTAATTTAAAAGACTTTGAAGGATTTTAAACATCCAAACAAAAGGGGGGAAAAACTTATTACTTAAATTTTCATACTCTTCCTTTCCCATCTTAATTTTCCTCTTGATTCCCAAATCTCAAACATATCCTGATGCGTTGAATTTGGCAATCTAATGACTTGATTGTATTTTTTTTTACAACAATGATATTCTTATCTCAAATAGTACATATACTTCTTTTCACACCCTTCTCAATATTATTCATTATACTTATTTTTTCTTATCACTTTCTCTCACTTAATCACAATCCTTAAAAAAAGTGTAAATAGTGACACACTCCTAAAAAGAAGTATAAGACTATCATTATTTTTTTTAAATGACTGTCAGAGCATCAGTGGCCGATTATTCCTTATTTATGATGTACGGATATAAGTATAAATATCAGATATGACATAAGTATGATACAAAAATATGACTTTTATTAAAAAATTAAACTAATATTTACCAAATATTTAAATATCTAATACGAATATAGGTATATATCCAACACAAATATAACAGACATTATAAAACATTCTTACTTTATAATTCCTTATGCTCTAATCTGTACTAATAACACATACAAGAAAAATTGCGAACAACTGGTTAGGTATTCTACTACTGCCGCATAGTGGTAAATGGACTTCAATGCTGGACAAGACAGTCTATAAGAATGAGTACTCATGTTAATATTATTTGTCTCTGCTATGCTGCAGTGGGAAACATACCATTTGCCGTGGTCTTTTAAATGCTTTATGTGAGAGGTTGCTAGTCCTCACTCCACAGTCCTCGCCTTTCTTTTTCATGTTTATTTAAGGCTTACCAAACCAGTCATGTGCACATTTCTCTATCACATTGGTGAGTGATGATGAATCCACATAATCAATATATATATATACATAAGAAAAGAATCCAAATCAGATGGCAATAAATAAATAAATAAAATTACATCCAGTTGCCAGGTTAAGCATAGTCGCACAGGTCCAGTGCCCCTTCCTTTTTTTGACCTTTTCTTTTTCAAGCACCCAATCCAATACACAACCAGATATAGGGTAAAGAATCTAGCGCCAGCTCTTTATTTGCTTTTATCAATCATTGAATGCAATGTTTTAATAACTAAACTTAATTCATTGATTCAATCGGTTCGATCATGAATCAATATTTGTTTCATTTGATTATTTTTTAATTTAAATATGATTTAATAATAAATTTAATCGATTGAATTAATTAAACTATGAATTGAAGATCTTATTAATTTCATTTCTAATTCAATTTTTAAAACATTGATTGAAGGTCACAAGAAAAAAACATTGAATGCAAGAAGCAAATTAGTTTAAAGGTTTTGCTAACATATGATAAGTATTAAAACTTGTTTTTATTTATGAATATTTGTTAAAGAAGTTAAAATAAAAAAAATAGATGAAAATAAGATAAATATTACTTTTTTTTTTAATTTTTAATATATTAAATGCCTTGTTCTTATTTAAAAATTTTATTTTAATTTCTTTAATCAATATCATAAAAACAACGAGCCTCGACAAAGTTAATTAATTATTCAATAAAATATTCCTACCTAAAGAAATTCGTTAATTACATGAATTTATTAATGTAACTTTTTCCCACCAAGCTATCATGTCTGATTTAAACGGTTGTCCCGCCCTTCTATTCAACCCTTAAAACGAATTTGCAGGGTTGGTCGTATAGAACAGAATCCTGCAAACTTCCCTCCTTGAAGGCTCGTACTCGTATACCTTTTCCCTTTTCTTCCCCTGTTGGGTTAGAGTTGAGACTGAGATCAGAAAGTGGCTGTTACGTCAAGTAAACTTTATTCAAGTTACGTGACCTTCAATCTCCCTCCAACTTCACCATCACTTGATGCCTTCCAATTCGAATTGCTCCTTCATATATTAATATGATATATGAGTAGACTTTTATTTTTATTTTTATTTTAATTTTTTAGCATAGATAATCAAAACTAGATTTTCTACCTGTGATTTGGGAAGTAGAAATTTGAACCCAGGTATTCACCTTAAGGGAACACTCTTCAACCGGGGATTTATTTGATACCTATATATAAATGTTTGGTGTCTAGAGTAAATTGTCAAATATTGACAATTATTTATATTTAAATATTTATTTAATATAAAATCATTATTCAATAGAATACTTCACAGTTCATTTTAAATACCATATTATCCCTCTTGAATCATTTGTTTTGCTATGAGTAAGTATATGTTTGGTTTTTTTTTCTCTAAATTATCTTATTTAACTCCAGCCTAATTTCAAGTCACGTATCACAATTTATATGGTGGCGATGCTTGCACTCACTTCAATATATATTTAACTGCATTATTACATATCACACAATAAAAAAAAAGTTTTTAGCTATTGATTTTTCAATCGCTAAATCTTTAAAATTGGTCGCTAATTATTTTAGTGACCAATTTAGTTTGGTCATTAAAATTAGAGACAAATTTAATGACCGATTAAATAAAATAATTGGTCACTAATTTTGGTCAAAATTTGGTCATTATTTTTTTTAAAAGAAATAGTGACCAAATTTTAGAAATCAAAAAAATCAATCACTAAATTAGTCATAACTGCTAAATATATTATTATTTTTAAAAGTTGATCGCTAATTTGGTCACTAATTTAAAAATTAAAAAATTAGTCTCTAAATTAGTCATTAACCATTGAATTTATTATTAGTTTTTAAAATTAGTTGCTAACTCGGTCGCTAAATTTCAATTTTGTAATTTTGGTCTCTAATTCACTCCCTAATTTGTTTAATGAATTTATAAACATTTTTTATTAATTAAAATACAATTTTTTAAAACACCTAATATACAACAACAAACCAATGAACACATAACAAAACACATAAATTAAAAATAACAAAATATTATGCATTGTTTAGAACATCTCATTCCTAAAATATTTGAAATGCAAAAAAGTTCAATACAAACTAAACTCTAATATTCAACTAAACTCTAATCTTTCCTCATCCTCATCTCCCTCCACTTTTTCTTCTATTCCATCTATCTCAGGAAATGGTTGATACCCCAAAAATGACTGCAAAGGCTAGAAGTTCATCCTCGTCATTAACTCCCGTAGCAGTTGGTTTGTCGCCTGAATTTGTCTCTCATTATTCTCCACTCTTGTATGAAGGTCATCTCTCTCACTTCTTACTTCTTTAAGTTCTTCCCTTTGTACCCACTGAGATGATGAAGAACTTGAGTCATGATATGGGTCTTCCAGCCACTAAGGTTTACTCTAATCCAAGATCATAGATTCTACCTTTTTTTCACTCAAGCCACCTCACAAAACACATCCAACTCATTGGGGGGAGGAGCTCTTTGCTCAGATGTTCTTTGGGTCCTATGTTGCATTTGCTCTCAAATTGTCATTATCAACACCAATATGACAACCCAGTTAAAATATGCAAATGTCAATTACAAATATTCAAACCTACGACATATTTACCTTTGAAAATAGAATAGCAACTTTTGCCATGCAATAAACAATAAATTCAACAAGTTGGATTTACCAAAAGACAAACAAGAGGAATCTAAGCATGGTATTGCAAGTACACATATAAAAGAGATTCAAGCTTATATTTAGAGTACCCTTTAAACAACAAGACATCAACATGTTCATAATTGTACCATCCATGTTACATTCTCAATTCACACAGAGGCTCATATCCAAAGAAAACAGAACAAGAAATGACATACCAAGCCCAAATTAATCAAGCAATTCAAGCAACAATTGTAAATCAAAGAAGAACCTTGACTTAGACATTTCATTAAACAACCTAAATACAATTACTGAACACTATGATATCAAACCTAAGAGAAGGAATTAGATGATAGATCATTTATGTATAGTAAACAATTCATTATACTAAAAGTCAAGCCATAAAGTATATATTATATTTTATTAACCTCAATCATAACTTGTTGCATCTATGTAACTCTAGCATGCTAAAAGTCAAGGCATAAAACAAAAATTAAACATTCTTGTAAGTTATTTATAGCTATATGAGTTGATCTCCTATCCATCCATGTACGATCCTTGTGTTGATGTGTGTGATGAAACAAGTTCGATAAAGTAGGAGCAACACCAGTCAACTTAATTTACAACAATTGCAACAAAAAATAAAATAAAATACAAAGAACAAATTAATACATAAAAAAAACAACATTGTAGTAAATTTAACCCTATTAGACAAGTTCTACAAAAATGCAAGATAATAGTAAATTTAACCAGATTAGCTCTATATTAAAATGAGGTAATAGAGCTAGCGATGTGCATTGAGCCTCCGAATTCTCCACAATCAGATGCATAATTTACTTTTGCAATCACACTTTTCTTCTTGAAAGCCTCACCTTCTCAATGTTCACATAATCTATCCCACACGTGTTTTCCAGGCCAATTTGGTCGCTCCATTTTCCTACGAGCTTTTTCCATAACATTCTTTAACAGTGTTGTATCCCGTTTCTCAAAATTTGCTTGGGCCCAATAATGATATGGTGGAGTGACAAAATATGTCCTCTACAATAAAAACAAGTAAACAAATTAGATAAGACAAAACAAACTATAAAATCTTGAATCTTAATAGTAAAATTTTGAATTAATTACCATAAACTCATCAAATCGTATATTTTTTTACGGTTGGTGTTATCTTCTTCCATGATGTCCATGACTCAATAAAATGACCCCTAAAGACTTCACTAATGCCATTTGCCACAAGGTGCAAAGGTAAGAATATACAAACATTGTAGGTGATTAGTTACAATATATTAAACATACTCATGCAATTTAAAAAATTATTACATACTTATCTCCATCAAGTTGTATCTCTGGTTCGCTCCCACTCGTTTATGCCTTTGATGGATCCTGAGTATGATTAGGTTCAGGTGCAAATGCTACATCTGGTGGAGGTTCAGATGATCCAACAGTGTGAGAGATGCTTTTGTTTGAGGCACTACATAATGAGATGATGGTCTAAAGTGAGATGGGTATGTAATAGAAGGTGAATGTGTAGCTGGTATCAAAGGTGAGGGAGTAAAATGAGGTGATATAGAAGTAAAAGAGGATAATGTGGGTGATGAAGTATTAGTAGAATATGGAGAACTAGTGGAGGCTAAACGGGGGTGAGAAGTATAGGGTTGCTTCGGCTGTTACTTTTTTGGGCAACCCTTAGAAGCATTTCCTTTACCTCTATCTCTCTCTGACATCTGTAATGAACCTTAATGTAATGCAAATTAAAATGTTTATCAAATAAATAATAATTAATATATGCAAAATACAAAATGCTATTAATTTACCATTTCAAAATACAAAAGACTAATCATGATCATGATTATGATCATCATCATCATCAACCAATTCATATTGTTGAAGATCTTCATCTTCATTGTCATTTTCAGATTCAATGTCAAAATCAAATTCATCTTCCTCCTCATCCTCTCCTTCATTTCCTTTGTCTTCATCTTCCTCCTCATCTTGCCCACCCTCCTCATATTTGCATACAACCACTTCTACCTCATCATAATTAGCTTCTTCCTCTCTTAAATTTCCAAGAGGCAACATCTTGATATGTAACCTCTAATGTATATTGATTATCAACAGTACCTCTTGCTTTGATTTTAATGACAACCCACTAATCAACCTTTTCTCTTATTTTTTTAGGATAAGCTACATAATACACTTGAATTGCATTTTGTGCAAATATGAAGGGGTCATATTTTGAATACCGTCAAGTATGTCGAACCTCCACAATTTCATATTATTTATGAATCTTCACACCACGATTACAAACAGCATCAAACCATTCACAATTAAACCACACTAACCGTTTCATTGATTCTTTTGGGTATCCTACTTCCACAATATCTTTAATGATGACATAAAAATAGTTCTCTTCTTCTACTTGGTCATCACCCTTAACACAAACCCCATAGTTTATGGTTTTTTTTATTGATAATTCATTCTTCTATATGAAACTTATAACCATTGACAAAGTAGATAGGCCATGTATAAAGCTTTCTCTTAGGACCCCATGCTAAGTGGTGCAAAAATTGATTTTATATCAAGTTATTTCTATTGCGAACCTACTAATGACAAAGGTAAAATCATTATAATTTATAACTAACACGTATTTATATCGTTAACAAAAAAAGTGTTAAGACACTTATGTAACTTCGGAACCAAATTATAATTTAGATACAATCCTACCATCAACATCAGTACGATTGATATTTGGATTAGCTGCTTTCAAATGTTGCTCAAAATAGCTAATAACATGCATAAGAATACTACATATGAGATGAGTCAACTAATGTAAAGTGAATAAATCAATAATAAATTAGTTCACTTACCCAATAAATGGTTGAACCTTTTCACAATTAAATAGGATATGTGAATGTACAGCAACTAATTCTCTATCCATCAAATATATACCCTTACAAGTTCTAGCTGAGCAGCCATGATGATTAAAAATTGATAATGTGGGGTTAGATTGTCTCATCTAAATCTCCATCATCATTTCAACCACCTCTATTTTTCATTGATTGTACATAAGACTCAAAATAGTAAGAAAAAAAATGTGAAGTCTCTTGACATAAATATGTCTCATATATGGACCATTTTATACGTGATTTGTTTTTAGCCATCCATTTCAACCTATTCAAGTACCTAAAAGTAACATGATATTATTGATTATTAAACCTTGAAATAAAAAAAATAACACATTTTAAAATATAATATAGTAGGTAATTACTTTTCAAATAGATACATCCATCAATATTGAATAGGGTCTCCTATGGCAAATGAATAGGTAAATGCCCACATTGAGTTAAAGAATACAGGTGGAAAGATTCGTTCTAATTTATATGTCGTAATGAAGATGTTTTGTTCCATTAGCAACAAATTAGGCATCCGTAACACTATTGAGCACAAATCTTTGAAGAGTTTACTCAACTCAACTAATGGCTTCCACACTAGATTTGGTAGTACACCAAAAGCAATTGGTAGTACACCAAAAGCAATTGGTAGCAACTGTTACATAAACACATGACAATCATGATTTTTCATTCCAAATAGCTTCCCTCTCTTATGTTCACACGTCTATACAAATCAGAGACATATCCATTAGGCATTTTTAACTCGCTTACCCATTTACACACAACCTTTCTTTGCTCCATGGACAAGGAAAATTTGGCTTTAGGCTTCACAAATTTTCTAGTAGGTGATTGTTGCAATTTTAGTTCCTTCTGCCTACAATACTATTTCAAATTCATTTTTGTTTTAACATTATATTTGGTTTTGTCTTTAATATCCATCACTGTATTAAACACATTATCAAACACATTATTCTCAATATGCATCACATCAAGATTGTGTCTGATCATATTAGTTTTTCAAAATGGTAACTCCCAGAAAATTCTTTGCTTTGTCCAATTATGAGTATCCCCAAACCCAGAATATATACATAGACCCACCTCAGTTATTTTTGGAAGATAAAAAAATCTTCCCATACCTCAGCCCTAGACAACCTAAGTGGAGGTTCACTTCTCTCAACTCGATTCTTATAAAATGCATCCTTATTTCTGTGGTATGCATGAACCATAGGCAGAAACTGACGATGACAATCAAGCCAATAACTTTTGCCACCATGTTTCAAAGTGAAAGTCTTTGATCGATCCATACAATATGGACATGCCAATCTCCCTGTTGTACTCCAACTAGACAACATGTCATATGCAAGAAAGTCATTTATTGTCCACATTAATTCAGTTTTCATCATGAAATTATCTTTTTTTTTTAAATATCATGTGTTAGGACATCTTCTTCCCACAATAATTTTAACTCATCCATCAAAGGTTACAAGTACATATCTATTTTACTTTTCGAATTACACAGCCTAGGAATAATCAAAGTCAAGAACATATAGGGAGCAGTCATGCACAGTTCTGGAGGAAAATTATATGGAGTGACAATTATAGGCCAACAAGAGTAAGGTGTAGTTGAGTGACTAAATGGTGTAAAACCATCAGAACATAACCCTAATCTAACTTTTCTTAGTTCAACTTTACATTCAGGATATGTTTCATCAAAGCATTTCCAAGCTTCTCTATTCGATGGATGACATAACACTCCTGATTCTCGTCTATTTTCATAATGTCATCTCGTATGCAGAGCAGATCTCATTAAGACATATAATCTCTCCAGCCTAAGAATGAAAGGTAAATAAATCAACTTCTTTATAGGAATCTCCTTGATTTTCCCCTAGCAATCCTTTTTATGTTATATCGAGGTGCACTACAAAATTTGTATTCTTTAACTTCTTTTTCATGGTTCAACATGCAACCATTAATGCAAAAATCAATTCTCTTTGTAGTAAGACCAAGTTTGGATACTATTCTTTTGGCCTTATAATAATCTTCTGAGATATGATTATCAGGAAGATGTGTCTTTTTTATAAGTGCTACTGTTTGATTAAAAGACCATAGGGAAATGTTTCTCTTCGATTTGATACTCAATAATTTAATAGCTACAGAAAATTCAGTGTGATCATCATATCCTGGCCACAAAGGCTTTTGGGTAGCATGAACCATATCATAAAATTTTTGGGCATCTATATTTGGAGACTCCTCCACTTGTTGATTGTAATGCAACCCAAACTTCGGACTAACAACATCATAAACCATGGCCTCAAATCTATTCATATGTTCATTATTACCCATTTGTAAAGTGGTAGAAGTGCTTGGATAATTATCAAAAGTTTAACCTAAAGTTGGATCATTTTCTCCATGACATGTCCAATCCTAGTAATTAGGTATAAACCATTTTCTATAAAGATGAACTTTAACATCCTTAGGAGTCAAGTACTTGAGGTTTCTACACCTAGAATAAGGACATATAAATTTTTCATTTGCCAAATATGCTTGTTGACAAGTAAAGAAACAAATTCATCCACCCCATTTAAAAATATAGCAGCATATCCCTTTCGATCTGGTAGAAGTTTATTACACATCCAACTATGATATTGACGAATATCCATGTTCTGTAACATAATCAAACAAAAAATTGAAACTACAGTTGAAAAAATTTATAAGACACTTTACCACTTAATAAAACTTTCATTCTTTATGTTCAATTAAACATAAGTAACATTTAGTTAAACCACAAGCATCAAGTTTCTAAACCACAAGCACCAAGTTTCTAAACCTCAAGTATGTATACATATACGTAATCCCCAATATGGAACAAGATATATTTAGCTGCAGAAGATGGTAAACAAGATTACCGATACATACCAAAACAATTTTTTTTAAAAAAAATAGAACTTCATTCAAGAATGAACAAATCAATGAAAAATATTAAAGAGGAAAGAAAAAAAGTAGTGCTCGTACTTATCAATGTTGGTGGTAGGGCATGAACCTTAAAACAACCCTTTGATCTTAACTTAGACAATGATGGTTATCTCTACAAGTCATAAATTATATACCAAATAAAAAATAGAGAAATTATGAAATAAATTAAAACTAATTACTTACTAACAATATTTAATTATCTAGTACATGAACTACTAACAATATTTAACAAGAATTAATTGCAAGATCCTTTGGACTTACATTCCTATCAACTAGTACATGAACTTAGGAGTAATTTTAGTAATCATTTACTTTGTTTAAACATTAAACTCATGATACAAAGCAATTACAAACTTAAACATTTTGTAAATGCTTATACTCTCAATCTATATAATTGTTGGAAGCCAAAATTAGTAGCTTGGGCTCCCAAAACAAAAGCTATGTAAACGGGCCAAAAGCTTGCACGACCCAATACAATATGCTACCTATTGAGCCGAAAGCTGGTAAAACGTTGGGCTTGGACGTAGCAAGGCTAAAAGACATTTGACCAGGTCCAAATTGAAGATAAGGGAAGATGGAGAAGTGGATGCCTAAAATCTAGGAGGTGGGGCCAAGAAGTTGCTGCCCACATTTAAACTCACAAATGGGGTCATTTTGACAATTTTTATATGGAAGCTGGGTACAAACGTGTTGAGTGATTGCCCCACAACTTGGAAGCACTTAAGGGAGTTGAATAACTGATGAACTACATGCTCCTAACTTTTAGGAAAGTGAGCTTAGAGGCCTAAAGATATGTAGAAGTTGTGGTTTTATCAGCTCTAATTCTATAAATAGGCCTTTAAGGCTTTAAAGAAGAGGACCTCAATCAATCAACCAAAAACTCATCTATTTTCATTGATTTTATCTTTACTTTTCCAGCATTTTACAACTTTTCCATTACAATTCCAACCCTTTATTGCTTTCCTATACATTTCCAGCACATTTACAGCTTTTCTTTTATAGCTTTCATTTTTACTTTATGCAATTTCATTTGCTTTGTATTTTAGAGCACAATTTACTTAATTGTATTTCATCTTTCTCACTTGTAACTAATTGGATTCAAAGTTCTTTAATGCAATTCAGTGTTTTGCTACATTGATTGAGTTGTTTATGTTAAATTCATTATTGAGAACTTATTTTAGTACCTCAAGAACCCACACTGAAAGGAAAGTTTTCCTTTTAGGGAGCTTTATAAGGCGAAGCTCATACTATATTTGGACAACGGTGAAAGTGTGGAGTTTGGCATTACTTCGCAGGCAAAGCTAACTTTTTTTCCCACACCAACAATAATATAATTATTTCATTCTTTATCTATAACAAACCTCAACATTTTTTTTGTCTAAATGCAATAGCCATGATTGCATTTAAAAAATGAATTTGGTAGATTGGACACAAGATCACCCATTGTATAACTATACATGCTTAATCTCTCTCTCTCTCACACACACACACACACACACACACACACACACACACACACACACATATATATATATAATGTATCTGGTGAGAAAATTGTTTATTGTAAGAGGTGAGAGGGATGAATCTTGACCATTGGATCTTACATGATTGGTCAAGATTAAAACATAAATGCATGTAATTTTTTTAAGTGATTACACGACATTTAAGTAACTTTTAATATTGACCATCCATGTATGGTTGTATGGTTAAGATTTACTTCTCTCACCCTCTCATAATAAAAACTCATCTCACTAGATATGTCCCATATATATATATATATATATATATATATATATATAAAGAGCAGGGGTTTTGAGGCGGTGATGAACCCGGGAGTGAAAGGGAGAGAGAGAAGAGAGAGGACGTTGGCATGCCATCGGTGCTGGCAACAGTGAGAAAGAGAGAGGAGGGGAAGGGGAGGTGAGATCTAGGGACGCGGCACACACCGACACTTGCAACCACAGGATGATACCGACGTCCTGATGCCGATAGAAGGGGAGGATGGGAGGCATGCCAGTCAAAGGAAGGGAGGGGAGGTTTAGCGTTGGGTTGACGGGGAGTGGAGATCTAGGAGAGAAGGAAAGTGCAGATCATGTGATCTAAGGGAAAAGACGTGTTTGGCATTCCTAAAGACCATTAACGACTGATTTTCGATCATTAATATATTGTATTATATTTTTGAATGGCAACCACCAATTGGTCATTACTTTTTCTTTTTAATTTTAATCAGCCACTACTTTTTTAATTTTAGCTACCTTATTTTTTTAAAAAAAAAATTAATGATATTTTGATCACTACCTCTTTTTTTATTTTAATTTTAAGATACCATCATTTATTTATTTTAATTATACTTAGTGATCAAAAGTGGTTGCTAATTAGTGACTAATTTTGTTGGTTGCTAATTAGTAACCGATTTTTTAGTCGCTAATTTTTTTTAAATTTTTTTTATTTTGTTTTTTAAATAATTATTTATGATAGAGAAAAAATTTAAGATTATTCGTTTAGCGACCGATAAATCAATCACTAATGTAAAAAAAAGGTTCTTTTATTTTTTATTTTTCTTCTTTATCAAATAATCAGTCACTAAATCGATCTCTAAATAATTTAGCGACCAATTTTTTTGGGTTAAAATTTTTTTTCTCCCTCCATTTCAGTCTCTAAATCAGTCACTGATAATAGCCTAATTTTTATATATTTTTCTTATAAAAATAGACATTATTGTGTCTCATTATATTTGATTTTAAGGATAAAATAATGGCAATTTGACATCAAGTTTAATTGAAAGAAGAAATCAAGACTTGGGCCCACAATAAATAAAAGAGAGAAAAAGACAAAAAATTAGTAGTCTTCAATAAAAGCAGATTAAGTTTCCTAAATTTGGTTTCCTAAATTCAATTATTAATATTTTTATTATTATTTGGGAACCAATTAAGAAGATTTTGTGCAAGATATATTCCTATTAAGTAAAATCTCTTATTAATAGGCCGCATAATAAAAAAAAGTAAGAACAGTGATGTAGCGCAGGAAAAGGCAGAGAACGTTGAAAGACGACGGACTTGAAGACTTTTTCTCTAGAATTTATTTGTCTATATCATCATAGTATAAAGAACTAAATTCTCAAGTAAAGCTAGGGATGAACTTGCACACTAGATGATATTTTTAATTTATGTATTTAATTTTTAATTACTAAAATTTCTTTATTTTATCATTCTCAATTCATTGTTGATATTTTCTTCTCCGAATAATCATAGAACTTATTCTGTTTATTAATTCACTCATGCTTTTTCTATTGAATAATTTAGTTATTTAATTATGTTTGGATCAATTATTTATCTATATTGATTTACTTTTTTGCTACAATATCACTCTATGAGTATATTATCGTCGTTGAATTTTCTCAATAGGGATAGCAATTAACATATTGTAAAAATGGTAAATGATTTTTCAAAGGGTTATATTTGATTTAATTTTAATTTATAATTCTATACTTTCTGATTGAGAATTTTGGAAATTAAGTTCCCAATTGAGTTATTCAATGAATTAAGAATAATTAAAATATTGAATTTGTGCAAGGGGTTCCTCATGTTTTACTATTCATCAAATTTGAGTACTTTTTTTTGTTAGTTACTTTACTTCACTTTAATTTACATTTAAAATTAATCTTTATCTATTATTAATCATTTAATATTTTTCTTTAGTTTCTTTGTTCATTTAGTTATTATTTTAATTTGTCTCTCTGTGAAATCGACACTTCAAAATTGTGTTATAATTACGGCATTATTCTTTGGGTGTAAATCAGTTGCTCTAGTGACCGAATATTTTTTGTCATTAAATCGATCGCTAAAAATTGATTTTCTAGTAGTGTCAAAATCATAAATTTTTAGAATATTTCTTATTGTTCAATGCTGACACTAATTGATAATATTTAGGGTTTTATAAAAATGGGTGAACAGTTTATTCATACAAGAAACAGAATAACGTCGTGAGTTTATTATTCATTAACTTTTGGACTTATTACATCTTATTAAGTTAATGTATCAGGCGATAATTGGTGTAGGGCTAATTCTAAATAGCTTGCATTGGGAAAGTCTGCTAGAGTCAACATGGTATATCTATATATATAAGTAAAGTCCGTTTTTCACTACTAACTAAAAGTGAATTTTGCGCACTGAGAGTTGCATAATAGCTAACAAATAAATAAGATGACCTAACTCCCTAAAAAAAATTGTCCAGTAAAATTATATACAAGAAAGGTAGACAATTAAGAATATATATAAATACATTACATTAAAAATATATTAAATTTTCTCAGCTTGACAATTGTAAACAAGGTTGGGCTATATATAAATATAAAACAATTTTTTACGAGTTGATCTTAGTCAGTTTATTATTTTAATATCGAGCGTTAACATCAGCCTTGGGTTTGCAATTCAATTCAATGTACTTTTGTTTTTAATTAAGAAACTTTTCTCTCTTTTTTTCCCCCTATTTTTGAGTGATAAAATGATTTAAATATCAAATTCACGGGTTGTGATAAACTGATAATATTTGGGTATGGCAAACCCAGATCTGTAACTATTATAAGTAATCAATTTATTTTCCAGGCATGTTGGGGGAGGATTCCTTTCCCTAAAATAATATGAAATCGCCAAACAACGGTGGTGGCCCAGCTTGCATGTCCTTGCCTCTTCTCTTGCAACCTATGCTTATGAGTAATGGCTTATGATTATAATTGATTAGTAAACTCGTTTTTAATACTTGATAGACGTTAAGTCGTTAATGGAGACAAATTCATGTTTTAAACTGAGGGCTTGAGTCAGCTATTTGGTTTGGTTGAACTAACTACCTTACCCCACAACTTGTGATTTATGAGAGAAAGCTCATAACTCATAATCTCGATTGTGTCGTGCAAGTTTGTCTCTTGGTTTGCCTTTAAAAAAAAATAAAAAATAAAAATGTTTAGAGGAGGAAAAGTTGTTTTATTCCAAAATTAGGGCATATCACAACTTTCAGTAATGATTTACTCACTAATATTTATAGATGACCTAACAGTAACACAAGCAAAAATCGAACAAAAATGTCTTATCGATTCAGCCAATTAAGCAAACACTCATTGGCTCTTAGTTAACCTTTCTTCTCATGAGAATAACCCATCTTTGTAGGATATATATATATATTTGTATATATATATATATATATATATATATATATATATATATATATATATGTATGTATGTATGTATTAATCATAAAGTTTGACAACACATTACTATTCTGACACTCATTATGAAAAACTGTTAGTAGTTAATTAGAATTTAAATTATGAATCAATGGAAGTTAGTTTAGTTTATATTTAACTACTAAGATGTAACTTTTTTTTGGTACATATGTAAAGAAAAGAACAATACTAATTCCTGATAAAGGCTACCCCCCATAGCGTCGGCAAGCAGCAAAGCATCCAACTCCACTGGTGGGTTGCTCAATTTCTCTCTGTCTTGGTTCTTGGCTCCAAACTTGGCTAACCAATCAACACAAGAATTGTCTTCCCTCAAAGTGTGCTCCAACCTGACATCCCAATCAGTAGCCAGGATATTCTTTACTTCGTGAACAATACCCCCATACTTATGGTACATGGGTATGTCCTTTATGATGAGTGAAATTACATCCTGAATGTCCGTATGATACACTAGTTTTCTAATTCCCCTTCCCCATGCAACTTGCAAGCCAAAGAGTAAAGCTTGGAGCTCAACATGAAGATTAGTAGTGTTCCCCACAAAATCAGGGAATCCTCTCAACCATTCACCATTGTCTGTTCTTATACAAAGCAAGAAATTTGCAAATTACTGGCAGCCAAATCTGTCAATAATTCCCTAAATTTTGCTAAAAATTGAAATTTTTGATAGATTTTCAGTGGATTTTCATTTTCTAGAAAAACGCTTGCCAGAAACCGAAATTTGTAGGAAATTACTTGCGGATTTCATCATTGAAAATAAAATGGCGGCTTGGCAGTTTGCCACATTTTCTAGCTGAATATTGGTAAAAAATCTCTGGCAAAAAAAATCAGCCAAATAATTTAGGGGATATTCCATCAAAAAATTCTTGTTACCCTAAATTTTTCCAGGCGAAAAATACGTCAAAATCTGCTGGAATCACTATATAAGTTACTCTGAGTAGTCTAAGATTTGAATGCTCTACTCATCTTTCATCTATCACTGATATTGAGGATGATGACTCTAAGCATAATATTTTTCAAGCAGTTGATATGATTAAAAGTTTGCTTATTGAAACAGTTTAACCTTTTATGGTGATGAGGACAAGACTAGGTAACAAGATATAAAAAAAAATGAAGGAGAAAAGCATTGCAGGTTATAATAATGAATTTACACGATTTTTAGAAGTAATTTTTCTGGAGACAGAAGCCCCCTGATGGAGAAGCTAATGAATAAGAAAGAAATCAAAAGCAAATGAGATTTTTTTTATTAAGAATGATGACACCAATAAAATGACATTGTATCAAAGTATGATGAAGAGAAATATCTGGATAATATTGCGTGTTCAACATTATTAGAATTATGATAGTTGAGAGGGTAGCCCCAAGACCATTACCCTTGTTGGTGGCACAGAAAGCATGTGTTTGCTTGCAGTTGTGTAACAAATTTTAAAAGTAGTAGAAAAAATTTAATCTTAAGAGAATTTAAACGAGGGTGAAATTAAGATTTCGAGAGTGATAATGATGACAAGTGAAAGCACACACACACACACAAACACACATATATATATATATATATATATATATATATATATATATATATATTATGTAATATAATACAATATGAAACTTAAGGAAAGACTGTCCAAATTTAATGAATTAGTCTAGAAACTAGGAGTTTCAGTATAAAAAAAAGTCATTTTTCGTTTAAGCTCTTGAATCAATCACGTTGGTGTTTAAAAAAATTGTGTGTTGGTTTCTCTCCTAATGAACTAAGATACTAATTTTGCTAGCTATAATTTGAGAACCATAGTTTTTCCTAAAGCAATGTTTGTTGTGAAATATATCAATTATCATCATTATCTTTAAATGTTAAGTATACAAATTTTATTAACATACTTATGTACGCTCTTTCATAACAGTAGATGATAGTTTAATCTTACAGAAGTCAACTCATACACCTTCTCCAATCTAAAAATCTGGACTTACAACTTCTCCAATCCAAATAGGTCTCTAGATTTAAAAAGACATATGGGTTGACCATTATACGATGTGACTATCATCAAGCGTAAGGAAAAGTACAAAAAAATGTTCAGAAAACTTGAGCATTTAATTATTGAAGACAATGATGATGATTGATGTATTTCGTAAGGAACATTACTTAGAAAAGTCATACTTCTTTATAGTTGTTAGCATTTCTATCTTAGTTCACTAAGAGAGATCCAATACTAAAATCTTTTAACACACGAGCAAGAACAATTTATTAAAGATAAAAAAAATTACTTTTCTTGATACTGACGCTCTTAGTTCCTAAACTCATTCCCTAAACATAGATAGTATTATCTTAAGTTTCAATGGTATTATATTGTATAAGAAAAATATATCTACGCCACTTGTCATTATAATCACTTTCAAAACCTTAATCCCAACTTCAACCAAATAACCTGAAATCATTTTTCTCTCAATTAACTAGTCTCTAAAACTTGATAGACGAGTGCAAGGAGACATACGTTTTTGGTGTCACTAGTAAAGGCAATAGTCTAGACACTATCCATTCAATTTTCCCAATTCTAACAATGTCTCACGATTCTACCTGGTATATCATTTCCACGAGACTCTTGTATAACATCATTTTCATTATTGAAATCACTCTTCTTATCAATTTCGTATACTTTCAATTTCTGTCTTATTCTCCAACTGCTCTATCATGCATTTTTATCCGAAAAAAAATCTCCTTTAAAAAAAATGCAAATTTATTTTTTTAATTTACAATATTTTTCTTCTTCCTTTTCTTATATCACCCTACCTAGTCTTCTTCTCCTTATCATCATGAGAGGTGGACTAGTGTCATTACTCTAACTTTTTATTACATTTATCACATGATAATCTTATCACTAGAGTCATTATCCTCAATACCAATGAATGACAAAAGATAAACTATTTGAACAATCAAATCCTTAGAGCCACTTAACCTATCATACAAAATCAATATAGTCTAACTTAATTAAGGTTTAGAGTTTCCTAATTCAATAGAGCATTAATTATTTCAATAATTCAAACACAACAACATATTAAATTTAATTAAATTTGGATAAGTAAAATAAAGAAAAACTATCTTGCATGCAATTAAGTTAAAATCTTTATTAATGTAAAATTGTTTTAAATGACTTTATTAGGTTTTTCTATGGTAATTTTGGAGAATTGAAGTTATATTTTGAGTTACAATTTGATTTAACTTAATTGAAAATGATACTAAATTTTAATAAGTGCTCTTCATTTGAATTTTTTGGTGGATTTTTAAAAGATAAGGGTTCCTACTTTAATTCCTAATTTATTTGATATTTCATATTTCAAGCCAATAACTTTTTAAAATTTATCATTATAATGAAATTAATAAATTATTATTAACTTAATTAATTATTAATTATATATAATTCATATTTTTATTTTATTTTATTTATATTTTATTATATTATATTATACATTATTAATTTATTAAAATTACATAAATGTTAATATTAATTAATAATTATTTAAATTTTAACATATATATTATTAAATTAATTAATGAAATTAATTAAATTAAATAATTAATAATTAATCAATATCTTCATTTAATATTTCAATATTTCATATTTTTTATTAGTATTTTTTCAAAAATTTTTAATTTTCAAATTAACACATTAAGTTATAATCTATACTACTGATAAAGGAGATTTTCTCTAGTTTGTTCACAATTTTGAGTTTGTCATTTTGTCATTCTCATTTACTATAAATTATAATATTAACCTTATACAATGTAAAGTTATTAATAAAAAAAATCTTATAACAACATAATAGAGAATTATTTAAATACATTCAAACACCAACAAATAATCAATAATAGTATATCATACATATAAATACATTCAAACATAAACATAAACACATATATTCAAAATATAAATACAATATACATACATATTATTAAGAAATATAAATACAATATATACATACATGCAATACTTTAGTCATCTCTGATCTTATGCACCACGTTTGGGTCGTATAGGTCATCAATCCCGATGACACCCATTGTTAGAGCTCAGGCCGTTGTGGCCTTCAACGGTAACAACCATCAACATCGAAAGGAGCAACACCAAAGGAGTCAGGGACTAGTATTTTTGCTAGAGGCGACACCCAAAGGATGGAGCTCGGCGGTGGGGGGAGAGAGATGACGGAGAAGAGGGAGGAAATGGGAGACTGGACGGAGAACAGGGAGAGGAATATGGAGAAAGGACAAAGAAAAGGGAGAGGAAGGAGGAGAGAGTTGCAGAAATGAAAGAGAAATGAGTCACGCTCTACTCTTAAAAAAAAGGTTTTCGACGACAATATTTTCTGACAAGTATTTTCAAATTTTTGGGTGCTAATCCATTGGAATCATCGGAAAACATAACTGGTTCATTACCCGAGTAACTGGCGTGAAATTGGCGTGTGCTACTCCTCGAAAGTTGGAGGAATTTTTTGACATAATTAACCTGCTAAAAAATCTTGAAAAATGAAACTGATACATTTACCAGTAGATAATCTTCTAAAACTGTAAAAAATCTATGGTAATTTATGTTTACTTTCTTTCATTTAATATTTTTTTTCTCAATGTTTGATTTTCTAGTAGATATTTCCACTAAAAAAATTTACCGTTAATCATTGAATTTCTTGTAGTGATAAGAACTTCAAAACTAACTAAAACCGGTTTTCGAAAAGTGCTGCATCCACATCTAGTTTAAAGAATCCGTTTGGTGGTTTCTCCCAAACTAACTAAATGGGTTTGTCTAGTAGAAACACCACCAACCTGTGTGAATTTTCGAATGTTCTGCGAATGTCATCAACCATGTGTGATATTTTCCTTAATATCTCATAATCCGTCCATCTCTCATCAGCAAACAGTTCGACATTTCGTGCACGCCAAATCCACCACACAGCAGAAAGGAAAATGGCAGAAGAGTGACTAAACCCATAACACAGAACTCAATCTATCATGTCCAAGCTGGCTGAAGAAGTTTTGTTCTTTGGCTAAACCTAATCATTCCCATATCTTCCTTGCTTTTGGGCAAAGATGGAGGCAATGGTAGATATCCTCAACAAGGCAATGGCATCTGTAGAAAGAAGGGTCAGTCGCTAGCCGTCTTCGACACCTCATGGCATTGGTGGGGAGAACCTCATGTGGGCGGAGTATCTTGCTAGTTGCTACAATATAAAAGTTCAAAGCCTATTAAAAACACATTATAATAAGGGCAAAATTGACTCTGAAAGTGTGATTAATTCGGTCTAAGGACTCCTCGTATTTTTAGAAATAAATCCTCAAACTAAATTAACTCATAAACACCCTTAAAAGATAAAAACATTATCTTCTTCTAAAAAACTTTTATTTTTTGTGATTTTCTTCTATAAAACCTTTATACCATACACTCTTAACTTTTTTTTTTAGTAATTCCAAAGACCACTTGTGGACTTTGTGGTGAGAGGCCCCTTAATTGGGCTCCTAATAACCCCCTAATACACTTTTACTTTTTGAGCTATAATTCTTTCATGCTCTTTTTTTTTTCTAAAAAAAAAATTGGTGACATGCAGTTTTGACAACCTAAAAGGTAAACATTCTCTCTCTCTCAATGTATATACCATTTTTTACACTTCTATTAATATTATTTATCATACTTATTATTTTTTATTATTTTTTTTACTAAATTTGAAACACTTAAAAAAATGTCAACAGTGCATATACCCCTAAAAAGAGTGTATGCTGATCTTTTTTCCAATTATTATATATGAAAGCATACATATATAACAAAAATGGATTTTTTCATATAATTTTTTCTTATCAATAAATTTTTTAGATGAATTTTGTTTATCAATGATTTACTTAATAAAGTATCGGGAATAAAAAATATTTTGTTATTTATATACTAGTGAAAAATTATGTGACCTTATTATAAGAGTATCAATTGATTAATATTATATAAATTAACTATCACATACAATGTGATTAATTGTCATTTATATCATTGCCCAATGTTATATGTTGAATATAAAATAATGTCTCTTTCACTAATAATAATAAATAAATGAACTACACTAATGAATGTTCTATCGCATTTTCTTCAAATATATATAAGACCCAGTAATATCATAAATGACTTTTGTTAAGGAAATATTCATATTTTTTTATACAAAGGAAATATTCATATTAATTTAGTGAACACGTGTAATAGACTATACAATTTTCTGAAGTTACCTGTATTTTTTTATAAATAACAAAATTATATAATTTTAATATGGAATATTCATATTTTTTTATACAAAGGAAATATTCATATTAATTTAGTGAGCAAGTGTAATAGACTATACAATTTTCTGAAGTTACCTGTATTTTTTTATAAATAACAAAATCATATAATTTTATGATGGAATATATGTATGTGTAATATATGAAAAGTAATAGAAAGAAGAGAGAAGTAATTTACTCAATAATTTAAAATATTAAATATATAATAATATATTTAAGAGTGTCAATAATATTATATATAAAATAGCTTGAAAGTAACATAATTAAAAAAACACAAAGTATCTTCACTTTCCCTAATCCCCACCCTCCTCACTAAAATAAAAAAGGGTATTATTCTGCGTGATGTCACGAAGTGCCAAAAAAAAAAAGGCCCCCTTAAACAAATCAAATTCAAATGAATGTCCTCCTAAACTCTAATTAAAACGGAAATAAAACGAAAAATAAATAATGAAATTCCTGAGTGACCGAGCGTCTTTCACGATCGTGCGGACCAGAAACAGCCACAGGATCCAATCAGATACACGTGTCTTCATCTCATGGCGCATTCCACTCTAGTGGCAGTGGGTCACACAATTGCGTGGAACCGGTCTTAAGGTGCGTTCACCATTCACCTGCTATATCCGGTTGCAATCACCGATAGCTTCGGTAACACACGGTCAATGCTATAAATCGCTGGGGTTTAAGCCACACTTGCGTGGTTTTCACAGGGTTTTTGGCGATCCAGATGAGCGAATTGAGAATGAGAAAGAGAACAACAACAACAACACACACGCAAAGTAACCAAATTTTGAAAATGGGTACCGTCTAAAACCCAAATTTTCCTCTAAAAATGAGAGAAAATTTTTCTGGGGTGGAAACCTTCAATTCTCTGACAATTTCCCCATCTCACATTTGCCTGAAAAATTCCAAAAATTTGCCGATATTTCCATTCTTCTGGGGTTAAAGTTTCGATCTTTGAACAACAATCTGTACCAAGAGGTGATCATGTTGAACTTTAATGGGTTTTGTTTCACTGAAATACGCAAAGTGTTTTTTTTTTTTTTGTGATGGGTTTATCCTTGGAGTTGGGAATTTGGGATGATGTTGCTTCCGTAAGAAGTTGAGATTTTGACGTATGATTTTATTTGGGGACTGTTTCGTGGTTCTATGACTCATGAATTTTCAGTTCCCGACCATAGTTTCCTCTGATGTTTTTTAATTCATGAGTTGTTTTGTTTCATTTCATGTTTTACAATTCCTGAGCTGTTTCATTTCAGGCTTTTGATGATTTGATCTCTGATTTCCGGGTAATTTCTGCTCCTGCTGCACGTGAAGGCTTAAGCTTTGGGTGGGTGAATTGGTTATTTTCTGAGATCAATCTTCTTCCGAGGTTTTAGATCGCTTTTATGATGTTGGTCTGAATTTTGTTTAGATCTCTTCTCGTGAACTTGCCTGGAATCTGGCCTCGTTTTGGAATAAAATTGTCCTTTTTTTTTTAATTTCACGTCTGAAATTTTCAGAAACTGTTGTTGTTTGGGATTTTATTTTTGCAAAATATATCTTACTCCTAGCTGAATTATTTCGTGTCTTCATCTGAATCTGTTTTCATTGTTTACTTCTTTGTGCAAAGGTGTTATTTTTTTAAATCTAAATCTGATTCTTTGTAAATGGAAAAATGCACTTGATTTTCCTCAGAAATATTGATATCTTCCTAGCTTCCATTGGTTTGATATAATTATTAAAAACTGTTATGGATGGAAAGATGTACTTGATATTCTTTTCTTTTTTAGATTTACATTGATATTTGCATTCAATTTAGCTACTTTTGAATTTAGTCCTTATCTCAAACGCAAGACAATGGAAAGATCAGTTTTATTGAGGCTTTATTTAATCTAATTTTGTATTCCACCTAGTTTTTGGGATGTCCTCACTAGATACCCTCACACCCATGCATTGCTGTAGGGGAAGAGTGGAATTTGTTGTCTGTCTCAGAAATATGCTTTGTCATTCAAAACTTAATTTAGTAGCATAATTCTTTATTTATACTTGTTACTATAATGCATCTGAGCTATTACTTATGGGTGTTTACTGTCAGGCTTTCAAATTGAGACTGATGGGGTCAAGCAACATGTAGAGTTCACATTTATTTGACAATGGGTATAGGATTGCCGATGTTTCGCATTTGATCAAACCTTTGTTGGTATGGTTCCTGAGATATGGTGTTGCAGAAGAGGCTAGACTATGGATTTAATGGCTATCAGGTGCCAACCAAGCGGCGAGCTACCCGATCAGCTAGGGTAAATAAATTCTGCTTCTCATCTGGGGCTGATTACTACTATCTATTTACTTACAGATTATGAAACCAATCCATGTAATTTTTTTTAATGTTTCCTAGAGGAGGGCTACATTTCAAAGAAGTGTGGAGGACAATCAAATGTGTTCATTTGACTTATTGGCCACCGTAGCTGGCAATTTATTGCAAGAGAAAGAGAATCCAACCACGTCTAGTGATAGATCATCAGGAAAGGATCAGCATGGATTTGTAAAAGAAGAGTGCCAAGATGCAAATAAACCATTCAAAGCTGTGCTTTCTGATGAAGGAAGTTGTGACAGAAGATGTCAGCTTGGATCTGTTAAAGAAGAGTGCCAGGATGCAAATAAGTCAGTCAATGCTGAGCTCTCTGATGAAGGAAGTAGTGAGAGAAGATGTTTCTCTAATCTTTCTTCACAACTAAACAATCAAAATTGCTGTTTGATGGAACTCCCGCATCCTGAAATTGATGGCAATTCACGCATTGCTTCAATAGTAACAAGTTCTAGTTGCTCGGAGAGGTTTGTTGCTGAGACATTGGTGGATGGAAAAAACCATAATGAAATGGAAAATCTTCCTTGCAAAGTTGAATTAGGTTCCTCTGGATGTCCAGAGATTAGTGGTTGCAAATTAGATGGTGATGTAAGTAAACTAAAGGATGAGCTGCATAAGTTTGAGAAGGTGCTGATTGGTGGCTGTTTTGAGGATCCTTTGGATGAAATACCTCCTGCACTGATCAGTTCAGATGGCAATGCCAAGTCGTCTGGGTATGATGACAGCATGCCTTGTAGCTCATTGTCCGAAGGTTGTGACAATGTACCAGTAGTTTGTAGAGATGATGACGAAAACTTTTCTGGGTGTTTTCACCCTAGTGCCAAAACAAAGTCCTTTAGGCCAATGACTCGTATAGGTAATAAAAGAATAAGGAAAACATTGGCTTCTAAATATTGTAAAGTAGCTCAAGAATCAAAGCATGATACACTTTCTAACTGTGGTGAGTTCATGCTTATTGTATGAAATTACTGGTTCTTGTTTCTTCACCAGCCATACTTATTTGCTTGTTCACTAATCTGTTTTTCAATTGAAAACATGTTAGTTTTGGATGGAAATTTGAAGCCAATTTACAGCAGTAGGAAGAACTGTTATAAATGCCTAAGATCTCAAATGAATATTCCTTTCAAAAAGAGGAAGCTTTTTAATTGTAGCTCTGTTTCAAATTCCAACGGATTTATCAGAAGTGGTGGCACTTATTATTCACCTGAGAATGACAAGAATCAAGGTGTTTCTTGTTCATCTCGTAGGATGCGCAAAGGTTTTACTCTAGATGACTTCCTCCTATTCAAATTGATTTTGTTTGGCCACTAGATTTAATGGTCTCGGGAATCTTTTGCTAAATAAATTCCAAATCTTTGATGCAGACCCTGAAATTTCATCCTTGGAAGCACATCAGCACTCTGCATTACGATCTAGAGATTCTCATGGTATGGGAAGATTGAGGGAGTGATTCTTTATGTACTCTTTGACTTGACTGATGTCTTCAAAGGGGTTCTTACATGAAGATGTCTTTCTTTTAATCAGTGAAGCTTAGGATCAAATCGTTTAGAGTGCCAGAGCTTTTTATTGAGATTCCAGAAACTGCAACCATTGGGTCCTTGAAGGTATAATAAAACTATATTCTGCCATATAAATATATATCCTACCTTGTATTTAGATGTTAATGATGGATGGCATCTGTTAAAAGTGTCTGTGTATTCTTGGCATGCTTCTTCTATCGTGTAGTATGATCATTATTGCATCTTTCCACATAAGTTGGGCTGCAGCTCTTACAACATGTTGGTCTGCAGAGGTCAGTGATGGAGGCAGTGACTGCTGTACTTGGAGGTGGATTGCATGTTGGTGTGATTCTCCAGGGAAAGAAGGTTAGAGATGACAGTAAAACTCTACTTCAGACTGGAATTTCGCATGATAACCAGCTGGATGCTTTGGGCTTTGCCCTGGAGCCTAATTCTTCACAAAGCCTACCACCCCTATGTGCTGCAGATTCTCTCCATGTTCCTAGTGCGGACATGCCTCAGCCTTTAATAAGGTAATGCATAAGTTCCAATTGAATCCATTAATGTTCCCGATTACTTGAACTAGAATCCACTGCCTCTTCATTTTTGTTGAAATTTCATTTTTCCTTGGAGATGTTTTCATATACTGCATTAAATATGTTTTCTAGTATCATTTCACTCTATCTGTCTACAATTGTTATTCAGGTTCTTATCTAAAAATGATAATTAATATTCAGGTATCCTTCTAGTCCAGCTGTAATTCATCAGAGGATTCAGGGCTGTTCTGACATGTTACCTGAGCATCAAGTAACCAGTTTAGGTAACCTTGTTGAAAGTGATCATGATTCAGCACATCTTCCTATCAACACATCAATTGAAAAAAGTTTGACAGATTCCAAAGCACTGATTACTGTCCCTGAAATGGGTATGGAGGCACTGGCTATGCCATCTGTGCACCAGAAGTCAAAGCAATCCGAGATTGTGCAGCGCCGGATTCGTAGGCCTTTTTCTGTTGCTGAAGTGGAAGCACTGGTTCAAGCAGTTGAGAAACTGGGAACTGGAAGGTAAGATTTACATTGGCCCTTTTTTGACCCGACCTAGTGACTAACAGTAATATTTAGTAGGTTGTGTGCATCGCTCAACTACTTTGCTTGTTGAGGGTGTAGAGAATTGTCGTTAGCTTCTAGCTTTTCCAATGTGTATTTGCCCTACTTAATTATTGGGAGAGATTTATTTATTCTGTATTTCCTTTTGACAATCCCTTATTATAGTTTTTCTTTTTAAAAAAAAAATCTCAGGTGGCGTGATGTTAAACTTCGTGCTTTTGATAATGCAAAGCATAGGACATATGTGGATCTGAAGGTAAAAACTTTTGTGACCCTTATGCTTAGTAGCACCTCTGTTATGTGAATTTTTATTGATCCAAAAAGACTATTCTTTTTTCTTGATTATTGGATCGTTTTCTTGCCCAAATGGATTGTTGAAGAGAACGTGGCTGTCACACTTCAGGTCATTGGGTGGCACGCTTTCTTCTTCTTCATCTTTTTAACTTTTATTTTAAAACAATTTAGGTAAGCTATTTATGGCTTCATTAGTGCTCTCTTGCTTTGGTTGATACCTCAAGGGCTCTTCTAATATTAACCAAACACGGCTTCTGCTTTACATGTTCATTACCTAATGCTCTTTCTAGCTAGTTTGATTCATCATTTACCAAAATAGAATTTGATCTATAGAAATTTAATTATAATGTTGTTTCTCCTCTTTTGTAAAAATTATTATAAGATAGTGATGGGATACAAAAGCAAAGAGCAAGGTCACTTTCATTAGTATCATGTTGGTTTCCTTATTTAGGAGACAAAAGTGTTGGCACGTGATTTTGGGTATGGGATAGTGCAGGATAAATGGAAAACCCTGGTGCACACGGCAAGAATATCCCCTCAGCAAAGGAGGGGAGAGCCTGTTCCCCAAGAACTTTTGGACAGGGTCCTAACTGCCCATGCATATTGGTCCCAACAGCAGACTAAGCAACAGCTCAAGCAGCAGCCAGAAACTTGCCTTCTCCTTTAATAAGGGTGTTGACAGCAGCACGTGGCTTTGTAGATGATGGGGTTGGTTGTTTAGGTTTCTGACCCTTTGTTATTACTTATTAGAGCATCATTTTTTTTTATCTCTCTGTATTTATGAAATATCTGTTTATCACTTTATCTATTATGTAAAAAATGATAACAAGGAAGAAAGTGAAGCCTAGGGAGAATTATGTGACATTCTCTTTGCTCACACCGTGGTTCTTTCCGTGAGTGGAGAGGCTGCTTCTTGTAAATGGTTTGTGCAATAAAGAGCTTGCTAATACAATTCTTTTGATGCCAATTTTACTTTCTTTTAATTATCTGCAAGTCTTGGGCTTTAAATATTTAAACTGCTAAAAGTGTCTTTACTACTTGATAATTGTGTGTGTAATATCCTAATTTACCTGATTTCTAAAGATAGTTAGGCCTAATGGAAGACAACAAAGTTGTCTACAGCCAATGGTCGGCGTGCAATGAGCGGGGCACGTGGATGCACGTGTTTAAAAGTGAGATGTTTATCTGCAAAATCAATTTTATGCCTAAATAAACTAATATGTTAATCGTTGGAGCTAGAGCTATATCCATTGGCTAATTGCCGTATATATTAAATAAGCATTTATATACATAAATATAAATTGTAAAAATAAATTAAATAATTTAATAACTGTAATTTTTTTCCTCTTCAAAAATTAAGCGCGTTTAACAATTTCTTAATCCATTAGACTCGATAATGGAATCTTAGTTGCCTGATCCAAAGCAGTCATAACTGTCGGCTCTCTTTAAAAAGATGATTTATCAGAGTTTGGAATTGTTTATAAGCACTGGAACACGCAGAAGACAACAAAGAATCCAAGTCACTGATCAAGTTAATAATTTCCCTCAATTGGTACATTTAGTTTTTTTTTAATTAAAATAATTATTTATAAGATTTTCTTTACCTTAGTCCGATTATTACTTACTATTTGAAAAAAACTAAGGAAATTCTAAACTTTTGATAGCACTATAGCAGTGTTGTTACTCTGAAAAGAGATGTACATTACTTACATTTTTTTTTTTGGATAAGCTATTAGATAAAATTTGTTATAATCTTTTTTTTCTATGAAAGGTATAAATTTCATATATAATTGTATAATAATCACTTCTTTAAACTAAGAGTTTTCAATATAAATGAAGAGGCAAGTTGGATAGTTAGACGCGTATAGTGATGAAAGAATATATGCTCTAAATATAATAGAAATAGAATTAATTGTATCCATTTATTTATTTATTTATTGTATGAGGTTATAGGTTGACACCTTAAATCTTAATACTAAATAAAAAAAATCAAATTGATGATATGGTCATCCTAACGTGGATAAAAGCTGTCTTTCTCTCCGCGACTGAAAACTTTCTCAAATTTTATTTATTTATTTTTAAGTCCAATCCACGGGTTGCGAATATATTAATATTAGTGTTATTTTAAGATATGGAAACAGATGCTCTGCGTGATCTCGAGGCCATGGATAGATTAGTTGTCAATTTCTACACCTAAAAAATTATTTATATTCTTAAAAGTGGTGTAAGATGATATTTTTCATATTGTTATTTTAAGATATGGAAACAGATGCTCTGCGTGATCTCGAGGCCATGGGAAGAACTAAAAAATTATTTTGGACTAAGTTCAAAGTTACTAGATAAGGAGTAACTCGATATATTAAGAACGCGTCTCAACTAACATTGAGTTCTTTTGGATTAATAATTATACTTATTTATGAAGAGTAAATTTTTTTAAGAATCCTACACAAATAGTAGACTAGAACCCAGGCATGATAGAGAAGAGGCTTCTCTCTCTAACGACAACTCTTCTTCTCTGCCGCGACACATTCTAGCCATGCAATAACTGGGGTCACGGCTCCCATCATATTATGCCTGCCAAAGATGATAACAAGGGCATACAGTCTCAACAAGACGGATCATAACTCCATGAGTTATCACGAAGAGAATTGATCTCCTTAGTCAAACACCAGGATGAACGCATCCATGAATTGGAAAGAGCTGCTCAACTTGAAAGGGAAGACAAAAATTGGGTTCCCTATAGGAATAACAATAATCGAAGGGAACCAGCCCCAGACAGAGACCGAGATCTAGAAAATTCTAGGGTGGTGGAACCCAGACAAAGACTTGAGAACCTGGTGAGGGAAAGTCGCAGAGAACAGGAACCCATAATAAGGAGATTGGTCAAGCAAAATCAACATTTCTCTATGAATTGATGGCTTATAAGATTCCTAAACGCTTCAAACACCCAACTAAAATTGAAGCCTATGATGGGACCTCGGACCCTTAAGAACACTTGGATGCTTTTTTTTTTCAGCCCTGATGTTTGCTGGAGGTGATGACTCTCTCATGTGTTGTACTTCTCCTCTTTCTTTGAAAAAAGCCTCATTGAGATGGTTCACCACCTTCACTCCAAAATCCATTGATAATTGGGATGATTTGTCCTCGAGATTTTTGTTGTTCTTTACCACTAGTAAGGAGCAGCGGAAATCCATTTCATGTCTTTCCCATATCAAATAAGGAAAAGAGGAGTCACTCCGGGATTATATGGCCAGGTTCAATAAAGAAATTGAGAACATTCGTGATTGGGATGAGAGGCTTGACTTAAATTACATGAGAGAAGGCCTTAGTCCAGGTGTTTTCTTCTTTTCATTCGTTAAGAAAGAACCCCAAATGATGTACGAGTTTCAAACTAGAGTAGACAAATACATCAATGCGGAAGACGTTATCCACACTAAGAAGCATGTAAATAAAGTAGAGGAAGTAAAACCAAAGTTAGCCCAAGATCCCTCTCAAACTTGGAACTCGAAGCCACCACCAAAAAGGAGGTACCAAGACTACACCCCCTTCAACACACCTTGAGCCCAAATTTATCAAGAGGTCATGAACACGAAGTTCAGAGATATTCATAGGCCTCCTTTACTGAGAAAATATGCACAAAAAGACAAGTCTAAGCATTGTGTGTTTCATGAAGGCTATGGACATACCAGTAAAGATTGCGTACATCTTCAGAATGCTATTGAATCCTTGATCCAAGATGGATATTTAGGCCGATAAGTACGTTAGTCCCAGAATGAAAATCAAAGGGGAGGCGGAATTATAGGAAAAAAAGTTACAGTCCTCGGAGAAGCTCGTCCCTGTATCAGAGAATGCAGTCTCTGGCCAAAAATGAAATTCCTAGAGAGGGTCCATCCCAGGACAATGCCCAAAGCCAAGAAAAGGCACAACCCCGAGATCTACCCCCAGGATAATGATCACCGCCACGCAGAAGTAACTGGACAATTAACACTATTTCAGGGGGTTTCGCTAGTAGCAGTGAATCCAATAATGTAAGAAAAAAAAGCTTTTTAAACTGTATTGAGTGAAGTCGCTCACTCAATTACCAAGACGGCCGATAGAACAGAGGTGGCCCCACTGATCTCTTTTTTGACGAAGATTATGGAAGTACCATTCCAAACCACGATGATCCAATGGTGATATCCGGGATTATCACCAATGTCGAGGTGCAGCGTATATTTGTTGACCAAGGGAATTTGACTAACATTTAGATCTATTTGAAAAGATGTGACTCTCGAAGAAATACCTCATCTCATACATCGGAGAGTTGATTAGTTTCACATGAGATAAAATAACCCCGGTAGGATATATTGAAACCCACTTGACTCTATGAAAAGACCCTATATTTAAGACACTTAAGGTCAAGTTCCTTGTGGTAAATTGTCCTTCTGCATTCAATGTGATCCTGGGTTGACCTTCCCTCAATGCCTTTTGGAGCCGTGATTTCCACCCCCAATTTGGCCATGAAGTTCCTTGACCAACATGACAAGATTGTCACGGTCAAAGGAGACCAGGCTATAACACAAAGATGTTATAATGAAAGCTTGAAAATTGCTAAGAAACCACGAAATACAGACCAATGTCATAAATTTGCCTTGGTCACTACAAACTTCGTCAATGTCCTTTTGACTGAGCTAGATGTGTGCGCAAAGATCCGTGATACCTATCCCTCCAACTTCGTACCAAGCCTGATCAAGTTACCAAGATCGGAGGACAACTAAATCTTAGGGAGAAATCCAGGATAACTGAATTCCTTGAGAAGAACAAGGATCTCTTTGCCTAAACCTCATCCGATATGCCTGGATTGAACCTTGAATTCATCTTCTACCTACTTTCCATAAAGAAAAATGGTAAGATAGTGACACGGCAAAAAAGAAAAGTTAAATCGAAAAGGCAAGAGATAATACAAAAGCAGGTAAAACAACTCTTAGACACTGGGTTCATTAGAGAAGTTTTTTATACAACTTGGCTTTCCAATGTATTCTTGGTTAAAAAAGCCAACGGGAAGTGGCGTATGTGTGTTGACTATATGGATTTGAACAAAGCATGTCTGAAAGACCCTTACTTGCTCCCCAAGATAGACAAATTGGTGGACAATTCATCTGGATTCCGGCTCCTTTCTTTCATGGATGCCTTTTTCGGTTACATTCAAATCCCTATGCACCAAGAGGACAAAGAAAAGACTGCGTTTATAATCAAAATGGGAAGTTACTACTACCGAGTTATGCCATTCAGGTTAAAGAACACAAAAGAAACTTACCCAAAGATGATGAACAAAGTCTTCGAGAAGCAGATTAGTAAGATACTTGAGGTTTACATTGACGACATGATTATCAAGACACCGGAGTCTAGTAACCATGTAAATGACTTAGAAGTAGTATTTGCACAAATTAGGAAGCACAATATGAGATTGAATCTGGAAAAATGTGTTTTTGGGGTACAAGTTGGCAAACTCCTAGCTTTTTGTTAACAAATCGCGACATTGAAGTGAACTCGAAAAAATGCCACGTGATTCTCGATATACGTAATTCGTTAAGGAAGTGCAACAACTAATAGGATAGATAGCGGCCCTCACTCGTTTCCCAGCTAAGGCCGCTCACAAGTATCTTCCCTTTTTCAAGCTTTTAAAAAAGGAAAGATTTTGGGTGGACCCCGGAGTGCGATGTCGCATTCTAGAAGTTGAAGAACATGTTGGCAACACCTTCAATCCTCACAAAGCCGGAGCCTGGAGAGACTTTATATACATATCTCTCAGTTAATAATGTAGCGATCAGCTTGATCCTAATAAGAAAAACTAATGAAGGTCAAAAATTGGTTTATTTTGTGAGTAAGGTTTTGCAAGGTCTTGAACTCTAGTACCAAAAAATTGAGAAACTAGCTTTAGCACTGCTAACCATAGCCAGACGATTGCGACAATACTTCTAATGCTACCCTGATTGTGAGAACGGATAAGCCAATCCATTAGGTATAGCATAAGTTAGACCTACTTGGAAGAATGATCGCGTGGTCCATAGAGCTTTCTGAATTTGGCATCATCTACAAGCCAAGACAAGCCATAAAGGTTCAAGTGTTATCCGACTTTGTGGTGGAACTTACACCGGATTTCGACCATCCCAGAAAATGGACCATTTAAGTAGATGGTTCCTCTAATCCCAAAGGGAGCAGTGCCAGAAACATCCAAGAAAATGGGGCTGGGCTCACGATGGAACATTCTTTAAGGTTTGAGTTTCTAACCTCTCATAATCAAGCGGAATACGAAATGTGTATCGCGGGCATCGCCATGGCTAAGGAAATAGGAGCCACAAATATAGTGCTCTGCAATTATTCACAATTGATGACATCCCAAATTCGAGGTGATTATCAAGCTAAGGAACCTCTATTGCAAAAATACTTAGCTAAGGTAAAAATGCTCTTGGAGAAGTTTGATAGCATCAAGATAGAGCACATCCACAGGGAACATAACTCAAGAGCCGATATCTTGTCAAAGATTGTCAGTACTAAAAGTCTTGGTAACAACAGGTTCGTGATCCAAGAGACGTTGCTTGAACCCAATATTATAGACCACGAGGTCCTCTTACTAGAAGAAAATAAAACATGGATCACACTTATTGTTGCCTATCTCTGAGATTGTACTTTACCTAAAGATTAAAAGGAGGCCAAAAAATTAGTATGGATAGCGGCATAATACACCATCCTTGACAATCAGTTTTACCATCGTGGATTATTTTCTCCCACCCTCAAATGTCTTGGCCTAAAAGAAGCTAAGTACATCTTGGCCGAAATCCACAAAGGCAGATGTGGTCACCATCTTGGAGGAAAGTCATTAACATAGAAAACGTTAAGGGCTGAGTACTATTAGCCTAACATGGAAGCTGACAGTATGGAACATGTCCAGAAGTATGACAAGTGTCAATGGTTCTCGGACATTTATTCCACCCCACCACAAGAGCTATCTACGATGTCCGTACCCTAACATTTCTACTAGTGGGGCATGGACATCCTAGATCCGTTCTATCAAGTCCCGGGACAGGTCAAATACTTAGTGGTAGCTATGTACTACTTCACTAAGTGGATAAAGGCAGAATCATTGTCTGCCATCACCTTAACACGTATATAGAAGTTCACTTATAGAAAAGCAGTAGATTTAAAGTCCCAGAATCTATTATCACAGACAACGAAACTTACTTTACTAACTAGAAATTTAAGGATCTTCTCGTTGGGCTCAAGATCAAGTAATATTTTACCTTGGTAGAACTTCTAAATACTAATGGACAAGCTAAGACCATGAACCGGGTTATACTTCGCGAGATCAAGAAGAGACTTAATTAATGAAGCAAAAGGGAACTAGGTGGAATAGCTTGACCACATCCTATGGGCATACCAAACCACACCCCACTCCTCAACTGGGGAAACTCCTTTCAAGCTAACATATGGTTGCGAAGCCATGATTTCGATCAAGATAGGAGAACTAAGCTGGAGAAGGTAGAGTTTCTCTGAAGAAGTCAACCCAGACCTCATTTGCCATAGCTTGGATTTATTAGAAGAACATCATTGCATTGCCCATATTCACGAAGCCACTGTCAAACAAAAGACCACAGCCCAGTACAATTCCAAAGTGATACCATGAAGGTTTGTGCCTGGTGACCTTGTTTTGCACAGAGTGGATATCAGAGGCAAGAATGCGAGAGAAAGAAAGCTAGCTTCGAATTGGTAGGGACCATACCAGATCACTTTTAAGACAAATACAGGAGCCTATACCCTGGAGACCCTCATTAGCAAAAGTATCAAGAACTTTTGGAATGCTGATAAACTTAAGAAATATTATAATTGATAAATTTTACCTTTACAATTTTATCTCTTTAAGTACTATATTTTTATTTTTATCATGCAAGTGATGTATTCCAACATGAATAAAACGGGTCTGAATTTCCAGCACCTAGTTATTATATTCAACATGAAATTATCATAACCTACAAGGTCAAAGTATCTTAAAGAGATCCGAGGAATACAAGTTCCCCTTTGGATAAGATATTTTGATGCAAAGAAAGCTAAAGAAGGCAGCCCACTTGACTGTCATCTACGGTCTTGAAGCGAGCTTATAGGTCTTTACCCATGCCCCAACAAGCCTGACCTTAATCCATAAATTTAAAGCAAATTTAAAGTGGTTAAGAGTATTAGATCGTTGCCCGAGCTACGTTAATAATGATTGTCGATGTCCGAAATAACGATACCACCCTTAAGGGCTCTCGTGTCACCTTCAAACTTAGAAAAATTAACTAAGTGTCACAAAACCTTAGTAAAAAGTCAAGTATCAAAATTCTTTTATTCGCTCCTCGAGATTCATCATTGCATTTAAAGTGGTGAAGTTCGGGATCCGTGCCTTCTGTTTCTAAACAAGCGTGCGTATAAGTAGTCACCTAAATTCTATTACAAGGTCTGAACCTGAAATTTGGATTACAAGCCAAAAGTTAAAAGTAGACAAATATTTGCTAAGTGTTTGTAAAAAAAATCATCAAGATCGGACGTTGGACCTATCATGGGAAAAGAAGCAAAAGAAACAGCAGCAGAAATGCACAAGTAGAAGTGGAAAATAAAATTCTAACTATAAAAAATAAAGGATGCCTAAGGTCCAAGACCTGTCTTACAATTGCCTAAAAATGATGGGACTTGTCCATACAAATATTAAAAACCCCACACAGGGGGTAAAACAGAAACAATAAATGATCAGGCATCTGGGTTGCGATCTCTGGTGTTGAGCTCTTCGACCTTAACCTCATTTTCTTAGCTAGATTCTTTGTTCTCTTTACCTTCTTCTTCTTCCATACCAATGTCTTCTGCAAGAACATGGGCCACGGGAGTAGCTTCAATGACAACGTCTACAATGACGCCATCCTTGATCACCTTCCTTGATCCGACACCCTCTTCAACGAGACCTAAGTTCAAAAATCGAAGATGGGCTAAAGCATTTTCAAAAGAAAAGTTGATTGAGATTACCCACTCATTTTTTAATTGAAGAACCTCGGTCTTTAGGTTGACCTCAGTTTGCCTAAGAAGCTTATTCTCAACCTAGAGTGCGGTTAGAGAAGTCTCGGAAGCAACGATCTGATCCTTGAGTACCTTTTCTTGAGCATCACCTTCCTTAATCTTCTTCTGGAGCCCGATTATTTTGGTCTTACATAAATCGATCTTCTCATTCCCCTGCTTCAGTTGCCCATCTTTTTGGGCCACCTCCAACTCCAACTTTGTTTTTTCACCCCAAAGGGCTTCAAGCTCTTTCTTTAGCTCCCGAGCCTGGCAAACCTGTTCAAAAGCTAACTCCAGAAAACGGAGCATGGAGGCATTGCACAGTGCTCAAATTTCAGCATTCCAGATCAGCTTAATCGAGACGTCCTGATCTGCTAGGGTTAATAAGGAGTTATCGATGATTTGACCAAAGTCAACCCCCGAGCCCTAGACAGACCTAGAAGGAAAACGGAGAGAAGTGCCCTCCAGGATCTTATGCTCCCGACCAATGGTAAAGTCAACATGGACCTCCTCGGATACCGACCTTTTTCCATTCTGCCCCTTCTGCCCTCCACCTTTTCTTTTACGTGGTCTGAGGGCCGTCATAAGTGTTTAGGATCTGCCCCCTTGGTTGGTGGTGGAGGAGGAATTTGTGGTTGAGAATAATGAGTCGAGGGCTGGGATCTGGATCCCGAAGCTCCCTGTTTCCTCATGGCTAGGCTCCTAGCCAATGCCTTAACCCTATCAATTGGTGTCATGCTTTTTTCAAAAGGAAGAAAAAGCATTAGAACACTTAAAAATTTTTATAAGCACTTTAAATAAAGCATACAAAGAAACGATTGACTCACATACCCAAGAAAGATCTTAAAAAGTAGATGTTGGTTCATTTTGGACTGTGGATGTTGGTTCAACGGGATTCTAGGAAGAGGTTGCATAATTTGAAAAAGTAACCCATTAATGGCAGTGGTAGAGAAATGAAAGATAAGCAAAATCCCACGATCAATGGCCGTGGTAGACTAACGGAGGATGTGATTACTAATCAAGGAGTGCAAGGATCTCGGTTTAGTGTTTTTGCTAATATGGAGGGGGTTGAGGAGGAAATCCCGGATGTGCATGTAAATGTGGGAGTGTCAAATCCTAATAATGAGGAGGAAGTATCAATTCCTAATAATGATGAGTGACGTGTAGCCATGCATGATCAACGGGAGGAGCATTTTAAGAGTTAAGGCCAAGTCTGGGCCACGTGGGAAAAGTAAGAATTCTGCCCAGGTTGATAAAGGGAGAATGCCCTTAGATGGGCCAGATTCTAAGAAGCCCAATATGGAAAGAGCTGCCAAGAATAGACCCAAACAGGTGATCCACAAAAGCATTCCTAATGCTGTCCAAACGAGGAGTAGCACACTGGTGTTACATGTTGCTTTTATAATATGCTTTAAAGAACAAAATTTAGTTCTAATTTTAAGAAAAAAATTTCTTCAATCTCATTTAATTTATTATTATGTGTTATTTTTAATCACAATTAATTTTATTCAATTGAATCAATCGACGCATAAAGTTAAAGGCAATTCCCTCCTCCCACGGGAGCAAAGTTTTGTTCAACTTCAAAACAGCGCCTCTCGTGTTAGAGAGACACAATTTAGTGAATGAGCCCCAACTCAGTGAGTTTCAACGAGTCACCATGGCGTTGCTCATAATCCTACCCCCCTGAAGTGCAAGGTGAGGAAGTGGCTATTCAAGTAGATAGGAATGGACATAGTAATTTGGTTGTTGACCCTGTTGGGGTGGATACTGCGAGTGGCACTCATCATGATAGGGGTTGTTAATACCCCTATTGTGTGGACCATACTCAGTGTTTTTAAGAATCCTTTAACCTGGAATTGCCGTGGAGAATGATGTGTATGGTAGTTCTAGGATGCACCAGCATGTTGAGTTATGGAGAGAGTTGTGTGAAGTTGCTGATGGAGTTATGGACCCCTGGTTAGTGATGGGGGATTTTAATGCTTACTCTTCTACAGATGAGAATTCTGGGGGGTGCTATTCCTAACTGGGTGTCTATGCAAAGTTTCAATTTGTGGTTGCAGTATTGCCACCTTTTGGATCTTGGTCTCAAGGGTTCACCCTTTACGTGGGAAAGAAATGGGGTTAAGGAGAGAATTGATAGGGGAGTTTGTAATCTGAATTGGAGAATGATGTTTGATGAAGCGTCAATAGTTCACCTTCTACCTTTGAAGTCTGACCATAGTCCTTTGCTGTTGCGTTTTAAGGAGGCAGAGAGTAGTAACCGTAGTCAGCGGCCTTTTCGTTTTGGAAAATGTTATCCCACTGAAACGTTTACGAAGTGAGAGAGAAATCAGGATTTGCGTTTTGTGAATAATACATTTTTTAAATAAATAATAATTACAATTACTCAACCTTTTATTTGTATTTGTTCGTTCGTGTGCATTTTACGAAATTCAGTTTCGTAGTATATAGCAGTGCTGGTTCGTTTTATGGCTAGTTGGCTTGCGGATGCTACTTTTTCATATGTTGCTAAAGATGCTTGGGATAAAGGTATGCCTTGGTTGGAAGCTGTTCCTAAGTTCAACTCTATTGCTGCAGTGTGGAATAGAGAATGCTTTGGTAATATTTTTTACAGGAAGAAGAATATAATGGCTCGTCTTGAGGGTATTCAGAGAAATCTCAACATGGGTCCAAACACTTACCTAGAAAATTTGCAGAAGAAGCTTTGGAAGGAGTACGACTCTATATTACTTCAAGAGGAGGTTTTTTTGATGCAACAAGCTAAAATGGATTGGGTTCGCTCTGGAGACAGAAACATTAAATTCCTTCACTCTTCTATTTATTGAGAGATTCTTATATAAATATGAAATATTTAGTTAGGTGTACTAGATTAATTAATATTTAATATTTTTATAATTTTTTATTATATAATTAAAAATATAAAAATTTATAAAAAATTAAATATTAATTAACCTAATATATCTAATTTAAGTATTTTAAATTTAAGCAAGAAATTCTCTTACTATGATAAAGTGGAAGAGAAGAAAGAAAGAGGTTTTGATGAATTTTAATGATAACTCTTATATTTTTATATCAAATAATATATATATATTTTTATATTTTATTTAATATTATTATTTATATATATATTATTATTTTTATTTAATTATATTTCTTAAAAATAATATAAATAGTAATATATTTTTAAAAAAAGAATATAAGACCATTTTTTTTCTTTTAATGATGTGTGGATCCATGAGTGGATAGGCATGGGGTGGGGTTGTATAGAAGATTGGGTCGTGATGATGATCCAAATTGGCCTCTTACTTTTGGATGTTTCCTAGTGCTCCCCTTGTGCATTGTATTCGGCAGCTTATGGATAAGGCATGGATTATCAGAATTGATCATGTTTTTCGAGAATCAAACCATGTTGCGGATTGGTTGGCAAGCTATTCTCATTCCTTCTCTTTTGGTCTTCATAAGCTGCGTGTTCCTCCTCATGGGTGTGGTCAACTGCTGCTCCAGGATTTGGCTGGGGTCTCTTTTTTTAGAAGTGTTTGTGTTTAGGGGCTCTTAGCCCCTCATGTTAACAAAAAAAAAAAAACGTTATATCAAGCAAATAACAACGTTGAGGTGTAGTTGGAATCATTTGAAGATAAGGATTGTGGCTGAGGGCCTCACGTGTTAATAATGTAATTAAAGAAACAAACCCAATAAATAAATGTCCATTAATCATTATATTATTATTATTTAGTAAAATTGATTTTAGATTAACTTAATTTTTTAATTTAACTTTGGTGAGAAATAAGTTTGATGTGAAGTAACTTATATTTAAAATCCTTTATAAAAAAATGCAATTTTTACAGAATGAATGTTATATACTTTTAATCAAATCTATGTTGAATGTGTAATTACCAAAAAAATATACAAAATTCTTATTACTTTATTCATATTATTCTTTAATTTTTTTATTAATTTTGTAATATACCTTAATAAATATTAAATGACATAAATGTTGTCATAATAAATTTTTATGATATTATTAATTTAAAATTATGCATAATATTAATTATACACGAAGTATACAGCACTAAATTTTATTTTTCAATATTTAAAGGTTTTACTTGTGCAAGAGAAAAAAGACAAAGAATCTCCATGGTAAATGTTCCTTCCCTAAATGACCGGAAAAATTTTAAATAACAAAAAAGGAGGGGGTTAGATCGCACTAGGAAAAAAATCACTTTTTGTTAAAAATAAATAAATAAAATTTTGAATATAAACTATTTTAAATATACATGCTTAGAAAAATAAGGAATGGAAGATACTTCTCCATAAATATCGCAATTGAACTTATAAGCATGTCTGCATGTTGGGTTCGCTTCATGCCTAATGCAAGTTTAGGAGCAAAAGCAAGTTTAAGACATGACTGAAACCTGAAACCAAACAACCTCAGAAATAGGCAAAAGAAGCCCGTTTAGGTGGGCTTTGGACTAAGGTGATCAAACCTTAATTTCTCTATTTGTTGCCCCAATTAAGATTCTCTATTTTCTTATGAAAAAGTCATGTTTCCATACCTTTAACAACCACGGATCTTATGTCTGCCAAACCAAATCTCCATCAAAGTGACTATTTTGGGTTGTGGGGAGGGAATTTTAAAATAGAAATATATATACAACCAAATTGGCAATCATATATTATTATTAGACAACGCTGGTCCATTTGAGCTTTTAGAATTGAATGGGCTTTTACATGGGCTCTCCACCTGGCCTGCCTCATCATCTGTGGGCCAAGACTATACGTAGTTTACTAGACAATAGAGCTCAGAATTCAAAGTGTCTTTACTCCAATAACCAAATCCCCCTGAAACTGCAAGCCCCGGTGGCCGGTGGCCGGTGGGTGTGGGTATCTTGTGTTCTGTGGCCGGTGTATATCTTGCGGCATCTGTTTCAGTATAATTCTTGAAGTTCCAGAGTCCAAATTCTAAGGAATGATACATGACATGCATGCTCTTTCTTCTGTACACACTGCAATTATTATTACTGAAAGGGAATGATTCTAGACTTCATTTCATATATGACTTACTCTGACTGAAACAGTTGCATCTTCTTGGCCAAATATATATATATATATATATAGGAAGTGTATCACGTGAGAGGAGTGTTTATTGTTAGAAGTAAGAAAAGTAAATTTTGACTATTAGATCTTATATGTATAGTCAAGATTAGAATAAAAATGTATGTGAATTTTTTAAGTGGTCACATGATATTCAAATAATTTTTAATTTTGACCGTTTATATATGATTATATGGTCAAATTTTACTCATATCACATTCTCACAATAAAAACTCTCTCGATATATATTCTCGTATATATATATATATATATATATATATATATATATATATATATATATATCTTCTTTCTTTCTGGTGAGCAGAAAAAATATCTTCGAATTATTATATCTTCTTTCTTTCTGGTGAGCAGAAAAAATATCTTCGAATTATAACAAAAAGAAGTCCTTTTCTTCATTTTACTGAGTTAGCAAACTAGGATAAGAAAAATGTGTACGACTTTGTTTATGAGGAGAATATGTGGTTAGTGGTCAGCTTTTACATGTCTCAAGTCCTATGATCCCATATAACAAGTACGCATGTCAGATACCGATATGATATTAGGATATTGTTTTTGATAAAAATTTAAAATAAGGATACAATATGATATAACATAATATACATATAAAAAATTAAATATATCAATTTATAAAATATAAAAAATAAACATATAAAAATATTATAAAATTTCATAAATAAAACATAATAAAACATAATAATTGAACTACTTCATGATTAAGGAAAAAAGTAGAGAAAAAAATATCTTTTATTTTGAGTTTAATTATTGTAAATACAATATAAATTAATATTTATTAAATATTTAAATATCTGATATAATATTAATATCAGATAAATATTTGATATGAGTACCACATATATTATGAAGTACATGTGAAGTTCAAGGAAGAAAACACAAAAGTCATTACAGTGAGCAACGAAATGACACTGGTAGAGTGATGTGCAGTAGAAGAGAGGTGAAGCATTGAGCAGAGTATCTGTATGGCGTGACCCTTCTTTAAGAATATGAACACACAGCCGTATATAATATAAAGTATAAAAAGAACTCGCCGAAGTGAAAGTCCACTTCAGCTTACCGGTCCCACATGCTGAAAGAGTTTGTTTTTAGCATTTGGACTTTGGAGTGTTGAACTTGGAGCTAAGAGAGATGATGGGAATTGCGGACCCACAATTATCTCTTTTAGGAAAAATTGGCCAGCCATATATAAAGCAATCAGACTCAAGCTTCCTATGCACTGAACCACCGACTGCTATTGCTGCTACTTGGTGTGGTATGCAAACTCGTTGATTTCCTTAATTCCTTTCTATCATCACTTTGACTTCCCTACATATAAATTACCCAAAATTCATTGATTCCTCGGGCCTTTAGATTTCCCCCAACTTCTTTCTTAAACAGCATTTTGGTATGGTATAACTTTCATGTACCGTTACCTTAATAAATCCTTGTTTTTCATGCGTGTCTTGCTTCCTCTTCTAGGCGTATATATACTACAGTATAGAGCAATGTTTTCAGAGCAATGTTTATAAAACAGTTGAATTATTGAATGATTCAATTGGTTGAATCGATTTAATTAGTTATTAAATTATTAATATTATAGTTATATAAGTTTTTAAAAGAAAAAAATTAATTAATTTTAGATTTAAAATTAGTCGATTCAACCTGTTAGTTCATTAATTTTCACTGATTTTTTTAATTTTTTATTAGGTTTTGACCATTCAACTACTTATCCAATTTTTTAGATGAATTAAAACTGATAATTAATCGGTTCACGATTCAATCAGTCCAACCAATCTGGTTGAACCGATTTTTAAGAACAGAGTAGGTAAGTGACAGAATTAATTTATTTCTTTCTCCTTGTAATTTAGAGATGGATAGAAGAGGTGATTCACACCATGCTGGAAATCCTGCTTCTTTCTCCACCATCAGTACGAAGGAAAACTCTCCCTCGGATGAGAGTGACTTCTCTGCTACGGTCCTGAGCTACATAGACCAAATGCTTATGGAAGAGGACATGGACAAGTCCTGCATGTTCCATGATTCCTTGGCTCTCCAAGCTGCTGAGAAATCATTTTATGATGTCATTGGTGAGAAGTACCCTTCTTCTTCTTCTTCTTCTTCTTCTTCCATCCAGCATCATCTTCCAAACTATCCCAATATGGAGAGCCCTGAAGATAGTCTCTCTGGTAACTTCAGTGATTATAGTATTAGTATTAGCAGCAGTTATGGCACTACTAGTACCAGAAACTCCGCTGAGTCCCAGTGGAGTAGCATTGATCCTACAAACTACAACTCTTCTATAATGCCAAACACTTTTCCTATTCCTCCTAACTTTGTTTTCCAGTTCAATTCAACCTCCAGCACCCAATCTTCCACAAACCATAATAGTGATTTCACTACAACCAATAATAGTGGATTCTTGGGGACTTCCATGTCTGGATTTTTTGATTCAACATTGCTTAGCAAGAGTGAGTATCTACTACAATTCAATAGAGGTACAGAGCAAGGCACTAAGTTTCTTCCTAGACATAGTCCATTCAATATTGACACGGAGAACACAACATAGTCCATTCAATATTGACACGGAGAACACAACCTTTTCCCCTTCTTTCAGAAAGGCTCCGCAGGTGGTAATTAAGATAGAAAGTGATGAAGGGGATCATTTTCCCATTGAGTCAAAAAGAAGGAAAAATCATGAACGGGAAGATGATGAAGCAGAACTACATGAAGGGAGAAGCAACAAGCAATCAGCAGTGTACACGGATGGCAGTGAGTTATCCGAATTATTTGATAAGGTACGGCACTGGTTTAGGTAAAGGGGCACTTCCTAACATGAGCCTGCAGCAGCAAAATGAAGAATCAAACTCAAACAGGTCTAGTGGTGGAAAGAACTGTGTCAGGTATCTAGTAAATATCTCATAATATCTTGATTAAATCTTAGAATATTTTAGAGTATCTTAAATAATTTTTTAAGAGTTATTTCTTGATCTTATTATATTTTTTAATTTATTTCCTTATTTAAATAGATATAGAATCTAGTATAAATAGGAGTTATTGTTTTGTCTTTTGTATTATCACATCATATGATATTATCATCACATTATTCCTTTCAGTAATATTCTTAGATTACGGTCGTGGACTCTCTCTTTTCCTTATTCCCTACCCCTAAATCTAATTCTTCAACATCAGGAAACAGGTCAATAATGAGCAAGTTGTGGACCTAAGGACACTATTGATGCTATGTGCACAAGCTATTTCTTCTGAAAATCGTTCAACTGCTGAGGATTTATTAAAGTAGATTAAGCAGCATTCTTCTTCAATAGGTGATGGAACTCAGAGATTGGCTCATTGCTTTGGACCACCTAAGCTGCGTATCACAGGGATAGAGTTTCCACAAGCTGGTTTCAGGCCAGAAGAGAGAGTTCATGAAACGGGGCGTCGCCTCGCTCTAGATCCAAGCTACGGTTAAACCCGTATGGTTCTGATTGAGTGATAAACGAACTGGGGAGAAAATCTCATTCCCTCGCTTTTGTCCAAAGCCTTTCACAACTAAGCGAGCTTTATATTTTACTAGCTTGTTACAATGTACCAATCGCTTCAATGTACCATTTGAGTTCAATGCTATTGCACAGAAATGGGAAACCATCAAAGATGAGGACCTTAAGATAAAGAAAAATGAGCTTGTGGCTGTGAATTGTATGTTTCGTTTTGAGTATCTATTTGATGAGACAGTTGTGTTGAACAATCCCAGGGATGCTGTTTTAAATTTAATTAGGAAAGCAAATCCTAGTATATTTGTACATGGTATTATCAACGGATGCTATGATGCACCCTTCTTTGTGACACGGTTTAAGGAGGCTCTTTTTCATTACTCTGCATTGTTTGATATGCTTGACACTAATGTTGCCCGTGAAGATCCAATTAGGTTGATGTTTGAGAAGGAGTTGTTTGGGAGGGAGGTAATGAATGTTATAGCTTGTGACGGTTGTGAGAGAGTTGAGAGGCCTGAGACTTCAAGCAATGGCAAGTTCGGAACATGAGAATTGGGTTTAGGCAATTGCCCTTGGATCACATAAAGTAAAGTCCACCACTAAAAGACTTTACCTTCGAGGGGCTTGAGCTTATCATCATTAACAAATTAAGGGGGAGGTTGAGAGATGATGCATACCACAGTGATTTCATGCTTGAAGTAGATGCCAACTGGGTGCTACAAGGTTGGAAGGGCAGAATTCTATATGCTTCCTCCTGTTGCGTACCTGCATTGCATAGTGCACCCTCTGGTCAACGGGTGCACCGGTGCATCATACCTTTAGAGTCATTGATGATGTGTGAATAATAGATCAATGTCTATGGATTAATACTGGCAACTTATTTAACAGGTAAACCTTTGAAATTTTCATTTCGAAAATTGTCCTTGCAAATAAAAGAAATTCTTTGGAAAACTAATTGCAAAAAACTCCCAGATGTGTTGTTTTGTTTCCTGTATGTAATGAACATTTCACCACCCATCTCCGTTTGTTGTTGTCTATGTTCACAGATCCCATGAAGAGAAAGCCGATCCTTTAGTTGGAAGAGCTTTTTCTCTCTGCCACTTGTTTTTCTAATCATGCGTCTCTTAACCATCATTCGAATGTCTCCCAAGAGTCTGGTAGAGTTCCAAGTAGCCAAAGTGCTTGAATCTCATCATCAAGAACTTTACACCCATAGAGGACAGTTGCTGCAAGTAGCCAAAGTGCTTGAATCTCATCCTTCTAAGAGAATTACAAGATTTTCTTTTAACTTGCGTTAAGGTTCTGCTTAGCATTTGAATGAAGAGTTTTATTGTCTTAAACATGCTTGGAGTAATAATTGAGTTTGGTGGCTGGAATTAAAGAAAGAGTACAAAGAATTTCCTGCATAGAAGGTTAATTGTGGCTCTGTTCTGAAATAATTGAGGTGTGCAACAGGACAAGTTTCTTTGTCGGTGAAGATAACCTACACTAAACCACAGCACAGGCACAAACTCTTGCTCTGATGGATTTTGTTAAAAAAATGGAGTTGCTGAATGGAGACATTCTCACAAATTTTCAATGAGATACCATTGAAACATTTACTCATTAGAGCTTATAGCTAGCTTTTAGAAGCAGCTTCTGAAAAGCACCAACAAGACCAAGACAGGAGTTTGCTATCATCAATAATTCTTTAAAGATTAAATTAAAAATTATAACAGTTTTAGGATTGAAATGTAATCCATATATATAGTATATTATAAAAATATAAAATGTTATGGCTTGTGATAACCGATTTTTTCAAGGAAGCACCCGTGCACCCTTTTAGCAGAGGGAGCACAGATGCTTAGGAAATTCTACTGGCTAATCAATGTGATTTTCTATTTATATTAATTAATGAGTTTTTTTTTGTCTTTTACCAAATATTCCACACAAGTATTGTCGTGATATATTAACTAATGATTGATTTGATTTATTTTTATTCAAGTTCAATTAATTTATAATTTTTAAAAGGTTTTACTTTAAATTGTATTTGATTTAATAGAATCCCAATCTAAACTAACCCAATTATTTATTACAAAGGGTATATAAATTGTAGAATATATATAATTTGGACCATATAATCTCGTATCACTTATTACTTATTAGCCTATGAAGTTGAGGTACAACAATTTTTTTTGTTAACAAATATCTTCTTACACACAACTATTAGTTTCCTTGATTGAATCTCACTTATTTGTTATTTAATATGGTGTAAAAGAAATAATATGAGAATTTTTTTAATATGTAGTTTGTTTAGTATCATTAAATTTCAAACAATTTAACAAATATCCAATAATAATTGAAAAGGAGGTTTTATAAATAAAAAAAAATGAACAGAAGCTCATGAAAAGGTCAGCCGATAAATTAATTTAACTCAATATTCCTTCATTTTATGTTTGGTTTCAGTCAATTAATTAATAAGACCCAGCTTAGGCTGGGTTAGGTTTTTTTTTTTCATGGTAAGACTAAATCAGAGGATCGAAGATTTGTTTTTTTGGGGTATAGTTTACGAATGACTTCATTTTGTTGAAGGGAACACAACAGCTTTTTTTAATTTACCACTTTTTTTAAAAATATATATATATGTAAGGAAACTAGAGTCCTAGGGTAAGGTAAGGGATTTACGATGTAGAGTCACTTAGCCTTACACAATTTCCTTACATGCACGTGTATTTATCTTTCTTTATTATTTATATATGAATGCTGAATTTATTGAGACTTAGAATTAGCATACAGCATAGAAAAGGGGTTCCTTAAGCCAAATACTAGTGTTACCTAGCTTAGCATGGTGGATGAGCGAATCTGCTATCTTGTTACACTCCCTAAGAACTAAATTACCATCAAATTTAGAACGAGGAAGCATAAAGTAGAGCTTATAGCTAGCTTTTAGAAGCAGCTTCTGAAAAGCAAACAAGACCAAGACAGGAGTTTGCTATCATCAATAATTGTTTAAAGATTAAAAAATAACAGTTTTAGGATTGAAATGTAATCCAATATATAGTATATTATAAAAATTTTTTGCTTGGGTTAGATTCAAGATTTGAACTCATATGTGATTTTCTTTTTTTAATTAATGACTTTTCGCAATATATTCCACACAAGTATTGCTTGATAATTAACTAATGATTGATTTGATTTATTTTTATTCAAGTTCAATTAATTTATAATTTTTAAAAGGTTTTCTTTTTTTTTATTTTTAAAAATAATAAATAATACTATAAATGTAGAAAATTTTTTGATGTTATATAATTTATGTTTGAATATTTAATAAAACTATTTTAAAAATTATATTTTAGATATGTGATTTGTAATTTTTTGTCATTATTATTTATTATTTTTTTATAGTATTTATTGATTTTTATATAATTTTTTTATTTTTAGGTGGGTTGAAAAGGATTGATAAATAAAAAAAAAAATGAACAAGCTCATCTACGATAAATTTTTTCCATTTTATCTTTTATGTTTGGTTTCAGTCAACCCAGCTTAACTCACTTCAGAGGATCGGGATGTATAGTTACGAATGACTTCATTTTGTTGAAGGGAACACAACAGCTTTTTTTAACTCACTTTTTTTATATATAAACGAACCAACTCAATTTCCTTACTCACGTGTATTTTTCTTTCTTTATATTTTAATGCTGAATTTATTGAGACTTAGTTAAAAAGCGGTTCCTTAAGCCAGTGTTAACGGAGCGGCGAATCTGCTATCTTATTTTGAACTAAATTACCATCAAATTTAGAACGAGGAAGCATAAAGGAACACATTCCTGAAAATGGAACCATTGTATGATAGGTTCTCACCGCCCTCTTTGATATTGGATCAGGAGTTTTAAGCAAAGAATGTTTTTTTATCACCTTTTTAACCTGTTTGGCTTCATTTGTCATAATAGATTCGTATGTTGGGAGAACCTTTCATAATCTCTTGAACAATGTTGAGCATATTAACACATCTTAAAAATCTTTGAAGTTGTTTCTTTTCTATAATTTTATTTAAAAACTTATCAGCGAACTCTATTGACCTATTTGCAGGAACAATTGTTCCTTGATGGATTTTAAACCTTAAGAATCGAGTTTTAGTTTGGAACAATTTCATTTTCTTAGTTGAGATTCCTAATCCATTTTCTTTAATGATTTTGAAAAATTGTTTTAGATGATTAAAATGTTAATCAATTGGGTTAGAAAATACTAATACATCGTCCAAATATACTATTATGAATTATGTATAAAGATTTAAGATGTTATTCATTATGTTTTGAAATTCACTTGACACATTTTTTAATCCTTGGACATTACATTTCATTCGTAATGACCAAAAGGTATTACAAATATGGTTTTGTATTTATCTTTTTCAACTACATTTATATGATAGTAGCTAGATTTCATATCAAATTTTAAAAATGCAATAGCATTATGAAATTTATTGACCAATTCTGTTTTATTTGGGATTAGATATTTTATCTGATAGTAGCTAGATTTCATATCAAATTTTAAAAATGCAATAGTATTATGAAATTTATTGACCAATTCTTTTTTATTCAAAGCGTTATAGTTAATTACCAATCTTGGGTTGCCTCTCTCTATTTTTGATGCATTCATAACATAGAATCCAGCTCAAGTCCGTGGAGACTTACTTTGTCTTATTAATTTCTTATTAATATATTCTTGAATTTCTTTTTTACAAAATTCTAAGTATTATTATTTCATTTGTATTGACCTAGCTTTTGTTGGTACATTGATTTCTTGAAATCCTTCTTCATAGGGTAATGTTACTACACATCAATTTTATTTTATTTTTTATCTTTAAAGACATTTGGATATGCATTATAGATTTCATTTATGATTTTCTGTTGTAAATTTTTTATCTTTTCTTGAACTTGAGATTTTGTTTTAATCTATTCTTCTATTCTCTTATACTAAATTTCTTTGATTAACATGTTGATTTGTTTTTGTTTTTTTCTATATTAAGTTTATTTTGAAATCATTGATTATAGAACAAGTTTTCATTCTTTGATCTAAGGAGCTTTTAAAAACTTAAAACAAATTTCTTTTCCTAATGCTTCAGTAACTAACCTTTTTTTCTATTACGGAGAAGGGATAGAGTAACGATAAAAAAGGAGTTCAAAGAATTACTTGTTCAAAAATGATTTTAACTAATAAGAAGGAGGTTTTATAATGAAACTTTTTTTTTTTACAGATTTTTGTATTATTTAATTTATAATTAATGAACAGTTTCAATCCACTAACACTCCTTAATGATTCTTTAGTTGTTTCATAATATTTTGTGGGTTACCCTTCTTAAACACAGTTCATATATGCTCCTAAATTAATTAATGATATAATATTAAATCAATTAATGATATAAGATTAAATCTTTCATCTTAAACTATTAATTCTATGGGACAATGTCATTTATGAACAAGTACTTGGCTTAATAAATTAATATATGGATTTTCTTTGGATTCTTCCCTTAACGAGCTTGCTAGCTATTCTTGAACAATTGTTTGTCCTTATAAATTTAACATTTTGAACTCAATCTCAATGTCTTTTTGTTTTAGTTGATTAACTTCTTCTTTTAAATTCTTAATTTCTTGTGAAGATCTATTAAAGTGATTACTTCTTTTTGCGGTTTTTTAAGCCTATCTAATACTTCTTTCACAATGATTTTTGAACTCCATCCTTTTGTTTATCCTTATTTTCTAAGAATTATTTTATCTGTTGAATAAATTCTTGCTTAACTAGAGATTCTTCTATCTTTAATATGTCTATTAATGATGAAACTTGATTTCTTGTGTTTACATTAATAGTTTTGACATATTTTGAATAATCACATAATTTTGGTCCTAATCCTGTATAATATTTTTCTTTTTCTTCATTTTCAGATTCAGAGGAAGTTTCCTTTATTTGATTTATGAACTCTTCATCATGTGAAGTATACTCGTCTTTTGTTAACAATTCTAATTCATTTATTAGTATGATTCCTTTTTAAATTTTCATTTATGTTTAAATTGTTGATCTTTTGTTTAACTTTATAGTTTTTTTATAATGTCCTATTCTTTCACATTTAGAACACTCTATGTTTCATTTTGACTTAGAAAATTTATGTTTTGATTTCTTTGATGAACAAGGTTGACTTGTGGATTCTTGCTTTTGATGTTTTTTATAGTATTTTCTAGACTATTTTTTTTTAATCTTTTGGCAACATATTCCTCTTACTTAGATTTTCTTCTGCTGGGACTTTGACTCCTTCTATCCCCCATTGTTAACAAAATGATCCTAATATTTTTTTTTGCATTTCTAGATTCAATCTTGAACTTATGTTGGAGTTTTAGATCTAAGCAGATTCAGAGACCTGTTTCTATTATGTAATTTGATATTTGACTAAAAGTTATTTGGCTACATGGATTATTTCCATCATTTTGCCTTTCAAGATTGATCTTGACTTTTTCTGCAAATAGTTTTGGAGGTCTAGCGATAAATTGCTCTTTCCAATAATCTATAGAAACATTATTTCTTAAGAAGAGTTTTGACAAGAACATATCATTATACCATCTATAATTAGTCATAGATGGAAAATATAAATTAACAATTTGATATGCTATTCTTTGATGGAACTTCAAGGGTTCACTTATGAAGTGTTTTGTTATAGTGTATAAAAGTGTTGTTACAACATCTTTTATAGCTAATCCATTTTGATCAATTTTTATTACATTATATTATTCCACTGTGTTTGATTTGGGGGTAGTACATTATCCTATCAATCCTTAAGCTGCGTTGTAAAACCCATTATTAATAATGATGCAGCCTTTTTATCAGAATTTCCTCTTCCTTTAAAGGTTGTTGCAGTCATTGTCATTTGTTGAACAATATATAGGATATGTTGTTCACTTACACCATCTATATTCCACTCTACTATTGATTCACTAGAGTAAGAATTTTCTGCATGGTGCATTGTTTCTTGAAATTGAACATCTAGATATGATGGTCTTGGATAATAATTTCTTATTTTTGGAAGAGGGGTAAATCCTCTTCTCAACTTATTAACACTTAAATTTTGTATACTTAACAATTCATTTTCTAAGTCTTCTATTTTTTATAGAGTTTGGATCTTTGGTTCAAATGTTGATCTTAAGGACATTTTTCTATTTTCTTTTTAATTTCTTCATAAAGTTTTCATATTTTGATCTTAAATTTATTTCTTTTATGTTTGATTTTGAAACATTTATGATCTTATATATAAATCTTTTTGGATCTAAATTTTTATTGATGTTTTAGTGGAGTTTATTTTTTTTTCTTTTTCTTCAATTTGACATTCTATTCTTTCTAGGTGTTAAGACATATTATGGAGAATTTGATTAAAGTAATTAAGTTGTTGAATTTTATAAATATCACTTTTTCTACCAGTTGGGCTAATGATTTTGTTATAGTTTTGAATGGGGATGCATCCACTTCTATTCTTTCCTTTTACCTTTACTGTTTCTAAAGGAGGATATTTTGTTGTAATTATCTTTTCTTTATTCATTTTCCAAGTAGTAGTTGTTTTAGTGTTTTCTAAAACTTCTACAGGTTTCAAATAAGGATTTTTATGTTGTTTTCTTGACAATACATTTTAAACTAAGTAAAGAAATATATGTTGATATCTTTTTCTTCTAGAAAAGAATTAAATTCATTTCTATAATTAACTATTTGTTCTTTACTAAATGTTTCAAAATACTAATTCCTTTTTTCTTTATTATAATGAGCTTCAAAATTTTCTCTTATCTATTTTTTTTATCTATTTCAAATGGTTGATATCTTGTTATGACATTTACTACTTGAGATTTGGTTGGGGAATACTCTGGGGAGTCAGATTTTTGAGTTTCTTGATAGATGGGTTGCGGAACATTTGCTCAAAGTTTACCCCTGTTAGATTTATGTTGATCAAATATCCATATACTAAATGTCTAGATGAGGTTGGTATGGTAGGTATTGATCTAGCAATTGAAGATCTGGATCTAAGCATACCTATCATAATACTTTCACTATCTTGAACTATTGATCTAATTTTTGTATGTTGAATGAGTTGAGGGGGTATAGCTTTTGGAAATACCTAATCTTCTGCCATTTTGGCTAGAACTTCCTCATGAGTAAACCTTTTTAGGGTTAAAATTGATAATCTTTGAAGATTAGCTTCCATGAATATCATTTCATGCCTTGGTGATTGTCTTAAGGCCTTGAAGTTTTTATCTTTAGTTGACACTTTATAATGAACTTTGTAAATTATTGACATATGTGATCACACCTTCGTGAAAGATATCTTCCAGTATCTTAACATTTAATTCTAGTGCTTTTTTGGTCATATGACTGTTAAGCTCTAGTGTGTAGTTTGGATAACAATTAAAGAATACAAGCCCATCATGAAGATTAGATTCTAATATTGTAATTATTGAATCATTTAGCTTCTTTAGTCTCTTATCTCTTAGCAAAACTAAGACTAACATATTGATACCTAACCTATGATAACCTTTTGCTGCTACTTGAATTAATCCTATATATATATTTGCATCCATTTCTTTTATGATGATCTATTAGCTCGTCTACTAACAAATTTATGGATTCACAAGGTTCTTTTAGATTATAAGTAGCTTCAAATGTTTGGATAGATTCTTTAGGTTTAAACGAGAAAGCATTAGACCTATAGATTTCTTTTGATTGAACAGGGGCTATTGACCAGTTTTGAAGTGAAGTTTTCTATGTTTGTTATGATTATCTCATTACTTTGAACTTGATCTTGATGTACTTCTAAGTTGGAGGATGCAGAATAAAATGATGTTAAAGCTAAACTTGAAGCCTTGCTTCGGTGAGAAAGCTCGCTTAAGGTTTTAAGTATCCTAGACATAGTCAAATATATCTTTACTGAGACCATCAACCCTACATGCGGGACCACCTATTACGCCTTCTTTGGCAACACCTGGCTGACCAGCGCACGGACCGTTGGTTGACCAACGCTAAATATCTACCATCTCCTAGGCTTTCAAAACCTCTTACGAGACTCTAATATATATATATATATATATATATATATATATATATATATATATATATATATATATATGGAGCATATTCAAGTAAGAAGTGTGTTATATATATCTCTTAGCTTACATTCTATTTTCCTTATACATATATATATATATATATATATAAAAGGAAAATAAAGTGTAAAGTAAGAGATTTATGATGTAGGGTCACTTAGCCTTAACACAATTTTTACCTAGCTTAGCATGGTTAACGAGCGAATCTACGGATAAGGATCACCTATTTTCTTCTTCTATCTCTTTTTTTTTTCTCTATTTAAATTATGTAATGTGTCATAAACTTAATTATAAGTCTTATTTCTTTTTATTTTTATTTTAATTTATTTTTTATTCACAAAATTTAAGTAAAAAAGACAAAAAAAAAAAAAGACAAATGATCTTCATCCCAAATTTACTACCTTGTTACACTTCTTAAGAACTGAATTACCATCAAAATTAGAACGAGGAAGCATAAAGGAACACATCCCCGAGAATGGTACCATTATATGATAGGTCCTCACCGCCCTCTTTGATGCTGACATAGACATTCCTAGCATCGCTCTCCAATATGATTGGACATTACCCCATATTCCACGGAAGGCAAGCCTTTCTGTCGCAGCCAACAATGTCAAGATGGTCACGAACCACAATGCCAACGTTTATATTCATTTTAATCGGATGTACATAGACTCAACCTTTATATTCAAATTTCATCACATTTTTTATTAACCGAAGTCAAATTTTTGGTTTTTTGGATAATTTGGACTCAAGATTTGATAACGCAAGTATAAAACACATATTTTAATCAAATACCGCAAATTCTTCCTAAGCTATTTCATTGGGCTTATTTAAAAATGCTTTGACTTATGCTTGGACTTTGTCTAAAATAAAATAGTAAATACATATCAAATTAAATCCAATTAACTAAATTACATTTTTTTTAAAAAAATCTTTAACTACAAATACTATCTGTTCTTTTTTTTTTGTTGGTGAATACAAATACTGATCTTTTAAGCAAACGATTGCATCGAAATTCTAATTAAAATATTAATTTAAATAACTATGATTTTTTATATTATTTTTTTCTCATATCACTTTTTACACTACTCTTTATATACACTATTAATCATATTATTTTTTTATTCATTTTTTCTCACTTAATTACAATTATTAAATAATAGTATAAAAAGTGGTGTTTATTGAAAAATGATGTAAGAACATGATTTCTTTAATTTAAATGCTTGTGCATAACATGTGTGTACATGTGTGCATGGATGTGTCTTGTCTCCGTGCCTATATTATGCGTGCGTGCATTGTGTGATAGCCACGGTGAAAATGTCCGTTGAGCATGTTTGTCTTTAAATTCTGAAAATTCAAACAACAGGGAATGTGGAAAATTACGTAGTTAGCTGATCTAAAATGTATACTTCCTTGTAACAATCTCGTATTACTTATAAGCTTATGAAGCTAAGACGTTCAATAATTTATTTATTTTTATTAAATCTCTTCTTACGCGCAACTATTAGTTTCATTTGAATCTCATTTGTTATTTGATACGGTGTAAAAGAAATATTGAGATTTTATTTTTACTTTTACCAATTGCTTTTGCAATTTCAGATGAGCAATGATAATTAGTTAAAACTCTCTTTAAAATGACGAATTCAAGATTTGAACATCTATTAATGCAAGATTTTTTTTTTGGCCATGGTAAGACTAAATTAGAGGATCTAAGATTATTATTTTTTCGTATAGTTTATGACTGTCTTCATTTTGTTGAAGGGAACAACACAATTATTATTTTTTATTTACCATTTCTTTTTTAATGTAAGGAAACTAGAGTCCTAGGATAAGGTAAAGGATTTACTATGTAGAGTCACTTAGCCTTACACAATTTCCTTACATGCGTGGATGTGTTATATATATTTATATATATATGAACGCTGAATTTATTAAGACTTAGCATCAGCTTACAAAGGGATTCCTCAAACCAAACACAAGTGTTACCTAGCTTAGCATGGTGGACGCGCGAATCTACTACCATATTACACTCTCTAAGAATTAAATTACCATCACATTTAGAACGAGGAAGCATAAAGGAACACATCATTGAGAATGCAACCATTGTATGATAGGTCCTCACTGCCCTCTTTGATATTGGCATAGACATTCCTAGCATCACCCTCTAATATGATTGGGTAGTACCCCATATTCCACGAGAAGGCAAGCCCTTCTCTCACAGTCAACAATCCCCCTCGCTACGGGTCGATATAGCCATAGATCACCTCAGCTCTACTTGCTAAGAACTGGTCAAGATGGTCACGAACCACAATTCCAATTCGCAGAATACATGCACTTGTATTTTAAACTAATTCTACTTGAATTCACTTTTATTAGATGTACATAGACTCAACGTTTATATTCAAATTTCATCACATTTTTTATTAACCGAAGTCAAGTTTTTTTTTTTTCTTTATAATTTGGATTCAAGATTTGATAACGCAAGTATAAAACACATATTTTAATCAAATGCCGCAAATTCTTACTAAGCTTTTTCAATGGGCTTATTTAAAAATGCTTTGACTTTGTCTAAAATAAAATAGTAAATACACATCAAACTAAATCTAATAACTAAATTACATTAAAAAAAATCTTTAACTACAAATACTATCTGTTCTTTTTTTTTGTGTGAATACAAATACTCACTTTTAACTTTTAAGCAAAGGGTAAAATGTAAACAATTCCTTCCAACTATGAGTTATTTGCAAAAAAATGCCCTATACTTGAAAACTCAACATCATAATCCCTTGAACTAACTAAACTATATCATTGTGCATGTGCAAAAAACTCTCTCAGAGAATTAATATGCACAGTTTGAAAAGTTCAATAAGTTGTATTGATGAGTTTCAAAACACAAAAAAGTTTTTTATATATGATCAATAATTGGAAGAAATTTTTTGCATTTTGTCCTTTAGCAAAGGATTACATAGAAATTCAAATTAAAACATTGATTTCAATTCTTGTGCATAACGTGTGTACATGTGTGCATGGATGTGTCTTGCCTCGGTGCCTATATATATCATGCGTGCGTGCATTGTGTACTAGCCACGGTGAAAATGTCCATTAAGCATTTGTCTTTAAAAATTCTGAAAATTCAAACAACAGGGCACGTGGTACGTTGTTAGCTCCCCACTGCCAAAAAAAAAAAAGGAAGTTGCTTCTTCTTCAAGATTTTCGTGACGGATGGAACAAGTTGTAGGCTTGGCAATCAAGCCAGACTAACAATCCGATGGCTCCCCGGTAGCCTGTAAAATCACCACCCTGTACACTGTTTGATGATGACGTCCAAATAAAACAATAATAACTCAATCAACCATGCTACACAAGTTCAATTGAAGAGGAGAGACAATAACTAACACTTCTAAATTATTCTCAATACTCTCTTAACACCAAATTAAATTTTAAAAAAAGATATGATAGTTTACTCATATGCAAGCCCATACTCTTTATTTAAAATGCATTATAATGAGTATTCATTTGAATTTTTAAATCAAGTATGCCTTTTTTATTTATTTTAGTTTAATCCTTTGCTTTGTTGATTTCAAGATATTCATGCGCCACTTTTATTACAATTTTCTTACACTACTTTTTTTAAAAATAAAATAAATAAAAAATACACTTTCTAATGTATACACTCTTTCTTTCTTTTTATCAAAACAAAAAGTATAAATAAAGGTGAAAAAAAAAGGTGTGTAATATTCATTTTCCTTTTTGTACCTTGAAAAAAATATTAAAGAAGTAGCTTCTGTATCCACTCTTTTTCTCCTATTTTTTTTTATCTAAATTTCTATGATACCTATCTTTTTTTCATAAGTTTGATATTTAAGATAAGTTATCAAGCATTTCATTGGTTATTAATTATTTTTAAATATTTTTTATAAATTTAATATTTAATAAATATTTGACAACTCACTTAAATACTAAACCCATTAAAATACCATAAAAATTCCTTTTATCGCCAAACAAATAGTTGACATCTGACATTTTATATTTCTCGGTGCGTTATGACTTTGGATGACAAGATGAAATGCCAAAATAGACAACACATTGAAATCTGTCATAGACTTCAAGCATTTGTTGAAACTTGAAAATTAGTGAAAAATCTCAGGTAAATCACTTGAAGACTAAACGTACGTAGGTCATGAAGAGTGACTGAACTTATATAAATCTTGATGTTTACTTTCTCTCAACCCTATCTATTTATATTTGTGCACTTTATTGCTGAATGCTTTCTTAAATACTTTGATTCTTGGTTGGTTTAATGTGAAAAATTTTCATCCTTATCTATCTATTCAATTTTTGGAAACCAATAACTTCAACAAAAATTGAAAAATAAGTGTTTTTGGAAAAGTTTGTGAATTTTTTTTTACAAACTCAATTCACCCCCCTCTTGAGCGTGAAACCACTTAGTAACAAGTGGTATCAGAACTCAACTATTGCATAAAAAGCTTAATAGCTTCAACAGAAGTGATAACTTTTTCAAATCCTTTTTCATCATATGGTGCTTCCATCAATAGATCTCCATTTTTCAATGGTGAGGGATATGCGTATTGGAAGGAACACATAAAATTTTTTATTGAAGTTACATTTAGTGTAACTAAATCCATCAATAGTCACATATACCAATACAACCAAATGACATAGATCAATCATGAATGTGTAGCATGGAAATTACATGTAACATGATCTAAACATGTCTATTTCCAACTGGTCCTACTTTAAACTTTATTGAGATCAAAGCTTAACTTAATAAAACAGAGTGTGAATGAGTTGAATACTATATTTCTGTAGAAAATATCCAAATAAACAAAACATGTCTAAAGTACAAAATAGAGCAACAAAACATAGACAATTACAAACTCCCACTAAACCATAGTATCCTCATATGATAAAACACCCATATGAGTAGTGTGCTCATGAAAAACTTTGGGTGTCAATCCCTTAGTAAGCAGATCCGCAATCATAGAATTTGTCCCAATGTGCTCTATAGAAATCTGTCCACTCTGTATCCTTTCCTTCACAACCAGGAACTTTATGTCAATAAACTTTGAACGAGATGAGCTCCTGTTGTTGTTGGAATATTGAACTGCTGAGTTATTGTCACAATACAATTTTAGTGATCTTTCAATACCGCTCATAATACGCAGCCCAGTGACAAAGTTTTGCAGCCATAATCCATGGTTGGATGCCTCAAAGCATGCTACAAATTCTGCTGCCATAGTGGAGGAAGCTATAAGTGTTTGTTTGACACTTTTCCAAGAAATAGCTCCTTCAGCCAACAAAAAAATGTAGCCTGATGTGGATCTCCTACTGTCGTGACATCCAACATAGTCAGAATCTGAGTACCCAATGATCTCCAAATGATCTGACCTCTTGTATGTGAGCATGTAATCCTTAGTTCTCTGTAAATACCTCAAAACCCTTTTTGCTGCTTTCCAGTGATCCATCCCAGGGTTACTTAAATATCTGCCTAGCATTCCAACTATGAATGCTATATCTGGACGTGTGCAAACCTGAGCATACATTAGACTCTCAACAAGCGAGGCATAGGGAATCTTCTGCATTTCTTTAAGTTCAAGGTCATTCTTTGGGCACTGATTGAGACTGAACTTGTCTCCCTTAGCGATAGGGGTGTCTATTGGTCTACATTCTTGCATGCCATATCGCTTGAGAACCTTTTCTATGTAGCTCTTTTGTGACAATCCAAGAATACCCCGAGAGCGATCACGACGTATCTGGATTCCTAATACAAAAGATGTTTCACCAAGGTCTTTCATATCAAAACTCTTTGATAGAAATATCTTAGTTTCGTGCAACATGTTTTTATCATTAGTGGCGAGTAGTATGTCATTAACATACAAAATCAAGAATATAAACTTACTCCCACTGAACTTGTGATACACACAATCCTCAACAACATTTGTCTCAAAACCAAATGAGACAACTACTTGATGAAACTTGTAGTACCATTGACGGGAAGCCTGCTTGAGTCCATAAATGGATTTCTTTAATTTGCAAATCATGTTCTTTGGGTCTCCAAATACAAATTTTTCTGGTTGCACCATATATATTGTTTCATCAATGTCTCCATTAAGAAACGCTGTCTTAACATCCATCTGATGTAATTCAAGATCAAAATGTGCAACAAGAGCCATTATAGTTCTAAAACAGTCTTTCGAAGAAACCAGAGAGAAAGTATCTTTAAAATCATTACCTTCCTTTTGAGTAAAGCCTTTAGCTACAAGACGAGCCTTATATCTTTCCACATTACCTTTAGAATCCCTTTTGGTTTTAAATATCCATTTGCATCCAATGGGCTTCTTTCCTTCAGGTAATGGGACAAGATCCCAAACTTGATTGTCTTGCATAGACTTATACTCCTCATTCATGGCATCTATCCACTTTTCAGAGTTAGAATCTTGCATAGCTTAATGGATGTTGATTGGATCATCCTCCACTAAGCTATCAGCGTCCTTATGTTCTTGGAGGAATATTATACAATCATCTGGAATAGCATTTCACCTCTCTCTTATGGATCTCCTTAATGGCATGGGTTTTTGAGGTTGTTAAGTTTGTTCTTCAGGAATAATTACCCCAACTTGATTAGGGAGTTGTTCAACATTATCTTGTTGAGGCTCCAAAACTGATTCTTGATCAATGACAGGTATAGGTATTAAAACTTGTACACTGTCAAAAGTAGTAGTAGTAGGAATTAGAATCAGTTCTTCCTCAAAGACAATGTCCCTAACCTTATTTCTCCCCCCAAACTCAACTTCCTCAAAAAATGTTGCATTTCCCGTTTCAAAAATTGACTTGATTGTGGGATCATAAAACTTATAGTCCCTAGATCGCTCAGAGTAACCTATAAAGTAGCTGCTCACTATTTTGGAGTCCAATTTCTTTTCATTTGGCCTATAAGGCCGAGCCTCAGATGGACATCCCCAAATGTGAAGGTGCTTTAGACTAGGCTTTCGGCCTGTCCAAAGCTCATAAGGTGTTTTGGTAACTACTTTAGTTGGTACTCTATTCAAGATATAAGCTGCTGTCTTTATTGCTTCTCCCCAGAGTGATTCTGGTAAGGTGGATTGACTGATCATACTCCTTACCATATCCTTAAGAGCTCTGTTTCGTCTCTCATCTATACCATTCATGCTAGGTGAACCCGACATGGTATATTGTGGGACGATTCCACATTCCTTCAGGAAGTTAGCAAATGGTCTTGGACGTTGTTCTCCTGAACCGTCATATCTGCCGTAATATTCACCACCATGGTCAGACCTGATACACTTAATTTTCTTGCCAAGTTGGTTTTCAACTTCAGCCTTGAAAGCTTTGAACATGTCCAACGACTCTGATTTATTATGAATGAGATATAGGTACCCATAGCGTGAGTAGTCGTCTATGAATGATATAAAGTATCGTTGACCATTCCAAGAAGCCGTCGAGAATGGTTTGCAAATATCCGTATGTATCAATTCTAAGACGTCTGAAGACCTATTGGCATATAATCTCTTTTGTTTGGTCTATTTTCCTTTGATACACTCAACACAGACATCTAAATCTGAGAAGTCAAGTGAATCTAAAATACCTTCTAACACAAGTCTTTCTATTCTTGATTTGGATATATGACCCAAACGCTTGTGTCATAATTTTACCGATTTGTCATTATTTAGCTTTCTTTTAGTACCATGTGATTCCACATGCAAGGTTTCATTATATGATGCAATAGTTTCAAGCAAATATAGGTTATCATAAATACTCAACAAACCATTACCAACAATATTTGAATTTAAAGAAAGACTAAAGTGATTGTTTTCAAAAGAACAATAATAACCAGATTTGTCCAATAAAGAAACAGAAACCAAATTCCGTCTAAAAGACGGTACAACAAAAGTGTCTTTCAAATCCAAATAATAACCAGATCCTAATAACAACCTAAAATGCACTATCGCCTCGACTTCCACCGATTTTTCATCACCCACAAAGATGCATTTTTCAACATCACTTGGCCTTCGGTAGCTCAGGCAACCCTGCATAGAAACACTGATGTGAGTAGTAGCACCGGAATCCAACCACCAAGTGTTTCTAGGTACTGAAGCTAAATTTACCTCAGAATAGACCAAAGTAAAGAACATACCTTTCTTGGCACGCCAAGCATGATACCTCAGACATTCTTTCTTCACGTGTCCAGGCTTTCCACAAAAGAAACATCCTTCAGTGCTTTCTTTAGGTTTCTTTTGTGCTGGACCCTTAGCAGCTTTATCTTTCTTTCTTTTCTTGCCCTTATCTTTTGAGGTAGTAGCCAGATGAGCACTATCAAATTTCTCATGTTTCATCCTTTCTTCTTTTTGCAAACCATATGAAATGAGCTCATTGAGAGTCCATTTCTCCTTTTGGTAGTTATAACTGAACTTGAATTGACCAAATTGTGCAGGAAGATAATTTAATACTAAATGCACGAGTAAGTCCTTAGACAAATCGAGCTTTAGTGCCTTAAGTTTAGAAGCAATATGAGACATTTGCATGATGTACTCCCTTATATTTCCCTTGCCTTGATACCTCATGGAAGTCAAGCTAGCTAAAAGCGTGCTTGTTTCCGCCTTATCATTTTTGGCAAAGCGTTTTTCAATCTCACCAAGGAAATCTTTAGCCAGAGTTACCTTTTCAAATGTTGCGCCTCGAAAGGCTTCCGGAATGCCGCGCTTTATGATTATTAGACTCATGTGGTTAGAGCGGTCCTACTTCATAAAGTACCTTCTGGCTTCAGAAGAACTTTCATCTGTAAGAGGAGTGGGCTGCTCCGTCCTTAGCGCAAGATCTAAATCCATGTAGCCAAGAATGATTAACACATTCTCTTTCCAATCCTTAAAGTTGGTCCCATTAAGCATGAGAATGTTATTTGTGTTTGCAGATATATTAGTAGTAGATGCAATAACTGTACAGAGAATTTAATTGAAAAAAATAAACATGTTCACATCATAAACTAAATATATGACTGTCAAATTTAAACAATTATTAGATGCATCTCAAGATACCTAGTACAACATTAATATCAAGTCTTTGGACAGTAATATTAATTGTAAGTGGTACTCTTGGTGTAGTGATCAAATATTGAAAATAACTTTGGTCAAACAATGAGTTTATCTTTGGATCAACTTATTATTCACATGGAAACCTTACAATTTTCACATATTTATCACCACAAATGTATATGCAATTCGGCCAAATATTAGCCTTCCTTTGGGCCAACCAATACTCGCATGAATTCACATACACAAAATAACATCTTAACACTCAATAAACTAATCTACACAAAAAAATTCACTTTAACGACATCTTGTTTTAATTAATTCTTTTAAATGTTAGACAAACTTAATTAACCAGTCATTAGATGCACCAAAAAATATCATTGCCTTTGTCCATGGGCTCAACGCCCACAAATTGATCCAATCATTATATATATACTTGATGCAATATATATATATATTCATATCCGAACAATATATGTCAATATATATCAAAAGATGAACAGTATCAATATATCATATATATATGTATATCATATCCAGACAAAAGTAAGCAATGATCCAATCAATTCTGCATATATATATATATTTCATATCCAAACAATTGCAACAACACAGAATTTCACGTGATGGATGTTTGGGTGATTTCATGTGATGGAAATTTGGGTGATTTCATGTGATGGAAATTTCACGTAACAACACGGAAAGGAAATTTCAAATGAAATTTGATTCATCGTAAAGAAAATTTCTTTCAAACGGTAAACCAATTAGCGTGAAACCACCAAAACTGTAACTTTCATATGAGTAAATGCAAAAAACTTTAGAACCATAATATAGCAAACTTTTCCCCAAAAGTTCAAAATCTAAAATTTCTCAAAGAATCCAAAAAAGGAGATGGCTTTGATACCACTTGTTAGTTTGAATTCTTGAAATATTCATACTGAGAAATATCAAAACTCAATATAGATTAAGCCCAAAAGATTTAACCATTCTCCATTTAGATTCAAAGAGAAAGATGTAAGAGGAACACAAGAGCGGAAGCGTACCTTGATCCATAGCAATTCTTCAAAGAGATATGAGGGTTTGAAAATCTTCCACTTGATATGTATTTTGGTGCATTTTCTCTGTAGAAAGGTTATATTGAGAAACCAAACAATACATTCAAATGGGGACCATAACTCTTGTTATAGTAACTGACAATTATCAGTTATTATAATATTTCTTTTATTTTTAATTTGGCCCCTCATCAAATTAGAAATCACTTAATGATATCTACACATAAAAATTCCATGACAATTTAATACCCTTGAGTCCAACTTTAACCTTGTTAGATCACTATTAATTTTGGACTATACTTTTAAGATAGCCATATAATATTATTAGATACATATATGTGAGCCCACACATGTTGAATATTTTCAACAGCATTCTTCTTCAATAGGTGATGGAACTCAGAGATTGGCTCATTGCTTTGGACCACCTAAGCTGCGTATCACAGGGATAGAGTTTCCACAAGCTGGTTTCAGGCCAGAAGAGAGAGTTCATGAAACGGGGCGTCGCCTCGCAAGGTATTGCAATCGCTTCAATGTACCATTTGAGTTCAATGCTATTGCACAGAAATGGGAAACCATCAAAGTTGAGGACCTTAAGATAAAGAAAAATGAGCTTGCGGCTGTGAATTGTATGTTTCGTTTTGAGAATCTACTTGATGAGACAGTTGTGTTGAACAATCCCAGGGATGCTGTTTTAAATTTAATTAGGAAAGCAAATCCTAGTATATTTGTACATGGTATTGTCAACGGATGCTATGATGCACCCTTCTTTGTGACACGGTTTAAGGAGGCTCTTTTTCATTACTCTGCATTGTTTGATATGCTTGACACTAATGTTGCACGTGAAGATCCAATAAGGTAGGTTGATGTTTGAGAAGGAGTTGTTTGGGAGGGAGGTAATGAATGTTATAGCTTGTGAAGGTTGTGAGAGAGTTGAGAGGCCTGAGACATACAAGCAATGGCAGGTTCGGAACATGAGAATTGGGCTTAGGCAATTGCCCTTGGATCACCAAATCATTAACAAATTAAGGGGGAGGCTGAGAGATGATGCATACCACAGTGATTTCATGCTTGAAGTAGATGCCAACTGGGTGCTACAAGGTTGGAAGGGCAGAATACTATATGCTTCCTCCTGTTGGGTACCTGCATAGTGCACCCTCTGGTCAAGGGGTGCACCGGTGCATCATACCTTTAGAGCCATTGATGATGTGTGAAAAATAGAACAATGTCTATGGATTAATACTGGCAACTTATTTAACAGGTAAACCTTTGAAATTTTCATTTCGAAAATTGTCCTTGCAAATAAAAGAAATTCTTTGGAAAACTAATTGCAAAAAACTCCCAGATGTGTTGTTTTGTTTCCTGTATGTAATGAACATTCCACCACCCATCTCCGTTTGTTGTTGTCTATGTTCACAGATCCCATGAAGAGAAAGCCGATCATTTAGTTGGAAGAGCTTTTTCTCTCTGCCACTTGTTTTTCTAATCATGCGTCTCTTAACCATCAATCTTCTAAGAGAATTACAAGATTTTCTTTTAACTGGCGTTAAGGTTCTGTTTAGCATTTGAATGAAGAGTTTTATTGTCTTAAACATGCTTGGAGTAATAATTGAGTATGGTGGCTGGAATTAAAGAAAGAGTACAAAGAATTTCCTGCATAGAAGGTTAATTGTGTCTCTGTTCTGGAATAATTGAGGTGTGCAACAGGACAAGTTTCTTTGTTGGTGAAGATAACCTACACTAAACCACAGCAAACGTAGTGGTGGCAAAACAGATTCAACCTATTGGGTTAACCAATCAATCCGTCATTTTTTGATGAGTTAGGTTTAATATTTTAACTCACTTTTAATTTTCAACCTATATGCTGTCTCGAAGTTGGAACAGACAGGTTGGCTTGTTGAGTTAAATTTTTTTAAAAGTATTATAAATGAGTTTTTTTATTTATATTTGTGATATTTTTATGAATATAATACTAATTTTATTTTATTTTTAGTCTCTATAAATTATAAATTTTTATTTTTTAAAATTTTTATTAAATTTTTTTTTATTTTTAGATGGGTTAACTTAGTTACCCGCCTACTTTTTCTTATTTTTCTTTTTTAGTAACTTACCAACCCGCTAACTCATTCTAAAGCAGGGTGAGTTGATTCTTTCAATCTATTTTTCAAAACGGACCAACTCACCCCGCCTCATATTTTGTCAGGTTGAAGGCGGGGTGAGACGAGCGAGGCGAGTTGACCCGTTTTGTTACCTCTAAGCACAGGCACAAACTCTTGCTCTGATGGACTTTGTTAAAAAAGTGGAGTTACTGAACGGAGACATTCTCACAAATTTTCAATGAGATACCATTGAAACATTTACTTAGAGCTTATAGCTAGCTTTTACAAGCAGCTTCTGAAAAGCACCAACAAGACCAAGACAGGAGTTTGCTATCATCAATAATTCTTTAGAGATTAAATTAAAAATTATAACAGTTTTAGGACTGAAATGTAAACTATATATTAGTATATTATAAAATGTTATAGCTTGCGATAACCGATTTTTTCAAGGAAGCACCCGTGCATCCTTTTACCAGAGGGTGCACAGATGCTTAGGAAATTCTACTGGCTAATCAATGTGATTTTCTATTTATATTAATTAATGATTTTTTTTTTGTCGTTTACCAAATATTTCACACAATCGTGATATATTAACTAATGATTGATTTGATTTATTTTTATTCAAGTTCAATTAATTTATAATTTTTAAAAGGTTTTGCTTTAAATTGTATTTGATTTAATAAAATTCCAATCTAAACCAACCCAATTATTTATTAAAAACGGTATATAAATTGTAGAATATATATAATTTGGACCATACAATCTCGTATCACTTATTACTTATTAGCCTATGAGGTTGAGGTACAACAATTTTTTTTTATTAACAAATATCTTCTTACACACAACTATTAGTTTCCTTGATTGAATCTCACTTATTTTTTATTTAATATGGTGTAAAAGAAATAATATGAGAATTTTTTTTAATATGTAGTTTGCTTAGTATCATTAAATTTCAAACAATTTAACAAATATCCAATAATAATTGAAAAGGAGCTTTTATAAATAAATAAAAAATGAAAAGGAGCTCATGAAAAGGTCAGCCGATAAATTAATTCAACTCAATATTCTTTCATTTTATGTTTGGTTTCGGTCAATTAATTAATAAGACCTAGCTTAGGCTGGGTTAGCTTTTTTTTTTTTTTTTGGGGGGGGTCATGGTAAGACTAAATTAGAGGATCGAAGATTTTTTTTTTTTTGGGATATAGTTTACGAATGACTTCATTTTGTTGAAGGGAACACAACAACTTTTTTTAATTTACCGTTTTTTTTAAAATATATATATGTAAGGAAACTAGAGTCCTAGGGTAAGGTAAGGGATTTACGATGTAGAGTCACTTAGCCTTACACAATTTCCTTACATGCACGTGTATTTATTTTCTGTATTATTTATATATGAATGCTGAATTTATTGAGACTTAGAATTAGCATACAGATATAAAAGGGGTTCCTTAAGCCAAATGCTAGTGTTACCTAGCTTAGCATGGTGGATGAGCGAATATGCTATATTGTTACACTCCCTAAGAACTAAATTACCATCAAATTTAGAACGAGGAAGCATAAAGGAATTCCTGAAAATGGAACCATTGTATGATGGGTTCTCACCGCCCTTTTTGATATTGGATCAGGAGTCTTAAGCAAAGAATGTTTTTTTACCACTTTTTTAATATGTTTGGCTGCATTTGTCATAGTAGATTCCCATGTTGGGGATCAATTCATAACCTCTTGAACAATGTTAAACATATTATCATGATATTAGAAATAAAATCTGTTACATATTAACACATCCTAAATAATTTTGAAGTTATTTCTTTTCCTTAATTTTATTTAAAAACTTATCAGCGAACTCTATTAACTTATCTACAGGAACAATTGTCTCGTGATGGATTTCAAACCCTAAGAATCGAGTTTTAGTTTGAAATAATTTCATTTTCTTAGTTGAGATTACTAATCTATTTTCTTTAATGATTTTGAAAAATTATTCTAGATGATTAAAATGTTGATCAATTGAGTTAGAAAATATTAATACATCGTCCAGATATACTATTTTGAATTTTGTATAAGGATTTAAGATGCTATTCATTATGTTTTGAAATTCACTTGACACATTTTTTAATCCTTTGGCATTACGTTTCATTCGTAATGACCAAAAGGTATTACAAATACGATTTTGTATCTATCTTTTTCAACTGCCTCTATCTGATAGTAATTAGATTTCATATCAAATTTTAAAAATTCAGTAACATTATGAAATTTATTGACCAATTCTTTTTTATTTGGGGTTAGATATCTTATCTATCTTAAAGCCTTATTCAAAGCCTTATAGTTAATTACCAATCTTGGGGTGCCTCTCTCTATTTTTGATGCATTCATAACATAGAATCCAGCGCAAGTTCATGGAGACTTACTTTGTCTTATCAATTTCTTATCAATATATTTTTGAATATTTTTTTTACGAAATTCTAAGTATTGTTGGTTCATTTGTATTGACTTAGCTTTTGTTGGTACATTGATTTCTTGAAATTCTTCTTCATAGGGTAATGTTATTACATATCAATTTTTTTTTAAATCTTTAAAGGCATTTGGATATTCATTATAGACTTCATTTATGAATTTTTGTTATAAATTCTTTATCTTTTCTTGAACTTGGGATTTTTTTTAATCTATTCTTCTATTCTCTTATACTGAATTTCTTTGATTAACATGTTGTTCTATTTTGTTTTTCTATGTATTAAGTTTATTTTGAAATCATTGATTATTGAACAAGTTTTCATTCTTTGATCTAAGGAGCTTTTAAAAACTTAAAACAAATTTCTTTTCCTAATGCTTCAGTAACTAACATTTTTCTCTGTTACGGAGAAGGGATAGAGTAATGATAAAAAAGGAGTTCCAATAATTACTTGTTCAGAAATGATTTTAACCAATAAGAAGGAGGTTTTATAACGAGCCTTTTCTTTACATATTTTTATATTATTTAATTTATAATTAATGAACTGTTTCAATTCACTATCGCTCCTTAATGATCCTTTAGTTTTTTCATAATATTTTGTGGGTTACCCTTCTTAAACACAGTTCATATATGCTGTAACACCCCAAATTCTGACTATGTGAATAGTAATAGCAGAATTACACTGTTTTACATTTTCTGTGTGTTATAAAAATAGTTTGTACATTCGAGATCATTTTTGATCATTTTGTGTGATTTGCTTTCGAGTCAAGAAAATAATAATTTTTTCAATGAGAAAAATCTTATTTTAATTAATTAGAAATTTGAGGATCTTACTAAACCCAATTTTGATTGATATGTATATTAATCTTATAATTTTTAGGATTTAATTGTGTAATAAAATAATTTTATATTATTATAATATTATTTTATATTACAAGATGCCTCTTGTCTCAAAAATAGTAGAAAAATTATTTATGGACCCGAAAAAGTTTGTGGGACTCGCGTTTAGGAAAAGTAGTCAACTATGCTGACTGGACAAATTCTAGCCAATGAGAGCAAGTCAACGAAAGTGGCTTGACTTTCTAAACCAATAAGAATAGGTCAACGATGGGAGCATAGACTTTCATTTGGACCATTGGATGAAGACTTAGTTAGGAAGCCTTTAACCTTAGCCGTTGATCTAATCAATGGTGAGATTAGAATGCTAGTTTTATGACTAATTGATATCTACCTTAGATGTAATCTATGGCTAGGAATTAAAGATGAATCAATGGTTAGAATTAAGTCAAAAATTGTAGGCTTGAATTTGGTTAGTAGCTAATTAAGCTTAATTTGACTAATCTAATTACCTAATTAGTAAACTAAGTGAACTAATTTAGTTCTTAATTAATTATAATCTAAATACTAATTAGATATCTTAATATTGATTAAAGGTTATAATATATGTTAAAATATATTAAACTAATTAGTTATATGATTAGAATATTAATTAAGATTGGTTAGGATATTTAACCTAACTAATTACCTAATTTATTAGCATGTAATTAGATGTAATTGGAAAGCAATTAAGCCCCTAAATTGATGAAGACCCACACGGTTTTGGGCAGCAGCTTGGGAGGCTTGGATGGCTTAATTCTACAAGGTTCAAGAACCCTCCAACATGACATAAGCCATGTGCAACTCCATGTGAACACTCTAGGATACTTACCATGCAAATTCAATCACTCAACCTCACTAAAACCACCCACACGGCAGCAGCTCTATTATTTTTACTCTTCACTTTTATTTCACACTTATCCTAGTTAATCTATCCATTTTCTCTCCAAAAATAGCAAGAACCAAGAACACTTTTTCTTCTATTTTCTTTCCTCTCTATTCGGCCAAGCTCACTACCCACACAACCAAACCTCTATAATTTTATCTCATCATATTTCCTAAACCCAAATCCTATTCTAAACACTTTTCATTCACAAAGTTTTTTCAAAAAACTACTCTATCTTGTCCAAAATCCAACCTTTTGCTTACTTACTTAAGGGTAAGTCTTGATTTTATGGTTCAAAATTGGATTTCTAATTTTTTTAACCATGATTGTTCCATGGTTTTTCAATATTAAACCTTGTTTGTGTTTTTACTAATTGTTTAAGAATTTTAGGGATTTGTTTGGGGGATTGCACGATATTTGAAGGAAAGGAGGAAAACTAACTGATTAAACTGTCTTCAAGAGGTAAGAGGGAGATTTAACCTCACCAACCAAGTTTTGGTGGTGTGAGGATGGTTTTGTACGGTGAAAAATCCATAAGGGTTCTTCACCGATTATTTGATGTGTTTTGATTATGTTTGTGTTGTGTTTGATTGTGTTTCTATGCTTGCATGTGTGATAAAATACTTAAAGCTTTGATATTATGTGTGTATGTGTAATTATGAAAGCATGAAATTGTATGTGTAATTTAGGATGTGAATAACATGATGAATCGATTGTATGTGTACTCCAAAGAGTACCGAGGCTCACGGCCATACTATGGAAAAAGGACCAAAGTCTTCACACTGATGAATTAAAATGAGAACTGAGAGATTTAAATGAATTTGAAAAAATTTTGAGTATAGTGAAATAAAATGATTTTATGGGTAGTAAAGAAAAGAAATAACGATTTTTGAAAAACAATACCTTTTATTGATTTTAGAGGAGTTATACCGCAAATTTTTATAAAAGAGAGACTAAATTGCAAATTTTATCAAAATGAGGGCCATTGTATAAATACTTATTTTTAGAGGGGTCATATTGTAAATATTATTTTTAGAAGGGTTAAATTGTAAATATTTTATAAAAGAGGGATGATTTTATAAATATGAATTTTATGAGGGACTTTTTCGTAAATATTAGTTTTTGGGACTATTTCATAAATATTAATTTTTGAGGGACTATGACGTAAATATTAATTTTTTATGGACTAATATGTAAATATGAGTTTTTGAGGGACTAGTGTGTAAATATGAAAAATAAAGCCAATTTTAGTATTAAAATGAGAAAAATAGTATTTTTGATTTAAAACATAAGAAAAATATTTACGCGATTTGAAAACATTGAAAAATCGCTAAGCGATTTTGAAAAGGCAACAGAATTGAGTCGCAATTGAGAAAATGTGAAAATATGACTACGCGATTGAAATACAGTAATTATACTATTAGATTATTGTGTGGGACCCAGATTATGTGATATGAATTGGAAATGTGAATAGTGCATAGTACATGCATTGGAAAGGTCCAGATGGATTTGTATGAGGCTAGTTGCCTAGGAGAGACTACACCTCCTGAGTGGGTGCGATATGCGTAGTATAAGTCACTCGTTGACTTTGGGGGCATTGGGGTGCGGGTTGCCTACAATGGGCAGTTGGTAGCTCTTCTGTGCCGTAGGTTAGACCGACGCAACACACCAATGATCCGGACCGAGACACTATCCTTAATCAAGATCTGATAAAGACTGTCGTGTATATGCTAGATGTGCAAGATTGGGCACGTGGTCCGAGGCATATTGGTACCGACAAATCTTTTCGATCACTCTCTCTGACCTGAGTTGTAGCTCTATGGAGTAGGAAATTGAGTCTGTGTGCATATATATAATGATAGAGGGTATTATCGTAATTTTTGTTTATGATAATTGATTTATTGATTTATTGATTATTGATAATGACATGATTGTAATTATTGTGTATTACATATTTTGTGATGATATTGATGTTAGTGGCATAACTGTAATTATGGTATGATAACTGTATGAAATATTGTACGTGTTTATTTTCATTGCTACCATACTGGTATTAGCGTAGGTGATCTCACCTCTTTGTATGTATATTCTGTGTTATATTTATATTTGTTAAGACGTCGAGCAAAAGAGATAGAGCGAGAAATTGAGGAGGAGCAGATTCTGCTGAGGACGTCGAGTTTTGAAGAGATGCAGATACCTAGTTTCCTTGGCTACCTGAGGTTTACATTCATCAGAGGAGATGAGACATGGACTGTAGATTTAGAGAGAGAGAGTATCTATTACACGGGAGACCTAAATATTAGACTGAGTAGACAACATTTAGGACACCCTTACTTTTCTGTCAATATTTATGTACAACTAGAGTTCCCAATATCTATTAGGCAGTATTGGGGGGCTTACTGTCGTACTCCCAGTGCGATTAGTATTGTGTCATCCGCTCGGACACCTGTCCGTAGGACTGCACCTCATGATGGATTCCTATATGCTGAGGAATCTGAAGAGGACCCGTCTGAGGGTTCTGCTGTCTAGTAGGATTTGGGCTATATGTTAGTTTTAAATTAAAGTTTAAATACTTTGGAAGTCTAGTTTGTAAAATATTTAAGTGCGATAGTACTAAAGGCTTGTATGTATATATATGATGTAAATTATGTGTGACAATGTTGTTATATCTTTATTTTCTGCTAAGTTTATCTTATTATCATTAAGAAATTTTATAACTCGTATTTATAATACAAGCGCAATTTTTAATTGAAGGGTAATTTGGTAATTTAGTAACATAAAGTGTGGCGCCCTAAGGAGGGTGCTACATATGCTCCTAAATCAATTAATGATATAATATTAAATCTTTCATCTTGAACTAAGTCAATTAATGATATAAGATTAAATCTTTTATCTTGAACTATTAATTCTATGGGCCAATGTCATTTATGAATAATTACTTGACTTAATAAATTAATATATGGATCTTCTTTGGATTCTTCCCTTAATGAGCTTGCTAACTGTTCTTGAACAATTGTTTGTCCTTGCAGGGACGGATCCAGAAAATGTTTAGTGAATAGGCCAAAAGTTATGAATCACATTATCAAATTATATCATAGTATCTACTAATAAAATTTATATTATAGTATAAAAATAATATATAATACCTTCATCGAAGTCGTACACAACGTTCCTTCGTATCGTAAAACTCATCAATGATAGATTCTGTATCAAAGTTCTTAGCAATCCTCCTCTCAATATAAGTGATTAGATAATCAGCCAGAAAGTTATCTTCCATCTTATTTCTGAGCCTATTCTTCACAATATTCATAGTTGAAAAAGATCTCTCAGTAGTAGCAGTTGAAACAGGAAGAGTCAACACCAAGCGAACCAAACAATCAATCAAAGATATGATAAGCTTTCCTGTTTTCATCAACCCTTGGCATAACTCAGAAATTGTTGACAAGCTACTTAATTCAGAATGATTAGGAACATCAATTTTATAATGTTGAGCTTGTATTCTAATGTGCAATTTTTCCTATTCAGTGAAATCACCAGGATTAAATCTTATTGCTAATTCGCAAATTTTATCAACATCCAAAAATTTGTAGTTATCTCTAGGATCTAAAGTCGAACTTAAAGTAAGCAACTCCACCATATTATCATTGAATCTGATATTAAGCTCTTGTAATTGAGTATCTATAATAGCAAGAAACAAGTTAACACGATAATGATGCTTCACTAAAATTTGATCAATAATTTTATGAGTTCGACCTTTTCTTGGAATATACAATGCATTTATATCAGGAACATCAACTTCATGTTTCCCATAAAATGATATGACTTCTTTGAAAGAAAAAAATTCCCAACCAGATTCCCTCATATTTTGAATCAAAGTCTTGGTAGTAGACAAGAAAGTCATTGCATTCAATATATCTTGATTTTTCCGTTGCAAAGCTTGACAAAGATCATGACTAATTCCCAGTGTGTCTCTCATCAAATGTAAAAGAAAGACAAATTCAAAAGATTTAACAGCATCATAAGCAGCAGTAGCCTCACCACGAATAGAGTAATTACCTTTTTTTGTGTTTTTTTAAGTATTTCACAAGTGGCATCAAACATGCATAATAAGTTGCGTATAGAATTCAAGTGAGAACCCCATCTAGTATCTCCAGCTCATTGCAAAGTACCTACCTAATTAAGTCCACTACTTGTCTCAATCTCATCATTAGCTATCAAATTTGCAATATTTGTTGCTTAAGCAACCTTTAATTGATCATGACATTTAGGAGAAGCAGTCACAACATTCACAATAATGCAAGTTTTGAGAAAAATTAATGAACATAACTAACTCCCTTAGCTGCTGCTACAAGTGCTAATTGCAATCGGTGAGCAAGACAACGGATATAATATGCATAAGGACAATCCTTCAAAAACAATGCTTGTAATCCATTCCATTCACCACGCATATTACTAGCTCCATCATACCCCTGACCTCTAAGATTATGAATATTAAGATTATGACGAGAAAGAACTGATGAAATTTCTTTTTTCAATGTCAGAGAAGAAGTATCAGAAACATGAACAAGATCAAAAAATCTTTCTTGAACATAACCATGTTTATCCACAAATCTCAAGACCACAGCCATTTGTTCTCGTTTAGACTCATCTTTAGCTTCATCAATAATTAGGCAAAATTTAGAATCACAATTTTCTCTCGAATTGCTACATGCACTTTTCTACCAAAAATATACAAAATATCTTTTTGAACACTAGGAGATATATACTGAGCATTTCTCGGAGCATTTCCAAGGACAACATTAGCAACATTTTGATTATAAGAAGCTAAAAGCTCAACCAACTCAATAAAATTTCCCCTATTCAAGGATTGAAGACTTTCATCATTGCCTCTAAATGCACATGCTTGAAATGTAAGCCATCGAATTGCATCAATGGAAGTCTTTAACCGTAAATGGTTATTTGCAATAAGTTCAGCACTTTGCTTATGAAAAACTTTATCTATATGATGAGATTGAGCCATTAAATCATCACAACATTTCATAATTATATTATGTGGAGAATTAGGACCATCACCTTCATGACATAGAAATGCACAATTTTCCTCATCATTTACTTTGTTCCAATTTCTAAATCCTAACTCTGTAAATGCATTCTTTCCATCATTGTGATCACCATAATTTTTATTAAACAAGTAACATGGCAAGCAATAAGCATCATCTTTTTCTAGTGAATATTCTGACCAACTTGGAAACTTTTTAAACTAAGAAGATTGAAAATGCCGACGATGATTATCTTTACTAGAAGCTAGATATTTAATATTTGTTGGTTGATATGGTCCAGCTTTTATATAAGCTCTACGAACCTTATCACATTGATTAACATGATATTTCCAAATTGGACATAGCTTTCCTGGATCTTTTTCTAGTAAGGAGATATCAATTTCGTCTTTTTCAATTCTTGGCACTTTAGATTTTTGTTGTTCATCATTAATCAATTGTGTATTTAAAGCACGAATGGAGGACTCACGGACTTGAACTTCAAGATTATGTGTAGCTTTCCTCTTAAAAAGTGCATCTATTTTAGATTGCTTTCCCATTATTGAAGTATCTTATTTTTTCTTATTCTCCTATATTATCATATATGATAATATAAAACTAATATTAACAACTTAAATATGCATAGAAGAGCAAAGGCAAAACATTAAATTAACTAAAACTAAATAAATTAACATAATATTAAAGAAATAAAAAATAAAAAGGCATAATGAAAAGAGGTCTTGCCTTTTTTTTTGTTACATGGCCAATTGTCACAAATCCTAGTCGGTGATGGTGACTCGGTGAGATAAATAATCAATTGAAAGTTTGAAACAAATCCCATTTTGAGTTGGTGCCTTGGTGGGTCATACTCACATAGCCAAATAATTTTTATAATTTTATTGTCCATAGCCTGATAGCCCCATAGTTGCCTTTTTCTGGTTACACACTTGCACGGTCATACCTTTTTTCATGCTGCAAAACTCAAAACAGAAGACAATAATATTAAGTCATATTATATATATATAAATCATTATATCCCTTGAAGGGGACTAAGGGGCAGACTTGCTCTTTCACTGCTTTGTCGTATATCATAACTAGTGGGTGAGCTATGAGAACAGAGTTAGCATCAGTCACAGAAAGTTAAAAATTGGAAAGTCTCTTTTTTTAGTTTTAAAATATTTTTTTATAGTTATAAGACTTTAATTACTTACTATTAATAAGAATCTGTTTGTCAAAGCCCACATAAAAATAAAATTGATGGGCCTCACTTATTTTTTAAGCCTTTTAACAAAATAAATCTTTAATATTAACACTTGTCATTAGATAAACTTTATTATCCACATTATAAATATCTAATATTTTTTTTATAGAAATTATAGGTATCTATTTTTTTATTTTTTTGGGGGGGCCATGGCCCATGCACATCCCCTTCCATCCGTCCTTGTGTCCTTGTAAATTTAACATTTTGAACTCAATCTCATTTTTTTTTTGTTTTAGTTGATTAACTTCTTTTAAATTCTTAATTTCTTGTTGAAGATCTATTAAAGTGATTACTTCTTTTTGCGGTTTTTTAAACCTATCTAATACTTCTTTCATAATGATCTTTTGAACTCCATCCTTTTGTTTATCCTTATTTTCTAAGAATTATTTTATCTGTTAAATAAATTCTTGCTTAACTAGAGATTCTTCCATCTTTAATATGTCTATTAATGATGAAACTTGACTTCTTGTGATTACATTAATAGTTTTGACACATTTTGAATAATCACATAATTTTGGTCCTAATCCTGTATAATCTTTTTCTTTTTCTTCACTTTCAGATTCAGAGTAAGTTTCCTTTATTTGATTTATAAACTCTTCATTATGTGAACTATACTCATCTTCTGTCAACAATTCTAATTCATTTATTAGTATGTTGATCAGATTCCTTTTAAAATCTTCATTTATGTTTAAATTGTTGATCTTTTGTTTAACTTTATAGTTTTTTTTATAATGTCCTACTCTTTCACATTTGTAACACTCTATGTTTCATTTTGACCTAGAAGATTTATGTTTTGATTTCGTTGATGAACAAGGTTGACTTATGGATTCTTGCTTTTGATGTTTTTTATAGCATTTTCTTGACTTTTTTTTTTTATCTTTTGGCAACATATTCCTCTTACTTAGATTTTCTTTTGTTAGGGACTTTGACTCCTTTATCTCTCATTGTTGACAAAATGATCCTAATACTTTTCTTGCATTTCTAGTTTCAGTCTTGAACTTATGTTGGAGTTTTAAATCTAAGCAGATTTGGAGACCTGTTTCTCTTATGTAATTTGATATTTGACTAAAAGTTATTTGGCTATATGGATTATTTCTACCATTTTGCCTTTCAATATTGATCTTAACTTTTTCTGCAAATAGCTTTGGAGGTCTAGCGATAAATCGCTCTTTCCAGTAGTCTGTAGAAACATTATTTACTAAGAAGAGTTTTGATAAGAACATATCATTATACCATCAATAATTAGTCATAGATGGACAATATATATTAACAATTTGATCTACTATTATTTGCTAGAACTTCAAGGGTTCACCTATGAAGTGTTTTGTTATAGTGTATAAAAGTATTGTTATAACATCTTTTACAGCTAATCCATTTTGATAAATTTTTATTACATTTATTATTCCACTTTGTTTGACTTGGGGTAGTACATTATCCTACCAATCCTTAAGCTGCCTTAAAACCAATTATTAATAATGATGCAACCTTTTTATCGGAATTTCCTCTTCCGTTAAAGGTTGTTGCAGCCATTATTATTTGTTGAACAATATATAGGATATGTTGTTCACTTGCACCATCTATATTCTACTCTACTATTGATTCACTAGAGTAAGAATTTTCTGCATTGTGCATTGTTTCTTCAAATTGATCATCTAGATATGATGGTCTTGGATAATAATTACTTATTTTTGGAAGAGGGGTGATGCGAATTAAAATTTACAAACCAAAGTACAGGTTGTTTCAAGTAATAAATTCTCGGGAGTCCGATGTCGATCCACAGGGAATTGATGAAGAAAAATTCTTTGACGTAAGGTAAATATTTTGTCACAACAATAAAAGTGATAAAACTTGATCACAAATAAAAAGGATTTACTTGGGTTAGGAGATCCACTATTGGAAAGTAAAATAAAGATAAAATTAATTCTTTTTATGACTCAATTAGAATCCATGCATAATGGAGGTTCCAATCAGATAATACAACATTCAAAGTTCATTTAAAATTATATACGTAATTATATTATGGTTCCTTTAATTATTTATTAATACTACCACTTATAAATGGGCTCAAGTATTCATTGTGTCAACCTCTTGTCTACAATGAATCAAGATCTTCACTTTACAATGAGGGTTTCTAAATTGATTGGAAACAAAATACAACACGTATAATGACCACTTGATAATATATCATTTAAGCACAAGAAAAAATTAATCTAACCTTATTTCATTACCAAGAGCTTCACCCATTCTCCCAAGTAAAATGAAAACTAGTTATTCATAGACAAGAAGAAAGAAAGAGAGAAGAAGAAGAAGAAGAACATAACTTCAATTTAGAATAAAAGAAAATTATAATAAGATAAACAAATAACACAATAACATGATCTTGATAACTAATACCAAGATTCTTTAAATGATCAGCCAAGGCTCCTTTTTATAGAGGATTAGGGATACAAAATGACAAGGGGGCTGATTCATGAGTAAGTGGATGACTAGAAAATGAGTGAAAAATGCCAAATGACTTTTGATGAGTGAAAAATTATTGAGATTCTTTATCTCCAAAATCATTTAGTTATGAAGTCATTGAATATGTTAGAGAATTGAAAATTGGTCTCCATGAAAGTTGTAGGCCTGGATCTTAGCTTTGAAATGCCATTAGTTTGAGCCCAAAATCATTCCTACAACTCAAGATATGGTCTAATTACTGCACACTACTCAGGCCCAATTACAACTTCTCTGTTCTGACTTATAAGCCCAATATGACCTCTAAGAAATCTGAATTGAGTCTTGTATTCTTCATAAAAATTGTAGATATGGGTCTTAACTTGTAGATGCTAAAATTTCAGCCCAATTAAGTTCTTACAGCCTGATTTATGCTCTGATTACTGTACACTATTCAAGTTCTAATCACAAAACCCGTATTCTGACTTCCAAATCCAATTAGTTCCACTAGATGTCCGATTTTCACCTAGAGCTCTCATGAAAGTTGTAGAGCTCTCTCTTATCTTTCCTACAAGGTAAGATACATAATTATTAGACATTTAGATCTCAAAATATGGTCAAAATATAAAAATAGTGTAAGACATAAATATTGCTGAAAAAATTAATTAAGTCCAATTTGAGTCCAAACTTACAGAATATAATCAAATTTAATCAATTAAGTATATGGAGAGTGTAAATGACTAAAAATGAGGATTTATTAATGTATAAAATATGTGATTATCAAATTCTCCCACACTTAACTTTTTGCACTTCTAGGCAAAACACATAAGACCAAAACTAAGGAATAAGGAAAAACAACACACACTCAAAAGCTAAAAATTCTAAAAGACTCAATTTCTAATAATATTTAAGAATGAAGAGCAACCAATCATTCAAGGGATCAAAATATTTATGAGGTAATGTTTCTTCACATCTCAAACCAACAAGCAAGGAAATTTCAATTGAAAAGCATGAGTTAAGAATGATAGATCTTCACAAAATTCACTCTCAATCCCTCAAGTGTTTAAAAGGTAGGTATTTCACTCAATTTAACTCATGAAAATTGCACTACCATAAGTTTGCTTATCTTCTACTTCTCCACTACTCAAAACACATGCACACATAAATCATGAGGACTTTATTCAAGGTTATAATGGGGTCAAGGTAAAGGAGAAAGTAATATGAATATGACAAGTTAAATACCAAAGAGAATAAAAGAACATGAAAACTGAGTTCAATTAACAAGTATAAAAGTTTATCCCAACTCCACCTAATACAAATTTCTTTTACATATTCTTTTCATTTCCTTTATTGCCTTGTTGGCCCTTATTTACACATTTTTTTAATTTTTTAATTTTTTTTTGAAGAACATAATATATACATTTTTTAAGGAAATATTTTTTTTAACCATTTTGCACATACACTCCCACACTTGTTCAAGAACTCATCCAATGACAAAGCTAATGTTCTCTTATTCCCTAAGGTCGGGTAAGAATATGATTTTTTATTTAAGACACATAATGAGTTCGAAACAAAGAATGATCAAATAAGCTCAAACAGGTTAAGCAAGGAGAAATAGGCCATTTCCAATGCTTTACGTTGGCAAGAATCAGAGAATTTTCAAGAAGTCATAAGAGTGTTTGATATCATATTGAGACAATATGCTGTTGAGCAAGGCTGCCAATTTGTGCACTAGTCATTCTTAGCTATTTGGTTAAAGTAGCTATTTTAAGAAAAATGTCTCAATCATATTTATGTATGCATATGAAAATGTAGTCTAAAAAAGAATCAAAGCAAGTTCTAGAGTAACAATTCCATGAGTGAAATTCACATAAGAAATAAGAGAATGATACAAATGTTCAATCCATTCATTAATAGGCTCAAAATCTCACAAGACATAATTCTATCATTCTCAGTCCACCAATTCAACATCCATAACCAAGCATGTGATTTTTAAGAAAGAAGACAATTTACTCAATCATGCAAAGTTCCCTGAATTTGAATTGCTACTTCCATACAAACTAGTTATCTACCCAATTACTCCTTACTCTGCCACCAATTTTGATGTGTCTCAAGAGTAAATAATTTACTCCTTACTCTGTCATCCCTAATTACTTTTGTTGTTAATAAATTATTGATAAACATATAAACACAATAAACATATTAATAAACACACTTCATAATTTTTTTTACAACCATCCTTCCCCCCAACCAGATCACAACATTGTCCTCAATGTTAAAACATAGATAGGTAAATGATAGAAGATATTACTTGTTAATGTAATTACTGAAAAGAAAAATCTTACACAAATTTAAATAGAAACAAAGTACAATAAATAAAACCAAAGATAAAAGAAAGTTATAGATGAAGTGTCAGATCACATTCTTGTTCCTTGCTATTGCTTTCTAACCAATCTATATGAGCTATAATTGGTTCAAGTTCATAAACAAAAGTTTATAATTTATCAATTAATTCATAAACAGTAAAAGCAGAGATAAGGAGCCATCTTGCCGAAGGTGTGAGAAAGTTCTGTTCCACAACATGGTCAACAAAAGATAACAAATTATCAAAGAAATTATTAATATTCAACAAACCTATGAGTTTATGGTGGATGTTTAGTTAGGCCCAAGAGATAATTTGGAAAAGTTCTTCCAAAGTACCAAAACCATCTGATAAAACAATGAATGCATCAGAATTTTCAAGCATTGTTCTCATTCGTCCATGCATAGGTAATACTTGAAGTTCCAGCCCAATTATCTTTTTAGTGATGTTTTTTCGAGTTAAAGGTTCAGGAATGACACCTAGAACTTGACCACCTCTTATATGTGCAGAAAATGACAAAGCCCCCATTAACCCAATGTTACCTCCCCCATATACTACACGAATGTCCCTCGTAGCAAGTGTTCTACTAACAATTCTTGTTGCGTTTACAAACTCTAAACCCTTCCCATAACTTGTCTCACAAAATACACAGATACTGGTAAATTTACGAACTGAAGAAGAAATTCCCTCTATTTCTACACTCACACTCTCTTTGAATGATTATGAGTTGCAGGAAAGTGAAGAAAATGAAGTGTTTAAATAGAAAAAAGAATAGAAAAAGTAATAATAGCTCCTGTATAGATAGGTTGACTGTTGTCAGAAAAGTTTGAATTTAAGAAACTTTTTTTTATATTTTATATTTTATATTTTTATATTTTTTATTTTTTTAGACTTCAAGAAAACCATCAGGGTAAAGAAGTCTAGAAACCCTTGAAGGACCCCGCTCAAAGGATCGTCTATCCAAAATCAAAATACAACAAAAACATACAAAGATAAAATAATAATAACAAATGATGACATACATTTATGTACAGGTTTCATGACATATCTTTATGTTGCGCGTCATGAGTGCAGTAGCCTTCATAATTTTACCGCCCCTTGAAAGTGACATCGAATTCCTTTAAGAAATTTCAGACTTAAGGCACTCCTCCCGCTTGTGGGATATCCCAGCTTATGCATCGTCCCTCTAGTTAAAGAAAGAAAATCTGAATACGACAACCAGTGACCACAGCTAGTGGAGTTACGCTCAGGAACCCAATAAATCAATACCAGGAATTGAGCTCAGAGGCATTGTCATGCGAGAATGCAAACACGGGACGTTTCTATCTGTCCATCAGTAAGCAGAGCCTATGGTTAAAACCTGAGAATGCACGTGCAGCTTTCTACAGAGCATGACACACGAACCTTATTTACGGACCGATGTGTGAAGGTCTACCCATGTCAATGACGGGACGAGTATTTACCTGGGACTCATAATCTAATTAAAGACCAAGTATAACCGAAGTTTCCCCTTTTTTATTGTTCTTTTCTTTTTTTTTCTTTTTATTATTTTCTTTTTATTTTCTTCTTTTTTTTTTACTTCTTTTTTTGAAGATATACAAGATAATATATACATATTGTTGTGATTGTGGCTTACATTTTCCTCTGGTTTTACGTCCAGTAATGACTTAAATGCCTTCTATGAGTCGAGGATAAGCTTCCCATCCAATTTTCTTATAAATTAGCAAACAGAGTCTTTTTAAGTCAGATTCCCAAGACTGTAATACTCCTGCTCTTCCCTGAAGAGATTCCACAAACTAAGAAGTTCACGCTGCATATATCCACAAGAATGCGTCTTAAGAGTCAATAAGATATTATCTAATGACTCCTTACTCAGTCGATTCTTAATGAAGAATATTTTATTTTCTCTGTTTGTGGAAACTATTCTCAAGGAACGACATCGCGTGTTACAATTCCATCGCGTACACTTCTAACAAACTTTCATTTTTTTTTCTCTTCTCCTTTTTTACTACGAACTTTTACCAAGACCCGACATGTATGGGACAAATGAATCTGAAGATTCACTAGCTAAATGAACCTTTGCTTCGATTATCCACCGTATATCTTCTGGGATGCCCATATGCATTAATAGTCTCAGTCTTTCACACCTAGCTTTGTAGATTTTTGTTAGAGCATCTTGAGGGAGAGAAGGAAAATGATTTCTTAAATTCAAAAGAATAACATCTATTTTAAAAGGAGAAGGAATCAGTTATTATGAAAAATTAAAAAATAAACCGACTTGAGAGTCACGGAGTACCGTTATCCACCACTTAACAGAAAACACAAAGAACTGCAAAAAGAAAGTAACAAAATTAAAATAAATTCTACTCATAACATAGATTAGAAAGGGAGATGAATTCTACCTCAACAACTTGATTTTCCAGAAATAGTTTGAGTCTTTGTTCATTGACCTTAAATACATTACCATTCCTAGGATTCTCAATGTTTATGGCCCCATAAGGATACACATGTTTGACAATAAAATGGTCAGTTCACCTAGATCTCAATTTTTCAGGGAATAGGTGAAGACGAGAATTATAAAGTAGAACTTTTTGACCAATTTCAAAAGATTTTCTCAAAATTGATTTGTCATGAAAAGCTTTTGTTCTAGCTTTATAAATTTTTGAGTTTTCATATGCATCATTTCTCAATTCCTCAAGTTCATTCAATTGCAATTTGCGTAACTTGGAAGCATCATCAAGATTTGAGTTGAAAGCTTTAATGACCTAAAATGTTTTATGCTCTAGTTCTACAAGCAAGTGATAAGGTTTTCTATAGACTAACCGATAGGGTGACATGCCTAAAGATGTTTTGAAAGCAGTACGGTAAGCCCAAAGTGCATCGTTTAATCTTAAAGACCAATCTTTACGATTTAGGTTAACCATTTTTTCCAAAATTTGTTTAATCTCCCTATTTTCTAATTCTACTTGTCCACTTGTCTGAGGGTGATAAGGGGTGGCAATTTTGTGTGTGATGCCATATTTTTTTTATCAAAGATTCAAATATTTTATTACAAAAATATTTTCTCTCATCACTGATGATAACTTGAGGGATTCCAAATCGACTCAAAACATTTTCTTTTAAAAATTTCAGAACAGTTTTGTGATCATTGTGTCGACATGGAATCGCCTCAATTTATTTTGAGACATAATCAACTGCAACCAAAATATACACAAATCCAAATGATGATGGAAATGGACCCATGAAATCAATTCCCCAACAATCAAAAATTTCAATGACAATGATAGGGTTCAGAGGCATCATGTCTCGTTTAGAAATGGGCCCTAATTTCTGATAATTTTCACAACTTTTGCAAAAAGTATAGATGTCCTTAAATAAAGTGGGCCAATAAAATCCATATTATAAGATTTTCGTAGCTATTTTCTTTGAAGAAAAATGACCTCTACATGCTTCTGAATGATAAAATTTAATGACACTACCTACCTCACTGTCGGGTACATATCTCCAAAAGATTTGATCAGGACAATATTTGAACAAATATGAGTCATCTCAATAGAAAATTTTCACCTCAATCAAAAACTTTTTTTTTATCTTGGTGCGTCCATTGAGGCGGCATCTTACCTGTTACAAGAAAATTGATAATGTTAGTAAACCAGGGCATGGAATTGACAAAAAAATAAAAATTCATGGGAAAAAGAATCATTGATAGGTGTGCTATCAAAAGATGAGCTTGTTGTAAGTCTGGACAAATGATCTGCAACAATATTTTCGGCTCCATTCTTGTCTTTTATTGTGATGTTGAATTCTTGAAGGAATACGATCCACCGTATCAACGTAGGTTTGACATCCAGCTTAGACATTAAATATCTAACTGTAGCATGATCAATGAAAACAATAGTGGAAGAACTAATTAAATAATCTCAAATTTTGTCCAATGCAAAAATTACAGCAAGTAATTCTTTTTCAGTAGTGGTGTAATTCATTTGCACACTATTCAAAGTTCGACTTACGTAATAAATTACATGAGATTTACCTTCCTTTCTCTGTCCTAAAATAGTACCAACAGCAAAATCACTAGCATCACACATTAACTCAAAAGGCAAAGACCAGTCAGGGGATTGCATGATAGGAGCAAATGTCAAAAGACTGATTAATTTTTCAAAAGATTTTTGACAATCTTGAGTCCAATCAAATGGTGCATTTTTTATTGGAAGATTACATAATGGTCTAGATATGACACTAAAGTCATTAATGAATTTTTTGCAAAATCATACATGTCCTAAAAAGGAACGAACTTCTCTGACTATTTTTGGGGAAGGCAAATGAGCAATTAATTCAACTTTGACCTTATTAACTTCAATTCCTTTAGAAGATATCACATGACCTAACACTATTATTGAGGTAACTGATAAGCCTATATTTTATAACATTTAATTGAACAAATGATGGTGATTTGCTTGTAATTATGAAATAATTTTAAATGAATCCTTATCATTATCTTCGTTTTGTAGATCTAAAAAAATTTAATGCATTTGGAGAGAAAGCAGGTGAAGATGTCGTGTTTTCAAGGCAAAAGTGGAGAAAGCTAAGACAATTCTCTACTACTTTCATGAAGACCTCAAAGGCCCAATCACACGTTTGGATAACTCAAATTGGAGTTGAAGCAAGAACTAGGGTGCTAATCTTGATAGCTTGACCTTCGTATATTGTTCATGACATATCTTAAGGTACAAGTTGTCAAATGAGCTAAAATTTTGATGGTTGATAGTTAAGATCCAAATCTACAACTTTCATGTTGAACACTTTTCCAGATTTGGAGGTCTAATGGGTCATATTGGGCTTGGAAGTCAGATTACAAGGCCTGCGTCAAAATACAGGGCCTAGAAGTACACGGCCATGTGAGAATACACGTCCTAGGTCGTGTACACCTCTGACTTTGCATTGAAATAGTGAAATTTTGCCCCCTAACTCAGTGTCATACACGGCCTAGGCCGTGTATGCATTCACGGCCGTGTATTTGTGCCAGAAACTCAATTATTGAAACTTCTGCGTGAAGTTTATGTTGAGGGCCTATATATTGACACTCTTGGCACGTTTTTAAGAGGTTTCTGACCTAGGAGAGTAGCTGTAACTCCTTGGAGAAGGAGAAGGGAGTCTTGGATCAAAGATTAGAGTCTCGGGTTCGAGCAATCGGAGATCCATCATCCTCAATCCTCAGAAACTCGTTTGCTATTTAGTTTTTCTTCTGCACTTTGTTTTTTATGTTGTTCTTTCTCAGTTTTTCTTGTGATTTCCTTCTAGCTATGTCTAAAAATATGTGTGGTTAAACTCATAGCTAGGGCTATGGGGGATCTTGTGTTCTTAATTATTTGGATCTGATTTCTAGATTGATTATGGTAATTTCTTTGTGGGTTTACTTTATTATTTGCATTCTTGTCATAAATTGATCACTTGTGACATTTATTAATTCATTGTTTGACCGGTGACCATCCGCACTCAATGAGTGGATCTATATGGTAAGCTTGGGATTATACTGGTGAATGACCAAATATCAATTTCTCCTACCAATGGAATTGACAGGTTGAAAGTTCATATCTTGAAATTAGAACTTAATGCATTCTTGATTAATTTAACTAAATGACCAAATAGGTGGATTAATTTAAGAATAGAATATTGTTTCATCCTTGACCATTGGGATTCAATAGCTTATAAGATAATATTGGCAAAAGAATTACCTGTATCATAATTGAAAGAAGATCCGAATAATGAGATTCAAGTGAACCTTGCGCCCTAGCATCTTTCTATCTTTGTTTATCTTTTCTTTATTTAATTGTTCTTTTTATTTTCTCCATTAGTTTTCTGTTTTAAATTTGAATCTTGCATACACTTCCGATAGTCTAAATAGCATAAGAGTTTTACAACTTTAATAATTATCACTTATTCCTCGTGGGATCGATAACTTGGACTCCAAAGTCCTATATTACTTGGCGATAGAGTGTACTTGCTCTTAGTGTATATTTTGCACACACCAAGTTTTTGGCGCCATTGGGAATAAGTTTGGTAATATTAGAGGCGTAAAATTCTAGTTAATTTAGACGAAACTTTTATTTTAATTTATTTTATCTGTTTTTATTATTGTGTTTTGCTTTTGTTTATCTTTATTTGCTTTTATTTTTATTTAACCTTATTTGTATTTATTTTCTTATTTTGTATATTTTTGTTTTGTTTTTATTGTCATTTTTTTTTATTTTATCTTTCTTTTCTTTTATTTTTGTTTATTTTTTTTTGTTCATGTATTTTTAATTAATTTTTCACTGCAATTTTCACTTGTTCATTTTTCTTGTTTATGTTCACTCGCTCTCAATTTCCTGATTTGACATTTGATCCAGAAATTGAGAAAACAGCTCGCAGGTTAAGAAAGCAAACTCAAATTTCAGCTGTGACAGAAGATGTAAATAGAATGGAAGGACCAGTAATTGAAAGGAATCATGACGAAATAGCTAACCCAGCAGAGCGAACCATGCTTGAGTACTCTATGCCCACTGCTGAAGGGTATGGAGGAAGTATTATAAGACCAGCTGTGGCGGCTAACAATTTTGAGATCAAACCCGCATTGATCTCCATGATTCAGAATTCTGTACAGTTTGGTGGATTACCTTCAGATGATCTAAATCAGCATTTGGCTAGATTCTTGCAGTTGTGTGACACTATCAAGTACAATGGAGTGACAGATGATGCAATCAGATTGTGACTCTTTCTTTTCTCTCTTAGAGACAGGGCGAGTCAACGGTTAACGTCACTTTCAAAGGGTTCCATCACTACATGGGATCAATTGACACAACAGTTTCTGGCTAAGTATTTTCCTCCTTCTAAATCTACTGAGTTAAGAAATGATATATCTTCTTTTGTGCAGTTTGAAATGGATACTCTTTATGAAGCTTGGGAGCGCTTTCAAGAGTTATTGAGGAGATGTCCATACCATGGATTTCCCGTGTGGCAGCAGGTCCAGACTTTTTATAACGGTTTATCTTCTATAAACTGTTCCCTCATTGATGCTGCTGCGGGAGGTACTATATGGAGGAAAACACCTACTGAAAGCCAAGTATTGATTGAAGAAATGGCGCTGAACAGTTATCAATGGCAAAATGAGCGCCAAATTCTTAAGAAACCAGTAGGAGTGCATGCTGTGGACGCTTCTACTACCATTCTGAATCAATTGGAAGCTTTGACAAAGAAGGTGGAAACCTTGATGGTAACAAGTAGTGCAGCCCCACCAACTATTTGTGACACATGTGGAGGACAGGGTCATACAAGTTCAAACTGTCAAGTTGGTAGTCCCTTTGCCCCAGAACCTGAAGCAACAAATTTTGTTGGAAATTCTAACCGGCAGCAGTACAATCCTTATGCCAACACCTACAATCCTGGTTGGATGGACCACCCCAATTTCAAATGGGGAAATCAACAAAGCTATCAACAGAATCAACAGAGAACCCCACAACCACCTCCAGGTTTTCTAGCACCCGCAGAGAAGTCAAGCTTTGAAAATCTTGTAATAAAGTATATGCAAAATTCAGAAGCTAGAATGAAGACTATGGAGACTCAAATAAGTCAGTTGACCACTCTGATGTCAGAAAGAGCACCAGGGACATTGCCTAGCACTACTGAGACTAATCCTAGGGAACAGGCCCATGTAATTTTCCTGAGAAGTGGTAAGGAACTTGGGGAGTCTCTGCAGAAGAAAGAAATGTCAGAGCCTAGAGATACTCTTATTTAGTCAGTGCAAGAAGATGAGAAGGTAACTGACGATGTCCTTATTGAAGATGTCAACCAAGAGAGAGAGGTTGAGAAGAAAGCACCAAAGTGGCAGAGAGTGAAAAAGGATCGTGAGCAGAGTGCAGTTTATGAACCATCCCCATATGCCAAGATCCCATTCCCTCAGAGGCTCAAGAGCAATCAGCCAAATCAGTAATTTGCCAAATTCTTGGAGATATTCAAGAAATTACAAATTAATATTCCGTTCATTGAAGCCATATCTCAAATGCCCAAGTATGCGAAGTTTCTGAAGGAAATACTTACAAAGAAACGTAAGCTTGAGGAATTTAAGACTGTATGTCTTACTGAGGAGTGTTCTGCCATTCTTTTGAAGAAGTTACCTCCAAAATTGAAAGATCCAGGGAGTTTTACTATTCCTTGCACTATTGGTAACTCTTATTTTGATAAGGCATTATGTGATTTGGGTGCTAGTATTAATTTGATGTCTTTTTCTGTGTTTAAGAAATTGGGAATGCAGGAACCGAAGCCCACCAACATTTCACTACAGTTGGCTGATAGATCCTTCACTTACCCGTGTGGTGTGGTGGAGGATGTTTTAGTGAAGGTGGATAAATTCATTTTCCCAGTTGATTTTGTGGTGCTAGATATAGAAGAGGATGCTGATATTCCTCTTATTCTTGGAAGACCCTTTTTGGCCACTTCTGGAGCTGTGATTGATGTACCTCGGGGTGAGTTCATCTTGAGAGTGGATGGAGATTATGTGACCATCAATGTCTTTAGGGAGGCTAAATCTTCCCCAATGTCAAATCTCCATGCCCCGATTAATTTTGTTCAAGTTAAGAAGCAGGAAATCTTAGCTATCAAGGACCCCCCGCCATCATACAGTGTTGATGTTGATCTGTTGGAAAGTCGAGCTACTGAGATAGATAAGGGTCCTCCTCATATCCATGCTTCTTCACAGATTGGTCCTTCATCTGTTGATCGAGTGCAACCACCATGGCCTAGTGGAGTCAAGGCGCAATTGGGACAGTCAAACTCTTTTCCAGTTCAGAATTCTGTTGGAAGCAGTCCCAAGGCCATTGTTAAAGGGAGCAAGAACTGTTTTGCAAAGAAGAAGATGTCCTCCTATTTCTCTTGCTTTAAGCCACCTTGATTCTTCTGAAAAGGCAATGTCGAGCTAATGACGTTAAACAAGCGCTTCACAGGAGGCAACCTGTGTTTCTTCCTTATTGTCTGTTCTTTTAGTTATTTTTGTTATCTTTGTTTTAAAGTTACAATTTGAAGATAATTTCCATAAATCGAGAAGATAAAAATTTAATTCATTTCGAATGGATGAGTAAAGAGTCATACTCTTGAGGCGCATTCATGTGAACTTGTGCATCATGAACTTCTTATTTGTGGAAACTTTTCAGGGGTGAACATAAGTATTACAGTCTTGGGAATCTGACTTTAAAAGACCTTAGTTTGTGTTTCTACTCATGTGTTCTATGATTTTTTAGATTCTGTTGTAGCTCTGACTGTTACGTTGTTTTTCTGCCTGCCATATCTCATGCCTCATCAGGTTGTATTGCTCTTTTCTTTACTCTTTATTTATCTCTCTTTCACATTGAGGACAATGTTAATATTAAGTGTGGGGGAGTGGTACTGTACTTGGTAATGTACTCTGAAAAAAAAAATTTACACAACTGATGAACACTTGAGTATTGCTGATAGTTAAGCTAGAATTGTGTGTTAATCGCTTGATTTACTCTGAGCTGATAGAAATATGTTTGAAAGGGGAATATGTTAATTATGAAATTATTTTGTGTGAAGTAATCTTATTCAATTGAGAAAAGTGAAATTTAGCATCTTTGAGTCATGCCTATTTGTTTCTGTTTTCTTTATCAACTTAATCAGAAAGTGAGTTTTGAGCTTTAATGATTGGATTTTTCATAAATAAAGTCCTATTTTCCTTTTGGAGTGAATTTTCTTTTGATTGATATGTGCTAGAACTTGCTTTGATATCTTGTTGAAATTTTAATGATTCATATACATGCTTGAATATGATTGAGGCAATTAGGTTTTATTCTTTCTTGACTTTCAGAGTTGTATTGATAAAAATAACCCTTAGTTGTCTCATTTGAGCCTGAATTTGATTTCCTTGAATATCCAATTGAATAACCAGGTTGAATTCTTTGGAGCATCTGAAGTGTTGATATAAAAAAAAAAGTCTTAGAAATTATGTTTTATTCTCAAGGGTATTAAAAAAAAGGGAAAAGAAAAAGGAAAAGAATTATTAGTGAAGAATAATGAGAATATTGGGTTGAAATTGAGGATTGATGAAATGTTTGTGCATTATGCTCTATTTATCTTTTCAGCCTGATTCTACTTCGTATTGATTAATCCATGAATATTTTTTCCCCTTATTTATCTTTTTCCTACCCTGCATTATTACCCTTGGCCATGTTATAACCAGAAAAAGTCTTCTTGATTCTTGCTATGTATATGAACTTGAAAGTGGAGATGAGATTGATAGGCAAACTTATGGTTTAACATTTTTCATGAGAAATTTGAGTGATCTCTTTGTCCTTAAACACTTGAGAGATAGAAAGTTGAGTGATCTCATATGCTTGGTAAAGAAAACAGTTGCAAGCTAGGCTAAAGCATCTTATTGTTTAAAATTGGTGAATGATCTTGATTGATTGGATTTGATTACTGATCTTGAACTTTGGAATTCCCCTTGATTTATGTTTCTGGATGCTAAGATTGATCTTATTGTTGACCCCTATTCTTTGCTTGAGGACAAGCAAATGCTCAAGTGTTAGGGAGTTGATAAGCCTATATTTTATAACATTTAATTGAACAAATGATGGTGATTTGCTTGTAATTATGAAATAATTTTAAATGAATCCTTATCATTATCTTCGTTTTGCAGATCTAAAGATTTAATGCATTTGGAGAGAAAGTAGGTGAAGATGTCGTGTTTTCAAGGCAAAAGTGGAGAAAGTTAAGATAATTTTCTACTACTTTCATGAAGACCTCAAAGGCCCAATCACACGTTTGGATAACTCAAATTGGAGTTGAAGCAAGAACTAGGGTGCTGATCGTGATAGCTTGACCTTTGTGTACTGTTCATGACATATCTCAAGGTACAAGTTGTCAAATGAGCTAAAATTTTGATGGTTGATAGTTAAGATCCAAATCTACAATTTTCATGTTGAACACTTTTCCAGATTTGGAGGTCTAATAGGTCATATTAGGCTTGGAAGTCAGATTACAGGGTCTACATCAAAATACAGGGCCTGCGTCAAAATACAGGGCCTAGAAGTACACGGCCGTGTGAGAATACACGGCCGTGTACGCCTCTGACTTTGCATTGAAATAGTGAAATTTTGCCCCCTAACTCAGTGTCATACACGGCCTAGGCCGTGTATGCATACACGGCCGTGTATTTGTGCCAGAAACTCAATTATTGAAACTTCTGCGTGAAGTTTGTGTTGGGGGCCTATATATTGACACTCTTGGCACGTTTTTAAGAAGGTTCTAACCTAGGAGAGCAGCTGTAACTCCTTGGAGAAGGAGAAGGGAGTCTTGGATCAAAGATTGGAGTCTCGGGTTCGAGCAATCGGAGATCCATCATCCTCAATCCTCAGAAACTCGTTTGCTATTTAGTTTTTCTTCTGCACTTTGTTTTTTATGTTGTTCTTTCTCAGTTTTTCTTGTGATTTCCTTCTAGCTATGTCTAAAAATATGTGTGGTTAAACTCATAACTAGGGCTATGGGGGATCTTGTGTTCTTAATTATTTGGATCTGATTTCTCGATTGATTAAGGTAATTTCTTTGCGGATTTACTTTATTATTTACATTCTTGTCATAAATTGATCACTTGTGACATTTATTAATTCATTGTTTGACCGGTGACCATCCACACTCAATGAGTGGATCTATATGGTAAGCTTGGGATTATATTGGTGAATGACCAAACATCAATTTCTCCTACCAATGGAATTGACAGGTTGTTAGTTCATATCTTGAAATTGGAACTTAATGCATTCTTGATTAATTCAACTAAATGACCAAATAGGTGGATTAATTTAAGAATAGAATATTATTTCATCCATGACCATTGAGATTCAATAGCTTATAAGATAATATTGGCAAAAGAATTACCTGTATCATAATTGAAAGAAGATCCGAATAATGAGATTCAAGTGAACCTTGCGCCCTAGCATTTTTCTATCTTTGTTTATCTTTTCTTTATTTAATTGTTCTTTTTATTTTCTCCATTAGTTTTCTGTTTTAAATTTGGATCTTGCGTACACTTCCGATAGTCTAAATGACATAAGAGTTTTACAACTTTAGTAATTATCACTTATTCCTCGTGGGATCGATAAATTGGACTCCAAAGTCCTATATTACTTGGTGATAGAGTGCACTTGCTCTTAGTGTATATTTTGCACGCACCAGTAACCATGTAATGACATTTTTTCCAATTTAATACAAAACTTTTTTTTCGCATCTTTTAAGAACTTTTTCTAAATTATCAAGACAACTTTTAAAAGAATTTCTAAAAACTGTTAGGTCATCCATGAAAACCTTTAAATAATGTTCAATCATGTCACTGAAAATACTTAACATGCATCTTTGAAAAGTTACTAGAGCATTACAAAGATCAAAAGGCATTCTTCTATATGCAAAAGTGTCAAAGGGGCAAGTAAAAGTAGTCTTTTCTTGATCCTCTGATGCAATTGATATTTAATTATACCCAGAATAACCATCAAGAAAATAATAGTAGGGATGTCCTACTACTCTTTCCAAAATTTGATCAAGAAATGGCAAGGAGAAATGATATTTCCTAGTGGCTGCATTCAATTTTCTAAAACCAATACACATACGCCAACTAGATGGGACTCGGGTAGGTATTAATTCACCTTTTTCATTTTTAACCACTGTTATTCTAGATTTCTTAGGCACAACTTGTGTAGGGCTTACCCACTGGCTATCAAAGATAGGGTATATAATTCTAACATCAAGTAATTTAAGAACTTCAGCTCTAACTACCTCTTTTATGTGTGGATTTAATCTTATTTGAGATTATTGAGATGTTTTAGTATTATCCTCTAAATGTATTCTATGTGTACAAATTAATGGATTAATGCCTTTTATGTCCTTTAATGTCCATCCAATTGTACTTTTATGCATTTTAAGTACTTCTGTTAACATACCTTTTTGTTCTTTGGTCAGGGATGAGGAAATTACCACTGGAAAACTTTGTTCTTCTCCTAAAAATGTGTACTTCAACCCAGCAGGTAATGACTTTAGTTCCAGTGTGGGTATTTCTTCATGGGTATCATCATTCATGGGTTTTAGCTCTTCAAATCTCAGCTTCCATCCTTTGTATTCTATTACCTGTGTACAGTTAAGTAAAGAGCATATTTCAGAAATATCATTATCTAATTATGTAGCTGAATCAAATGAAATAATTAAACAAATTTCTAATGGGTTAGAAGAACTCCTGGTTTGAAGATAATCATCTATAATGACCTCAATCCCTTTAACTTCTTCCTTTTCATCATAGACTTCTTGTGGTTGCTTGCACATGTTAAAAACATTAAGCTCCAGTGTCATATTTCTAAATGTTAGCTTTACCACTCCATTTCTACAATTTATCAAAGCATTAGATGTTGCTAAAAATGGGTGACCTAAAATAACAGGAATTGACTTGCTACTATTTTCCATAGGTTCAGTTTCCAAGATAATAAAATCCACAGGATATATGGATTTATCAACTTGAACCAACACATCTTCCACTATTCCTTTTGAAATTTTAATTGATCTATTAGCAAGTAGAAGAGTTACAGAAGTTAGTTTTAACTCACCTAGGTTGAGTTGCTGATAAACTGAAAATGAAAGCAAATTAACACTAGCACCAAGATCAAGTAAAGCTCGTTCAATTTTATGTTCTCCAATAATGCATGAAACTGTAGGACAACCAGGGTCTTTATATTTCAACGCATTATTGTTCTGAATAATAGAGCTTACCTGTTCAGTCAAAAATGTATTTTTTTGCACATTATGTTTCCTTTTAACATTGCACAAGTCCTTCAAAAATTTGGCATAATAAGGAATCAGTTTGATAGCATCTAACAGAGGAATAATGACCTTCACTTGTTTAAGAATTTTAAAAATGTCACTGTTATGATTAACTTTACATGAATTGTTTAATGCTTGAGGATATGGAGGTGAAGGCGAGGGTTTGGTCTCCGTTTGGCCGGGTGACTTATCAACTCATTTCTTATCTTTGAGACTTGACTCATCATTTTTCTCACAAGGTTTAGGAATTTATTTTTCAATAACTTTTTCACTCCTAAGAGCTATCACTGACTTGACTTAATCTATTTGTTGGCTTTCTGAACTACCCTCATTTAGGTTGTACTGACCCTTGGGATTTGGTTGAGGTTGAGAGGGAAATTTTCCTTTCTCATGAATGGTGAGTACAGAAGAAAGTTTAGCAAGAGTTTCATTTATGTCAATCATGGCTTGAGTGTTTTGGTTATTAATGACCTCTTACTTTTCCATGAATGCATGCAATGTTCCCTCAATATTTTTCCTATATAGTGGGACATAAGATGCATATCCTTGAGAATTTTGAGAGTCCTGTTGTGCCTGAGGAGGTGGTGGTTGCATAAATTGTGCCTAATTATTAGTCCTTTAACTGAAGTTTTGGTGATTTCTCCATCTCGGATTGTATGTATCTGAAAAAGAAGAAGTGAATGGCTTTTTAAAATTGTTCATTGCATTTACTTGCTCATGCACAACTTCTTTAAAAATAAGAATTTTCAAACATTCATTTGTTGAGTGTCCTAATTCATCACAAATGCCACAAATTTCTTCATTTTGCACATATTTGATTTCTTTTACTTTCCCTGATTTTATGACTTCAACCTTTCTAGCCAAACTAGCAAACCTAGCATTCAGATCTTCTTCTTGATTAAGATGATATTTTCCTTTACTAGCATTTGTAAGGTTATATCTAATTGAATTTCAGAAGGATTGTATCATGCCAAGTTGAGAATTTTTAGCCAAATGGTCTAAATAATCTAAAGCTTCTTCAAGTTCTTTATCAAGAAACTCACCATTACACATTGTTTCCACAAATTGTTTAGTTTCAGGTGTTAACCCTTCATAAAAGAAGCTTACAGTACGTCATTTTTCAAAACCATAATGTAGGCAAGAATTTAACAAATCTTTAAAACGTTCCCAACTTTGAAAATATACTTCATTTGAATTTTGGAAAAAAATTTGGATTTGTCTTTTTAAAGTATTGGTTTTATGTGTTGAAAAAAATTTCTTTAAAAACTCACCTTGCATTTCTTGTCATGTGCCAATTGATCTTGGTTTTAAAGCGTTAAGCCAAGTTTTTGCTTTATCTTTCAAAGAAAAAGAAAATAATTTAAGCTTAACAATATCTTCAATGCAAGTTTGGTTATTAAAAGCGGTACATGCTTCTTCAAATTGTTTTAGATGTAAATATGGGCTTTCAGATTCTAAACCATGGAAATTATTAAGTAATGGAATCATACCTAGCTTGAATCTAAAATTGTTAGCATTGAGTGGAAAGATAAAACATGATGGACTAAAATTTTGAGATGATTGCAAATACTCACGCATGAATCGCAATGGTTGATTTTCATGTTTATCATGCACACTTTCATTTTCAGTCATTGTGTTTAATGTGTGTGATTATGATTCAGACAAATCAATATGTAAAATGCCAAGATTAATTTTAACCAAACGACCATGATTTAAATCACGATACCAATTAAGCATAAATAAGTAACTTAAAATATAAAATAAAATATACAAGCTGACGGTATAAACCATCCATTAAATATTAACAAAGATATGGTATAAACCAGCCACCAAATATATATTAACATGTACTAAATAAATATTAACAAATGTGTGGTATAAATCAACCACCAAATAAGTTAATAAGCATATAAATTAAAAAGTTAAAAGTAGGTAAAGTAAAAGTTAGATAGTGATAAAGTAAAAAGTTAGATAGTTAGTAAGAGAGTTAGATAGTTAGTAAGTAAGAAAATTAAAAAGTTAGTAAGTTAGAAAGTAAGAAATAAAATACGAGAAAGTAAAATACAAAAATAAAGTACAAAAAATAAAGTACAAAAAATAAACTGTAGAAAGTAAATTTAAAATATGAAAGCGGATAGAAGGCAGAGCCCCACCAGAGCCAACGAAGGAGGAAGAAGAGAAGAGTCAAGATTGAGATATTATTATTAGAACATAAAGTAAAAACCAGAGAACCAGCAAGCCATTTTTTTTTCTTTGAGAGAGAAGAGAAGAAGAAAAATTATTTAATTAATAATTAAAGATTACAAAGGGAGAAAGGAGAGTTTTTCTCACTAAATTAGTATGTTAGTATGTACAAAGAAAAAAAATTAAAAGAGTAGAATATATATATGTTGCAAAATTTGGCAAATACACCAAATCGACAAAAGTAATAAAGAGTGAGTAGAGTATCGTCCCACGAGGATTAAGTTATTAATTACTAAATTCACTGAAAATAACACTATTTAAGCTAACAAAAAGAGAGTTAGTAAAAATAATAAAAAGAAAGAATAAACAAAAATAACAAAAGTCAAATTTAATTAATTGGGTTGAGTTAGAAAATAATGATATGAAAAGGTTAGGGGTCAAATTTCACTTGAACTTTTTAAATACATATTCAAAAATTAGTTTAATCAAGTCTTATTCCAATGATTCATGGTTAATTCTCAAAATTAATCAATATCCAATCCCTTGATATATTAATCCTCGTACACTGTTTAGAATTAACTAATCTCTTAGTCTAATCCCAAATAGAAATGCATTATCAAGAACAAAGGAATTAAAAGAAAGACCACATAACCCACAACGTCTATTCCTAGCGATTACAAAAATTATGGTGTTTATCACAAGTTCTAGGTTCATGCAAATTTTTCCAAATCATACATAAACTCAAAAATCATTCCCAAATTGGCCAGATTTAGAAAAACATTAAGAAAAGTGATAAACACATAAATCATGAAATAGAAATATTGATTAAACCTATAAAAAAATTTACATCATCCAAGAACAAGATCCATCATCACCCTAACGAAAAAGGGTTTAGTTACACATGGAAAAAGAAGAACACAAAGGGAAGAATATGACAAACTCCATTGTAGAAAAGTGGAAAGGTTGAAGAAAATCCCTAATCTTCAAGCCTAATTGCCCCCTCACCACATTAGGGTTTGTGCCTCTTGACAACTGTTGCCTTTTGTCCAAGTGTATAAGAGGGTGTAAAAAGTCTAAAAAGATGAAGAGTATGTTAAATTTGGCAAGACTTTATTTTTTATAAGAAATTCACGCTGCTATTATGGGTTCAGCGCTCAAGCGCTATCTTTCAACGCTTAGGCGCTAACCCACCAATCAGAAAACCCATCTGTGCACAATGCGCACTCAAGCGGCAATGGCCCAGTGCTCAAGCGCTGGGCTTCTGAATTAATTTTCTTCTTTTTTTCTACTTCTTTAAATACCCATTCTTCTCCATTGCAATTACCTAAAAAAATATAATAAGAACACAATTAAAAAACTAAAAATATAATGAAATTTGAGAACAAAACTACATTAAAAATGTTAAAAAGAGGATGAAAACCCAAGATTTTGAACCATAAAAATATAAATTTTTGCAGGTTCATCACTCCCCAAAACTTAAGCTTTTGTTTGTCCTCAAGTAAAAGAAAATCAAAATAAAACAAACTAAAACTCAAAATAGACTCAAACATGACAATACCAGGTAGTGAATATCATACATATCCTAAAAAACTGCTTCATAATCTAACTTCAAAGTGTCACACATGAACAATCCAATTATCACATCGTCTCTCACATGTAACTCTTATGCAAAAATGACTTCTCAAAAACATGAATAAAAGACACAATATCTTCATAAAGTACAAACCTAGATAGATTCATAAAACTGCAAGTGCACATCAAACCCACATCCATAAGGTTATTTTTCATCTCTCTCTCCACTAATGTAAACAACACACAACCAAGGATCAAAAGAGACTTTACAAAGCTTGTAATGAAAGGCCAACGGTATGAGTTAAGAAAAAGTGGTAGGAAAATAAAAACAAAAGTTGAGATACAAAATTATGCAAATTTCAAAATTTAAGTTTCAAAATATAAGACAAGTGCAAATGGAGCAAAAGAATCAACACAACATTCATTTTTTTTCTTTTTTTTTCAACAATTTCCTCCCCCAATCTTGGAAGTTGGAAGATTAGCATTGATCAGTATTGAGCAGTAATTTTTGAAAGAGGAGGACCTTTCTCCTTTTTATCCACAATCTTGGAAGTGGGAAGATCAGCATTGATTGATGATGAAGGACTCTTACAAGCCAAATCCTGTAGAGGCTTATCTTGAATGCATTTGACAGGGGCATAAAGATCTGATGTCGGTGCAGATTTATCAAAAACATTAATAATCACCTGATCACCATCCACCCTCAAAATAAGCTCTCCTCTAGGTACATCAATCAACGCTCCTGAAGTAATCAAGAACGGTCTTCCAAGAATCAGAGGAATATCAGCATCCTCATCCATATCCAAAATCACAAAATTAGCTGGGAAAATAAATTTGTCAACCTTCACTAGCAAATCTTCCACTATACCATATGGATGTTTAATTGACCGGTCAACTAGTTAAAGAGACATTGTAGTTGGCTTCACTTTATCAATCCCAAGCTTACGGAGAATTGACAATGACATTAAATTGATGCTAGCCCCTAAATCACATAGAGCTTTCTCAATAGTCAACTCACCAATAGTGCACGGAATAGTGAAACTACCTGGATCTTTCAAATTAGGGGCAGTTTCCTCTGAATTATAACACTGCACTATTCAGTAAGTGTCACAGTCTTATCTTCATTGAGCTTCCTCTTCTTCAAGAGCAAATATTTCATGAATCTAGCATATGAGGGCATCTGCTCAAGTGCTTCAGCAAAGGGAATATTTATCTGTAGCTTCTTGAAGACATCCAAGAACTTGAAAAACTACTTTTCTTGATTCTCCTTCTTTAACCTTTGAGGAAACGGGAGTCTAGCATACAATGAAGGATCAACTATTTTCTGCTCACGTTTGTTCTTCTTCTTTTGCCATTTTGGTTGCTCCTCTTTAACTTCTTCATTACAGCACTCTTCAGTTGAGACATCCGCAACAGGAACATCAATTTTTTCAACTTCTTTAACTTGCCCTTCCAAAGTCTTGCCACTTCTTAGTGTAATTGCATGACATTGCTCCTTTGGATTGACGATAGTATCACTTGGGAATGCGCCTGGAGGTCTCTCTTGAGGCTGTTTCACTATCTGTCCTACTTGATTCTCTAAATTTTTAATAGCAGCTCCTTGATTCTGAAAATTTGCCTTTGTTTCCTCCATAAAAGCAGAAGTCTGTTGCACAAAAGTAGATGTTTGTAAAGAGAGTTTCTCAAGTGTAATCTCAATAGGAGAATTCTTCTCTGGTTGAAGATTCAATGGCACTGTTTGATTGCTCCAAGAAAAATTGGGATGATTCCTCCACCTTGGATTATATGTATTTAAAAATGGAACACCTTGAGGTCTAGAAGGATTACCCATATAATTTACCTTCTCTTGAGAACTGAAACCAGAATTGCTTGCCTCACATCCACCATTAGCATGATTACCTCCACAGAAATCACAAATTAACACTTGGTAGTTCACAGAATTTACTTGTATACTCTCAACTCTTTTGGTGAGGTTAGCTAACTACTGAGAAATACTTTTGTTTTGAGCAAGTAAAGCATCGAGAGTACCAAGCTCCATAACTCCTTGTCTGACGACTGCTCTCCCACTATGCAACTGATATTCATTGGTCGCCATGGTCTCAAACAAATCCTGAGCCTCTTTAAGAGTTTTGGTATTTAAAGATTCACCTGCAGATGCATCTACCATAGCCCTGGTAGGATGATTTAAACCATTATAGAAAATTTGCACCTGCTGCCAAACCTCAAATGCATGGTGAGGACATCTCCTTAGTAAATCCTTGAATCTCTCTAATGCTTCATATAACGACTCTTCTTGATTTTGAGTGAAACAAGTTATTTCACCCCTCATCTTCACAAACACTGATGGAGGAAAGTATCGAGTCAAAAATTTGCCAACCAGATCCTCTCAAGTAGAGATGCTCCCTTGTGGCTGGGCTTGTAACCAGCTCTTTGCTTTGTCTCTGAGAGAAAATGGGAACAGACGTAATCTAATGGCATCATCAGTAACGCCATTATACTTAATAGTATCGTAGAGCCGCAAGAAATTAGCAATGTGCAAATTTGGATCTTCTGCTTGACCTCCCCCAAACTGATTATGTTGCACCAGCTGTAGAAGTGCTGGTTTAATTTCAAAATTATTGACCTGAATAGTAGGACGCACAATACTGGTAGAAATATTCTCAACAGATGGGGTAGTATAGTCAGTCAATGTACGTCTTCGCTCTATAGTTACAACAATTTCTATCATCTTTGCTTCTGTTTCTTCAAGTTTCTTCCTTTCTCAAGCTGTTTTCCTATTTGCTCTAGTTGTTCTTTCTATCTCTGAATCAAAAAGCAATTCTTCTGACTCTAGAGAACCTTGCATAAATAAACAAATAAGCAAACTAAAGTGAAGTAAGGAAGGAAATTAAAAATAAAAATAAAAATAAATGACTAATAAAAATAAACCAAGAAAACAAAAATAAAAAGAAACAAATTAAAAGAAAATTAAATGAAGAAAAATAAAATTAAAAAAATTAAACAAAGAAAAAAATGCTCAAATTAGTGTCTTTTCAATTGATGCGAAATTTGGTAAGTGCACCAAATCGACAAAAGTAATAAAGAGTGAATAGAGTATTATCCCATGAGGATTAAGTTATTAATTACTAAATTCACTGAAAATAACACTATTTAAGCTAACAAAAAAGAGAGTTAGTAAAAAAAATAAAAAGAAAGAATAAATAAAAATAATAAAAGTCAAATTTAATTAATTGGGTTGAGTTAGAAAACAATGATATAAAAAGGTTAGGGGTCAAATTTCACTTAAATTTTTTTAATGCATATTCAAAAATTGATTTAATCAAGTCCTATTCCAATGATTCATGGTCAATTCCCAAAATTAATCAATATCCAATCCCTTGATATATTAATCCTCTTACACTATTTAGAATTAATTAATCCCTTAGTCTAATCTCAAATAGAAATGCATTATCAAGAACAAATGAATTAAAAGAAAGATCACATAACCTACAACGTCTATTCCTAGCGATTGCAGAAATTATGGTGTTTATCACAAGTTCTAGGTTCATGCAAATTTTTTTAAATCATACATAAACCCAAAAATCATTCCCAAATTAGTTAGATTTAGAAAAGCATTAAGAAAAGAAATAAATACATAAATTATGAAATAGAAACATTGATTAAACCCATAAAATAATTTACATCATCCTAGAATAAGATCCATCATCACCTTAACGAAAAAGGGTTTGGTTACACATAGAAAAAGAAGAACACAAGGGGAAGAATATGATAAACTCTATTGTAGAAAGATGGAAAAGTTGAAGAAAATTCCTAATCTTCAAGCCTAATTATGCCCACACCACATTAGGGTTTGTGCCTCTTGACGACTACTACATTCTGTCCAAGTGTATAAGAGTGTGTAAAAAGTCTAAAAAGATGAAAAGTGTGTTGAATTTGACAAGACTTTCTTTTTTATAAGAAATTCACGCTGCTATTATGCGTTCAGCACTCAGGCGCTCATCTTTCAGCGCTTAGGCGCTGGCCCACTAATCAGGAAACCCATCTGCGCGCAACGCACGCTCAAGCAGTTAAGCGCTGGGCTTGTGAATTAATTTTCTTCTTTTTTTTCTGCTTCTTTAAATGCCCATTCTTCTTTATGTGCAATTACCTACAAAAAAATACATAAATACACATAATAAGAACACAATTAAAAAACTAAAAATATAATGAAATTTGAGAACAAAACTAAATTAAAAATATTAAAAGAGGATGAAAACTCAAGATTTTGAACCGTAAAAATATAAATTTTTGCGGGTTCATCAATATATATATATATACAAGATCCACAGGGATAAAAAATATAAATATAAATATATATATACAAAATATTTACACAATAAATTTGTTCATCAAATCAAGTCCCCAGCAATGGCGCCAAAAACTTGATGCGAATTAAAAATTACAATCCCAAGTGCAGGTTATTTCAAGTAATAAATTCTCGGGAGTCCGAGGTCGATCCACAGGGAATTGATGAAGAAAAATTCTTTGACATAAGGTAAATATTTTGTCACAATAATAAAAGTGATAAAATTTGATCACAAATAAAAAAGATTTACTTGGGTTAGGAGATCACCTCTTAGAAAGTAAAATAAGGACAAGATTAATTTTTTTTATAACTCAATTAGAATTCATGCATAATGGAGGTTCTAATCGAAAAATACAACATTCAAAGTTCATTTAAAATTATATACGTAGTTATATTATGGTTCCTTTAATTATTTATTAACACCACAACTTATAAATGGGCTCAAGCATTCATTGTGTCAACCTCTTGTCTACAATGAATCAAGGTCTCCACTTTATAAAGAAGGTTTCTAAATTGATTGGAAACATAATATAACATGTATAATGACCACTTGATAATATATCATTTAAGCACAATAAAGAAATTAATATAATATTATTTTATTACCAAGAGCTTCACCCATTCACCTAAGTAAAATGAAAACTAGTTACTCATAGATAAGAAGAAAGAAAGAGAACATAACTTCAATTTAGAACAAAAGAAAATTACAACAAGATAAACAAATAACACAATAGCATGATCTTGATAACTAACACCAAGATTCTTCAAATGATCATCCAAGGCTCCCTTTTATAGAGGATTAGGGATACAAAATGACAAGAAGGATAATTCTTGAGTGAGTGGATGATTGGAAAATTAGTGGAAAATGCCAAATGACTTTTGATGAGTGAAAAATTATTGAGATTCTTTGTCTCCGAAATCATTCAGTTCTGAAGTCATTGAATTCGTCAAAGAATTGAAAAATAGTATTCATGAAAGTTGTAGGCCTGGATCTTAGCTTTCAAATGCCGTTGATTTGGGCCCAAAATCATTCCTACAACTCAAGATATGGTCTGATTACTACACACTATTCAGGCCCAACTACAACTTCTCTGTTCTGACTTGTAAGCCCAATATGACCTCTAAGAAATCCTAATTGAGTTTTATGTTCTTCATGAAAGTTGTAGATATGGGTCTTAATTTACAGATGCTAAAATTTCAGGCCAATTAAGTTCTTACAACCCGAATTATACTGTGATTACTGTACACTGTTCAGGTTCCAATCACAAAACTTGTATTCTAACTTCCAAGCCCAATTAGTTTCACTAGATGCCCGATTTTCACCTAAAGCTCTCATGAAAGTTATAGAGCTCTCTCTTATCTTTCCTACAAGGTAAGATACATAATTATTAGACATCTAGAACTCAAAATATGGCTAAAATAAAGAAACAGTGTAAGACATAAATATTACTGAAAAAATCAATTAAGTTCATTTTAAGTCCAAACTTACAGAACATAGTCAAACTTAATCAATTAAGTACATGAAGAGTGTAAATGACTAAAAATGAAGTTTTCTTAATGTATAAAATATATGATTATCAAGGGGTAAATCCTCTTCTCAACTTATTAACAGTTAAATTTTGTATACTTAACAATTCATTTTCTAAGTCTTCTATTTTTGATAGAGTTTGGATCTTTAGTTCAAATATTGATCCTAAGGACATTTTTCTATTTCTTTTTAATTTCTTCATAAAGCTTTTAGATTTTGATCCTAAATTTATTTCTTTTAGGTTTGATTCTGAAATATTTATGATCTTATATATAGATCTTTTTGGATCTAAATTTTTATTGATGTTTTAGTGGAGTTATTTTTTCTTTTTCTTCAATTTGACATTCTATTCTTTCTAGCTGATAAGGCATATTGTGGAGCATTTGATTAAAGTATTAACTTGTTGAACTTTATAAATATCACTTTTTCTACCAATTGGGCTAATGATTTTGTTATAGTTTTGAATGGGGATGCATCCCCTTCTATTCTTTCCTTTGACCTTTACTGTTTTTAAAGGAGGATATTTTATTGTAATTATCTTTTCTTTATTCGTTTTCCAAGTAGTAGTTGTTTTAGTGTTTTCTAAAACTTCTATAGGTTTCAAATAAGGATCTTTTATGTTGTTTCCTTGACAATACATTTTAAACCAAGTAAAGAAATATATGTTGATATCTTTTTCTTCTAGAAAAGAATTAAATTCATTTCTATAATTAACTATTTGTTCTTTACTAATATTTTCAAAATACTAATCCCTTTTTTCTTTATTATAAGGAGCTTCAAAATCTTCTCTTATCTATTTTTTTTTCTATTTCAAATGGTTGATCTCTTGTTATGACATTTATTACTTGAGATTTGGTTGGGGAATACTCTAAGGAGTCAGATTTTTGAGTTTCTTGATAGATGAGTTATGGAACATTTGGCTCAAAGTTTACCCCAATTAGATTTATGTTGATCGAATACCCATATACTAAATGTCTAAATGAGATTGGTATGATAGGTGTTGATCTAAGAATTGAAGATCTGGATCTAAGTATACCTATCATAATACTTTCACCATCTTGGAGTACTATTGATCTAACTTTTATACGTTGAATGGGTTGAGGGGGTATAGCTTTTGGAAATACCTAGTCTTTTAGCATTTTGGCTAGAACTTTCTCATGAGTTAACCTTTTTGGGGTTAAAATTAATGATCTTTGAAGATTAGCTTCCATGAATATCGTTTCATGCCTTGGTGATTGTCTTAAGGTCTTGATGTTTTGATCTTTAGTTAACACTTTATAATGAATTCTGTAAATTATTGACATACGATCACACCTTTGTGAAAGATATCGTCTAGTATCTTAACATTTAATTCTAGTAATTTTTTGGTCATAGGACTGTTAAGCTATAGTGTATAGTTTGGATAACACATTTAATGATTGGCATATTGGATAGTACCCCATATTCCACGGAAAGGCAAGCCTTTCTGTCGCAGCCAACAATCCGCCTCGGTGCGAGTCAGTATAGCCATGGATCACCGGAGCTCTACTTGCTGCGAACTGGTCAAGATGGTCACGAACCACAATGCCAATTTCCAGAATACATGCACGTGTATTTTAAACTAATTCGGCTTGAATTCATTTTAATTGGATGTACATAGACTCAACGTTTATATTCAAATTTCATCACATTTTTTATTAACCGAAGTCAATTTTTTGGTTTTTTGGATAATTTGGACTCAAGATTTGATAACGCAAGTACAAAACACATATTTTAATCAAATACCGCAAATTCTTCCTAAGGTTGTGTTTGGATAAAGTATTTTGAAATTTTAAGGTATTTAAAATTCTAAGAATTTTAATTACATCAATTTAATTCCTTTCATTTGTAAAATATTTTGTTTGGATAAAGTAATTAAATTCCCTTGAATTTTAAATACCTTGTTTGGATAAAGCAATTTAATTCTAGACTTTTGTAAAATTTATTTTTAAGATATTTTTGTAAAATTGAGATTTCAATATAAAATTTTACAAAACAAAATAAATATCATACAACATTTTTTTATAAAATTTATTAAGCTTTGATTAAATTTTAATTTTTTGGTTTGATTTTAAAAAATGCTAACTTTGCTCTTACTTTTCTCATTCGCGTCCTATATAAATATACTAAACGCAAACATTCACTGTACTTGTCCTCAGCCTATACCATTTTTATTTTTAAAAAATTAAAAAATCTGCATAAAATGAAAAGATTAATATACTATTTTTTTTATAGATAATCTATAAGTACAACTTATACCATTAAGAGTGCAAACTTATGCCTTATCAATAAAAATAAAATAATACGATTTAAGCTACATTGAAAACAAGTCAACGTTCAATGGGCATATGAACCCAATATTATGTAAATGCCTAACAAACATCTCAAATATATGAACCCAACATCATATGCATATGTAATTAAACAAAGTAATATAAACTCTTAACATGTTTTCAACTTGGCATCAAGACATAAAAGCCAAGATGTAATCCTTCTTCTTCTCTAATGGAAGAGCTTTCACAACCACTAGTTGACTTGGATTTTCTGTCAACCAATTAATAGCTTTCAACCAATGTGGGTTATCAAGATCAGGTATTTTATCTAGCTCGTTCATCACTTCTTTAACATCTTTCTCCTCACTCTTCTTTGTAGCTGCTTGCACAAATTCTTTCAACGACTCAGCCACTTCTCTCATTGAAGCAACTATCCCATCTTTTTCTCCACTTTTTCTTCGGGATTGCATGGAAGTAGACGATGAAGATTGTCCTCTTTTCTTTGTTGCAGAGCTTGGTTCTTCTAAATCAATATTAACACTATCACCTTCATCCTCTTCATTTGCTTCTTTACTCATGACATCATCTGCATCAAGTGCAGTCTCCGCTCCAATTCCGGTGGCCCTATCTTTGGCACATAGGTCTACAATGTCATCCCAATTTGGAATCACCTTAAACCGGAATCGTTTAGCCTCTTTGTGTGACTTGAAAGCAAAAGGAAACATGTTAATAATAGTACAAAAAAATGATTTGAATTTAATAATAATAACATTAAAAAAACCCTTTACCTTGATATACTCATTCCATGCATTTTCATTTTCAACCGAAATCATGTATTTCGTGCCATCCCAATCGAATCCACTTTGGCTAAGAATGTCACTAACAATGCCATACCATGTTCTCCAAAGCTTAATACGGTTCTTGACATTCTCTCCAACAAGCTGGACTTTGAAACGAGTAGATAATTCTTGAGCTGCAGTGTTGTATGTCACTGTTTTCCAAGCTCTATCACTCTTGTTGCCCAAATTCCTTTGATCTCTAAGTACATCAGCCAGTATGCGTTCCATCTCCAAATTCCATACGAAGTAACTTCTCGTATCTTCTTTCTTGTCCTCAATGTTACTTTCTGTCATCTTTCTTTTTCCTTTTGTTTTGCCTTTTCCTTTAGATGACTCCATAATAGTTACAAAACCAGAAAATGCACAACGACCACAACCATAACATAATTATGAATTTGAATATGGAACACAATTTACGATATGCAAAGCAAAGCAACCATAGGCAGACATAAGATTGACTTATTATCAAAAGAGTAATAGTATGTTGTATGTATTATCAAAAGAAAAAAAATGAGCATCATGCCTCCAAAACACAAGTGGAAAACATGAAAACAAGGTCCTTGACAAAGAAGCTGTATCTTTCAGTGTATACTAATACTAGTACAAAGAAGAGATTAATAACAGAAAATCACATAGACAGTCAATACAAAAGATAAGTGTGAACACTTCCAAAAATTACACTAACGACCTTCTCCTAGCCTAGATTTTAAACAGACATGAATTAGAGTCGTGGACCAGCCAAACAGCTGCCAGAAAGATTAGAAGGATTCATTTCAGAGCATACACAGATGTTGCATGAGATCAAATATCCTACACAGGAGACACTCCAAAAGAAAAATGGACCCTCTGTCATGCAGCAGAACAACAGTGGCTGTGACCTAGTGTAGGCAACTGAAACAAGACGGCTTATGTGCTTGTCCAACCTCAAACAAGAAAGAAAACCCGAAGATATGTCAAGCAAAATTTTGTGTTAATGGCACATGTAAAAAGAAAAACCACATCATTACCATGAGTATGACTGGGAAGTCAAAAGTTATGAAGATTAAAAACTGGCAATTCAAAAAAAAAAAAATCCTAATTTTGGATTTTTAATCTTATGTTACAAACTGACCCTTGTTTGTATCAATTATCAATAAATGTGCATGATTAAGTATTAAGTATTAAATACAATTTTTAAAAAATTGATAGCATTAAACTGAGTCCATGAGGACTAAATTTATGTATACCATAAATTTGACTAAACTGCCTAATCCAACAACCAAACATACCATGTTCTTCCCATATAATGCAGGGACATTTCTGTATTCAGGTCAAGAGATTTTTCTTTTCAAATAAGACATCCATTCTAGCTTAGGTAAAATACAGGGTAGGGAAACTCCTTTCAAAAGGTAAATTTGGTAAATACAATGTATCTCTGCTTTGTAAGTAAAGTGAAGGGATAGGTTCACCTCACCAACAACTTAAGTCCTACATACATATAAGAAAGAAACTACTAGGGGTCAGAGTTGTGTTTGATATATTGAATAAAGTATCATTATTTTCAAGATATTACCATTTGGAATTTGGAGACAGTTTTGACGACGTAAAGCATCTCGCAATACTCGAGAGTCTTGCCGACCCTTCCCACCCGGATAACACATAAATAAACCTTAAATCTGGACCACAAGCTCCTAACACATTTGTGGAGATATCGCCCTTTCTATTACGATATTTAGGCCTATCTTCAGCAGTAATTGTTACTGGAATATGTGTCCCATCAAGTGCTCCAACACAATTCTAAAAACATTTAAAAATCATAAATAAGTTGTAATCACTGAAGATGTCTTATCAATAGGAAATTTAGCCTAACAATTGACAAAGTTACCTCAAACCATCTCCATTTGTTTGCCTCTGAGCCCTCTAGATTATAGTCATGAAACTTCAAAAATTCCTTGCTCACTTTCATTATAGCTCGTAGGACATTATTGAATTGCCTACTTATAGTTTCTTTGGATCTGCAATAACTAAATTGCACTACTCTGTACTTTAGGTTGTGAGCAAGGATATGTAAAAACATTGCCACAGCTTCAGTTGTAGGGACATTTTTTGTTCTTACTAATCCCCCTTTCTCTTGTAAAATTCTACAAAGTTTAAAAAATGCCTGTTTACTAACTCGTAGTTGTTCAATGCAATCTTTTTCTGTTCCCCTATACAGACGATTAAGGAAACTGCGCCTATCCAATTCCCAATTATGGGCTGGTTCCTTAACAAAATATTTCTCATGATACCAACGTATTACACCCATGAGCATAGCAATGACACTAACAACAATGATTTTTATTTTCTCCTCAAATTTTGTCTTCTCTTCTTCATTTCTTTTACGTTTTCTTGAAATAACTGAGGTACCGACTGCACTAGTATCCATTTCTTCACAATCCACAACATATAACACAACATTAATAACAATGGAGAATGAAGATTTTATGCAGGAAGCACATAAAGAAAATCTAACATATTTACATGATGAACATTATATTTAAGTATTCCTTAGTAGTTCAGCATTGTGCATGATGCAGGCAAGCTAATTTTACATGATGAAATTGCGTTTAAAAGGTACACAATGGCAGTGACTACTCTTATGCACTCTTCTTTACTAATTCAGCTTCACATTGCAATCTGCATCACACTCAAACACACCCCAATTATGGTATTAGTTGTGGTTGCTTTGCTAGTTCTGGATAATGATACATAAAAAAACCTACCTGATATAAAAGGGTGTGTGGCCGTGTTAGTTTGCTGGCACAAAGATGGGGATTCTTGAACAGCACAACAAGTCTATTGCACAGATCCCCTGTTTTGATTTTATGGGTTTAGTTGCAACTTGGACAAATTTTTGGTATCTGATCTACAAGAATCCCTACCTTTTTTTTTTTTACATTTTGAATATGATAGATTCGGTTGTAATAACAAGTTAACTAAGGTGAGTTATCAAATTTACACATTGCTAGAAATATATACATCAACTAGACTCTAGATAAATCAATAATAGCAGCTAACAACATTGAATAAATTCTTAAAACACATTATACCCAAATCTTAAAACACATTATACCAACATTGACAGCAGCTAAAAACATCAAAATTATAGTGAGAAAACTCAAATTAAATCATGATTATTCCACAGCAGGAAAACAAGCAAAAATAAAAAATAAAAAATTGAATAATAAAAAGGAATAATAGGAGGAGAAGAAAAGGGGAACAAGGGTTAGGGCATACGCCTTACCCACGGCGACGTGGTGGCAAGGTAGTGGCGCGAGCAGAGCGGCGGTGGCTCGATCTGAGCTCAAGCGGCGTGGTGGTGGCTCGATCTGAGTGCAGGCGGCGTGGGAAGAGAGAGAAAGGTGGTGGCTCGGGGCGAGCGGACGCCGAAACCAGAGCAGGCGGTGATCTGAGCACGACGGTGGTGGCGTGCGGCGAGAGAAAACGGAGAGAACGGAGACGAGAGAGAACGGAGAGAACGGGTGAAGTGCGCGGAGACGAGAGAGAAGGGAGAGAACCGGGTCACGGGGAAGCACAAATACGGAGGATTTTAAGAATTCGATATAATGAGAGGGTATTTAAAATCCTTTCTTTTTAAACTAATAAATTACCCCTTAAAATACTTAGAATTTTAAAAATAATTTAGTAAGATATCCAAACAAGTTATTTTATAAGAAATCATTTTAAATTCCTTATAAAAATACATTCCTTCTTTTAAATACTTCATCCAAACATACCCTAAGCTATTTCATTGGGCTTATTTAAAATGCTTTGACTTATGCTTGGACTTTGTCTAAAATAAAATAGTAAATACATATCAAATTAAATCCAATTAACTAAATTACATTTTTTCAGGAAAAAAAAAATCTTTAACTACAAATACTATCTGTTCTTTTTGTTTTGTTGGTGAATACAAATACTGATCTTTTAAGCAAACGATTGCATCGAAATTCAAATTAAAACATTAACTAAAACAACTATAATTTTTTTACATCATTTTTTTCTCACATCACTTTTTACACTACTCCTTATATCATTAATCATATCATTTTTTTTCTATTACTTTCTCTCACTTAATTATAACTATTAAATAATAGTGTAAAAAGTGATGTTTATTGAAAAATGATGTAAGAACATCATTTCTCTAATTTAAATGCTTGTGCATAACATGTGTGTACGTGTGTGCATGGATGTGTCTTGTCTCCGTGCCTATATTATGCGTGCATGCATTGTGTGATAGGCACGGTGAAAATGTCCATTGAGCATGTTTGTCTTTAAATTCTGAAAATTCAAACAACAGGGAATGTGGAAAATTACGTAGTTAGCTGATCTAAAATGTATACTTCCTTGTAACAATCTCGTATTACTTATAAGCTTATGAAACTAAGACGTTCAATAATTTATTTATTTTTATTAAATCTCTTCTTACACGCATCTATTAGTTTCATTTGAATCTCATTTGTTATTTGATACGGTGTAAAAGAAATATTATGAGATTTTTTTTTATCTTTTGCCAATTGCTTTTGCAATTTCAGATGAGTGATGATAATTAGTTAAAACTCTCTTTAAAGTGATGACTTCAAGATTTGAACATCTAATATTGTAAGAATTTTTTTTTTTTGGCCATGGGTAAGACTAAATTAGAGGATCTAAGATTTTTATTTTTTTTATATAGTTTATGACTGTCTCCATTTTGTTGAAGGGAATGACACAATTATTATTTTTTATTTACCATTTCTTTTTTAATGTAAGGAAACTAGAGTCCTAGGATAAGGTAAAGGATTTACTATGTAGAGTCAGTTAGCCTTACACAATTTCCTTACATGCATGGACGTGTATTATATATATATGAACGCTGAATTTATTAAGACTTAGCATCAGCTTACAAAGGGGTTCCTCAAACCAAGCACCAGTGTTACCTAGCTTAGCATGGTGGACAAGCGAATCTACTACCATATTACACTCTCTAAGAATTAAATTACCATCCACATTTAGAACGAGGAAGCATAAAGGAACACATCCTTGAGAATGCAACCATTGTATGATAGGTCCTCACCGCCCTCTTTGATATTGGCATAGACATTCCTAGCATCACCCTCTAATATGATTGGGTAGTACCACATATTCCACGAGAAGGCAAGCCCTTTTCTCACAGTCAACAATCCCCCTCGGTACGGGTCGATATAGCCATAGATCACCTGAGCTCTACTTGCTAAGAACTGGTCAAGATGGTCACGAACCACAATTCCAATTCGCAGAATACATGCACTTGTATTTTAAACTAATTCTACTTGAATTCACTTTAATTGGATGTACATAGACTCAACGTTTATATTCAAATTTCATCAAACTAAATTATAGCCATAGATCACCTGAGCTCTACTTGCTAAGAACTGGTCAAGATGGTCACGAACCACAATTCCAATTCGCAGAATACATGCATTAATATTTTAAACTAATTCGACTTGAATTCACTTTAATTGGATGTACATAGACTCAACGTTTATATTCAAATTTCATCACATTTTTTATTAACCGAAGTCAAGTTTTATTTTTTTTCTTTATAATTTGGATTCAAGATTTGATAACGCAAGTATAAAACACATATTTTAATCAAATGCCGCAAATTCTTCCTAAGTTTTTTCATTGGGCTTATTTAAAAATGCTTTGACTTTGTCTAAAATAAAATAGTAAATACACATCAAACTAAATCTAATAACTAAATTACATTAAAAAAATATTTAACTACAAATACTATCTGTTTTTTTTTCAATACAAATACTCACTTTTAACTTTTAAGCAAAAGATAAAATATAAAAAATTTCTTCCAACTATGAGTTATTCACAGAAAATGCCCTATACTTGAAAACTCAACAACATAATCCTTTGAATTAACTAAATTATATCATTATGCATGTGCCGAAAACTCTCTCATAAATAATTAATATGTACGGCTTAAAAAGTTCAATTAATCGTATGGATGAGTTTCAAAACACAAAGTTTTTTTACATGTGATCAATAATTGGAAGAAATTTTTTACATTTTGTCCTTTAGCAACGGATTGCATCGAAATTCAAATTAAAACATTGATTTTAATGGTTGTGCACGCATGGATACGTCATTGTAGAGGCGTGTCTGTGTGTCAAACATATATCCGTATTAGATATATAAGAATATTTATATAATACATGTGTTTTGTGTGTCAAAATATATTTGATTAAAAAAATTATATATTTTTAATTTAGACATGTTTCGAACACGCTTATACACGTCTCGGATACATTTGAATACGTTTCCGACACATTTAGACACGACTTGGATACGATCTATTAATATATATATTTTAAATAGTTTCCATGATTAACATTCAATTAGTAAGCCCGTAACCCACCTAAGTCTAATCACATAACTAATGTCCCAAGTTACTATTTTTACACATCAATATTTTAAGTTTTATCTTTTCATGTATCACTATTAGACTTTTAAGTTTTATCTTTCACACACCACTATTTTTATCAGCTCCTTCTACCTTTGCTCGTACCAAATCGTCTACTTCATCGTCACTGAAACTTGCTTCATACTAATATTCATCAAATTAAAACATTGATTTCAATGCTTGTGCACGCACAGACACGCCGTTGTAGAGGCGTGTCTGCGTGTCAAACACGTATCCGTGTCAGATATATAGGAACATTCGTATGACACATGTGTCTTGGGTGTCAGAATGTATCTGATTAAAAAAATTATTATTTTTTAATTTGGACATGTCTCGAACACGCTTAGACACGTCTCTTTTCGGACACGTTTGGACACGACTTGGATACGATCTATTAATATATATATTTTAAATAATTTTTATGATTAACATTCAATTAGTAAGTCCGTAACCCACCCAAGTCCAATCACATAACTAATGTCCCAAGTTACTATTTTCACACATTAGTATTTTAAGTTTTATCTTTTCATGCATCACTATTAGACTTTTAAGTTTTATCTTTCACACACCACTATTTTCATTTGCTCCTTCTACCTTTACTCGTACCAAATCGTCCACTTCGTCGTCACTGAAGCTTGCTTCATACTAATATTCTCTCTAATTAATTTTTTTTATACACATGTACTTATTCATGATTAGTTTTATTAAGAGAAGTTAGTTTAAGATATTTTTTAGAATATATGAATAGAAATTATGTTTTTATATTTTTAGAAGGACTTATTAAGTTACAAATATTAGTATATATATAACATATATTAAGATATTATAAATTTTTAAATTTATAAAAATGATATTAATAAATTATAAATATTTTACTTAAATTTTGTAATATATATATATATATATATATATATCGTATATCTATATCTTATAATTTTTAAATTTAATATATTTTTATATCATATTTATATTATATCTTCTATCCATATTCGTGTATGTGTTTCATTGTTTGTGCGTAACGTGTGTACGTGTGTGCATGGATGTGTGATGTGTCTTGCCTCGGCGCCTATATTTATTATGCGTGCGTGCATTGTGTAATAGCCACGGTGAAAATGTCTGTTAAGCATTTGTCTTTAAAAATTCTGAAAATTCAAACAACAGGGCACGTGGTACATTGTTAGCTCCCACCGCGCAAAAAAAAAAAAAAAGGAAGTTGCTTCTCCTTCAAGATTTTCGTGACGGATGGAACAAGTTGCAGGCTTGGCAATCAAGCAAGACTAACAATCCGGTGGCTCCCCGGTAGCCTGTAAACTCACCACCCTGTACACTGTTTGATGATGACGTCCAAATAAAACAATAATAACTCAATCAACTATGCTACACAAGTTCAATTGAAGAGCAGAGACAATAACTAACACTTCTAAATTATTCTCAGCACTCTCTTAACACCAAATTAAATTTTTAAAAAAAGATATGATAGTTTACTCATAAGCAAGCCCATACTCTTTATTTAAAATGCATTATAATGAGTATACATTTGAATTTTTAAATCAAGTATGCCTTTTTATTTATTTTAGTTTAATCCTTTGCTTTGTTGATTTCAAGATATTCATTCGCCACTTTTATTACAATTTTCTTACACTATTTTTTTAAGTAATAAAATAAGAAAAATACACTTTCTAATATATACACTCTCTCTTTCTTTTTATCAAAACAAAAAGTATAAATAAAGGTGAAAAAAAAGGTGAACATTCATTTTCCTTTTTGTATGCCCTGAAAAAAATATTAAAGAAGCAGCTGTTGTACACACTCTTTTTCCCCTATTTTTTTTTATCTAGAATTTCTATGGTATCTATCCTTTTTTCATAAGTTTGACATTATCAAGTATTTCATTGGTTATTAATTATTTTTAAGTATTTTTTTATGAATTTAACATTTAATATATATTTAACAGCTCACCTAAATACCAAATTCATTAAAGTACCATAAAAAGTCCCTTTATAGCCAAACAGATAGTTGACATATGACATTTTATATTTTTCAGTGCGTTATGACTTTGGATGACAAGAAGAAATGCCAAAATAGACAACACATCGAAATCTATCATAGACTTGAAGGACTTGTTGAAGCTCTTGAAGATTAGTAAAAAATCTCAGTAAATCACTTAAGGACTAGATGTAAATTACAAGGAGTGACTGAATTAGTATAAATCTTAGTGTTTACTTTTTTTCAACTCTATTTCTTTATATTTGTGTAATTTATTGCTAAATGCTCTCTTGAATACTTTGATCCTTGGTTGTTTTAGTGTGAAAAATTTTCATCCTCATCTATCTATTCAATTTTGGAAATCAATAGTTTCAACACAAATTGAGAAACAAGTATTTTTGAAAAATTTTGTGAAATTTTTTTTACAAACTCAATTCACCCCTTTCTTGAGTGTGAAACCACATGGTAACAAGTGGTAAAAGTCAACTCTTGTATAAAGAGCTTAACAACTTCAATAGAAGAGATAACTTCTTTAAATCCTTTTTCATCATATGGTGCTTCCATCAATAATTCTCCATTTTTCAATGGTGAGGGATATGCATATTGGAAGAAAAGCATGAATTTTTTTATTGAAACTATTGATTTAAATATTTGGGATGTTGTAAAAAATGGTCTCGACCCTTTGTCCCTACACATCTTGTTGATAGTGTAAAGGTTGAAAAACCAAGAAGTGATTAGACCAATGAGAATAAAGAAAAAGTGCAATATAATTTGAGAATTAAAAACATCATTACCACAACCTTAGAGTATAATGAATTCTTTAGAATTTCAAATTGTAAAGCAGTTCAAGAGATGTGTGATACTTTACAAGTTATTTATGAGAGCGCTAGTGAAGTGAAAAGGTCAAAAATCAACACTCTCACACATGAATATAAGTTTTTTAGAATGAATCACGATGAAAACATTCAAAAAATGCAAAAGAGATTTATTCATATTATTATCTATCTTGCTTCATTAAAAAAGACATTTCTTAATAAAGATCTTATTAACAAAGTAATGAGATGTTTGAATAGACATTGACAACTAATTAGGTGCTGACTATTGCAGAATCAAAGAATTTTGCTACCATGACCCTTACCATACTCTTTTGAAAAGATTCAAAAACATGAGTTGAAATTAAATAAACTCAACCAACATGAGGAGTTTAACAAGAAGAAGAAATGAATTGTTCTTAAGGTCACCTCCTCCACACTTGAACTAACCAAACTATACCCCAATACATGTGCAGAAAACTCCCTCATAGGAAGTTAATATATACGGCTTGGTAAATTCAGTGACTCATGTTGATGAGTTTCAAAACGAAGTTTTCTACACATAGTTGGAGAAAGTTTTTTACATTTTGTCCTTTAGTAAAAGATTGCATCGAAATTCAAATTAAAACATTGATTTAAATGCTTGTGCGTAACGTGTGTACGTATGTGCATGGATGTGTCTTGCCTCCGTGCCTATATATATTATGCGTGCGAGCATTGTGTGATAGCCACGGTGAAAATGTCCATTAAGCATTTGTCTTTGAAAATTCTGAAAATTCAAACAACTGGGCATGTGGAAAATTACGTAGTTAGCTGTTCTAAAACTAAAATGTAGACTTGCTTCCCCAACCCCCCCCCCTCCCACAAAAATTTTAAAAGTTGCTTCTTCTTCAAGATTTACGTGACTGATGGAACAAGTTGCAGGCTTGGCAATCAAGCAACACTAACAATCCGGCGGCTCCCCGGTAGCCTGTAAACTCACCACCCTGTACACTGTTTGATGATGACGTCCAAATAAAACAATAATAATTCAATCAACTACGCTACACAAGTTCAATTGAAAAGGAGAGCCAATAACTAACACTTCTAAATTATTCTTAGTACTCTCTTAACACCAAATTAATTTTTTGAAAAAGATATGATAGTTTACTCATAAGCAAGTCCATACTCTTTATTTAAAATGCATTATAACATGAGCCTATATTTGAATTTTTAAATCAAGTATGCCTTTTTTATTTATTTTTGTTTAATCCTTTGCTTTGTCGATTTCAGGCGTTCGTACTTTTTTTAGAATAATGATATTTATACACGACTTTTATACACACTCTCTCTTCCTTTTTATTAAAATAAGTAAAGTATAAATAAAGGTGAAAAAAAAAAGTATGTAACATTTATTTTCTCTCTTTGTATGCCCAGAAAAAAATATTAGAGAAGTAGCTGTTGTACCCATTCTTTTTCTTCTATTTTTCGTTGCCTATCTTTTTTTTTTTTCATAAATTTGATACTTAAAATAAATTATTAAATATTTCATTAATTATTAGTTATTTTTAATTATTTTTTATAAATTTAATATTTAATACAACTCACAAACAAATAGTTGACACATGACATTTTAGATTTCTCGGTGCGTTATGACTTTAGATGAGAAGAAGAAATGCCAAAATAGACAACACATCGAAATCTGTCATAGCCTATATGTCCAAATTTTCTTTCTTCTTTTTCCCTCACGTCTTATTTACTTTTCCTGTTTCCCTTAATTCTCCTTTTCATTATTATTAACATTAAATACAACAACAATAATATATAATGATGTATAATTGGCTTCCAGTCAAACTATCTAATTTGCCACCAATTACTACAGAGGCACACACGAGAGAGACAAGAAAAGTTCTTTTATACTCTAGATGAAGAATCCTTCTCTAAGAAAGATTACCATCGTATAATATTTGTGTATCCTACCAACTTTACATTTACATGATTAAAAGAATAGTAAGAGATCTTTATGAAAGAAGAAAATTTCTTCCTCCTAAAATGTTCAAGAATTTCCCGAGAGACAATAATCACTTATATGAGTAGTCAGTAAAAATAAAATCGTACATTTGTATATTTTATTATAATTTTTTTATTATAACTCAAAAGAATTTGCGCCTGAAAAAAAATACTTGTAGGAAATAAGAATTAATATCACACCTTAAGTATGCAGATACCTTATAATTTGTAAGTTAATTAAAAAAATATCAATATTTTTAATTTAAATGTGTTTGCATGACGTTTAACGAGGTGTTATTTTTTAAAATGACTATTAAATTAAAATTTTGGAAAAACAAGTTAAAACGATTTTTTAAAAATGTACCAAATCGATGTGATACTGTGTCTGTATATTTAAAATTATCATAACAGGACTTAGTTTTGATTAATGTAAAACATATAATAATTATTACTGACTACATAAAAAAAAATTTACATAGAAATTGATATAATCCAACTGACATACATTATTCTATATGCATGTTTCGGTGTGTGGTTGACGCACCCAGAAAGAGTGCTTGAAGCCTTGAACGGACTATTGTTCATATTTTAGGTGGCCTTTAAACTGCTCATTAATTCTTTTTAGAGTAACTATGCTCCATGGAGTTTATGTCGTTGATGGTAGATTCCAAAATTGTCAATGGTAATGAATAAAACTTGGAATTTACTTAAGGAAGAAGATCATTGCACATTATTTTTAAGGATGTATGTACTGTTAATATATTTTTTAAAGATGTCAGATTTGATTTAGTGAAAAAAAATGATAAAAAATTAAGTATAATGAATAATATTAAGAGAAGTGTAAAAAAAGTGTATGTATTGTTATTGGTAAGAATACTAGAATTGTTTACTTGATAGGTAACTTTGGGATTTGGAGTTTGGAGTTTGTCCTTTATCTTCTCCGACGCTGGCAACAACTTAGCTACCATCTTTTTTGACAAGGCTGCTCCTTTGTCTTCTCTGCCATTATTGAACTCATATGTCAGCTTCTCCATCTTTTTTGATGAAGTCGCCAACCTACTCCTTTGTCTTCTTCGAAGTTGTTGAACTCATATCCTAAATCCTTTATCTTTTTGAAAAACCTTAAGCTCAGATTCGACGTTATGGAATTCGGCATCCTCGAACTCAGAATTGACATTGTCGAGTTCGGCCTCCTTTGTATTCAAATCTGATGTTGCCAAAGTTCAGATGAACTCGATTTGTAGCACACGACTCACAACAATGGTGGAGGAAGAGATCGGCGACCCGTCGGTATCGAAAGAGGAAGAAGACGATGTGCCGACGCCAGAGAGGATGAAGGGAGAAGTCGTCGTCCAAAAGAGTAACAATGATGATAATAAATAATAGTCGATGATTTACTTATGATAGCAGATAAATTTCATAGAGCATGCATGCTCTAAAACATTTGATAAGTATGTAAAAAGGAACTCATATTTTATACTTATTTCGTTTTACATTGAACCGTTATTTAAAGTTGATTTCACTCGCAAACTTTATTTTGGGGTGGAGCGATACTATTTTTTGTTTTTGTTTTGGGTACAAGTTCAATAACTAATTTAACTTTGAGTTTTCGGTACAATTGTTTAAGAAAAGTGTCTATTATCATTTTTATTCCATTAAAATTTTATTAAATGAATTAACTTGAATTATTGGATTAAAACAAATCAGAGGTCAAAATTATAAAATGAGAGTGATAATAAATATAAAAAAAATGATAATAAATACTTTCTCGTTTAAGACATCTTCATGTTTCTACATCAAATAACTTAAAAGTTTATTTTAAATCATAAGATATTTTTGTCTGAGACAAAGATTCTCCAAAAATATTTTAGACTAACATTATTTTAGACTAACTTTTAAGTTGAGAGTGATGATTAAAAAAATTCTATCAAAATAATAATTTTAAGATTTGAATTTTTAATATTATAAATAAGATTTACCTGTATTGCGTAATCCATTCCACTCGACCAACTAAATAATTTATTTAAATAATAATAATTGATTTAATTCTAAAATAAAAACATTGTTGAAGAATTTATAAAATAAAAAATTAATTTATTTTAAAATCATTCTTATTTTAACGGTGCATTTATAGAAATTTACTTAAATTTAGTTAAATCTGAATGAATTTAATTTCAAAATCAAATTAATTATATTTTTCAATAACTCTAAACCATCTAGAATTACAAATTTTAAACTCGGATAATTTTATAAATAAAATATTTTATATAAAACTTCATATAATAACCTTAGAATTGATTTTGAAACAAGATTTCTCGACTAGAAAATTACAAAAATAACATTTTATTTAATTTAAAAACCTTTCTTATTTTAGTTTTCTACATGTCATATAATGAGAAGATAATGTCAAGAAAAAAAGGGATGTGCAGTGCTTGTTCATAATTTTCACTGCGACATATCCTTCCTTCATGGAAGGTTCTCGGGTTTCCAAATGGTAATAAAATACTAATAGTCAAAGGAGGTGCTGCTGCTGCTGCTGCTACTATTTATTAACCTGACTATAGCATATGCGTCCCTTCATCTCGTTAATCCTTCGTCTCGAAGGATCCTTTCTTCTATTTCAGAACTTCCATCCAACTCTTTGCCCGCAACTGGCAACGGACTAAGTCCTATAATTCATGGTCAGTCACATACATAACTTTAACTTTGTTATTTTTCATAGTCATAGTTCCATTTATGTTACTCATTTAGTCATTTTGTTATTTTTCATAGTGAAAGTTCCCTTTAATGTTTTTACCATACATGTTCTGTTTCAAAATTTCTGTTGCATCCACTTACTTTTTTTAATGAACGTTTTGGTTCACTGAACAGAACCACCCTATGAAGCGGTTTCTGTGTCGGTGAGTATTATTTTTGCTGTTATGGATCCAAACTTAGTTGGAAGCCGTGATTTCTACAAATTTGACGATGACGGGAACGCACTAGTCTCCGATCCAAATGATTGGGACCGGAACCTTTTCAATCTCACAAGCAGTTATCCTTTTTATCAATTTGATGCTGACCCACTTAGTTTTTCTCCGCATACAATCTTGAACTCGGAAGCACCAGAACCGTTTGTTTCATCAGATGCCCCCTTTGCAGGCATAACCTCGCTGGCAGATCCTTCCCTAGAAGACACCGATTTTTCAGAAACCGTCAGGTATTGATACGTTCGCTATTTGAGTCAAGAACAAAACTCCTGATACCTGATACCCCTATTCTGTTGAGACAAAACTCCTGATACCCCTATTCTGTTGATATGATTTTAAAACTGTTAATTCTACGAGCTTTCAAGCTATTCACATATAATATGATATTACAATGTTATTATTCTACGAGCTTTCAAGATGTTACCAACAGTTATATTAATCTCTAACTCGAGGAAGTTAACATATTAGTTCTAAAAACTGTAATCATAACAATTAAATTGGTTCTTAATTGAAAAACAGTTAATTTGAGGGACTAATTTGGATATGCATTTTTAAATAAAAAAATCTTTAAAAACAAATGAATATTTTTGCTCATTTTTAACATATTTACATGAATTTTTTTTAAAAAAGAAAAATATAAAAAGTACTTCTAAAAAAGACCTTTTTTATAACATAAAAAAGTGTTCAAATATTAAAAAAAACTTCTTTAATATTGCATTTAAATATAAAATAACATTTACATTTTAAAAAAAATCACATAAAAAATATTATTTTAAAAACTCATTCATACGAGTCCTAATATGACCAATTTTTTAATATTCAAGGAGTAATAATCAAACCAGAGACAAATATACTAATAACTCCAGATATTAAATGAGAGTTCACTCATTGGTGTCCTATTTATAAAATGGCTAAATGTGTGTTTTGATTAGCTTATTTTGTGTTCAAAATAGCTTATAATCAAAAATTTTCTGAGAGAGATTTTGAACAATATGCAATTATTTTTCTAAAAATAATAATCCAAACATGTTATAAGTAAATGAAAATTAGCTGACTGACTCAACAATTGGTATAAGGTACATAAGCCAAATTCTTATGGAAGAGAACTTTGAACAGAAGCCATGCATGTATTATGATCCATTGAGTTTGCAAGTGACCGAGAAATCGTTCTCTGATGCCCTGGAAGCAAAATTGCCTCTTTCCCCCAATCAACATCCGCTTGACATTCATCAAAATTTGGAGAGCCCTGATGGAAATTGTTCTGGAAGCAGTTCCACTGATTCTGGCAGCAGCAGTGCCAACCATCCCAATTCTCATGAGTTGAAGCCCCTTTCACCGGATACCCTGGTTTCTGGTGATTATGCTTTCCAGTTTTATTCGGATTCCATTTCCCGCATGCCCTCTCAGCTTCCTCAGCATGCTTTGACTAATATTAGAGATGGAATGTTGGATTTGGATTCTTCTGTAACCAAGCTCTTGGCTCAAAATATCTTTAGTGATGCAGACTCTATGTTGCAGTTTAGAAGAGGTTTAGAGGAAGCTAGTAAGTTTCTTCCTCAAATCCCTCAGCTTTTCACTGGACTGGAGAGCAGCACAGTGTCTCTAGAGCCAAAGGGAGAGGCAGACAAGGCAGTAGCCAAGACGGAGAATGCTGTTACTAAGAATTCGCAGGGGTTGAAGAGTAGAAAGAATCATGAGCGCGAAGGTAGTGATGGCGAAGAAGGAAGAAGCAACAAGCAGTCTGCAGTTAAAGTTGAGGAGAGTGAAATATCTGACATGTTCGACCGAGTGTTGCTTAGTGTTGAAAATGTGCCTCTATGTGCTGAACAGCAGGATGGATCGGTCATAGACAGTAACACACAGCCAAAAGAACACGCACATTCATCTGATAGAGGGAAGACTCGTTCCAAGAAACAAGGCAGGAAGAAAGAAACTGTGGATTTGACGACTCTTTTGATTCTATGTGCACAAGCTGTGTCTGCCGGTGACAACAGGACTGCTAATGAACTACTAAAGCAGATTAGGCAGCATTCTTCCCCCTTAGGTTATGCATCACAGAGGTTGGCTCATTTCTTTGCCAATGGCCTAGAGGCACGCTTGGTTGGCGCTGGCACTGGAACCCAAATATTTTATACCTATTTGAGCTACAAGAAGTTTACTGCTGCTGATTTTCTGAAAGCTAACCAACTTTTTTTCTCTGTTTGCCCTTTCAAAAAATTTGCATATTTCTCTGCAAATAAAATGATTATGAAAGCAGCTGAAAAGGCTGAAACCCTTCATATTATTGATTTTGGTATCCTGTATGGTTTTCAGTGGCCAATACTTATCAAATTTTTATCAAAAAGAAGGGATGGGCCTCCCAAGCTACGCATCACAGGAATAGAGTATCCCCAAACTGGATTTCGTCCGGCAGAAAGAATTGAGGAGACTGGTCGTCGTCTAGCTAACTATTGCAAGCGTTTCGATGTTCCCTTTGACTACAAAGCCATAGCATCACGAAACTGGGAAACCATTCAATATGAAGACCTTAAAATCGAGAGCAATGAGGTACTTGCTGTGAACTGTATGGTAAGGTTTAAGAATTTGCTCGATGAGACAATTGAAGTGAACAGTCCTAGAAATGCAGTTCTGAGTTTAATCAGGAAGATGAATCCGGATATTTTTGTTCAATCCATAGTAAATGGATCTTATAATGCCCCTTTCTTTGTCACACGCTTCAGGGAGGCACTATTCCATTATTCTGCAACTTATGATATGTTTGATACTTTCATATCCCGTGAAAATGAATGGAGGTCAATGCTTGAGAGAGAGTTTTTGGGTCGGGAGATTATGAATGTTATAGCTTGTGAAGGTTTTGAGAGGGTTGAGAGGCCCGAGACATACAAACAATGGCAGGTTAGGAATGCAAGGGCTGGCTTTAGGCAGCTCCCACTGGATAAGGAGCTAATGGCCAAATTTAGGGAGAAGTTAAGGGAATGGTACCAGCACCACAGAGATTTTGTCTTTGATGAAGACAACAGCTGGATGCTTCAAGGTTGGAAGGGCCGCATTTTGTATGCTTCCGCTTGTTGGGTGCCAGCATGAGGAGATGTTACTGGACAATAGGTATCTATTCTTTCTACCGTTATAGTTTTACTTTCCCCTGTTTACTTTATATATAGTTTTAAATTGCGGTCTACAACCACAATTTTGACTGCAATATTACAGCTTTTGTGGTGTCCACGATTGCAATTGCGGTTGCATTGACTGCATTTTTCGACGATTGTCCACAATTGTAGTAAATGTAACCTAGTAATACTCGGCATTTACTTGAGTGATTGCAGTATGTATGATGTAATAGTGAAAAGCTTATTGTGTTCTTTTGATGGTTTCAGGTCCGAGTCTACAGGCTAAGAATCCTTATTTGCTTAACCTACAGGTGTTGTGATGAATATTCTTCCCAGCTTTGCACCAAGTGCCTCTGTAAAATTGTGGCAGAACTTCTTCCCAGATTTGCACCAAATCCTACGATGATAAGGAGGGCGTGTTAGGAATGCTCTTTAGGCTTTTAGTATGTTTTCCTGAACATTAGTAATCAAAATATTCGTAGGTTTTTTTCTCTCTGACCTACATGTATTATAGGCAGTTCACATCTTATAAATAAATTGAAGAAAGGTTTTTTCAGGATATCTTGTCTCGTGTGATAAACTAGCTACTGAGTTGATAGGTTAAGATTAATTTGAAATGTATGATTATTTCAGGTAGTTTTACAGTGATAATTCTTACTTCTTGGTTCTGTCTTTGAAATTTCATTTTAACCGAATTCTATGAAGCACTCTCAATTTTCACTCAAAGCGTCTCAATGCAAATAATACTTGGGAGAAATTCTTATATAAATTAGGTATATTTAAATTAGGTATATTTGATCAATTATATTATTAATTATGATAAATTATAATAAATAATTATTAATTAAATATAATAATTATTTATTAATTAATAATGTGATTAGTTAGATATACTCAATTTAAATGTTCCTGATTTATGCATAATCTCTCTAATACTTGGATACAAATGCCGACATATGTCTGCTTCTCATTACTTTTTCTCCCTGCCTAAACTGACACCACCTAAAGCAGAGTTTGAACATCTAAAAAAAGCTTAATTCAGCTCCAAGTTTATTGGATGCTGTATCTTTGCTGGCATGCCGTTTGGTTGACCAATCTTTGATATTTTCCAATTAAGAGATATAATAGGATTGAGTATTGGCATTTGAAGCTGGTGTTATTAAATGCTTATTTCTTTTCCAAAAGAAAATTTCAATTTCAATTTGCGATATATGATGCTTTCTTATTTGAGTACTTCAGCAAAAGTGTTATAGTATACCACTTGGTCTGGACCAGAAAGGTTTTTTCTGGAATCTAGTTTTCTTGCTTGCCTATTAGTCTGTTGCTCATATTGGGAAACCTGCAATATCTTTCCTGAGTTTGCCCATGAAGTTCTCTCTGCCTCTCTCTGGACACAACATACTAGCAGTAGTAGCATACCACAGTTTCTTCTCTTTCTTTTCTGCCACCATACAATTATTGATTATGATGAGATTGCTAAGTGTTTACATAGAAAGGTTGCTCCTCTATGTGTTTTGTTTGTAAAATGTCGATAATTTTTTTTTTCTTTCTCTTTTTGTCAAAATGAAAATTCCTTGAAATGTTACTTATGTAAATTCTGGGTAGACTTCTCTGAGAAGGCACACAAATCTTTTTGACTGCATTCGAGAGGAGTATAGTCCTTTGATTGTCAAATTATTCCATTTCACGGCTGAAAGGTGTAAGATAAATATTTCATGACTGCATTTCAATTTTTCTTCTTTGTAACAATTGTTGGGCTTTTGGATTGATTTCTGTCTGGTTTGTAGGATACTAGGATGTTTTGTTTTATAAGGGATTGAAATGTGGAACCCAACATTTCATTACTTCTATTTTGACAAATTATTAAATCAATTTTGTTTGCATTGCATCGTACACATCAACATGGCTAATAAATTTTGATGAAAACAAAATATTAGAATTGTTGATACACATAAAGATCAAGTCTAAATTCTTTAAAGTTTAGTCTACTTACATCTCATGTAAAGGTATTAGTATTAACACATTTAAGCTCAAAATTTCAAATATCTTAAAAATATTTTTACATAGCCCTTATTTTTTAGTTTCAACTTTGTTTTTAATCAATAACGTAGAATCTCAATCAATTAAAGGCATTAAAATCTATTTTTTCTTCATAACTTAATTGATTAACATCATATGTTAATCGATTAACATCAAGTTCTAATCAGTTGAAGTTGCTCGTCACTTGTTTTTGAAGTCTGGAGCTTGACTTAATTGATTAATAACTTACCTTAATTAATTAAAGGGTTATCCAGTAGCTTCTTTTCAAGTTTTAATCAATTAACATAGCTTCTAGTAACCTTTTTATCAAGTTTTAATCGATTAATTCTTAGTGTTAATCGATTAATGGTGTATCAAAACATGTCTGTAACACCTATGATTATATTAAATGCAATCTCAAGCACTTTCAAACGGCTATAATTCTTCATGTACGATAATATTTTTACTTGGAGATATTAATACACCGATGAAACAGTTAAACTAACTTGGTTTGAGCATTAAATTCGTGATTTGATCATTCTCAAATAATCCTCTACTCTTGAGCTATTTAGTGTGTTAATCCTTGATACTTATTAGACTTTAAGTTGTAATATTTGTTCTTGTGAGAGTTTTTATTTATTTTATTCTTCTAAAATTCATTATAAAATGGTGAGATATCCATAGTTGTGAGACTCAAACATTAAGGGTGAAGTATTCCAAAGGTGCTGTAGGTCCTCTTTGTTATAAAGATTGCAAGCACCTGTTGAAACTTAAATATTAGTATAAAATCTAAAGTAAATCACTTGATGACTGGATGTAGGTCACAAGAAATGACTGAACCAATATAAATATTAGTGTTTGCTTTCTCTCAACCTTATCTCTTTATATTTGTGCACTTTATTGCTGAATGCTCACTTGAATTCTTTGATTCATGATTGTTTTAGTGTGAAAAGTTTTTATCCTCATCTATCTATTCAATTTTGGAAATCAATAGCTTCAACAAAAATTGAGAAACAAGTGTTTTTGAAAAAAATTACAAAAATCCTTTTACAAATTCAATTCACCTCCCTCTTGAGTTTGAAGCCACTTGGTAACAAGTGGTATCAAAGCTCAACTTTTGTATAAAGAGCTTAACAACTTCAATAGAAAAGATGACTTCTTCAAATCCTTTTTCATCATAGGGTGCTTTTATCAATAGACCTCCCTTTTTCAATAGTAAAAGATACGCGTATTAGAAGGAACGTATGCAAATTTTTATTGAAACTATTAATTTAAATGTTTGGAATGTTATAAAAAATGGTCCATTTATCCCTACACTTCTTGTTGATAGTGTAAGGGTTGAAAAACCAAGATATGATTGGACTAATGATGATAAAAAAAAATTGCAATACAGTCTGAGAGTTAAAAACATGATTACCATAGTCTTGGAGTATGATGAATTCTTTAAAATATCAAATTGTAAAGTAGCCCAAGAGATGTGAGACACTTTACAAGTTACCCATGAGGGTACTAGTGAAGTGAAAAGGTCAAGAATTAACACTCTCACACATAAATATGAGCTTTTTAGAATGAATTACGATGAAAATATTTAAGAAATGCAAAAGAAATTTACTCATATTATTAACTATCTTGCTTTGTTGGGAAAGACCTTTCCTAATGAAGATCTTATTAATAAAGTATTGAGGTATTTGAGTAGACATTGACAACCAAATGTGATGGCTATTGCATAATCAAGGAATCTTGCTATCATGACCCTTGTCACACTATTTGGAAAGTTTCAAGAGTATGAGTTGGAATTGAATAAACTCAATCAACATGAGGAGCTTAACAAGAAGAAGAAAATAATTGCTCTTAAGGCACTTCTTTCACACTTGATGATGATGATGATGATGATGATGATGATGATGATGATGAAGATAACTTGGAGAATCTTGAGTTAAATGAGGAGAATCTAAACCTTCTTGTAAAGAAATTTGAAAATGTCGTAATTAGGATCGCAATGGGAGGCAATAAAAATTTTTAAAACAAAATAAAAAATAGGAGAGTTGCCACTAACTTTATTGAGTTAGGAAAAAGTTGAAAAATCCCAAAAATAATATTGGAAAACCAGTCTGTACAAACCAAATTAGGCTCAAGAGTCGATTATGCACATAGAATGATGAAAACTTAATCTCACAATATTCCTATACATCCGTCCTAAGACGGTTATTGTAAAGTCAATTGTGTGAATTAAATAACTTACAAATATTTAATTTACCCAAAAAATAAAAATAATCAACGACAAAAAAATATTTATAGAAGAAAATAAAAAAAAGAAATTACAACTTAAAAATAAATTGATAACAATTAAAATAGTTACAAGCAATATAAAATCAAGAATTAAAACATTCAAGGTTAGAGAACAAATTAAAAATAAAATAAGCATAAAAAAATAATTTACAATAAAAACTATTAACATATAAATCAAATAAATCAAAATCAAAATCAAAATATATACAAATAAAAAAAAGAAAATAAAGAAAAGAAACTACATTATGAAAATTTAAGTTTTGACTTAACTTTCGACCTATGTATCTCCTAAATACAATGAAGAGTTCAAAACTAACGTAGTTCTTTAAAAAATAAGTGTGGATTAGTTAGTTTTAATTAACTTTGAGACTAAGAAGCTATCGTAACTCCGCTGACCTTCCCAAAGGTCATGGGATTAACAAGTTGCCACTACTTAGCTAACCCTTCTTTATTATTGAATTAAATTTAGAATATCTAAAAAAATTCAAGAACTAATAAATAAATAAATAAATCAAACTAACTAATAAATAAGCTAAAATGAACAATATATATATAGGAAAAAAGTAATTACAAAAAAAGAAGAAGAAGAAGAAGAAGAAGTGAAATTGGCTATTGACCATTGAAGTTTTGTTTTAATGATAACAAACTTGAAGATGAAGGCAAGATCAATTCCAAGACCTCTCAAGAATAGTTTTAGGACTTAGATCTTTTTGCAAAGGTAAAAATATTCACATTTAAGTTCTAAACTTATTTTTCAAAGAACCCAATTAGCACAAATAGTTTCAAGGCTTTAAAATAGTTTTTGGTTTATCAAGAAATAGCCTTTAAGTGTCTAAAAGCTTGTTGGATCTTTTGGAAACATTTGGCAAGGTTTAAAAGTTATTTAAAATACTTTTCAAATATGTTTATTCGAATAGAGGGTTTCCCTATTTGAATAGCAAAAGTCAAAATGTCTAGATTTTCATTCCATCAAACTTTATTCAAATAGAATAGGGCACTATTCAAATAGAAGCTTAAAATGGTTACGCGCCCTTGTGTTTTTAAAATGTTTTTTCAAATAACTAAAAGCCTTATTCGAATAACATGTTCCAAAAACCATTTCAGCTTGTGCTAAAAACGCATTTATTCGAATAGAAGATGTGTTATTCAAATAAATGGGTTTCTAAAATCAGAAATTAAAGGCTAGTTCACTTACATGTAATGCTCCAACCATTTCCAACGACTCTTTAATGCATTGGGCTATAAATACAAGTCATTGGACATTAAAGAAGAGTTGGAAATCAATCTAAAACATTTTGGTTAAGCATTGAATACTAGTTTAACTGCCTTGAATATATTTTTCTATTTTATGAGCTAAAGTGTGATCAATCCTTATACCTATTGAACTTCAATTTTTAATATCTACTCTTTAGAGAGTTTATCCTTCTGTCTTTATTTGATTTCTTGTAAAAAGGGTGACGTATCCCTCTAGAGAAAATGGTGAGTATCGTTTGATAAAGAAGAAGGTGAGGTATCCCTCAAGAGTTGTAAAAGATGAGGTATCCCTATTTTGAGGCTCAAGCACAAAGGGTGAGGCATCTTAGAAGTGTGTTAAGTGTTCTTGGTTGTAAAGGTTTCAAGCACCTCTTCAAGCTTGAAGTAATAGTGAAAAATCTCAGGTAATTTACTTTAGAACTGGACGTAGGTCACAAGGGGTGGCTAAATCAAGATAAATCATTGTGTTTGCTATTCTAAAGTCTATCTCTTTACTTTGGTGCTTTACTTTTATATACTTGCTTGAATATTCTTCATCTTGACTTATTTTTTTGTAAGTGAAGTATTCTATCTCATTTATCTATTCACTTCAACTAATTAATAGTTTCAACTAAAATTGATATTCAAGTATTTTGTGAAAAGTTTACGAAAATATTTTATAAACTCAATTCACCACCTCTTGAGTTTGAAGCCATTTGGTAACAAGTGGTATCAGAGCTAGACTATTGTGTAAAGAGTTTAGTAGTTTCAAGAGAAGTGATTGTTTCTTCAAATAGTTTTTCATCAGAGGGTTCTTCTTTCTATAGACCTCTATTTTTTTAATGGGGAAGATTATGCTTATTGGAAAGAACAAATGAAAATTTTTATTGAAGCAAGGTGAAAGCATTCAAGAAATGCAAAAACGGTTCACACATATTGTAAATCATTTTGTTTCATTAGGAAAGACTTTTCCTAATGAAGACCTTATTAACAAAGTCTTGAGATGTTTGAGCAGACATTGACAACCTAAAGTGAGGGTTATTGCGGAGTCAAGAAATCTCTCAACCATGACCCTAGCCACACTTTTTGAAAAGCTTCAAGAACATGAATTGGAGTTGAATAGACTCAACCAAAATGAGAAGTTTGACAAGAAAAAGAATAGAATTGCTCAGAAGGCCACTTCCTCCATGGTTAATGATGATGATGATGATGATGGAGATGACTTGGAGATTAATGAGGAGAATCTTGGTCTTCTAGTAAAGAAATTTCAAAGATTCTTCAAGAATAATGGAGCCCAAAGATGACCTCCCTTCCCACCAAAAAACGCCTATCACAAAGGGGAAAGAACCTTATCCACTCCCAAATGCTATGAATATGGAGAACCAAAACACATAAAGATGGAGTGTCCAATCTATCAAAGGAAAATGAAAAAATATGAGAAGAGGTCCTCAAAGGATAAGAAAGAAAGAAAAACTTAAATAGCTTGGGATGATAATGACATGAATTTAACTGATAGCTCAGACAATGAGAAAACCAACCTATGTCTCATGGCTAGAGGAGAAAAGGAAGATGAATATGACACAGAGATAACATCCTCAAACTTTAACTCTTCTGTTGAGAATCGCAGATACATCACGCAACGAAAAATAGAATTCCCACCAAGGATCCATGCAAAAAAGTCATAATCCGAGTTTTAAAAAATTGTTTACCTCTTTAAGCGTGATCAAAGGAAGTGACGTGAATCACCAACATCGTAACAACGACGATGTCTCTACAGTATCCACACGAACAGACTCACGAATGTCGAATGTTCGCAAAAAGAAGCATCACGTCTTTCACACAGTACTAGCTGCGAAGAGAAGAGAAGAAACTTGTCACTCTCTCACTCACTTTTCTATAGGTGCAACCAGGGTTCTGTAAATCTTGTCTTAGCATTCCTTTAGCAGTACTATTTATAATAGTGATTACCTTAAGTGAGTATAAACAGCAACAATGTAAACTATATAACCCTAGACTCATCTGTTAAGAGTCTGACTCATATTTGAATCTGAGTCCAACTTGGATCTATTGCTCCAATTTTAGTCTGCTCTATATGTGTGACCCTACAGGTTCTCATTATATTGGCAGTAATATTAAAATCTTATTTTAATATTACAAGCAATGAGCAATATCTAGTAACACATCGCTGCTACCCAAGTAATGAGAATGTCAGTGATTTGACATAACCTTTCTGTGATCAATGTTTCTGTGTCGTTTAGTCCCTTTGTCAAGATATCTAAATGGAACACAAGGCATGAAATGAGTCACCCTTGTATAGTCCAATCCTTCGTTTCCTGATACTTGAGTAGACTTTGTAACAACAAATGAAATCAATATCTCATATTGACTTATTTGAGCATGACAATGCATTTCACAGTCTCACTCAATCAGGGGCCCCAAAGATATCGTTCGTGTTATGTAGGAGTGACAAATCCCATCTAGGTCACTCATATCCCTTTACATGATTCGCGGTATGTCCAATAACTAACTTTATAATCATCTTGTTATAAATGACGTTTGATGACATTAAAACACACAACTTATCATGTAGAAATCGTAGTGATTTCAGGTCAAAGGACCACAGACACCATTATCACTATGAGAATCACTTATGACAATCATGTAACGATCCATGTAGCGTTCTCATGGCGGGTCAGTCCAGTATATCATTACTCTAATATGTACCCATGTGAAGACTTGATATTTCATATCCATAACTCGTGAGATGTGGTCATCAGTCTACGCACATACTAGTCTCAATGCATTATTGTTGTCCTAATTAACAATAATACTTGACTAGGGACACTTAAGAATAGTATTTTATCCAATAGGATCTTACGATCAATTCATCTACTTAATGTCCTATGGTATCAAACTTACTATTCTAAGGACTTTATTATGTTTATTAAAAAGAACACAATAAATGAAATGCCTCATATATTAAAATTAGCATAATAAAATGTATGTAAGTACAAACAAAATGTATCAGCCTCTAGGGCATACACCAACATCTTCCCCTCCTATGATGAATTACAATATGCATTTGAAGAATTGTATAATGAATCTATAAGGCTTGCAAAACTTGTTTCATCATCTAAGAAAATAATTTCCTATTTAGAAAACAAAATCTTTATTTTAAACAAGGAAATTGAAGAACTAAAAATTGAAAATGAAATTCTTGGACTTGTTGATGCAAATTCTTCATGCATAACATGTTCTTCACATGAAAATGCACCTACAACCTTTTCTTGCTCATCATGCAAAACTTTTGAAAAAGAAATTGAAGATTTGAAAAATATACTTTCAAAATTTACCTTTAGAAGAGATAATTTGAACATATTACTTAGGAAGCAAAGATGTGTTTTTCAAAAGATTGGTTTAGGATACAATCTCAAAAACTAACAAAAACTGTACAAGAATTTCTTTGTTCCCTTAAGCATATCAACAAGTCTTTTCATAAAGTGTTTTCATTGTGACAAGAAAGGACATAGTGCATTAATTTGCAATGTGAGAAAAAATATCAACAACAAAATAGGGACTAAAATGGTTTGGGTCCCCAAAGACACTTTACCAAAGACTAACACACAAGGACTTAAGAAAATTTGGGTACCAAAAATAAAAAACAGAAGTGTGTTATAGGTGTGCTTGAAGGCCAAGAGCTGACTTTGGCATCTTGAAAGTGACTGCTCCAAGCACAAGACCAGAAATTACTCCAAGTTTCCTTCCTTGTCTCCAAGAAGTTTGGACTTGCAATCTTTGGATAAGTGGAGACTTATTTTATGCTTTAAAATAATACTTTTTAGCTTTATGTCTTGAAAGTGTTTCTATATGCTAGTATGCTAAATAAGTATACTTCTTGTTTAAAATCACATGTTTGATGATAACATCTTTATTCTTGAGTTTTTGATCAATCATGTTTTTAAATAAATGTTCATGTTATATAGTTTTTATCTTAGTGTTTTATATTGTTTTCATCCATATCTAACATGACCTCTATCTGTCTTTAAAATGCCTTTGTAAGAATTAGGTGTAATGATCATGTCCTTCTGTTCTACTTGGCATATATGCTAAAATGAATTTATTTGATCCTTGGATAAGCTTTTGTTAATTTTTCGGACCTGCTACATATGCTTACATGTGTTTTTCTTATATGTTTATTCGAATAAAGAACTTTTCTATTCGAATAACATCCTTCAGTTTTGCGTGGAATGTGTTTTTGAATGCATCTATTCAAATAGACCATATGCCTATTCGAATAGTGCTTGACAGAAAGCCAAGTTTGTGTCTTTCCCTCTCATCTATTCGAATAGCACTAATTCTATTTGAATAGACACAGGTTAGGATATCTATTTTTGGCTTTTTTTTTTGTATATGCTGAATTATTTCTAATTGGTTATTTTTGACTCAAACTATAAATGCAATTGGCTAGTTGTTTTGATGAATATAGTGTACGCGGCTAACTTGATCAATGAAATGAGATTTTCCTTTTATGAAATCTCTTGTGTTGGGTTGAATATGCATAATTGTTTATGATGCTATTCTAGTCTACTGTGCATGAATATATCTTGTTAGACTTGAATATAAGTTGCTTTAGCTCTTTTGCTTTCTCTTGTCCCATATTTTTCATCATGACAAAGGGGGGATAAAAAACTTGAGTTCTTATGTTTGAGAAAAGACAAGATAATCAAAAACGGATCTTAGGATTCCAAAAGTAAGGGGGAGCTACCCATATCTCTGAATTGAATCACCTTTTATGAGAAAGAGGGGGAGTAAGTCTCTTTAACAACTTTGTGAATTCCAATTTATAAAACTAACTCTTTTCTCAATGATTGTTTGTCATCATTAAAAATGGGAAGAATATAATTTGCTATTGGCCATTGAAGTTTTATTTTGATGATAACAAACATGAAGATGAAGACAAGATCAAGTTTAAGACCTCTCAACAATAATTTTAGGACTTAGATCTTTTTGTAAAGGTAAAATGGTTCACACTTAAACTCTAAACTTATTTTTCAAAGAACCCAATTAGTAAAAATGGTTTCAAGGCTTTAAAATGATTTTTGGTTTCTTAAGAAATAGCATTTAAGTGTCTAAAATCTTGTTGAATCTTTTGGAAACATTTGACAAGATTTAAAAGCTGTTTAAAATGTTTTTCAAATAGGTTTATTCCAATAGAAGGTTTCCTTATTCGAATAGCAAAAGTCAGAATGCCAAGATTTCTATTCCATCTAGCTTTATTCGAATAGAACAGGGCACTATTCAAATAGAAGCGTAAAATGACTACATGCCATTTTGTTTTTAAAAGGTTTATTTGAATAACCAAAAGCCTTATTTGAATAATATGTTTCAGAAACCATTTCAGCTTGTGTTAAAAACACATTTATTTGAATATAGGATGTGTTATACGAATAAATGGGTTTCTAGAATTAGAAATTAATGGCTATTTCACTTACATTTAATGCTCCAACCACCGCCAACGGCTTTTAAATACATTGGGCTATAAATACAAGTCGTTAGACATTAAAGAATAGTTGGAAATCAATCTGTTTAGCATTGCATACGAGTTTAGCAGCCTTGAATATATTTCTCTGTTTTATGAGGTAAAGTATGATCAAACCTTATACCCACTGAGATTCAATTTATAATATCTACTCTTTTCAGAGTTTATCCTTCTATCTTTCTTTGATTTCCTGTAAAGAGTGTGAGGTATCCCTTTAGAGAAAAGGGTAAAGTATCCCTTGATAAAGAAGAGGGTAAGGTATCCCTTAAGAGTTATAAAGGGTGAGGTATCCTTATTTTGAGACTCAAGCACAAAGGGTGAGGTATCCTAGAGGTGTGTTGTGTGTTCTCGGTTGTAAATGTTTCAAGCACCTGTTCAAGCTTTAAGTGATAATGAAAAATCTCAGGTGGTTTATATGAGAGTTGGACGTAGGTCACAAGGGATGACTGAACCCGAATAAATCTTTGTGTTTGCTCTTTTCAACTCTATCTATTTACTCTGGTGCTTTACTTTTATATGCTTGCTTGAATATTCTTCATCTTGGCTTGTTTATTTGTAAGTGAAGTATTCAATCTCATTTATCTATTCACTTCAACTAATCAACAGCTTCAACAAAAATTGATTTTCAAGTGTTTTGTGAAAATTTTGTGAAAATATTTTATAAACTCAATGCACTCCCCTCTTGAGTTTAAAGCCACTTGATAACAAGAAGAAGAAGGAAAAAAAAAGAAGAAAGAATAAACAAATATACCTCTAAGGCGTGTAAGCACTATGCTTGTTACACAGGGTCTCACGTGCTATTACAAATCAAATCTTGAAGAGCAGCCAAAAAAGAAAAAAATATTTTTTATTAAAATCCTCAAGCTGTATACTTAGTATTAAGCCCAGCTGTGTAATTTTCTAAATAGTTCAAACACTTGAGGACCAACTCTTTATATAGGAGGTAGGAAAAGGGAAGGAACTTGATCTCTTTGATATGGGATTTTAGTAGAGTGAATATTTTACCAATGTGGGACTTTTATGTGCAAAAGAGATGAGTGCATATTTTTTCCTCTTTTTTTTATCTTTTTTAATTTCTTCTTTTTTTTATTTGATAAAAAAACCTGGACAAAATTGAGTGTTGACAATAGCCCCCTTTTGTTTGATTGTTCGAATAGAAAGGTCAAAGCAAAGTAAAAAAACAACTAATTTTGTTCAAAAAATTTTGTTGATCAAATCAAAATCTTCTTTGACCAAAGAAAGAAGCAACAAGTCAACAAATTTTTGGAAAACCTGGAAAACAACATATTGCAAAAAAAATCTAGCATAAACAAACAATCAAGCAATTATTTTCCATCATAGATAACAACAAAATTATGCAAAAATATGTGACAAATAATTGATCAACAGATATTCGACAACCTAGATAACAAAGAGAAATTCGAATATCAACAATATTTGACAACCTAGACAACAAGGAATTCAAATATCTGAGACAAAAAAGCAATAGATATTCCATAATCTGAACAACAGAGAACTTAAATATATGAGACAAACAAAAAAATGGGTGAGATAAAGATCTCGGGGGTTTGAACCCAGAATTGGTGACATAAAGATCTCTAGAGTTTGAACCCAAAATTGATGAAATAAAGATCCCCGAGGTTTGAATCCAGAACAAATGAAATAAAGATCCCAAGGGTTTGAACCTAAAATTGATGAAATAAAAATCCCTAGGGTTTGAACTTGGAACTGATGAGATGAAGATTCCTAGAGTTTGAACTCGAAATTGATGAGATAAAGATCCCTAGGGTTTGAACTCAAAATTGATATGATAAAGATTCTCAGGATTGGAACCCAAAACTGCTAAGGTAAAGATCCCTGGGATTTAAACCAGAAACTGAGGTGATAACAATCTCCAGGGTTTGAACTTGGAATTACTGAGATAAAGATCCCTAGGGTCTGAACTTGAAACTGATGAGATAAAGAAGTAGATCAAAAACTAAGCGATCAACAAGTTGTTTTGAAATTCCAAAATAAGCTAACTAGGCAATCCTAGACCTAGTAACAAAAACACCAAGTTGTTCCATCACTAAGTCGCTAAAAACCCAAAATTTGCAAACTAGACTATTTAAAAACCTAGAATTTTTCATGCAAACATTATTGCTAGAAATCATGCAAAGACAAATTATTGTTGCAAAATTGTAAAATTAAACAATGCTTTATTCTAAACATCATTGAAGGATGATGGAGTTCAAAACTCAGTATTTCAAGTGTCTCACACAAATGCAAAATTTTAATTGATGGAAAAAGTCATTTAAAATTCAAAATTCAAGAAGGATTCAGATGAGAAAGTATTTCCCACAAAATTTTAAAAGATCATTCATCATTGTGCCACAACACACTTTTATTTTCTCAAGAACGAATAATGTGAATTTAAGTTTGGTAGGAAAAGAAAGGAATATTCTGAAGATGTAACAAAGGAGATTAAAAATTTTGAGACAAGCCCCTAAGTATGCAAGTGTCAGTTAAGAAATTCAACATATTTCCAACTCTCCTTAATGTGGGAACTTCCAAAATTAGCCCCTAGGTATGAAAGTAGTAATCCATAAAGTTCAACACCTTTCTAACTTTCTTTAATGCTAGAACTTGGAAAATTAGGCCCTAAGTTACAAAACCAGTATTTGCATGGACCTTAAGTTCAACAACTGATTCACCTTCAAGAAACTGCCACTTCTTGCTTTAAACTCTTAATGAAGTATCTAAACATTGCTTCCACTAATAATGTAATTCAAGTGTCACATCATCATTTTTCACTTTTCTTTTTTCCACTTTTCAAACTTTCCTTTCTTTTCTCTCTTTTTTTTCTTTCAATTTTTCCTTTCTTTTTTTTTCGGAGTAATGAACTAAATAACTTAAAGTAGTAAGAAATATTTTGTCTCAAAATTAAAGTTTTTGAAAATAGAAGCAATCATTCAATTATCAGAATGAACTTTATAAAGCTTGTAACGTGACTATGGTTAAGAGTTATCAAAGAAATTATATAAAAAGCTCAAACAAATGTTTAAAGGTTTTTTGGGTGAAAGGATCTTGAACATCGTAATGCCAAACCATGCTTTGTCAATTGCATTTTTTGTTTTTTTAGAACAATTGTCATTTTTCACTTTAGACCAAAAACCTTTTTTTTTCTCTGCTTTCACTTCATAATGATGTCTTTTTTATTCTTTTTTTACACTTTCTCTTCTTTCGATTGGCATTTATAAACTATACAACAACCAAATATCGATGATTAATCATTATTAAGTGCAAGCTCCCTGTGTAGAGGTGATATTTGTTCAAGGTTCAATTGAAAAAAGAATTTCAGGCTCAAATGGCGTGACAAAGTATATTGATATTTTTTTGGATAGAGAAAAATGGTCAAACCTCATTTCAAGTAATGATTACTTGTTTTTTAAAATTTTAATCCCAAGACAAAATCAAGCGAATGAGACTTTTGGTTCAATTGTTTATGTTCATTTATTCATTTTTTTCTCTTTTTTTTAGTAAGTAATAAAAACATGCCATAAGATAATGAATACGACAAATGATAACTTCATTATTAAAGGAACGAGATTACATCAACATTAAGCAAAGTTTAAACATAAACACTGAATCCAAAAGCAAAACACTATAACAAACGATCACTGGATCAACATCCTTACCACAATAAGCTCGATCTTTAGGTTTCAAGCTCTATGCTTGACTAGGGGGTTGATAACTCCATAAAATGTAGTTATTTATGCCCCATATTTGTGCTTCATGACATGCTCAGTCCTTGTTCTTACGCATATTTGGAAGGTTTTACGCTTATAATTTTAAAATTTGGAATCTTTATGATTTTGAGCAACCAGGACATATTTGTTGATTGATTAAGTAAATTTACAATTATGTTTAATTGGTGCTTTTCTAATGTAGGAAGGGCTCAAAAGAGACAAATTGATGCAAGTCAAGGCCCAAAGATCGGAGGAAAGAAGCCAAGGATGCATTCCGGTCTTCCACGCCGCGGCGCAAGAATGTTCACGCACGCGGCGTGGCTATGTGTCGACCACAATCGATAAAATATAACATTTTTCAATGGAAGAATGTCCAATGCGGCCGCGTTGAGCCTATTTATTCTATTTTTTCACGCACCTTTCATCATCTCTCGGTTTTTACTTTTAAGTTTTTAGGTTTTTAGTTTTGGGTTAGAGGCTACGGCTAGACCTCCATTGGAGGTGGAGATGGAGCTTGGGGAGCTAAGGATGGAAGCCCTCTTTCTCTTGGAGGAGGATCCAGAGCTCAATGGCGAAATCCATGATCTTCCTCATTTCTTGAACATGTATTTTGTAATTTGTTCTCATGTTCATTGAGCTTGATTTTATGACTTTGAATCCTTTTATTAATATTAATGAACGAGTTTGTGTGGATCTTTGCTTTTGTTCAATCATATTGATCTTAATGCTCTTGAGTGTTTGGCCAACATTTGAGTGATTTGATAAAATCTAATGAACCTAGACATAGGGATTTGGGTTTGAGATCGTATGTATGGTTGATGCATGTTCGATTCTATTCCAATGGCGGGATGAGTTGACTAATGGGATAGACATATACCTATTAGCCATGCATATATGTTTGAGAATAGACCTTAAAGAGTGGATTTTGCGTTAGCTCTCAAGGACACTTAGAGAGTTGGGCAAATGACACCATGGTTAGATGACCTAGACATAGGCGTTTAGCTAATGTAGATTCTCAACTAACATAATCATTGCATTCATACTTATGAGGAGGATTACTTATTGTTGGTTGATGTAAAGGGTGAAGAAGGATAAACTCAAAGTTTACTTATTGCTTTATACTTTCTTTACTTTTATCCATTTTTATGTTCTTGAATAGAATTAGGTAAGCTATCGGTTAATACTTAGCATTGGAAATAAAATTATCCTCGTGGGAACGATATCTGTACTCATCATTTTATTACTTGTGCGACCCGTGCACTTGCGGTTAGCAAATGGGCAAACATGTTTTGACCCTAACAGGGGTTGATCTCAATACTCAGCTCTACAGACTACCTATTTTTAAAATCAAAGACCAATTTTCTTTCATTCTTCATTCTCTGCACACAGTACTTAAAATATAACATTTTTCAATTGAATGCCTTGGTGCTCCTATGTGGTACTTGTAACACCCTAATATGAATATCTCGATATAACTACCTATATAAAGATATTTAGCATTAAACATTTTACTGCTACTATTACTATTATTATAATCCCATATAATTAACGAATTAAATATGGAGAGCCACGATAAAAGTGAGTTTATATATATATATATGAAAAGCCTCAAAGGTATAGTGTCATATATACAACAACAAACTACTAATAGACTATAACTCAAAGTACAATATACACGATTTGTTTAACCACAAAAACTAAAAGCTATCTATCTAGTCTTGTTGCTCCTTCTTTAGCTGCTTTACCCCCTTACTAGGGTCTGGGCCTGCTTTTACCATAGAAACGTAGAAAGGGGTGAGAGTATAAAAATTCTCAATAATAAATGTATCATATGGCATACCAATATAAATTGCACATACACATATAATATGATAACATTATATAATCGCTCATACAAATGTATAATGTATAGTAAATAAATCTAATCTCAATATTACATAATCACCTATACAACTATGTAACATTAACTAAACTTACCAAATTGCTTATCTTGCCTCATTGCTGAACTTAAGAATTAACTCATCCTAAGGCTTGTGTTAGTAAGGTTAACCATATTCCTCATGTTACTTGACAAATACCTTAGCTCACTGCTCTGTCCTAGGTAAAATGTTGTATTGACAATTACCTCCTTAGCAAAAAGCTTTACTCACTACTTTGCAAGGTTAAGGGGTTTAACTCACTCCCTTAATTAGAATAATTGTACTAGGGCCCCACTATAACTGGTATAGGAATTAACTCTTAATTAATACTTCATTTTAAGTAATTCTTAACTCTAGAAAAGCTTAGAAAAGTAAAACTTACTCTTATATGCTAGGTGGTCATTTCCTTAGTGAAATATCCCTAAACGTATCTTACTACACTAAAAAAAGCATATACAAATGATCTCAACTAGTAGAGAACCTTAAAACATCAAGAATATCATTTTTAAAGATTCCTGGAACTCACGCCGCAGCGCAGCGTGGTCATGCCGTGGTGCGCAACTCTCTGTCTCACACGCCGCGGCGTGCTGTTCTTAGATGACATGTTCTCTTGCTTCAGGCCTAGGAACTCCATTTCTTTAGCGTTTCTAGCACTAGCTGGAAAGTACTTCACCGGGAACTTGTCCTTGAAGGCTTCCCAAGTGATTATGGTTCCCTCTACTACCATCAACCGTCGAGCTCCCTTTTACCCGTCTTCAGCATTTCTCATGAGCATAAAGGTAGCATAGGTTACCTTTTAAGCATCAGTGCATCCTATTCCTTCAAATATCTTCTCTAACTCTTGAATCCAAAGACTCGCCTTCTCCGGGTCAAACTCTCCTCTAAATTGCGGTGGATTATTACGACGAAACTCTGATAAATTCTAAGTTTCAGCAGTAGCTTCTTGTTGCTGGGCAGCTCTTTGAGTTTGTTGCGTTATAGCTTCTACCATCCGCTACATCGCCTCTACTGCTACAGCCATGCTTTCACTATCCCGTTCAGGGTTCACACGTGCAGCTCCACCTCGTGCCGTTTTACTCCTCTGAAGTTACACTAAACAACACATAATGAAAGTCAGATAAGGTCATTTCAAATAATTTTGTCTCTTTTCGAAAATGAAACAACACATCTCTGTGTTTAGTCCTAGAGAAAACACAGTACAAACAAAACAACCTACCCACAAACCCAAAAGACTCAAACTTGGGCTTTGATAGCAACTAATGTAACATCCTCCTTTGGATGTCACATTTTACGACCAATTCCTTAATGAATCCCTTTTTAACCAATGATTGATAAAAGTGCGGAAAGTATAATATAATAGAATATGGATTTCTTTTTTTTTTCTTTTTAAAAAGTAGGAACTTGAATAAAGTATAAGCATATACAAGATATAGTCATTACATAATTACATGTCAAAAATGATATACATCAGTGGCGTGGATCATGGTCCACCCAAAATATAATAAAGTTTATACTAAAAAAAATATAACAACCACTGACAACAAAATATACACCGGCCCAAGTCTGAACTGCCTAAGGAGCAGGGTCTTCCGCAGAGTCCTCCATCGGATCCTCCTCAGGATCCTCCTTCTCGCCAAACCCCAAGTCAACAAAAGTTCCCACATGGGACCATGAATCATGAACTGGCATTTTGGAAGTAGACACCACTGGGTCTGAATCCTCCCTAGGGGTATAATGTAGGTCGCCCCACAGCTCCCTAATCAGCATGAACAACTCTAAGTATATAGCAATAGTAAGAGAAAAGAAAGGGACATTAGAACGGTTCCTACGGATGGTTAAAGTTATATCTCCAATAAATCTAATACGTTCATTTTCCCAATCAATACGCCAAGCACTCGCCCCATCATGAAACTGAACTCGGATGTAACCAAAAAATCCCTTCTACCAGCCATCCCAAAATACAACAGCAACCCTTTCTCTTAGTCTTTATCCACAGGAATACATAAAATAGAAGCAGACAGAATAACAATACAAAGAGGTGAGATTCTCTATATCAATACCAATACGGTAGTAAGAGACATCAATATCAATAAATTTATAGAATACAATCATAGCAATGTATAGTCAATTAAGCTTTCCAATAGACATCTCATCTATACATGTCACAGGTAAGTCCACAGTATAATAACAGACAAATTCACCATGTAGGTTTATCGTAATAAAATGTTAAATGATATGTGTATATATAATGGACAGGCACCTACTCCATGGAGCTAAAACCAACATCGAGGAGAATGATCAGAAGAACCACTGTTTGTATATCGTTAGCCTCAAATGTGCTTTTCAATATAATCAGTATGCGCAACATAGCTATACAAGATACTCTTAACCGGATCGTGAATAGGATAGTGCCTAGTCTAGATCGTCGATGCGTTGCACAGTCATCACGGCCCAGTGGAGCTACCAACTGTCCACTTGTGGGATACCCGCGCCCCGATGCCTCCAAGTTCAACAAGTGAACCACACTACGCAATTCGCACCCGTACAAAGGTGTAATTTATCTCCCAGGCATTCTGTCTTATCAATGAGTCATTCTGACTTTCACAATGCATGATCACATGATAATGAAACATAGGCATTCCGCCTTAATAACAAGTCATTCCGACTTTCACAATGCATGATCACATGACATAAAGGCATAATATGCTTTATCAATATTAATTTTATCAACAGGAGCCACAACAGGCCTAAATCAATCATTGACCACTCAAGGTCTCATTCATTTGTTCAATAGCAAATTAATCATCATGTTTAAAATCACAAGGCATCTCAAGTACGTAAATTCCCAATAGCCCTAAAGGTACTCTAATTTATTATGAATTATCTCCTTCTCCTATTTTTCCTTCTCAAGATCAAAATCCATCTCTCACTAAGAGACTAAATTATATTACCTCTCCCTTATTATTGCAACTCCTTAATTTACTTCTTTCTTTATTCAAACTCTTATATCTCAACTCAATACATATTATTTTATCATGTCCGGAAGCTCCCTAGAACACTAAAGCTTCAAATTTTCCATTTTTCTCTTTTACATGGCCAAGTGTCGTTACACGTCCTGTTTGACATAGCCTGGATAACACGGTCGTGTTCTCCTCTGGAAGGACAGAACACAATCAAATCTGGACCACTCATATTACACGGTCGTGTCCCATTACACGGCCTGAGCCATGTTCTCCTCTAACTTGTGAAGTGTATGTTGTGTTTTCCAGTGAGTTACACGGTCTGGGTCATGTAAACTCACACAGCTCGTGTATTTTGATAAAAAAAAACCCCAAAATAGACTTTCAAACATTCAATCCATCAAGTCACACAATTCATATAAGCAAGATACAACCAAATATCAAGAATCAAACACAAATCAAGTGAGGAATCCTCACATAGATTCTCCACTCCCAAAACCCTCAAACGTCCCTCACTACCATAGAAGGTAGACAAAAGAAATCTCCCTCTTACCTTAGGGGATATTCCAACCACTTGTGTAGAGTTTTTGAAATGACCTTCCTCCTTCAAGAACCCCTTGAAAACGAAAATGACATAGCCAAAAGTCATCATTTTTGGACTTGGAAGGAATAGTTAAGAACAAAGATCAAAGCTTTGAAAAGATGAAGAGAAGAATGATGAAAAAGGAGGAAGCTTTACCTTAGGAATTACAACCCTAACTTGGAGGAAAACTTAAAGAGTAATGAACAACCAAGATCTTCACTCTAGATTCTCTTAGAAATGGATATTGATTCAAGATTGTGGATGAGTTGAAATCAAAGAAACAAAATGGTGTTGGAACCGTGTGGGTGAAGAGGAAAAGAGAAGAGAGGGCGTGAGGGAGAGAAGAGAGAAAGGTAGAAAAAGAAGGGAAAATGTTTGAAATGAAAAGTTGGTAGGAAAAGTGAAAAGATGATGACTTTAGTCATTTTTTCCCTCCCAACCATAGAGCCAAAAGAGGAGAGAGGAAAGGTGAAGCTTCCTTGAGAAGCTTCACACAATGTTTGATAAAGTGAAGGAATGATGATGATGTCATCTTGGTGATGTCATTAAAGTGCTCTCTAGAAAGATAACTAACACTCTACTAGAGCTATTACCCAGTGGACAAATATTACAATTAGCAGAAATAATATTTATTAACCCACAGATAATAAAATATATTACGATTTTATTTATCAGATAAAATCTCAAAAAATAAAAACTTCGTAAACTATGCCTGACCTCGGGTTTAGTAAGATCTTCCGTCGATGTTTCTACAGTCCAAAGTCTTCCAGCCTTAGAAAAATATTTTATTTCTCTGACCCCACTTAACGAGCACACAAATTGAGAAATATAATAAAATAATCAAATACTTCCAATAATTCTAAAAAAATTTACAAAAATCACAAATATTATAAAATGAATAAATATCATGAAATAATTAATTTTCGGGGTGTTACACCTTGACGTGACATCACTCACGCTGCGGCGTGAGGGCATTTTCTTCAAAATTCTAGAGAAAATTAATCATGTGCACTGTTCCATTGACCTAAAATCACTTCCAATCCTCTGAACTTGGCTCCTAGGTGATTTCTAACTTCACCAACACTTCCTAAACATGTTGTAACACTTTTACAACCTATTAGTTCACTTAAACTTAGATTAATTCTCAAATTCACCTACCAACTTTTTCATGGCTTAAATTTTCACTTTATGGACTAATTGACCATATCTAATGTCTAATTCAATTCTTATGCTCTCATTAATCTGTGATAGCTAATTTTAATCAAAGATAACAAGGATCAAGCAAGGAAAACATATTTTCACTCTTTAAAACTCATTTTCTCCATCTAATGACCTAACTTTGATCAATAGAAAATATGTAGTAAAGTGATGAGTTTGAAGTTTAAAATCCCCTACCTTGAACTCTTTGTGATGGAGGTTGATCAATCTCAAGCTTTAGTCTTTCCTTTCTTGCTTTTTTCCTCTTTATCCTTAGATTTCTCTTCCTTCTTGTCTTGGTTTCCCTTAGTTGCTGTTGTGCCTTCTATTTTTTGAGAGAGAAGATGAGTGAAATGAGATAAAAGTGAAGGAAATATTAGGAAACAAAGTCAAGGGGTTTTTTTCCCGTTTGTGACTTGTTTCATTTAGGTATGATTGACACTAATACTTCTCAATCTGCTAAGAACACTTAGATTTAGTTAAATTAAGTTTTTCAACTTTTAAAAACTTTAAAATAAATATTAAAATTCAATACAAATATTGTCTCACCATTATCATATTTTTCTATATCTTCTACTAGTCAATCAGGTATTAAATGCACAACCAATATGCCTAAAAATACCAAACTGATTCTGATTATCCTTAAATTTTAACTACATCCTCTTACCTATTTGTGACTTAGAAACAAATTCTCTAGATTCATTTCCCCCAAATTAGTCATTTATGTTACTATATGAGTCATTTGTCGCAACCGTCCCGAAGAAGGGCCGCGAAAATAGGTTGATTACGGGTAGGGAAGGTGTTAGCACCCTACACCGTCCGTTCTAAAACGGTTACCTATTTAATCTAATGTTATTTGCAAGATTAATTTAATTGGTCCTTTATTAATTAAAAGAAAAGAATTTTTTATTTTTTTATTTTGACATGTCCCATTTTGTCAAGCATAATATCAAAATGATAAATGACTAAGACAAGAAATGGGTGGCTAAATAGCCATTATTTTGAACAAATTCTAAGTCTACAACATATTATATAAAAGTGGTGAATCAAAATTTTATTTTTTTTTGAAGAGAAGTAATTTTCAAAATAAATGGCCAAATAAAACATTATTTCAATGAATAAATTTTAATTCAAAGAAATTTGTTTGAGGTAAGAGAAAGTTTTTTTTTAAAGTAAATGGCCAAATAAAATCTCAAGAAAAAAAAATTTTAAGCATAAAGAGATTTTTGTAGTAAAAAAAAAAAAGGTCTTCATAAAAAAAATAAAAGTTTTTAATTCACCACAATCATGATGTTGAAACTATATGAAATTGTTCACTTTTATTTGAGGATTTTTTTTTTTTTTACAAAATGATTTTTATTTTTGTATATTTTTTATTTTAAAAAAAATTAATTTTAAAAAAAATTATTTAATTTAGTGTGAGAATTAGATTTTGCGGCGCTCTGGCAAAATCAATATAAAGCCTCAAGATTATCGGGAAGAGTGTAATTTGATCGGCGCTCCGATCCTCTCCCAATTTTTTCGTCATAGGCCAAGTTTTTCAATAAAAAATTCACAAGTTATAAAGAGACGAGATAAACTATAAAATCAAATTAAATCACAAGTTCACTTTCATTACATTTTTATTTATTTATGATTTTTTTTATATTTTATGTATTTTTATTTTATTTATTTATTTTTTATTAATCACAAAACACAATATAAAACATATCATTAAGTAAAATAAATATGGTCAAACAAGTACTAAATCCTAAAATTCAAAACATGTTTTGATATTTTTTATTTCACATCTTTTTTTCTATTATAGTAAAAAAAAAAGAAAATGGGTTTGTAAGCCCATGAAAAAGAAAAAAAAAAAAAAAAAAAAAAAGGAAAATGGTGTAAGCCCATCGAAGAAAGAAAAAAAAACTAACGGTTACTCGAAAAAAAAAAAAAGCAAAAAAAATAAAAAAGACTTTCGGTCTCGGAAACTTCAAAAACGAAAAGAAAGAAAGAAAGAAAGGGGGGAGGGAGAACTCACGGTGGTGACAAGATGGGTGCGAGGAGATCGGATCCGGTGGGGCGGCGGCGCGCAAATCGATGGATGCGGGCCGGGTGCGGTTCGCGGAGCATCCTGGTTTGATGGGCGGAGGCGCCGGTGGAGCTCCGGTCTGTTGTGGGTGGGTGATGCGGCTAGATGGCGAGTGGGTGACGAGGCGGACGGCGTGGGTAGAGCACGGGTGGTGCGTTCGTGGGCACGCCGGTTCCGAACGAGAGAGAGGACCCGATGGTGCGGCGGCGCGGCGGCGAGTGGTGGCGGGTTCGAATCGAGCTTGGGTCGGCGTGAATGGGGCGTGGCTTGTGGTTGGTTGGGTCACGACGTGGACGGCGGAATGGTGGCTTGCAACGTGACTATAATATAGGCAGGTGGTTGCTAGCTTGGGATGGGGTATTGTTGTTTTGGGTAGAGGATGATGATGTTGGAAGGTTGTTGGTGGGAAGGTTATGGGGAATTTGGGGTGGCTTTACTGGGAGTGGATTGGCCGTGGAAGATGATGAGAAGGGAGTCAAAGTTGGATGGGTGGATGGTTGGTTAAAGGGAGAAGATTGTGATGTTGGGTTGATGGGTGGTTTTCAACGTGGAGAGATATGAAGTGGAGATTATTTTAGTGAAGGTTGCAGAGAATGGGTCAATCGATGGTGAGAATGGGTGAAGAATAATGGTGAGAATAGGCGGGTGCGAGAGATGGAAAGAAAGTAGAAGGTAAGTGAAGAAGGCTTTTGGTGATGCTTGGTATGTGAATGATGGTGGTTTGCTTTGCAAGGATTTCGGGCAATGAGAGAATTTTCGTAGGATGAATCGTAATGGTTCCGTAGTGAATTTTTCTCAGTCTGTGATTTTTGCTCCTATTTTTCTGAATCCTCTGTAGCTCTCTCTTTTTTTCTGAACGATTCCATCCCCTCTCTTGTATTTTTCTTCTCCTTTTTATTCTGCTTGAGATGCCATTACCAATTGATTTGCACTAATTTTCATTCAATTTGCAACGATTGGAATACAAATGGGAAAGAAAAGTGACAAAAGTTTTTAATCCAATTTAGTGTAGTATTTGTTTGTGGAGGCTAGGGTCAGAAAGAACGGGAAGGGGAAAGGAAGGGTTGAGATGGAAAATGGGTTATGGGTTAAACGAAAATGGGTTACGGGTTGAGATGGAAATTGGGTTGGGTTGACCGTAGTGACAATTTTTTTTTTTTTTTTTTTTTTTTTGTTTTGTAAAGAAAGAAATTAAATTAAATAAAATAAAAAAAAATAAAAATAAAAATAAAAAATGGATAAAATTGGGTATCACATTTGCCCCCTTTGTTTTACATTTAGGATAAATGAAAAACAAAGGAATTGATTCAATTTTATCCATGAAAAGGTAAAAACTTGCGGATTCGGTGTCATTTGAAGTTTTAACAAAAACTTAAAAGCAATGGGTAGGACCCAAAAACTTGCAGAGTCGGGTATCCGTTGAAACTTAACAAAAACAAGGTAAGAAGCTTACTGAGTCGGGTATCCGTTGAAGCTTAACAAAAACAAAAAGCAATGGGTACGAGGACCCGATAACATAAACAATGGGTACGAGGACCCAAAAGTACGAGGACCCAAAAAGTAAAAAGCTTGATGAGTCGGTATCATTGAAACTTAACAAAAACAAGGTAAAACTTAACGGTCGGGTATCCGTTGAAGCTTAACAAAAACAAGGTAAGAAGCTTACGGAATTGGGTATCCATTGAAGCTTAACAAAAACTTAAAGACAATGGGTACGGGGACCGAAAAATAAAACAATGGGTACGAGGGAAAAGGTAAAAAGCTTATGGAATCAGGTATCCACTGAAACTTAACAAAAACAAGGTAAGAAGCTTACGGAGTCAGGTATCCGTTGAAGCTTAACAAAAACAAGGTAAGAAGCTTACGGAGCTTACGGAGTCGGGTATCCGTTGAAGCTTAACAAAAACAAAAAGGCAATGGGTACGAGGACCCAAAAAAAACAATGGGTACGAGGACCCAAAAGGTAAAAAGCTTACGGAATCGGGTATCCATTTGAAGCTTAACAAAACAAGGTAAGAAGCTTACGAGTCGGGTATCCGTTGAAGCTTAACAAAAACAAAAGGCAATGGGTACGAGGACCAAAAAAACAAACAATGGGTACGAGGACCCAAAAGGTAAAAAGCTTGCGGAATCAGGTATCCGCTGAAGCTTAACAAAAACAAGGTAAGAAGCTTACGGAGTCGGGTATCCGTTGAAGCTTAACAGAAAACTTAAAAGCAATGGGTATGGAGACCCAGAAAAGAGAAAACAATGGGTGCAGGAACCCAAAAACTAAAAGACAATGGGTGCGGGAACCCAAAAACTAAAAGGACAATGGGCGCGGGGCCAAAAGAAAACAATGGGTGTAGGAAAACTAAAATGGGCGCGGGGGCTCGGAAAACGAAAACAATGGGTGTAGGAACCCAAAAACTAAAAAGACAATGGGCGCGGGGCCCGAAAAAAAAACAATGGGTGTAGGAACCCAAAAAGGAAAACACAATGGGGCGCGGGGGCAGGAAAAGGAAAACACAATGGGCGCGAAGGGGCCCCGAACAAAGGAAAAACACAATGGGCGTGCGGGGCCCAAAAAGGAAAACAATGGGCGGGGACCCAAAAGGGTAAAAAGCTTGCGGAGTCAGGTATCCGCTGAAACTTAACAAAAACTTAAAAGCAATGGGTACGGGGACCCAAAAAACATAAACAATGGGTACGGGGACCCAGAAAAGGAAACAACAATTTGGACCTTTGTAGGTCAAGGCTAGCAAAATGAGAACATATGCACTTATGCAATGCATGCTTCAAATGTATGAGAGTATGAAAAAATTTTTTTTTTTTTTTTTTTTTTTTTTTTTTTTTTTTTTTTTTTTTGTTTTTGTCTCCACGACCCTTGAGGACATGATTGCAATCATTTTCAAAGATGAACTGGAATAGGATTTAATGGCATCCTTTCATTTGTCTATTCAGCCGATGGTTGAAATGTCCAACCAGAATGACCCTTGAAGTGTGCATTAGATGTGACACACAAGAGCAATAGGAAAACTCTTTAGATGACCCTTGAGGTGACATGGTTGTCCTTTCTCTTTTATCAACACTCTTATCAGGAATCATTGTGTTTCCCATACCTTTCAAATCATTAGCAATTCTTAATGCTCGGACAGCAATGTCACATTTCACATTCCAATATATGATTATTAGAAAAATGCATATTAAGTCAAAGAAGAGGCAAAGGTAAAAACATGATGATATTGTATTGAAATGGGAATGGTGAAAAGAAAGTATTATTGTGGTCATCAACATGAAATTTACGAGAGGGATGATAAGGGCAAAGGTCTTGATTCTTCCAATGAAACCCTTTATCGTAATCGGCGTCAATCTCTGCATACCCGATTTTGAACACCCGTTAACTTGCCTATGAAGACTTTGATTGCCCCTGAGTTGAGATCATTTGGCCTGCCCCAATATGGAAACTTAGTTTGCTCTAAAGCGAGATTTGCTCCTCCACGGCATGGAGACTCAACCGCTCGGTCTCACTTCCTTTGTCATATCAAGCACTATTGTCTTTTTATTTTGGACCTTAACTTTTGCCTAGGTCGCTCTTTCGAGTTTTCAACCTACCGGTCGCTCTAACTTTTGCCTAGGTAGCCTTTTCGGGTTTTCCACCTAGCGAGCCATGTTTTTCTTTTTTTTTTTTTTTTTTTTTTTTTTTTTTTTTTTGACAAGTAGTGCTTTTACGCATAATATTTCTTGACTGCATCTGAATTTACAGGAAGTGGTAGATCTTCACCATCCATTCTTGTGAGAATCAAGGACCCTCCAGAGAAAGCCTTCTTCACGACATAAGGTCCTTCATAATTTGGAGTCCATTTTCCACGGTGATCTTTTTGAATTGGCAGGATCTTTTTGAGCACTAAGTCTCCTTCTTGAAATTGTCGAGGGCGCACTTTTTTTGCATAGGCTTTCATAAGCCTCCTTTGATATAACTGGCCATGACACAGTGAGTTAACCTTTTACCTTCAATAAGATTCAAGCTGATCTAGTCGAGCTTGGACCCATTCGGCCTCTTCCAATTTTGTCTCCATCGGTACTCTTAATGAGGGGATCTCTACCTCAATAGGGAGTACGACTTCCATTCAGTAAACTAAAGAGAAAGGAGTTGCCCCAGTTGAGGTGCGGACAGACGTGCGATAACCATGCGAGCAAAGGGAAGCATCTCATGCCATCTTTATATGTCACAACCATTTTTGGATGATCTTCTTGATGTTTTTGTTTCTTTGCCTCAACATGACCCCATTCATCTTTGGGCGGTATGGTGAGGAGTTATGATGTTGGATCTTGAAATTCTCGCACATTTCCTTCATCATTTTGTTATTCAAGTTGGTTGCATTGTCAGTGATGATCTTATTCGGTAGACCATAACGACATATCAACTCTCTTTTGATGAACTTGATCACCACATTCCTAGTCACATTGGCATAAGAAGCAGCTTCAACCCATTTGGTGAAGTAGTCTATCGCGACAAGGATAAAGCGATGCCCATTTGAGGCCTTAGGTTCAATAGGTCCTATGACATCCATACCCCACATGGAGAATGGCCAGGGTGCTGCTAGGACATTCAAAGGGACTGGCGGCGCATTGATCTTATCAGCATATGTTTGGCACTTGTGGCACTTCCTCACATGATTGAAGCAATCATTTTCCATGGTTAACCAATAATAACCAGATCTTAGGATTTTCCTTGCCATTGCATGTCCATTGGAGTGAGTTCCAAAGGAGCCCTCATGTACTTCTTCAATAATCTTTTCTGCTTCCATTGCATCAACACATCTTAGAAGCACCATATCATGGTTTCTTTTGTAAAGTATTTCCCCACTCAGAAAATAACCCATTGCGAGCCTCCTCAGGGTCCTTTGTCATTTTCTGAAGCGCCTGCAGGGTACTCCCTATTCTTGATGAAACATTTGATGTCATGGTACCACGGCTTCCCATCAGGCTCATCTTCAACCACTTGACAATATACAGGACAATCACGACTTTCCATTTTTATAAGTGGTAGGTCCCTTTCATGACTTACTTGGAACATTGATGATAGTGTGGCCAAAGCATCAGCCAACTGATTTTCTTCTCGAGGAACATGATGAAAAGTGACTTCATCAAATTGCTCGATCAATTCTTTGATGTAAACATGGTATGGGATCAGTTTAGCATCACGGGTCTCCCATTCTCCTTTTAGTTGATGAATGACCAAGGCAGAGTCCCATATACTTCCAAGATCTTTGCTTTTGATTCTATTCTTTGCTGAATACCCAAAGCACACGCTTCGTATTCTGCTATATTGTTAGTACAGTCAAAACACAACCTTGCTGTGATTGGGATGAATTTATCTTCAGGGGAGATCAAGATGGCTCCAATGCTGTGCCCCGGTGCATTAGAGGCTCCATCAAACCACATAGTCCATTTTTCTTTTTCGGAGAAGATTCTTCATTTTTAAACGAGCCATTATATCTTCATCGGGAACTCACATTGCATCGACCCATAATCTTCTATGGGTTGGTTAGCGGATAATCTGCAAGGGCACTTCCCTTAATTGCCTTTTGGGTGACATAAATAATTTCATACTCGATAATAGAACTTGCCATCGCGCGATTCTCCCGGTGAGAGCGGGTTTCTCAAAGATATACTTGATAGGATCCATTTTGGACACCAACCAAGTAGTGTAACACAACATGTATTGCCTCAATCGATGGGCTGCCCATGCCAAGGCGCAACAAGTTCGCTCTAACAATGAGTACTTTGCCTCATAATCGGTGAACTTTTTACTTAAGTAATAAATGGCGCGTTCTTTCTCTAGGATTCATCATGCTGCCCCAATATGCAACCCATAGACTCATTAAGCACCGTCAAATACATAATGAGAGGTCTCCTGACCTTGGAGGCACCAAAGCGGGGGTTCTTGTAAATCTTGCTTGATTTTTCAAAGGCTCTTTGGCAATCATCATTCCACTTGTGGATGATTCTTGCGTAACAACTTGAAGAGCGGCTCGCATGTTTTTGTGAGTGGAATATGAATCGAGCGATGTAATTCAACCTTCCCAAAAATCCCGAACTTTCTTTTCAGTGCGAGGGACTGGCATGTCCAGTATTGCTCGAACCTTGTCAGGATCAACTTCTATTCCTTTCTGGCTCACCACAAACCCCAATAGTTTGCGATCGATCGACACCAAAAGTGCATTTTGTAGGATTCAATCTGAGTTTGAACTTCCTCAATCGCTCAAAAAGCTTTTGCAGATTGATTATATGATCTTCTTCTATTTTTGACTTTGCAATCATATCATCCACATAAACTTCTATTTCTTTGTGCATCATGTCATGGAACAATGTCACCATAGCTCTTTGATACGTTGCCCCAGCATTTTTTAAACCAAAAGGCATCACTTTGTAGCAGAAGGTTCCCCATAAAGTGATGAATGTGGTCTTCTCCATGTCTTCCGGTGCCATCTTGATCTGATTGTATCCCGAGAAACCATCCATAAAGGAAAAAAAAGAATGTTGAGCAGTGTTGTCCACCAAAACATCAATGTGAGGTAACGCGGAAGTCGTCTTTAGGGCTAGCCCTATTTAAGTCTCGATAGTCTACACACATTCGGACTTTCCGTCTTTCTTTGGGACGGGAACAATGTTGGCAACCCATTGTGGGTATTTTGCAAGCTGCAAGAAATCCAAAGCATCAAAGCTGTCTTTTTACTTCATCTCTCGATTTTTAGGGACATCTCAGGTTTCATTCGTCTCAACTTTTGCTTAACCGGAGGGTACCCAGGTTTTAGTGGCAATTTGTGCTCAACTATGTCAGTGTCTAGCCCAGGCATATCTTGGTATGACCATGCAAAGACATCACTATAATCAAACAAGAGTTTAATCAACATGTTACGCTCATCCTCTTTCATCGAGGTACCAATTTTGATTTCTTTCTTATCATTTTCAGTCCCCAAATTAATTACTTCAATTGGTTCCTCATGGGGTTGGATTTCTTTAGCTTCTTGTTCAAGTAATCTCATTAACTCAGGTGAAGTTTCCCAATCATCCTCATTATCCTCATCAGTATGATTAACAGGGTGTTCAAAATTATATGATGAGATATTGACACTGTCACTTTCAAGAGAGTCATTTTCAGATCTGCAATAAGTGATGTTGACACAAGAAAAATGAAATGAATAGAAGGTCATGATAATGGTGGGATGAAAGCTAATGGAATGAAAAATGAGAGAACTCAAAAATGCATTTTATTAATAACAATTATTGGAAATGAAACCTGTGAGCCCATTTACAAATGAAAATCCTAAAGCCTTGGCGAGCTAAAGGAAAAGCACTACTGAAATTACTTTGAAAGAGACTCTAAGGTTATGGGAAACTCGGAGATCTCCCAATTGTTGAGTCTTGTATTTGAAGAACATGCATATACACCAGTCCGTATGGTGACAAAATCGTCATCTTCAAGCTGCGGTCACTTGGTCTACGAACACAACTCCCGCGCTCAGGAAGCTTTGTCGTATATCACGGATGGGGACTCCTTCACTTTAGGTTCTCGATTTTCCAAGCGAGCTTGACCTTTTCTCTTTTTTCTCTTCCATTATCCTCCTCTTATCGGCCTTGGTGGGTTTGTACCCCGGCCCAAATCTATCTTTGTTTTCAAAGGGTTGAAAAAGTCTGTGGCACCTTGTCGTTTCTTGCCTTGCCCTTTCTCCATGTTGATAACCCCTTCTAGCATAACTTTAGCCATCATTACGGATGCAACGGAAGGTGCTGCGGTTTAGGAATTGGAGCTCCTTCTTTTATATAAATGGTATTGACAACCTCGAGTGCTTGAAAGGCGGTCTCCAAAGCCTCTTCGTAGCTTCAATATAAGGGGTGTCTAGCGGCTTGCTCACCAAGAGGTCTCTTCACCAAAGACAGTAATCATCTTGTTATCAACTATGAATTTGACTTTTTGGTGCAAGGTGGAAGGCACTGACTCATGAGAATGAATCCATGGTCGTCGTCCTAAGAGACAACTGTATGATGGTGCAATGTCCATCACTTGGAAGAGTATGTTGAAAGTGCAAGGACCAATTTGAATTGGTATTTCGATTTCCCCTATGACTTCTCTCCTTGTGCCATCAAATGCCCTTACTATCATCGCACTTGATTTCATGTGTGACCCATCAAAAGGTAATTTGGAGAGTGTCGACTTTGGCATCACATTCAAGGAAGAGCCATTGTCCATCAGTACTCTAGCCATGATATGGTCTTGACATTTTACTGAGATATGAAGTGCTTTATTATGTCCTCTTCCCTCATTGGGTATTTCATCATCGGTGAAAGTGATGTAATTATCTGCTGTGATGTTGCTGATAACGCCATTCAACTTGTCAACCGTGATGTCATGAGAAACATGGGCTTGATTAAGCACTTTCATTAGCACCTTCTGTGTGGCTCAGAGTTCATTAATAAAGATAAAAGTGATATTCTTGCGGGGTGCGGTTCAGTTGATCCACCACCTTGTATTCACTTTGCTTTATGAATTTTAAGAACTCACAAGCTTCTTCCTCGGTCACTTCTTTCTTATAGACCTCTTGTGTGTGTTGCCTTTGGTTCTTCCTTTTCTTTTCAAGACTTTTTCGGTAGAAGTTTCCCCCATCTTGCCTTTCCCTTTCCGAATTCTTTCCACTTCCTCCACTTGGTCTTTCGCGCAGATCCTCGGGTGTATAAATACGACCACTCCGAGTCATTCCACCGATCCCGGATATGCTAGAGATAGCCGATGGGATTTTCATTTGATTGTCCTGGAGATCATTTACAACGACTTGCACATCATATTTCCAAGGCCTGCTCTGGTATCCTTATAGGGAAAAGGAGTCGGCACTTGGATAGTGATAGGATTCGACCAAAGAGACTTGTGGAGACACCTCTTTACTATAATGAATTGTCAATGGCCTTGGTATACACGGAGCTTGCCTATGATTGGATGCGTTGCATAGGTATTGGCGACCTCTTGAGCTGGTGGAGGTGTAACTTCTTTGACCATATAGACATCACCATTATCGTGCGATTGTTTATTTGTACTAGTGATTTGTCCATTAAACTTTGGAGGATCTGCTTGAATTCATCACATTCTCAATAGAATGCCCGACTTCCCCATGGATCTTGCACACTGTTGTTTCATCTTCATTGGCCTTTTTAATCTCGGCTTGGTTTTGTATCAACCCATATTTGCAAAGCTCTTGAAAAATTATTCTCATGGGAGTTTTCACATCGCCTACGACTTATGAGGCATCGTCCGAGAAGACTTCTCTATGGCATTAACTACGGGACCTCCATGATCAGGCAAGGGATTACGGCCTACATTAGGAGTTTTTCCTTAAAGTTTAACCATTTGGCATTAATCAAGTCTTGCACTTTGAACTTCAAGGCTCTGCAATTTTCTGTTGAGTGACCTACAGCCCCAGCATGGTACTCACATTTAGCATTCTGGTCAAATCCTCTTGGGTAGGGGGTTCCACTGGCTTCATTGGGCAAGGAACCAATAAGGAATTTTGGAAGAGTTGTGGTAGCAGTTCAGTATAGGTCATGGGAATTGGGTCAAATTGGACGGGTTTCTTTTCTTGGTTAGCTGGCGGCCTTCTTTGGTTGGTATTTGGTTTTGGGCCCATGGTTGGGTTGGTTGGTATGGTATGGTAGGGAGTGTTTGATTTGGGATAGGAGATGGTGCACGATAAGGGATCATTGGGTGATAAGGTTGAGGGTATGGAGCTTGAGAGGCATTAGCAATGTATGGATAGTAAGGCATGTAGGGAGGTTGGAAGGATGGTTGAGGGTTAACGGGTGCTGGCTATGTCTCCCTTGGGCAAAACTCCTTTGATCGAAAGTCACTGACATGGGCTTCTCCTTCTCTTTTCTTCCCTTTGGGGGCTTTTTGGCACTAAATGTCCCCATTGAGCTTTCAACAATCTTTCCACTTCTCATTCCTCCTTCAATTCTTTCCCGATGATGACCATGTACGAGAAATTCGACGACACACTCCTATCATTTTGTCATAGAAGGGTGATTGGAGGGTGTCAATGAATGTGGCCACCATTTCTCTTTTCTGTCAATGGGGTTCAACTGAGTGACTATCTCTCTCCACCGTGAGCATATTCTTTAAAGGTTTCGGCTCCTTTCTTAGCCATATTTTGCAAGCTGTAACTATACGGTGCCATATCGATGTTGTACTTATATTGCTTCAAGAAAGCATCGGCCAAGTCCTTGAAACATCGTATATGAGCACGTTCAGTGTGTATACCAATTAGAAGCTGCCTGACTAAGCTATCTGGAAGAAATGAATCAACGAGGTTATCATCATGAGCATGGGATGCCATCTTGCGGATGTACATGGTCAGATGATTCTTTGGGCAAGTGGTTCCCTTATATTTTTCAAAATCTGGGACCTTAAACTTTGGAGGAATTACCACATTCGGGACAAGACAGAGCTCTGCGGCATCCAGAAGACCATAGCTACTTGCTCCTTCTATGGCTCGCAATCTTTCTTCAAGAACTTCTAATTTTCCCTTGGATTGAATGCCTTCAGTTGAAGGGTTCAGCGGAGAAGTTCCAGCGACTTTATGGGGAAAAAACTGTGGCATGTAGAAAGGAGGTTGGGCCTGAGTCGAGCCTTGTGGCCCTGAAGTAGGTATTACCAATGATGAGCCGCTCTCAAGAGGGTTGGTAATTTGGGATGGCATAAAACCAGGAGAAATGCCATAAGGTGGAATAGAAACCGGGTACTGAGGAATCTCACTGGTATTTGGTTGAGATCCTTGGAGAGGGTTTGAAGTCGTTGGGACTGTCGGTGCACTGCCCTCAGGAATATTGGTGGATAATGGTGGCACATAACCAGGTGGAAGGCCATATGGTGGGAATGAAGATGCCTGTGTTTCAGGATTATTTGAGTAGATGGTGAGCGGCATCATGGCCCCTTGAGAGGTGACACTAGGATATTGCCAAGGAACTGGCGTAAAGCCGGGCGGGTGAGCAGGCGTGGCAGAAGGATCATCATTTGCCTTTGAAGGAGTCCCCTCTGTGTTCTTCGTTTTTTCCAGAATTTCCAAGATCTTGGCCATTTGTTCCTTTAGTGGCTTACTTCACTTCTCAACTCTTCTTGTGACTGACCCAGTTCATCCATGACTCTTGATTGAGAGCGAGTCCTATATGGGTGTCGTAGAGACAGTTTTCCTTTCTGTATTCATTATTTTTATTAGAAAATATGAAAAAGAAAAAGAAAATGCAAACAAAAATAAAACTATGCATGTAGAGACATGATCCAAAGTAGCAAGCGATATCGATAAACCTCATTTATTCAAAGGGAAAAGCTCTATGGTCATAGAGAGTTTTACACATGTTGATTCTTGCTACTCCTCAAGTCAGATGGAGGAGTTAGCTTTACAAAATAAGATGGAAAGAGTCATTACATCAGCATTCCTAGAACAAGAAACTAATTTCAGTGAAATTTTCCTAGGAAGTCAAGGTCCTTTCTAACCCGAGTCAGAATATCTTGGTTTTCTCCTGGTGCTAGCTTGGCTTCCACTTTGATGATTTCTCTTGCCCTCTTTCTTGAATGGTTGGAGATTTCCCTCATATTATCAAGAACCATTTCGGCTTTCCGCTCCATTTCTTGGCTTGCATTACGATAGAAATTCTTTTCATTAGTCAAGAAAAGAACATCATCCTCTAACCGATTCTTCTTACTTTCCAAGAAAGTAGACCATTCAACATGCTTTTCCAAATGTTGATTCAAGATTTTAACTTCATTCTTGAATTCTTGAAGTTGACCATCCTTCCCCTGAATGATTGTTTCGAGGGCTTGACATGTTTTCCTTAACCTCTCTATTTCAATATCTTTAGAGGCCATTTGTTCTTGACTTTGGATTTTTCTTCTTGCAGTGCTAAGTTGATCTTCCAAGGACCTTCTCTCAGTGGTCCACTACCGATAAATGATTTCGTACCGCCCCCTACCTTCAAAGCATAGTAGTCATTGGGTTCATTAAATTGGTGCATTGGTAACTCTGGACCCTGTACCTTGGGAGCAAGAAACCCTTCCTCCTACTAGCTTTGCCAATTAAGTATTCGGTGTCGTTTCGGACGATGGGAGACCGGGCTTCACACTTCTTGTGTCCTTCCAATCTTCAATGACTTCTTTTATTTTATGATTTGGTTCCTTCATCGCCGTGTACGAGAATTCAAATTTGGACAGTCCATGAGTCATCGGAATGAATTGCAGAGATGCCATTTGTCTTCGGACCATAGGCGGAGCATAGCCCACTACTCCCCATGGGCCAATAAGTGGAACCCAAGGTTTGCTTCCACATCTATATATGGTATAAGTGTGAGGAAACCACTTGGCCCTCAGACCACTTCTTTTATTTCCATGAAAAAACGATCCATTGCCTCATCGTCGGAGTTCGGGAGGCCAATTGTCACGACCATATAGAGAGAGCGGGTGCTTAGGTATGACATATTGTTTCGAGATCAATTTACGGATGGTTAAAGCACTTCAACGTTGGCATATGACTAAGCATCCATACTGCAAGTAATGGTGCACATCCCCAAAATCTTCCTTTTTCGATGGACTCGGCAATAATTCAGAGATCGAATTGTCTCGGCTAAAATTGGTGGGGTGGGTGTACCCCATGCTCAATCTGCTCGAACAAATTGATCATGTGTCTCATCTATTTGATTTTTCCATCTTGGGAAAATTACTAACCCATAAATAGCGAGGGCTAGTGCTACCAAACCAAACCTTTGATCAATTTGAGCTTCAACCAGCCTAAGCAAGAACTCTGAATCTAGACTTCGTCCTTCATCCACCATGTACTTGTCCAATTCATTGGCATGAATCCCTATCAATTTGGATAGCATCCTTCTTGGCGTCTTCTTAGGGTCATGTGAGTACACTTTGTCCTTTGGCATGTCGTCTCTATTAAGAAGCCTAGCATACTCCTCAATCGTTGGCACCAAGTCAAATTGTCGGAAAGTAAAACACCGATATGAGGGGTCCCAAAAATGGAGCATAGCTTTCAACATTTGGAGGTCAGGGGTGATAAACATGAGAGCTGCAATATCTCCATACTTGTCATTGAATTCTTCTTGTCTTCTCATGCTACACCACACATTACGGAGCCTCCTTAGGTCATTTTGCTCAAAGTCATGGCTCCCCTTTAAGAGAGGTAAAGGAACATCCTCGCGATGCAAACTATTTCCTTCCTTGGCTTGAATTCTTGCAGACTCTTCACCGACAGCCTTGATACTCTCTGCCACCTCAGACATTAGAGTCATCTTTCCCTTATTCATGCTTGAGGTTTATCGATATCTTCACAGGATTGGACCACATATGCAAATGCAAGATAAAAGAAAAGTTAACAACTACAAAATAAAAGACAAACAGAAATTCCTCATATGTTAGAGGAAAAGGGGTACCTAATCTTGGTACCCGATCAGCAGGATAAGTTCTATGAACGATGATAGCTCTAAGATTATATCTACAAGTGAGAGCTTTGGTTCTAGACCCCTATCGGACAAAGGTCCCCAAATTGTCCCTTCTTTGTCACCAACACTTTGGCTAGCAAGGGTCCTCCATCCTCACCCATGATAGGTTACAAGCGGAAAGAGTTCAATTTGAGCGAGGGGTTTTCATGTGCCTAAACGGAGACCAACGGTCCCACAAAGCAACACTACTTCACCCTCTGTCTAAGCCTACAAGGTGCGAGCTCGGGTAGAGAGCTTGTGTGTGGAAGTGTACATGAGAGAACTTATTTACAAAGCGAGAAATATAATAAATATAATACAAACAAAATGTACAATAATATGAAACAAATAACAAATAAACAAATAAAACAAAAATGGACCAACATAATTAAAGAGCAAATCACATAAGATTAAAAAAAAAGTTTAACCCTCTCATTTGTCCCCGTGGAGTCGCAGTACGGTGTCGCAACCGTCCGAAGGGCGTCGCGAAAATAAAAAGAAAAGGAGGAGGATAGGACCTCCGGATGTTGGGAGTCGCCACCAATCGCTTTATCCATTAAATGGAATGGTGCAATTGGACACCTAAAAGATGGTCTACGTTTCGAGTTTGAGGTTCGGGGTTGATTACGGGTAGGGAAGGTGTTAGCACCTACACCGTCCGTTCTAAAACGGTTACCTATTTAATCTAATGTTATTTGCAAGATTAATTTAATTGGTCCTTTATTAATTAAAAAAAAGAATTTTTTTTATTTTTTATTTTGACATGTCCCATTTTGTCAAGCATAATATCAAGAATGATAAATGACTAAGACAAAAATGGGTGGCTAAATAACCATTATTTTGAAACAAATTCTAAGTCTACAACATATTATATAAAAGTGGTGAATCAAAATTTTATTTTTTTTTGAAGAGAAGTAATTTTCAAAATAAATGGCCAAATAAAACATTATTTCAATGAATAAATTTTAATTCAAAGAAATTTGTTTGAGGTAAGAGAAAGTTTTTTTTTTCTAAAGTAAATGGTCAAATAAAATCTCAAGAAAAAAAAAATTTAAGCATAAAGAGATTTTTGTAGTTAAAAAAAAAAGGTCTTCATAAAAAAATAAAAGTTTTAATTCACCACAATCATGATGTTGAAACTATATGAAATTGTTCACTTTTATTTGAGGATTTTTTTTTATTTTACAAAATGATTTTTATTTTGGTATATTTTTTTTATTTTTAATTTAAAAAATTATTTAATTTAGTGTGAGAATTAGACTTCACGGCGCTCTGGCAAAATCAATATAAAGCCTCAAGATTATCGGGAAGAGTGTAATTTGATCGGTACCGATCCTCTCCCAATTTTTCCGTCATAGGCGTTTTAAGTTTTAATCAATAAAAAATTCACAAGTTATAAAAGAGACAAGATAAACTATAATAGATCAAATTAAATCATCAAGTTCACTTTCATTACATTTTTATTTATTTTTGATTTTTTTTTATTTTTTTTTATTTATTTTTTTATTAATCACAAAACACAATATAAAACATATCATTAAGTAAAATAAATATGGTCAAACAAGTACTAAATCCTAAAATTCAAAACATGTTTTGATCTTTTTTTTATTTCACATCTTTTTTTATTATAGTAAAAAAAAAAAAAGTCAAAGCCCATGAAAAAAAAAAAAAAAAAAAAAAGGAAAATGGGTTGTAAGCATCGAAAAAAAAAAAACTAACGGTTCGAAAAAAAAAAAAAAAATGCACAAACAAAATAAAAAAGACTTTCGGTCTCGGACCCTTCAAACAAAAATGAAAAAAAAAGAAAAAGGGGGAAGGGAGAATTCACGGTGGTGACAAGATGGGTGCGAGGAGATCGGATCCGGTGGAGCTAATAATGCAAATCGACGGATCGGGCGGGGTGCGGTTCGCGGAGCTCACCCGGTTTGATGGGCGGAGGAGCCGGTGGAAGGAGGTCGTTTCGCGTGGGTGATGCGGATTTGGCGTGGCGAGTGGGTGACGAGGCGGACGGTGCGGGTAAATCGGGTTGGTGCGTTCGTGGGGCGGCGGTTCAAACAGAGCGAGAGGACCCGATGGGCGGCGGCGTCGGCGGAGTGGTGGCGGGTTCGGGCCGAGCTTGGGTCGCGCATGAATCCGGGTCGCGTGGTGGCTGGTTGGGTCACGACATGGACGGGAATGGTGGCTTGCAACGTGACTATAATATGGGCGGTGGTTGCTAGCTTGGGATGGGGTAGTGTTGTTTTGGGTAGAGGATGATGATGTTGGAAGGTTGTTGGTGGGAAGGTTATGGGGAATATTTGGGGTGGCTTTATTGGGAGTGGATTGGCCGTGGAAGATGATGAGAAGGGAGTCAAAGTTGGATGGGTGGATGGTTGGTTAAAGGGAGAAGATTGTGATGTTGGGTTGATGGGTGGTTTTCAACGTGGAGAGTATGAAGTGGAGATTATTTTGTGAAGGTTGCGAGAGAATGGGTCAATTGGTGAGAATGGGTGAAGAATAATGGTGAGAATAAGTGGTGCGAGAGATGGAAAGAAAGTAGAAGGTAAGTGAAGAAGGCTTTTGGTGATGCTTGGTATGTGAATGATGGTGGTTTGCTGCAAGGATTTCGGGTAATCAGAGAATTTTCGTAGGATGAATCTGTGTCTGTAGGAATTTTTCTCAGTCTGTGATTTTTGCTCCTATTTTTCTGAATCCTCTGTAGCTCTCTCTTTTTTTCTGAACGATTCCATCCCCTCTCTTGTATTTTTCTTCTCCTTTTTATTCTGGTTGAGATGCCATTACTAATTGATTTGCACTAATTTTCATTCAATTTGCAACGATTGGAATACAAATGGGAAAGAAAACTGACAAAAGTTTTTAATCCAATTTAGTGTAGCTGTTTGTGGAGGCTAGGGCTGTAGCAGCTGGAAGGGGAAAGGGAAGGGTTGAGATGGAAAATGGGTTATGGGTTAAAACGAAAATGGGTTAGGGGTTGAGATGGAAATTGGGTTGGGTTGACCCGTAGTGACAATTTTTTTTTTTTTTTTTTTTTTTTTTTTTTGTTTTGTAAAGAAAGAAATTAAATTAAATAAAATAAAAATGAAAATAAATAAAATAAAAAAATGGATAAAATTGGGTGATAATTAACAGACATGTTAAATAAGTGTTATGTTACCTTAGTAACTATAAACTTAGTCTAACATGCTAAAAGGAGGATGTTACAATACTTGCAAGTTTCAACTGGGTTGTATCACTTAGGAAGGGGATCTAAAACAGGCTATGGCACCTCTGAGGCGACTAAACTCTCTTTTACTAAAGCATCATAAATATCTAAATATGTCATTGCCACTGGGTCCATATTTGGTCTTTCCCTTCTTGGTTGGTCAGGTTGACTTTGGGGAGGAGGTGTAGTATTAATTGGATTGTTGTGAGTTATATTGGGGAAGAAAGTATCATTCATAAGGACATAGACATTGGGATTCCCAACTGGTGATAATGATGTGGGGTAATTTGGAAGGTATGATGGGTAAGGATATAGATAAAATGGTGGTATGGAAAATGGTGAAGTTGGGTAGGTGGGTTAGTATGGCTTATTTTTAGAACTTATCACATGAGTCTCCCCATCATTTTTTTTTTTTGAAAACTTGCCTTCTTGGGTTTATCTTAAGCAGATCTAGTCAATTTGCCTTCTCTTATAGCATCCTCAACTTGATCCCCAACTACAACCACATCTAAAAAATAGTTGGTAACACAACCCAATAATTTCTCAAAATACGCTTCATCTAAAGTCTTGACAAAAAGGTTGACAATTTCTTTTTCATTTAGCAAAGGTTGAACCTAAGAAGCATTCTCCCTCCACCTCTATGCATAGTCTCTGAAGTCTTAGTGTCTGTCTTTCTTATTCTTTACAATTCAAACCTATTATGGGCAATGTTAGTGATAAACTGGTATTGTCACAAAAAAAGTTATGCTAATCCATTCCAGGTTCTTACTTGGCTTTTATCAAGGTGCAAGAACTAGGTCAATGCCCCACTAGCCAAACTTTGTTGAAAGTAGTGGATCATTAGTTCCTCATTCTTACAATAAGCAGCCATGCTGCAATTGTACATGATCAAGTGGATCATAGGGTGTATCTTCCTTTCAAACTTCTCGAAGTCAAGAACATTGAATTTTGATGGTATCTCAATATCAGGGAATAGACAAAAGTCTTACACTTCTCCTATAACCTTCTAAACCTTATGGCTCTCACCTTCTCCTCCAACAATTCCATTTTGCTCAATATCTTGGCATCCATCTCTGAATTTGTTCTACCCTGAGCATAGGGTCCTTATTGTGGCCTTTTAGGAGTGAGAACTACAACATTAGTTATGTCATTAGTCTAGGTTTCAACTTCAAAGTCTCCTCTAATAGTTGTATCATTGTGTAGTGTAAAAGAGTTGGAATGATTCTGAGAGTAATCTAAATTGTCACCAGGCTTAGTTGTGTCTTTATTTGAGCTCAAATTCCTCAACAGTCCCAAAATTTGGCCCATGCCCCCCTCTAATTTTCTCATTCTTTCCTCTAAAGCAGCATTAGGATTTACAAGTTCTCTGTTTGATTGGCCATTGATTGTTGATGTGAATGAGAACAAGTTTGAATTGAGTTACGAACAAACTTGCGTTGTGGCGCAATGGTGAAGCCTTAGAATTTTAGAGGAATTAATGAGGAAAAATGCTATCTCAAAATTTGGATCTTTCAAGGCTTTTCTACATTTTTTTTTGTTATTTTAAATGCTAATAATGACGAAAATTCAAAATGGAGATTTTTTTTTTCGATCCTCAAAAAGAAATGGGGTGATGCGCAAAAAAAAATTTATTGGAAAAAAAATACTATGAAAATTATGAATGTAAATTGATTTTTTTATTTCTCTTAGCATGCAAAAACAAAAAAGGAATCAAATAAAAATACAAATAGAAAATGAAGTAATTGTTTGAAGGACAAAAGAGATATTATACTTATCTAAAAGAAAGTTTCATTCTTTATTTTTTTTCTTTTTTTTTTAGGATGACCAATAAAAGTATAAAACACAAGAGATAACCCAAGCTCTTAAGTTTTTTAACTGAAGCCTACTTGTACCAAACATAATTTAAGCTTCTAGCTATTTGGATGACCTCTAGAATAATTCTATTAGCGCACGAGCTTTCAATGGCAGTTCTATGACTCTGAAGGTCTTTGGTTTCCAGGACAATCGTGAAAGATACACACTTTGGATGAGGTTTTCATGATAATCAAACAGGAAGTACATCCAAAATGACTATTACTACGTAACCTCTTACATATCCTAAGCTTCACTTGAACCTGGGTATAGGGCCTCACTCATATGTATGTGAGTAATATGTCCTATAAATCTAATCAACCTATGAACTATCTGTTACCAAGTGGCTTCCAGTACTCAAGAGGGGGGGTGAATTGAGTATAAAAACTTTATCGCAAAACTCTTTTTAAAATAAAATACAAATATAAACTTGATAAATAAGAGCACGAAGGAATAAGAAAAAGAGAATAAAAAGTAAAGAAGCAGCGTAAAATAAATGTGCAATAAATTAAATTGCTTAAATTAAAGAGATTAAAGAAAAGAGAAGCGAGGCACGAGTATTTATCCTGGTTCAACCACTAACCCACTTGTGGTCTACGTCCAAAGTCCTCGAAAGTCGAGATTTTTCACTAAGTATACAAGCTTCAATAGGTGCTTGCTACCGTTACAAAATAGAGCACTTTTCACACACGGGGACACTATACCCTTGTGCTAAAGTCTCACTACAGGATACCTCACCCTTATACAAACCTTTGAGGATACCTCACCCTCGATACAAATAATCGAGAAAATAGAGATGAAGAGAAACTCTCAAATAGAGTGTGTAATACAAGTTGAAGTGCTAATGGAGCTCTCACGGTAATATCTCAAAGTTTTTAAGCAAGAAGAGCGTAGGGAAAAGTTTTCACAAAGACAGAGTAATCGAAAAACATCCGAGAATAATGGGTAATGGAAAACGTGACCCAGGCTTGCTATTTATAGAGAGAATTAGGTTAAGCGGCCGTTGGGTGTAATAAAAGACATTAAACGCGATTGAAAAACAAATTTAAATTAAATACTGTTTCCATTTTTAAATGGCGAAGGTTCGTGTTTATTCGAATAGGCAGTGACTTATTCGAATAAAGCTTAACGTGAAAAAGCTCATTTGAAAGGGTTATTCGAATAGCAACTTGGTTATTCGAATAACGTATTTAAAACGAAGTTGAGATAGAAGCTTTTATTCGAATAACGGATGAGTTATTCGAATAATTCATTTAAAACGAAGTTTTCGAAAAGCTTAGTTATTCGAATAAACGAATGTTTATTCGAATAGCCACTTTGAAAAACAGTTTCTCATGAAGACATTTATTCGAATAGGCAATGTTTTATTCGAATAATTCAAGTTAAAAACTGTTTTGAAATGGATTTTCAAAGATCTTGAGTTCAAAAACAAGTGAGCTATTCTTTGAAAACTTTTCTTTCAAAAGACAAAGAGATATTAAATGTGAGCTCGTACAATAGATCCTAAGTCCTAAAAACTAATCAAACATAAACTTGGACTTGGTCTATTACTCATCTTCATTTAATCTTTCGTTTGTTATCATCAAAACAAGTCTTCAATTGTAAGCATCCAAACACATTCTCCCCTTTTTGATGATGACAAACTATTAAAGAGACTATCAAAGAGAAAAGCGTTAGTGTATATAATTGAAATTCACAAAAGGTATAAAAGCTTACTCCCCTCTTTAATTATAAGAGGTAATGTATATCAGATATGTGCGTAACTCCCCCTTTCAATTTGAATCCAATCTTATTTTAATTTTACCTGTCTTTTCTCAATTAAAGTCAAATGATCAAATAGATATTTTCTCCCCCTTTTGTCATGAGCAAAAAGGAGGGGTAGAAACATAATAAGTCTCATAAACATACTCATGTCATTTAGAACAACAGGAAACTTTATTTATGCATTAATAACAGGAGACAGATTACAAGCCAGAAAACAAATTACACAAAGTCAAAAACATAAAATAAAAAAAAAACTAAGAATTATAGTTCCTAAAAGTAAGCATCCGGAGGTGGTGGTGAAGACGCTGGTGCAGAGGCAGGTGAAGCAGATCGGAGGGCAGCAACCTCACGTTCAACACCTTCTATTCTATCAAACAGAATAGAGAAGGTATGTTCCATGTAAGCTCGGTTATCCTGTAAGGTGGCCATGATCTGTTCTAGAGTGACCGGAGCTGGAGCAGCAGCAGGTACATCAGCAGGAGCAGCAGGGGCAGCAGCAGGGTCAAGCTCGTCCTCAGCAACCTCATCTGGGTACACCCAGCCTTCATCGGTTTGGATCATCTTCATCTTTCTTAAGGTGTGAGCTCCAAACACGTTGTGGTGCGTTAGGGCGATAGCTCGCTCAGTCTCTAGGACCTGAGGGTACTTACCCAACAGGGTAGTGACGAGGAAGCCATAAGGTAGGTCTGATTTGTCCTTGCCCTTGGCCCTCATCATGTGCCTCATGATGAACACACAGCCGAGTTGACGATGGCCATTCTTCAGAAACCACAGCATGAAGACGTCTTCCTCGCTGAGATAGGCGTAGTTTCCACCGCGAGGGGCCAGAATGTGAGCATAGGCGTAATGCAGAAGCCTATCTTGGCTTTTCAGCATTCCACCCTTGAGACCTTTATCGGGAGGGGCCAGGCCAGGCTTCAGCAGGTCTTCAAGCGCTTGAAGTTTGTTGAAGTCTTCAAGGAAAGGTGTGTCATCATGTTCAACAAGGGCGCGGAGGCTGCGGCCGAACGGCGTCGGCCGGTCTGCGGTGTGATCACAACCTCGCGATCACGGACCTCGAAAGAAGATTCGGCCGTCAAACGCCAGATTGCAGAAGAACATCTTCACCAGAGCTGGATAGATGTTGGCCCGGTGAGAGCAAAGCTGAAGAACTCCTTGGTTTTGCAGTAGAGTCAGGAAGTCGAATCCGCGGTGCTGCTGGAAGAAGGAAAGATCCAGATACTTGGGTTGAACCAAGTTGCGTTCCCAGAAATGAGAGATGAAGCGTGCACGGTACTCATCATTTGAGGAGAGCCTTCGAAGATCAAGCGGGTTGGTGCCTGGAGCATTTTTTGTGCGAGGACGTTTGCTCGAGGATGAAGCCATGGAGGAAGGTGGAGAAGAGGTGAAAAGACGCAGATGGTGAGACGGTTTGAGAGGAGGAAGTGAGAAGTCAGAAAAGAATAGAGAAGATGGAGGGTGAAAGACTTGGGCGCGTAGGGGGTTATTTAAAGAACCCCGTGTTTATTCGAATAAACTAAGGTTTATTCGAATAAACCTTGCTGGACAGCTGAACAGACAGGCGCGCAGGAAACTGGAGGGTTTAAAACAGCTAAGGTTTATTCGAATAGAAGAGGATCCATTCGAATAAAATAACTTGGAAAGCCAAACGTGTTGGCATTTGGAAAGGTTTTATTCGAATAACTATGGAGTTATTCGAATAGGTAGAGACCCATCAGTCAAAACGATAAAATGAGGTTCAGGTTATTCGAATAACCTGAGGTCTATTCGAATAAGCAGAGATCAAGACCAGATCCTGATAATGAGGGACGCTGGTTATTCGAATAAGAAGGGGCTTATTCGAATAAGCAGAGGGCAGAAGGAGGCACTGATAAACACAGGTTGCTGGTTATTCGAATAAAGAGAAGATCTATTCGAATAAACAGAGACGAGAAGCACACAAAGTGTAAATCAAAGGAGTCAGTTTATTCGAATAAACTAAGTTTTATTCGAATAAAGCTGATGTTAAACACATATATTAACGAGCAGCAAAGAATTTTATTCGAGTGAAGGCATGCTTATTCGAATAAAACTAACACAGATGCATACGTTTAAAACATTTAAAGCATATAATCATGTGAAAACAACCAGCAATCAATCATACAATTTAAACATTAGATTGATCAATTATGCCCAATTCTCCTCGAATATAAAAGAATGCTTCTTTTGCTAAGGGTTTAGTGAAGATATCTGCAAGTTGCTTAGATGTTTCAACAAACTCAAGAATGCAATCCCTTTTTGTACGTGATCTCGATAAAGTGATGTCTTATCTCTATATGCTTTGTTCTTGAATGCAGTATGGGATTCTTAGAGATATTTATTGCACTAGTGTTATCACATTTTATTGGGATGCGATCAAGTCAAGACCAGTAGTCTAAAAGTTGTTGCTTCATCCATAGGATTTGAGCACAACAACTCCGGCTGCAACATATTCAGCCTCGGTCAGTAGACAAAGCCACACTATTTTGTTTCTTACTATGCCAAGAAACTAAAGAGTTACCAAGCAAGTGGCAAGTCCCACTAGTACTTTTTTCTGTCAATTTGCACCCAGCAAAATCGAGTCGAGAATAACCTATTAGGCTACAAGAGGCACCCTTAGGATACCACAAGCCCATTTGTGAAGTGCCTACTAGGTATTTCATTATACGTTTAACAAAGACACTTAAGTGAGATTCCTTAGGGTTTGCACGATATCTCGCACACATGCATACACTAAACATAATATCGGGCCTACTAGCAAGTAAGATAAAGGAGAGATCCAATCATACCTCTATATTTCGTTATTTCTCCTGATTTACCTCCTTCATCTTTATCCAAGTAGCAAGACGTGCCCATCGGAGTGGCCATGTGTTTAGCGTTTTCCATATCGAATCTTTTGATCAACTCCTTGCAGTATTTGGTTTGACTTATGAAAGTCCCTTCGTCCGTTTGTTTGATTTGAAGTCCGAGGAAGAAGTTCAATTCTCCCATCATTGACATTTCAAATTCATTCTGCATTGACTTAGCAAAATCCTTGCAAAGGGATTCATTAGTAGCACCAAATATAATATCATCCACATAAACTTGCACAAGAAGAATGTCATGCTTTTTATTTTTAATAAAAAGGGTAGTATCGACTTTTCCTCTTGAAAAACCATTTTCCAAAAGAAACTTACTTAACCTTTCATACCAAGCTCTAGGAGCTTGCTTTAAGCCATATAAAGCCTTTTTAAGTTTGAAAACATGGTTGGGCAATTTATGATTTTCAAAACACGGAGGTTGTTCAACGTATACCTCCTCTTGAATAAAACCATTTAAAAAGCACTCTTGACATCCATTTGATATAATTTGAAATCCATGATGCAAGCATAAGCAAGTAACATCCTAATAGCTTCTAATCTAGCTACGGGTGCATAGGTTTCTTCATAATCTATCCCTTCGCTTGATTATATCCTTTAGCAACCAATCTAGCTTTGTTCCTAGTTATTAACCCATTTTCATCAAGTTTGTTTCTAAAAACCCATTTAGTTCCAATTATGGGGTGATTATTAGGTCTAGCAACTAATTCCCAAACTTGATTTCTTTCAAACCTGATTTAATTCCTCATGCATAGCCAAGGATCCAATGTTCATCATCAAAAGCTTCATTTAAATCCTTAGGTTCGGTTTGAGAGACAAAAGCTAAGTGATTACAAGTATTTCTAAGGGAGTTACGAGTACTAACACCTTTAGATACATCACCGATGATCGATCAAGAGAGTGATATTTTGAAGTCCACCATTCTTTGGGAAGTTCCAAAGCTTGCGAATCTTCGTGTCTTTGTTTATCCTCTTGCTCCTTGATTTCTTTTTCTTTGCTATCCAAGTGAGTTTCCGCTAAGACTTCGCAACATCATCACTAGCAAGATCCTTTCTCGATCCACTTGGGTCAGTTTCATCAAAAGCAACATGAATAGATTCTTCAATGGTCATAGTTCTTTTATTATATATACGAAAAGCTTTACTATGATTTGAATAGCCAAGGAAAATACCTTCATCAGACTTAGCATCAAACTTGCCTAAATTATCTTTTCCATTGTTTAAAACAAAACATTTGCAACCAAAAACATGAAAGTGTGAGACATTAGGCTTTCTTCCCTTATACAATTCATATGGGGTTTTCTTTAAAATGGGCCTTATGAGGGCCCGGTTCATTACATAACAAGCTGTATTTACAGCATCTGCCCAAAAGTATTTAGGAAGAGCAGCCTCATTAAGCATAGTTCTCGCCATTTCTTCTAAAGAACGGTTTTCCTTTCTACAACTCCGTTTTGTTGCGGAGTTCTAAATGGCGAGAAATTATGATTAATGTACCATGTTCATCACAAGTAATTTTCAAAAACATTGTTTTCAAATTCGCCACCATGATCGCTTCTTATAGAAGAAATTTGAAAACCTTTTTCATTTTGAATAATTTTGGCAAGTCTTTTAAAAGCTAGAAATGCATCATTTTTATTTGCAAGAAATAAAGTCCATGTAAACCTAGAAAAATCATCCACAATCACTAAAGCATAGTAATTCCCACCAAAGCTCATAGTTCTAGAAGGTCCAAACAGATCCATGTGCAAAAGTTGTAAAGGTCTAGTGGTAGAAACTATATTTTTCGCTTTAAAAGAGACCTTTATTTGTTTACCCTTTTGACATGCATCACATAATTTATCTTTTATAAAATTAAGCTTGGGTAGTTCAATTACTAGCTCTTTAGAGACCAACTTTTTAAGTGATCCATATGAATGTGTGCAATTCTCCGTGCCATAACCATGAATCATCATTTTTGCTTAAAAGGCATTTCGCATCATTTGAAGATATATCATCCAGGCTAATCATATAGATGTTATTAACTCTCTGACCAATGAATTTAACATGCTTATCATTTTTATCTTCAATTATGCAACAGTTTGAATCAAATATTACCCTATTTCCTTTATCACATAATTGGCTGATACTAAGCAAGTTATGTTTCAAACCTTCAACAAGTAGCACATTTTCAATAGAGGAGTTAGGGTTCTTACCGACTTTGCCGATTCCAAGAATTTTACCCTTGTTGTTATCGCCATAAGTGACGTGTCCATGATTCTTGGGAATAAGCATTGTGAACTTTGAGTCGTCCCCAGTCATGTGCTTGGAGCAGCCGCTGTCGAGATACCAATTTGAACTTCTGGCTTTCAAGCACACCTACAACACAAGTTTAGGTTTTAACTTTTGGTACCCAAATTTTCTTGGGTCCTTGTGTGTCAGTTTTGGGTATGGTACCCTTGGGAACCCAAACCATTTTTGTTCCAACTTTAGTATTTATGTTTTTCCTTGCATTACATGTTGAAGCACTATGTCCTCTTCTTCCACAATAAAAACATTTAATAAAAGGACTACTTGAAACACTAGAATGCACAAAGAAATTTTTATAGAGTTTTTGTTGATTTTTCGGGTTATAACCTATCCTAGGCCTTTTGAAAAACCACTCTTTGTCTTCCTAATAAAATATTTAGGTTATCCCTTCCAAAAGTGAATTTAGAAAGAGTGTTTTTAAATCCTCTATTTCTTTTTCAAGTATATGACATGAAGAACAAGATGAAGAAGTAGAAGCATGTGAGGAATGATTTGTGCAAGCATCAATGATCCCTAAAGTTTTGTTTTCAATTTTTAATTCTTCTATTTCTTTATTTAAAACAAGAATTTTATTTTCTAAAGAAGAAATTGTTTTCTTAGAAGAAGAAATAATTTTTGTGAGTTTTAGAGATTCTACATGTAGTTCTTCAAAAGCATCTTGTAACTCATCATACGAGGGTAATAAAGAAGTAGTATTAGAACTTACCTCGTTTTCACTTTCTTCTTCATCTCCTTTTGCCATTAGACACAACTGAGCTTCTTCGCTATATGATCTGTCGTTGAGTCTATGTCGTTTTCATCCCACGCTATGTAGGCTTTTCTTCCTTTTCTATCCTTGAAGGGCTTCTTTTCGAATTTCTCCTTCTTCTTTTGATAGACTGGGCACTCCATTTTCATGTGTCCAGGTTTCCCACATTCATAGCAAGTTGGAGTAGATGAAGCTCCTTCGCCTTTAAAGTGTGTCTTTTTTTCGGAGGGAAGGGAGGTCTTCTTTGCGTTCCCTTTTTCCTGAGAAATTTACCAAATTTTTTAACTAATAAACTAAAATTTTCTTCACTTACCTCAATGTTCTCTGAGCCTTCTTCATTTTCTTCATCATCGTTGTCGAATGTTGATGAAGTGGCTTTAAGAGCTATCCCCTTTTTCTTTTTATCATTCTCTTCACTTTGATTCAGTCTGCTCAGTTCAAGTTCGTGCTCATGAAGTTTTCCAAAGAGAGTAGCCAAAGTCATTGTAGACAAATCCCTTGATTATGATATGGATCTGTTACCTTGGGTTGCCAAATCTGCTAAGACATCTCAACACTTTGTTAATCAAATCTTCATTAGAAAAACTTTTACCTAAAGATGCAAGATGATTAACTATGTGGGTGAACCTCTTTTGCATTTCTGAATGCTTTCTCCTTGGTTCATTCTAAAAGTTCATATTCGCGAGTTAGAGAATTTATTCTCGACCTCTTAACTTCACTAGTACCCTCATGGGTAACTTGTAAAGTATCCCACATTTCTTTAGCGGTTTACAATTTGAAATTCTAAAAACTCATCATAACCCAAAGCAAGTAGTAATAATATTTTTGGCTTTTAAATTAAATTGAACTTTTCGTTTGTCTTCATGAGACCATTTATTTCGAGGTGTTTCGGTCCTTACACCATCGATCTCATGTGTGGGTATAAAAGCGCCGTTTTCAATGACATCCCAAACATCTAGATCAATAGCTTCGATGAAGATTTTCATTCTTTCCTTCCAATATGCGTAACCATCCCCATTGAAAAAGGGTGGTCGGTTTATGGAGGATCCTACGAAAAACCATTTGAAGAAGCCATATACTCTTGAAGTCGCTAAGCTCTTTATACAAGAGTCTAGCTCGATACCACTTTTACCAAGTGGCTTCCAAGACTCAAGGGGGGTGAATTGAGTATAAAAACTTTTTCGCAAAACTCTTTTTAAAATAAAATACAAATATAAACTTGATAAATAAAGCACGAAGGAATAAGAAAAAGAGAATAAATAGTAAAAGAAAGCGGCGTAAAATAAATGTGCAATAAATTAAATTGCTTAAATTAAAGAGATTAAGGAAAAGAGAAGCAGGCACAGTATTTATCCTGGTTCAACCACTAACCCACTTGTAGTCTACGTCCAGTCCTCGAAAGTCGAGATTTTTCACTAAGTATACAAGCTTCAATAGGTGCTTGCTACCATTACAAAATAGAGCACTTTTCACACACGGGGACACTATACCCTTGTGCTAAAGTCTCACTGCTTGAGGATACCTCACCCTTATACAAACCTTTGAAGGATACCTCACCTCGATACAAATAATCGAGAAAATAGAGATGAAGAGAAACTCTCAAACAGAGTGTGTAATACAAGTTGAAGTGCTAATGGAGCTCTCACAAGTAATATCTCAAAGTTTTTAAGCAAGAAGAGCGTAGGGAAAAGTTTTCACAAAACAGAGTAATCGGAAAAACATCGAGAATAATGGGTAATGGAAAACGTGACCCAGGCTTGCTATTTATAGAGAGAATTAGGTTAAGCGGCCGTTGGGTGTAATAAAAGACATTAAACGCGATTAAAAAACAAATTTAAATTCATACTGTTTCCATTTTCGTGGCGAAGGTTCGTGTTTATTCGAATAGGTAGCGACTTATTCGAATAAAGCTAACGTGAAAAAGCTCATTTGAAAGGGTTATTCGAATAGCAACTTGGTTATTCGAATAACGTATTTAAAACGAAGTTCGAGATAGAAGCTTTTATTCGAATAACGGATGAGTTATTCGAATAATTCATTAAAAAAAGTTTCGAAAAGCTTAGTTATTCGAATAAACGAATGTTTATTCGAATAGCCACTTTGAAAACAGGTTTCTCATGAAGACATTTATTCGAATAGGCAATGTTTTATTCAAATAATTCAAGTTAAAAACTGTTTTGAAATGGATTTTCAAAGATGCTGAGTTCAAAAACAAGTGAGCTATTCTTTGAAAACTTTTCTTTCAAAAGACAAAGAGATATTAAATGTGAGCTCCGTACAATAGATCCTAAGTCCTAAAAACTAATCAAACATAAACTTGGACTTGGTCTATTACTCATCTTCATTTAATCTTCTCGTTTGTTATCATCAAAACAAGTCTTCAATTGTAAGCATCCAAACACACTATCCACTTGTTTACAAGAAAAATGAGAGCTATAATATCACAATAAATCATTTACCCTAAGGTTGAAGAATAAACATTAACAAATTATAGAAGATAACATCAAAAAGTGACAATATTAATCACAAAATAAATAAGAATAATGTAAAAGAAATATGTAAAGGTTATAAAATTCACACAACTAACTTTATTAGGCTAGACTCTCAAAGCGTTCCCAGTGGAGTCGCCAATTGTCGCGATCGGGATCACAATGGGAGATACTAAAAACTTTAAAAACAAAATAAAAAATATGGGAGTTGCCACCAACTTTTTTGAATTAGGAAAAAGTTAGAAAACTCCAAAAATAATTTTAGAAAATCAATCTACACAAACCAAATTAGGTTCGGGAGTCAATTATGCACAAGAAAGGGTGGAAACTTAATCTCACAGCATCATATGTATTTGTCCTAAGACAGTTGCCCTAAAGTCAATTGTGCTTAATTAAATAACTTAAAAATATTTAATTTACCTAAAAAATAATAAATAATCAACGAAAAAAATATATTTACGAAGAAAATAAAAAAGAAATTACAACTAAAAAGAAATAGATGAGTTAAAATAGTTACAAGTAATATAAAAATCAAGAATTAAAACATTCAAAATCAAAGAACAAATTTAAAACAAAATAAACAAAAAAATCAATTTACAAAAATTTACAATAAAAACTATTTACATATAAATCAAATAAATCAAAATCAAAATAAAAATATTTACACATAAAAAAATAAAGAAAAGAAACTAAATTATGAAAATTTAATTCTTGACTTGACTTTCGGCCTATGTATCCCCTAAGTACAGTGAGGAGTTCAAAACTAATGTAGTTCTTTAAAAAATAAGTGTGCGTTAGTAAGTTTTAATGACCAACAAGCTGTTGCAATTCAACTGGCCTTCCAAAAGGTTACATGGTTAACAAGTTGTCACAATTCAACTAACTTCTCTTTATTATTGAATTAAATTTAAAATATGTAAAATAATAAAAAATTAATAAATAAATAAATAAATAAACCAAACTATCCAATAAATAGGCTAAAATGAACCAAAAAATTTATATAAGAAAAAATAATTACTTAAAAAATTTAAAAAAGATGAAAAAGAAAAAGAATAAACAAACATACCTCTAAGGCATGCAGACACTATGCTTGTAATCCAAGGTCCCACGTGCTCTTACAAATCAAATCTTGAAGAGCATCCAAAAAAGAAAAAAATATTTTTATTAAAATCCCCAGACTCTATATTGAGTATTATGCCCTAGTGTGTAATTTTCTAAATAGTTCAAACACTTGAGAATCAACTCTTTATATAGGAGGTGGGAAGGAGAAGGAGCTTAATTTCTCCAATGTGGGATTTTAGTAAAGTGAATAGTTTACCAATATAAGATTTTTATATGCAAAAAAGATAAGTGTGTATTTTTCCTCTTTCTTTTTTTTAATATTTTTTTTGTTCATTCTCTTTTTTTAATCAAAAAACCCGAACAAAATTAGGTGTTGATAAAAAAGTTCCTAAAAAAGAAAGGAAACAAAAAAAGACATCCTTTCCTACCAAAGAAGACTTATCACAAAGAGATAGTAACACCCGTGATAGCATGATAGACTTGTATATGGTTACGGAGGTAGCCTGATACTAGTTTGTTATACCTGTGTTTTTTTTTTTTGTGACTGTCTGAGCATATTTAGTCACTTTATTGTAACTCTATGTGTTAAATATAGTTACTTTTAGCCCTAATTTTGACTTAAATTGCTTAGTTAGTAGAAATAAGTGTGAAAAACTTGTTTTTATGTCGCAAATATGTGGAAGTAGATATGGTTAAAGTTTGAGATTTATCGAAGTTAGTTTGACATTTTTAAGCATACTGATTGTGTGTTTTGGTACTGGATTGGCCCCCAACAAATATGAAAAAATGTGAAAATGGTATAACAAAATTTTTAATGAATTTTAGGATTTATTTTAAATCTGTTGAAAGTTAGGAAACTTGGTTTGGTGATAACCAAGTGTTCTTAACTGTTCGGGTGTTTAATGGTCACTTAAATGACCAAATGTGAGGGCACGACCCTTGTTTCTGTTTCTTGGCCTATTTAAGGCTAAAATGAGAAGTTGTTCTCATTCTCACATTCTCATCTCACGACTGCCATAGGAAAAGCAAAGGAGAAGGGAAATCAAAGTTCTAAGGGAGAAAGATCAATAACCAAGCAAGGAAGAGCTAGAGCCTAGCTTTGCGAAGGAACGGTTAACCGACTTCATTTCTGGGAATTAAGATAGGGGAACCTTGGTTTTTATACTTTCTTTCCATATTCTCCATTAGGTTTTGAGTGTGCTTGATGTGAAATATGGATTCATAGTGTGATTTTGGTGTTTTGGGCTTGAATTTTGTTGCAAAACTTGATAATGACTTGTTTTTGAATTGTTGGGTGTATGGGAATGGAATTCCTGCCTTTGAATGCCTTAAATTCCCTTTGAGTTCAAATTTGGGGTTTTAGGTTTTAGGTTGGTGATTTTCCATGATTTTTGATTTTGAGTGAAATTGAAGTGGATTAAGAGTTGCTATGTGTAGTTGGATTTTGTTAGAGGTTGGAAATCACTTGAAATTGAGTTTTGAGTGATTGGAAGAGGGTCTAGTTCTAATGGAACAGTACCCATATCTGTAGAATTCTGCAAATTCCAAGTTCTGTAGTGGGCGCCGCGACGTGACACTTGGAGTGTCGCGGCGTTGGCAGCATTTTCCTGCCAATACTTTAACCCGAGGCTTCGGCGTTGCGACGTGGAATGGGGAATGCCGCAACGTGAGTGTCTGGGAGCAACTTTAAGTTATGTCTGATGCCTTGGAGTTTTCCAATGGTGTAGTTTCTTTGTTTATACTTCTTTTTGAGTATTGAGACTCTAATAGGAGTATTTAATGAAGAGTTTATGTGGTGAATGTAAACCAATTGGTATGTTAATTATTGTGACATGCTAGTTATTGTAGTAATTGACATTATTGTTGTTCCTTACCAATGTTAATGAGGGTGAGTCCTCATTGTAGATGGCCTAATGTGATTTTGAATGAGTAGATAACCAATCCTTTCTATCACGGAGATCATTGTTGTGGTCGAATATGATTTTGAATGAGTAGGTAACCAATTTTTTCTATCATAGTGATCATTGTTGAAGACTGTGTTGATGAGGATGGTTCAATTCCCTCACTACCCAGATTGAAGATTGCTAGAACTGGGTTTTCATTGCTTGTTCAAAGCTTATGGAACTAGGTTCCTTTGTTTTATTCAAGGCTCATGCATATCATGACATTACCATGGAACTGAGTTCTTGTAAATGGTATCATCCATTATGCATTACATATTTAGGTTATTGCATAGGCATGAACATTGGACATAACTTGGTATAGCATGGCGATTGTATGGGCGGTTGCTAACATGACATATTCATACATTACAGTTGTATAGGCAATTGCGTGTCTCTGAGATGAAGATGTTGTTTGCTTTTATGATTGAAGTGTTAATTTGATAATTGAGTATATTATCTGTTTGTATGTATATATATATATATATATATATATATATATATATATATATATATATATATATATATATATATATATATATATATATATACTGGTATTGGAATACTTCAACTGAGATATGTTTTTTCACCTCGATTGTGTTACCATGTAAATTTAGGTACTAGTTCCTCAAAAGGGAAGGAGAAGATGAACGAAGATTAGTGTAGTTATATACTTTCTGATGAAAAAGCTTGTATAATATGCTGATTTTTGTTGTTGTAAAAGTTTATGTATTACAATGTGCTTTGGAGGTAGTGATGTATATATATATCTTTTGTTAACGTGGCTCTCCATATTTACTCATTGTATATGAATGATATGGGTTAGTGGTTGGGTGTTAGAAGTGGCATGGTCAATATTAATTATTCTTTTGTATAACAATATATCTTAATAGTAAATATTAGGATGTTACAGAAAGGACCTTCATCCACTCTCACATGCTATGAATGTAGCAAACCAAGACACATGAAGATCGAGTGTCCAGTTTACTAAAAGAAAGTGAAGAAGTTTAAGAAGAGGCCTTCAAAGGAGAAGAAAGGTAGAAAAGCTTAGATAACATGAGATGACAATGATATGGATTCAACAAATAGCTCTGCCAATGAGAAAACTCATCTATGTCTCATGACAAGAGGAGAAGAGGAAGATGATGATGACATGGAGGTAGTATCTTTTAACCTTGACTTTTTTCCTTCTTATAATGAATTGCAAGATATATATGAAGAATTGTATGATGAATTCACAAGACTTACTAAACTTGTTTCCTCTTGCAAGAAAACTATTTCTTCCCTAGAAGACAAGATTTCAATCTTGAACAAAGAAATTGAGGAACTCAAATTGAACATGAAACTTTTGGATTGATTGATATTAACTCTTCATGCATGACTTGTACTTCACATGAGCTTGATTTATATTCTCTTCTTGTCTTTCATGTAAAGCTTTTGAAAAAGAAATTGAGGACTTAAAAAATACCATTTGCTAAAGGTGATAACTATTGTGAAATCAAAAAATCTTAATTGCTATCATGACCTTTGCCATACTCTTTGAAAAGATTTAAGAATATGAACTAGAATTGAATAGACTCAACTAACATGAGGAGCTTAATAAGAAGAAGAAATGAATTGTTCTTAAGGCTACCTCCTCCACACTTGAACTAACCAAACTATACGTCAGCGCATATGCAGAAAACTCCCTCGTAGGGAGTTAATATATATATGGCTTGGTAAATTCAATGAGTCATGTTGATGAGTTTTAAAATACAAAGAAGTTTTCTACACATGGTCGAAGGGAATTTTTTACATTTTGTGCTTTAGCAAAGGATTGCATCGAAATTCAAATTACAACATTGATTTAAATGCTTGTGCATAACGTGTGTACGTATGGGCATGGATGTGTCTTGGCTCCGTGCCTATATATATTATGCGTGCGTGCATTGTGTGATAGCCACGGTGGAAATGTCCCTGAAGCATTTGTCTCTAAAAATTCTGAAAATTCAAACAAAGGGGCATAAGGAAAATTTCGTAGTTGGCTGTTAAAAAAAAAGTGTGTAACATTCATTTTTCATTTTTTATGCCCTGAAAAAAATATTAAAAAAGTAGTTGCTATACCTACTCTTTTCCCTTTATTTTTTTTTTCTGAAATTTCTATGATATCTATTTTTTTTTCATAAGTTTGATATTTAACATAAGTTATCAAGTATTTAATTAGATATTAATTATTTTTAAATATTTTTTTTTGAATATAACATTTAATAAATACTTAACAATTCATCTAAATACTAAACTCATTAAAATGCCATAAAAATTTACTTTATGGCCTAACAGATAGTTGACACCAGACATAATAGATTTCTCGGTGCGTTATGACTTTTGATGACAAGAAGAAATGCCAAAATAGACAACACATTGAAATCTGTCATGGAGTATATATCCAAATTTTCTCTTTCTTTCTTCTTTTTCCCTCACGTCTTATTTACTTTTCCTATTTCCCTTAATTCTCCTTTTCATTATTATTAACATTAAATACAAACAATAATATTAATGATGGATAATTGGCATCCAGTCAAACTTTCTAATTTGCCACCAATTACTGGAGAGGCACACACGAGAGAGACAAGAGAAGTTCTTTTATACTCTAGAGGAAGAATTTTTTTTCCTCTAAGATTGCCATCATATAATATTTGTAGATCTCATCAACTTTACATGTCACATTAACAAAAGAATGGTAACAGATCTTTAAGAAAAAATAAAATTTCTTCTTCCTAAAAAATTAATAGAGTTGAGCAACACTCAGCACCAGAAGACATAGTTCATCTTAGCTTTTAGATCATTTCACTTGCATTAGCATTTCATTACTTAGCTTAGCTCTCAAGTTAGTTTGTATAGTTATATTTTCAGTTGAAGTTAGTTAGGGAAATTACTATCAGTTAGAATTTTGTGATGTAATCTTCATTATCAAATTACTGTATATAAGGAGATAGTGTAGTGTAAACACATAACTCTGATATATGCAATAAGTAGAAAGTAAAATGCCTTTTTGTATTCTCTCTTCATCCAAGTTCTGTTATGGTATTAGAGTGCAATTTTTTGGGCGCTACACAAAAATCTCAGAAGCTCAAAGCTTCTTCATTGATCTTCAATCTTCAGGTTCTTCATTGATTCTCGGTTTTTTCTTTCCTCTATTTTTTTTCCTTGATCAATTCTCATGACAAATTTACATCAACTTGATCCAGTGAACTCTTCTAATCCCTTCTACATACAGTCCAATGAAAACCCTTCCCTGATTTGGTTGCACCACCATTAACAGGAGCTAACTACCAAAATACAAGAATTTTTTAAGAGACAATAACCATTCATAGGAGTAGTAAGTACAAATAAAATCGTACATTTGTATATTTTATTATATAATTTTTTATTATAACTTAAAAGAATTTGCGCCTGAAAAAAATACTTGTGGAAAATAAGAGTTAATATCACACCTTAAGTAAGCAGATACCTTATAATTTTTGAGTTAAAAAAATCAATATTTTTAATTTTAATGTGTTTGCATGACGTTTAACGAGGTGTTATTCTTTTTTAAATGACAATTTGAATTAAAATTTTGGAAAAACAAGCTAAAACGATTTTTTAAAAATGTACCAAATCGATGTGATACTGTGTCTGTACATTTAAAATCATCATAACAAGACTTAGTTTTGATTACAACTATGATATTCTTAATACAAATAATAAATGTATTTCTTTTTACACTTTTCTTAATATTATTTATTATATTTATTTTTTTTAATTATTTTCTCTCACTTAATCACAACCATTCAAAATGGATATGAAAATGGGTGTAAAGAGAAAAATGATATATGAACATCATTTTTCTTTTGATTAATGTAAAACTGATACAATAATTATTACTGACAATAAAAAAATTACTTAAAAATTGATCTAATCCAACTGACATACATTATTCTCGACTAATTTATCAAAAAGAGTAAATAAGAATGAAATTTATCAATCAGGTGTAAGTAAAAAAATGATTACTAAAGTGGTATAAAAGGAATAGTATATGATAATAAGTCATGGATGAGAACCACGACTTACATTTGAAATTTTTTTTATTAATTTTTTAGGGTAAGTCGTTGGTGAAAAGCACGACTTACCCATTCTTAATTTTTTTTATTTCAGTTAATAAAGTCGTGTTTGATAAGAACAACTTATTTTTTTTATTGAAGTCGTGGCTGGGAGCCACGACTTTTTTTTTTAAGTGTTGTGGCTTTGAGCCACGACTTGCATAGGGTTTAGGGTAGTATATGAGGAGGGTCAAATGATGACATCCGTTCACTTAAAAAAATTAACAAACTTCATATCAGTAAATGAAAATAAAGTTGTAATAATAAAAAAATATAATTAACATTTTCAATAAATACCTCTAATGGAGAAAATTAAATAAGAATGAAGTGAATTTGATATAAAATCATAGTGACAAAGAGAACTTAAAATTTGCTTAAGGAAGTTTGATCAACGAGACGAAGTCACAATAGAATGATAGGGTGTCTTATATAGGCGGGGACCCTATGCAAGTCGTGGCTTAAAGCCACGACTCACCCTAAACCCTATGCAAGTCATGGCTCAAAGCCATGACACTTAAAAAAAAAAAGAAAATAGAAGTCGTGGCTCCTAACCATGACTTCAATAAAAATAAATAAAAAATAAGTTGTTCTTATCAAGCATGACTTCATTAATCGAAATGAAAAGAAAAGAATGGGTAAGTTGTGTTTTCCACAAACAACTTACCCTAGAAAATTAATAAAAAAAAAGATCAAATGTAAATTGTGGCTCTTAGTCATGACTTACTATCATATACTATTCCTTTAATACCACTTTGATAATTTTTTTTACTTACACCTGATCAGTAAATTTCATTCATATTTATTCCTAGTTAGTAAGTTAGTCCATTATTCTCTATGCATGTTTCTATGAGTGGTTCATGTACCCCGATAGAGTGCTTGAAGCCTTGAACAGGCTTTTGTTCATATTTTAGGTGGCCTTTAAACTGCTCATTAAATCTTTTGGAGTAACTATGCTCCATGGAGCTTATATCGTTGATGGTAGATTCCAAAATTATCAATGATAATGAATTAAATTTGGAACTTACTTAATAGATAAGTTTGGGGTTTGGAGTTTGGGGTTTGTCATTCATCTTCTTTGACGCTGATAACAACTCAACTACCAATTTTTTGGACAAGGCTGCTCCTTCATCTTCTTCGGCATTATCGAGCTCATATGTCAGGTCCTCCATCTTTTCCGACGAAGCCGCCAGCCTGCTCCTTCATCTTCTCTGAAGTTGTTAAGGCCATACCCCAACTCTTCCATTTTTTTGGAAAACCTCAAGCTTAGATTCGACGTTGTCGAGTTCGACGTCCTCAAACTTAGAATTGACATTGTCAAGTTCGGCGTCCTTGTATTCAAATCTGGTGCTGTCAAAGTTCAAATGAGCTCGATTTGTGGCACACAACTCATAGCGGTGGCAAAGGAAGAAACTGGCGACCCACCAGCACCAAAGGAGGAAGAAGACGTTGCACGAGCTCCGAAGAGGATGGAAGGGGAAGTCCCCATCCAGAAGAGTAACAATGATGATAATATGTAACAATCAATGACTTACTTATAATAGCAAATAAATTCTATGAAACATGCATACTCTAAAATATTTAGTAAGTATGTAAAATGGAACCCATATTTTATACTTATTTCGTTTTACGTTGAACCGTTATTTAAAGTTGATTTCACTCATAAACTTGATTTTGGTGTGGAGTGATACTATTTTTTTGTTTTTGTTTTGGGTACAAGTACAATAACTAATTTAACTGAGTTTTCGGTACAATTATATAAGAAGATTGTCTATTACCACTCTTATATATTCCATTAACTTTTTATTAAATGAGTTAACTTGAATTATTAGATCAAAAGAAATCAAAAGTCATTAAATAAAAAGTTTGTAAAATAAGAGTGATAATAAATATAAAAAAGTAATAATAGATACTTTCTTGTATAAGACATTTTCACATTTTAGAGTTTATTTTAAATCATAGGATTTTTTTTTTTTTTTGGTCTGAGACTAAGGTATTCCCACAGATATTACTTTAAACTAACTTTTAAGCTGGGGTGGTAATTAAGAAAAATCCTTTCAAAGTGGTAATTTTAAGATTTAAATTCTTGACATTGTAGGTAAGATTCACCTGTATTCGCAATTCATTCCACTGCAACTAACCAAATAATTTATTTAAACAATAATCATTGATTTAATTTTAAAATAAAAACATTGTTGAAGAATTTATAAAATAAAAATTAATTTATTTTAAAATCATTCTTATTTTAACCATGCATTTATAGAAATTTACTTAAATTTAATTAAATCTAAATAAATTTAATTTCAAAATCAAATCAATTATATTTTTCAATAACTCTAAACCATCTAGAATTCCAATTTTAAACTCGGTAAATTTTATAAATAAAATACTTTATATAAAAATTCATATAATAAACTTAGATTTGATTTTGAAACAAGATTTCACGACTAGGGATGGCACACGCAGGGCGGGGAGCGGTGACGTCCCTGCCAACCGATTAACTCCCCGTCCTCGTTGCCGATCCTCGTCAAGGGAGAATTTTTTCCCCTATCCCCGTTCCTCGAATTCCCTCAAATACTTGCGGGGATTCTCTGCAATGTCAAAAAAATTAGAAAAAAATCAAAAAAATTGAAAAAAAATAAGAAAAAGAAAGCGAAGGGATAATGAGAGGATGACGCGACACCAGATATCTCAGATCTGGGATGAGCAGTGCTGAGAGCAAAGGGACGACAAACGACGACGTCACCAAGAAAAAAGGGACGATGAGGCGACGTCGCAATGCTGGAAATCTCATATCTGGGATGAGCAGCACTGAGAGCGAAGGGACGATAGATGACGACATCGTTGAGAGAGATGGGGCAGACGACACAACATGCAACGATGGAGCGGCATGACACGACACGACGGAGAGGAGTGGCAGACGTGCGTGCTAGGGGTAGGGGGATTTGGGAATTTGAGAGAGTAGATGTTGGGTCATAGGTGGGCCCAAAATGCGGGGAGATCTCCATCAATGAGCTAAGTAAAGAACCACATAAATGGGTTTGACATCACACCGTAAGCCAAAACTTTAAGACATTAAGTCTATGGATCTTTTTCACTTATATAGCTTTCAACTTGCCATTCTTTACCAATGTAGGACTTCAACACTCACACTTGAATTTCTAACATTCTCCTCCTCAAGTGTGAGTTCTTCACACACGGCCACTCCCCCTCAAGTAGAAGCCTTTCAAGTATTTGACGGTGTTATCAAGAGAGCTCAACCCATATTTAAGAGCCTTATCTATTTCAACACTCACACTTGAATTTCTAACATTCTCCCTCTCAAGTGTGAGTTCTTCACACACAGTCACTCACCCTTAAGCGGAAGCCTTTCAAGTATTTGATGGGGTCACCAAGAGAGCCCAACTCATATCCAAGAGCCTTATCTCCTTCAGATCGGGTTACACACACTCTTCTTCATACTTATACCACCATCGTCCATCATCTACAACGAAACAGGCCACTTAGCCTTCACATCGCTAAGAAGACTTTCGACACAAAAGACACTTCACATAGATCTATCAACCACCGTCGTCTACACCAATACTTGTCCAAACTGAACCATTGATTCTGATATTACTTGTTGGGCCATAGGGGGAGCCCAAAAGTCGGGGAGATCTCCATCAATAAGTTAAGTGAAGAATCATATAAATGAGCTTGACACCACATCTTAATCTAAAATTTTAAGGCATTAGATCTATAGGTTTTTTTTACTTATATAGCCTTCAACTTATCAATTCTTTACTAATGTAGGACTTCAAATTAGAGGAGGAACCCAAAAGCTAAGGAGATCTTCATCAATGAGTTAAGTGATGAATTACATAAATGAACTTGACACCATATTTTAACTCAAAATCTTAAGGCATTAGGTTTATGAATCTTTTTTACTTATATAATTTTTAATTTGTCCATTCTTTATTAATGTGAGATTTTTGACACTTACACTTAAATTTTTAATAATAAAATAAGAGAAAGAATATCATAATAGAGATTGATATAGATTTGGGAAATGAGCAAGGGGTTGCTGGCGCAGGGGTAATTAGGTAAAGAAATAAAAAAGGTTAATTTCATAAAATAATAATTTATATTTTTTAATTTTAAATAAATATAAAAATTAATAAAAGATAAAATTATTTATATATATATATATATGAATTATGAAGATCATTGTAATCATTTAACGAGTACGGCGAGCTCACAAAATGAGGAATATGGTCCTTGTTCCTGTCATTGAATATACCACAAGAAAATCTTTGCTTCTACCTCCATCTCCGTGGATAAAAAAAATTCGCATTTGAGACTCCATTTAAGACGGTCTCCGCAGAGATTCCGTGCTCCGGAGATTTCAAAATATCTATTCTCGACCAAAAAATTACGAAAACAACCTTTCATTCAATTTAAAAAAGAAAATATTTTTCATTTAATCAAATACTTTTTAATTTTTATTCACTGTATTTTTGTGTGAGAGGAGAGTAAAATTAAATTATATATAATTATAATATTTTTATAAAATATAATATAAATTTATAAATAAGTTAAAAAAAAGTTAAAGTATAAAAATTAAAACGGGACCGATTTAAAAGCCTTTCTTATTTTAGTTTTCTACATGTCATAAAATGACAAGATAATGTAAAGGAGAAAAAGGGCTGTGTAATGCTTGTTCATAATTTTCAAAGCCACGTTTCCTTCCTTCCTTGAGGATTCTCGGGTTTCCAGATGGTAATAAAATACTAGTAGTCAAAGGAGGTGCTGCTGCTACGACTAGTATTCATTAACCTGACTATAACTTATGCGTCCCTTCATGTCCCTAATCCTTCATCTCAACGAATCCTTTCTTCTTTTTCAGAACTTCCATCCAACTCTTAGCTCGCAACTTGCAACGGACTAAGTCCTATAATTCATGGTCAATCACATACATAACTTTAGCTTTGTTATTTTTCATAGTCATAGTTCCATTTATGTTACTCATTTTGTTATTTTTCATAGTCAAAGTTCCCTTTATGTATTTCCCATACATGTTCTGTTTCAAAATTTCTGTTGCATCCACTTGCTTTTTTTTTTAATGATCGTTTTGGTTCACTGAACAGAACCACCCTATGAAGCGGTTTCTGTGTCGGTGAGTATTATTTTTGCTGTTATGGATCCAAACTTAGTTGAAAGCCGTGATTTCTACAAATTTGACGATGACGGGAACGCACTAGTCTCCGATCCAAACGATTGGGACCGGAACCATTTCAATCTCACAAGCAGTTATCCTTTTTATCAATTTGATGCTGACCCACTTAGTTTTTCTCCGCATACAATCTTGAACTCGGAAGCATCAGAACCGTTTGTTTCATCAGATGCCCCCTTTGCAGGCATAACCTCTCTGGCAGATCCTTCCCTAGAAGACCCCGGTTTTTCAGAAACCATCAGGTATTGATACGTTCTCTGTTTGAGTCAAGAACAGAACTCCTAGATTGAAAGAACAAAACTCCTGATACCCCTATTCTATCTAGAGAAAAACTCATTGCAATGTTATTATTCTACGAGCTTTGAAGATGTTACCACCGGTTATATTAGTCTTTAATTTGTGAAAATTAACATACTAATCCTTAAACTCGTTTAGATATGCTTTTTTAAATAAAAAATATCTTTAAAAAAAATAAATATTTTGCTCACTTTTAACATACTTAGATGAATTTTTTTAAAAAAGAAAAAGTTTAAAAAAGTGCTTTTAAAAAAAAACCTTTTTTATAACTTAAAAAAGTGCTCAAATATTAAAAAATACTTCTTTAATATTGCATCTAAATATAAAATAGCATTTATTTTTTAAAAATCTTTTAAAAAATATCACATAAAAAAAATTATTTTAGAAACTCATTCATAGAGTCTTAATAAGACCAATTTTTTTATATACAAAGAATAATATGTTAATTTTCTCAAATTAGAGATTAATATAACCGGTACTAATAATTTTAGAGATTAAAATGAAGGTTCACTCATTATTGTATTATTTATAAAATGGCTAAATGTGTGTTTTGATTTGCTTATTTTGTGTTCAAAACAGGATATAATCAAAATTTTTCTGAAAAAGATTTTGAAAAGTATGCAATTATTTTTCTAAAAATAATAATCCAAACATGTTATAAGTAAATGAAAATTAGCTGACTAACTCAACAATTGGTATAACAAGGTACATAAGCCAAATTCTTATGGAAGAGAACTTTGAACAGAAGCCATGCATGTATTATGATCCACTGAGTTTGCTAGTGACCGAGAAATCGTTCTCTGATGCCCTGGAAGCAAAATTGCCTCTTTCCCCTAATCAACACCTGCATGACATTCATCAAAAATTGGAGAGCCCTGATGGAAATTGTTCTGGAAGCAGTACCACTGATTCTGGCAGCAGCAGTGCCAACCAGCCCAATTCTCATAAGTTGAAGCCCCCTTCACCGGATACCCCGGTTTCTGGTGATTATGCTTTCCAGCTTAATTCGGATTCCATTTCCCACATGCCCTCTCAGCTTCCTCAGCATGCTTTGACTAATATTAGTGGTGGAATGTTGGATTTGGATTCTTCTGTAACCAAGCTCTTGGCTCAAAATATCTTTAATGATGCAGACTCTATGTTGCAGTTTAGAAGAGGTTTAGAGGAAGCTAGTAAGTTTCTTCCTCAAATCCCTCAGCTTTTTACTGGACTGGAGAGCAGCACAGTGTCTCTAGAGCCAAAGGGAGAGGCAGAGAAGGCAGTAGCCAAGATGGAGAATGCTGTTACCGAGAATTTGCTGGGATTGAAGAGTAGAAAGAATCATGAGCGCGAAGGTAGAGATGGCGAAGAAGGAAGAAGCAACAAGCAGTCTGCAGTTAAAGTTGAGGAGAGTGAAATATCTGAAATGTTCGACCGAGTGTTGCTTAGTGTTGAAAATGTGCCTCTATGTGCTGAACAGCAGGATGGATCGGTCATAGACAGTAACACACAGCCAAAAGAACACGCACATTCATCTGATAGAGGGAAGACTCGTTCCAAGAAACAAGGCAAGAAGAAAGAAACTGTGGATTTGACGACTCTTTTGATTCTATGTGCACAAGCTGTGTCTGCCAGTGACAACAGGACTGCTAATGAACTACTAAAGCAGATTAGGCAGCATTCTTCCCCCTTAGGTGATGCATCACAGAGGTTGGCTCATTTCTTTGCCAATGGCCTAGAGGCACGCTTGGTTGGCGCTGGCACTGGAACCCAAATATTTTATACCTATTTGAGCTGCAAGAAGTTTACTGCTGCTGATTTTCTGAAAGCTAACCAAGTTTTTTTCTCTGTTTGCCCTTTCAAGAAATTTGCATATTTCTTTGCAAATAAAATGATTGTGAATGCAGCTGAAAAGGCTGAAACCCTTCATATTATTGATTTTGGTATCCTGTATGGTTTTCAGTGGCCAATACTTATCAAATTTTTATCAAAAAGAAGGGGTGGACCTCCCAAGCTACGCATCACAGGAATAGAGTATCCCCAAGCTGGATTTCGTCCGGCAGAAAGAATTGAGGAGACTGGTCGTCGTCTAGCTAACTATTGCAAGCGTTTCGATGTTCCCTTTGACTACAAAGCCATAGCATCACGAAACTGGGAAACCATTCAAATTGAAGACCTTAAAATCGAGAGCAATGAGGTACTTGCTGTGAACTGTATGGTAAGGTTTAAGAATTTGCTCGATGAGACAATTGAAGTGAACAGTCCTAGAAATGCAGTTCTGAGTTTAATCAGGAAGATGAATCCGGATATTTTTGTTCAATCCATAGTAAATGGATCTTATAATGCCCCTTTCTTTGTCACACGCTTCAGGGAGGCACTATTCCATTATTCTGCAACTTATGATATGTTTGATACTTTCATATCCCGTGAAAATGAATGGAGGTCAATGCTTGAGAGAGAGTTTTTGGGTCGGGAGATTATGAATGTTGTGGCATGTGAAGGTTTTGAGAGGGTTGAGAGGCCTGAGACATACAAACAATGTCAGGTTAGGAATGCAAGGGCTGGTTTTAGGCAGCTCCCACTGGATAAGGAGCTAATGGCCAAATTTAGGGAAAAGTTAAGGGAATGGTACCAGCACCACAGAGATTTTGTCTTTGATGAAGACAACAACTGGATGCTTCAAGGTTGGAAGGGCCGCATTTTGTATGCTTCCGCTTGTTGGGTGCCAGCATAAGGAGATGTTACTGGACTATAGGTATCTACTCTTTCTACCGTTATAGTTTTACTTTCCCCTGTTTACTTTGTATATAGTTTTAAATTGCAGTCTACAATCACAATTGTGACCGCAATATTACAGTTTTTGTAGTATCCACAATCGTAATTGTGGTCGCATTGACCGCAATTTTTGACGATTGTCCACAATTGTAGTAAATGCAATCGCAATCGTAATTTAAAATCATGTACCTAGTAATACTTGGCAGTTACTTGAGTTAGTACAGTATGTATGATGTAATAGTGAAAAGCTTATTGTGTTCTTTTGATGGTTTCAGGTCCGAATCTATCTGCTAAGAAGCCTTATTTGCTTAACCTTCAGGTGTTGCGATGAATATTCTTCCCAGCTTTGCACCAAGTGCCTCTGTAAAATTGTGGCAGAACTACTTCCCAGATTTGCACCGAATCCCACAATGATAAGGAGGGCGTGTTAGGAATGCTCTTTAGGCTTTTAGTATGTTTGCCTGAACATTAGTAATCAAAATATTCGTAGATTTTTTTCTCTCTGACCTACATGTATTATAGGCACTTCACATCTTATAAATAAATTGGAGAAAGGTTTTTTGAGGATATCTTGTCTCGTGAGATAAACTAGCTACTGAGTTGATAGGTTAAGAATAATTTGAAATGTATGGTTATTTCAGTTAGTTTTACAGTGATAATTCTTACTTCTTGGTTCTGTCTTTGAAATATCATTTTAACCCAATTCTATGAAGCACTCTCAATTTTCACTCAAAGCGTCTCAATGCAAATAATACTTGGGAGAAATTCTTATATAAATCAGGAGTATTTAAATTGGGAATATTTGATCAATTATATTATTAATTATATTAAATTATAATAATTAGTTATTAATTAAATATAATAATTATTTATTAATTAATAATATGATTAGTTAAATATACTCAATTTAAATGTTCCAGATTTATGCATAATCTCTCTCATATTTGGATACAAATGCCGACATATGTCTGCTTCTCATTACTTTTTCTCCCTGCCTAAACTGACACCACCTAAAGCAGAGTTTGAACATCTAAAAAAAGCTTAATTCAGCTCCAATTTTATTGGATGCTGTATCTTTGCTGGCATGCCGTTTGGTTGACCAATCTTTGATATTTTCCAATTAAGAGATATAATAGGATTGAGTATTGGTATTTGAGGCTAGTGTTATTAAATGCTTATTTCTTTTCCAAAAGAAAATTTCAATTTCAATTTGCTATATATGATACTTTCTTATTTGGGTACTTTCGCAAAAGTGTTATAGTATACCACTTGGTCTGGACCAGAAAGGTTTTTTCTGTGAGTTGGTTTTCTTGCTTGCCTATTAGTCTGTTGCTCATATTGTGAAACTTACAATATCTTTCCTGAGTTTGCCCATGAAGTCCTCTCTGCCTCTCTCTGGACACAACATACTAGCAGTAGTAGCATACCACACAGTTTCTTCTCTTTCTTTTCTGCCACCATACAATTATTGATTATGATAAGATTGCCAAGTGTTTACATTAAAAGGTTGTTTCTCTATGTGTTGTGTTTGTAAAATGTCGATAAATTTTTTTTTCTTTCTCTTTTTGTCAAAATGAAAATTCCTTGAAATGTTACTTATATAAATTCTGGGTAGACTTCTCTGAAAAGGCACACAAATCTTTTTGACTGCATTAGAGAGGAGTATAGTCCTTTGATTGTCAAATTATTCCATTTCATGGCTGAAAGGTATAACATAAATATTTCAGAACTGCATTTCAATTTTTCTACTTTGCAACAATTGTTGGGCTTTTGGATTGATTTCTGTCTGGTTTGTAGGATACTAGGATGTTTTGTTTTATAAGGGATTGAAATGTGGAACCTAACATTTCATTACTTCTATTTTGACAAATTATTAGATCAATTTTGTTTGCATTGCATCGTCCACATCAACATGGCTAATAAATTTTGATGAAAACAAATAATTTTAGAATTGTTGATACACATAAAGATCAAGTCCAAATTCTTTAAAGTTTAGTCTCATAGGACTTACATCTCATGTAAAGGTATTAATATTAACACATTTAAGCTCAAAATTTCAAATATCTTAAAAATATTTTTACATAACCCTTATCTTTTTCAATTGGGTTGGTATCTCTTAAATATTTTGAAAATGGCTCCAAATGTTTTCTAGTTTCAACTTTGATTTTAATCAATAACGTGGAACCTCAATCAATTAAAGGCATCAAAATCTGTTTTTTCTTCATAACTTAATTGATTAACATCATATGTTAATTGATTAACATCAAGTTCTAATCGGTTGAAGTTGTTCGTCACTTGTTTTTGAATTCTGGAGCTTGACTTAATTGATTAATAACTTGCCTTAATTGATTAAAGGGTTATCCAGTAGCTGTCTTTCAAGTTTTAATCAAATAACCCTTCCTTTTAATCAATTAACATAGCTTCTAGTAACCTTTTTATCAAGTTTTAATCGATTAATTCTTAGTGTTAATCGATTAATGGTGTATCAAAACACGTCTGTAATGACTATTATTATATTAAATGCAATCTTAACCACTTTCAAACGACTATAATTCTTCGTGTACTATAATATTTTTATTTGGATATATTAATACACTAATGAAACAGCTGAACTAATTTGGTTTGAGCATTAAATTCGTGATTTGATGATTCCCAAATAATCTTCTATTCTTGAGCTATTTAGTGTGTTAATCCTTGATACCCATTAGACTTCAAGTTGTAATATTTGCTTTTGTGAGAGTTTTTATTTACTTTATTCTTCTAAAATTCATTGTAAAATGGTGAGATATCCCTAGTTGTGAGACTCAAACACTAAGGATGAGGTATCCCAAAGATGTTGTGAGTCCTCTTTGTTATAAAGGTTGCAAACACCTGTTGAAACTTGAAGATTAGTAAAAAAATCTAAAATAAATCACTTGAGAACTAGACGTAAGTTACAAGAAATGACTGAACCAATATAAATATTAGTGTTTGTTTCTCTCAATCATATCTCTTTATATTTGTGCACTTTATTGCTTAATGCTTACTTGAATACTTTGATTCTTGATTGTTTTAGTGTGAAAAGTTTTCATCCTCATCTATCTATTCAATTTTGGAAATCAACAGCTTCAACAAAAATTGAGAAACAAGTGTTTTTGGAAAAATTTGCGAAAATCCTTTTACGAATTCAATTCACCTCCCTCTTGAGTTTGAAGCCACTTGGTAACAAGTGATATCAAAGCTCAACTCTTGTGTAAAGAGTTTAACAACTTCAATAGAAAAGATGACTTATTCAAATCCTTTTTCATCATAGGGTGCTTTTATCAATAGACCTCCATTTTTCAATGGTGAAAGATATGTGTATTAGAAGGAACGTATGCAAATTTTTATTGAAACTACTGATTTAGATGTTTGGGATGCTAAAAAAAATGGTCCCTTTGTCCCTACACATCTTGTTGATGGTGTAAGGGTTGGAAAACCAAGATATGATTGGACTAACAAGGATAAAAAAAAAGTGCAATACAGTCTGAGAGTTAAAAACATCATTACCATAGCCTTGGAGTATGATGAATTCTTTAGAATGTCAAATTGTAAAGTAGCCCAAGAGATGTGGGACACTTTACAAGTTACCCATGAGGGTACTAGTGAAGTGAAAATGTCAAGAATCAACACTCTCACACATGAATATGAACTTTTTAGAGTGAATCACGATGAAAACATTTAAGAAATACAAAAGAAATTTACTCATATTATTAGTCATCTTGCTTCATTGGGAAATACCTTTCCTAATGAAGATCTTATTAACAAAGTGTTGAGATGTTTGAGTAGACATTGACAACCAAATGTGATGGCTATTGCATAATCAAGGAATCTTGCTACCATGACTCTTGTCACACTATTTGGAAAGCTTCAAGAGCATGAGTTGAAATTGAATAGATTCAATCAACATGAGGAGCTTAACAAAAAGAAGAAAAAGATTACTCTTAAGGCCACTTTCTCCACACTTGATGATGATGATGATGAAGATAACTTAGAGAATCTTGAGCTTAATGAGGAGAATCTTAATTTTCTTATAAAGAAATTTGGAAATGTCGCGATTGGGATCGTAATGGGAGGCAATAAAAAATTTTAAAACAAAATAAAACATAGGGGAGTTGCCACTAACTTTATTGAGTTAGGAAAAAGTTGGAAAACCTCAAAAATAATGTTGGAAAACCAGTCTGCGCAAACCAAACTAGGCTCAGGAGTCGATTATGTACATAGAAGGGTGAAAAGTTAATCCCACAATACTCCTATACATTCGTCCTAAGACGATTATCGTAAAGTCAATTGTGCGAATTAAATAACTTACAAATATTTAATTTACCCAAAAAATAAAAATAATCAATGACAAAAAATATATTTATAGAAGAAAATAAAAATAAAAATAAAATAAAAAAAGAAATTACAACTTAAAAATAAATTGATAACAATTAAAATAGTTACAAGCAATATAAAAATCAAGAATTAAAACATTCAAGGTTAGAGAACAAATTAAAAATAAAATAAGCATAAAAAATAATTTAAAAAATTTATAATAAAAACTATTAACATATAAATCAAATAAATCAAAATCAAAATATATACAAATAAAAAAAGGAAAATAAAGAAAAGAAACTAAAATTTGAAAATTTAAGTTTTGACTTAATTTTCAAACCTATGTATCTCTAAATGCAATGAAGAGTTCAAAACCAACATAATTCTTTAAAAAATAAGTGTGGATTAGTTAGTTTTAATTAACTTTGAAACTAATAAGTTATCACAACTCCATTGACCTTCCCAAAGGTTACGGGGTTAACAAGTTGCCACAACTTAGCTAACCATTCTTTATTATTGAATTAAATTTAGAATATCTAAAAATATTGAAGAACTAATAAATAAATAAATAAACCAAAGTAACCAATAAATAGGCTAAAATGAACTATATATATATAGGAAAAAAGTAATTACATAAAAAGAAGAAGAAGAAGAAGTGTAATTGGCTATTAACCATTGAAGTTTTGTTTTGATGATAACAAACTTGAAGATGAAGGTAAGATCAAGTTCAAGACCTCTTAAGAATAGTTTTAAGACTTAGATCTTTTTGTAAAGGTAAAAGGGTTCACACTTAAGTTATAAACTTATTTTTCAAAGAACCTAATTAGTACAAATAGTTTCAAGGCTTTAAAATAGTTTTTGGTTTATCAAGAAATAGCCTTTAAGTGTCTAAAAGCTTGTTGAATCTTTTGGAAACATTTGAAAATGTTTAAAAGTTGTTTAAAATATTTTTTAAATAGGTTTATTTGAATATATGGTTTCCCTATTTGAATAGCAAAAGTCAGAATGTCAAGATTTTCATTCCATCAAGCTTTATTCGAATAGAACAGGGCACTATTTGAATAGAAGCTTAAAAATGGTTACGCGCCCTTGTGTTTTTAAAAAGTTTATTCAAATAACTAAAATCCTGATTCGAATGACATGTTCCAAAAACCATTTCAGCTTGTGCTAAAAACGCATTTATTCGAATAGAAGATGTGTTATTCAAATAAATGGGTTTCTAAAATTAGAAAGTAATGGCTAGTTCACTTGCATGTAATGCTCCAACCACTTGAAACGGTTCTTTAATGCATTGGGCTACAAATACAAGTCATTAGGTATTAAAGAAGAGTTAGAAATCAATCTAAAACATTTTGGTTAAACATTGAATACGAGTTTAACCGCCTTGAATATATTTCTCTATTTTATGAGCTAAAGTGTGATCAATACTTATACCCACTGAGCTTCAATTTTTAATATCTACTCTTTAGAGAGTTTATCATTCTATCTTTCTTTGATTTCTTGTAAAAAGGGCGAGGTATCCCTCAAGAGTTGTAAAGGATGAGGTATCCCTGTTTTGAGGCTCAAGCACAAAGGGTAAGGCATCCCAGAGGTGTGTTGAGTATTCTTGATTGTAAACGTTTCAAGCACTTCTTCAAGCTTGAAGTGAAAGTGAAAAATATCAGGTGGTTTACTTTAGGACTGGGCGTAGGTCATAAGGGGTGGTTGAACCAGGATAAATCCTTGTGTTTGTTGTTAGACCATTTGTGTACAGCAAGTACACAAGTCATTCAATTGATACAATGAAGAGTAAAATTCGTTCCCACGAGGATATTGGCTTCCAAAGCTAAGTATTAACCAATAACTTAATTAATTCTATTCAAGAGCATAAAAATAGGAAATTACAAATAAACTAAATCTAAACTATAAAGTAATAAAGATAATGTTTAGAGCTTTAGAAAATCCTTCTTCACCTCCTATTTCAACTAATAACATGCAATCCTTACAAGCAACATCAATGAATTGTTAAGTTAGCTTGAGAATCTGATTTAGTTAAAAACTTATGTCTAGGTCAATCAATCATAGTTTCATTTACTGAAAATACTATGCATGGCTAAATGGTATATTTCTATCCAGTTAGCGAATCAATTTATCTAAGCCAATTGAATGAAATCGAACATGCATCAACTATACATACGATCTCAAATCCAAATTCCTATGTCTAGGTTCATCAGATTTCAACAAATCACTCAAAAACTGATCAAACAATTAAGAGCATTAAGAACAATATGATTGAAAAAAATCAAACATCAATATATACTCAAAAGATTACAAAATCATTAATATCCATAAGAGGATTCAAAGTTTTTTCTAAATACAACTTAGCTAATCATTGAACACGAAAATAGAACTATAAAAATCATGTTCAAAATAGATGAAATAGAGAAAAGAGAAAGGAGAATGAAGGAAGCTCATAGATTTGACTCTTTGATACTTGAATCTCCTTCCATGAAGAAGATGGCCTCTAACCTTGCTTCCCTTGGCTTCCTCAGCCTCCAAACAGTAAAACCTAACCGCAGCTCTCTAAACTAACTAAAAACTCCCATATAAAATTTAATAAAATAGTATTTATAGGCTCAGAAAAATAGGACATGCCGCGACGTTCATTGTCCCACGTTGCGGCCCTTGTCAATTTAGGTCACCAACACTGCAGCGTACGCTCCTTTGTGCCGCAACGCTCTAGCTTCGGGTCCTAATACTGAAGTAGGGGAATGCACCACCGCCGCGGCATTGAGATGCCAGCATCACGGCGTTTGTATGCTGATATGCATATTTGGCTTTCTCTTGGCCTTTTTCATCCAGTGTTGGTCCAAATCTTCAACCAATCTACTTGTTTGTAGCTTGACAAGAAAAAGAATAGAATTGCTCAGAAGGCCACTTCCTCCATGGTTAATGATGATGATGATGATGATGATGATGATGGAGATGATTTGGAGATTAATAAGAAGAATCTTTATCTTCTAGTAAAGAAATTTGGAAGATTCTTCAAGAATAATGGAGCCCAAATGATGCGGATTAAAAGTTACAAACTCAAGTACAGGTTATTTCAAATAATAAATTCTCGAGAGTTCGAGGTCGATCCACAGGGAATTGATGAAGAAAATATTATTTGACGTAAAGAAAATATTTTGTCACAATAATAAAAGTGATAAAACTTGATCACAAATAAAAAAGATTTACTTGGGTTAGGAGATCCATTCTTGGTAAATAAAATGAGGACAAAATTAATTCTTTTTATAACTCAATTAGAATTACACATTGTTACCAAGTGGCTTCAATACTCAAGAGGGGGGTGAATTGAGTATACAAAATAAGTTTGCAAATCTTTCGCAAACTACTTGAATTCTTACTTTTGTTGAAGCTATTTGATTAATAGAGATGAATAGATAGATGAGGTGAATACTTTCACTTACGAATACAACAACCACGCAAGATGATATTCAAGAAAATTTAATAAAACAATGCACAATATTAAAAAGTAGAGTTTAGAAGAACAAACACAGAGCTTTATCCTAATTCAGCCACTAATCCACGTGTAGCCTACGTCCAATCCTCAAGTAGACACCCGAGATTTCCACTATATCTTCAAGCTTCAAACAGGTGCTTGATAACCTTTACAAGATGGAGCACTCAACACACCTTGGGATACCTCACTCTTGTGCTTGAGCCTCTATTTCCAAGGGATATGATGTGGATTAAAAGTTAAAAACCTAAGTGTAGGTTGTTTCAAGTAATAAATTCTTGGAAATCCGAGGTCGATCCACAGGGAATTGATAAAGAAAAATTCTTTGACGAAAAGTAAATATTTTATCACAGCAATAAAAGTGATAAAACTTACTCACAAATAAAAAAAATTTACTTGGGTTAGGACATCCACTCTTGGTAAATAAATTAAGGACAAAATTAATTCTTTTTATAACTCAATTAGAATCCACACATAATGGAGGTTCCAATCGAAAAATAAAACAATCAAAGTTCATTAAAAATTATATACGTAATTATATTATGATTCCTTTAATCATCTATTAACACCACCACTTATAAATGAGCTCAAGCATTCATTGTGCCAATATCTTGTCTACAAAAAATTAAGATCTCCACTTTACAAGGAGGGTTTTTAAATTGATTGGAAACAAAATACAACACGTATAATGATCACTTGAAAATATATCATTTAAGCACAAGAAAGAAACGAATCTAACCTTATTTCATTACCAAGAGCTTCACCCTTTCACTCAAGTAAAATGAAACTTAGTTACTCATAAACAAGAAGAAAGGAAGAGAGAAGAAGAAGAAGAACATAACTTCAATTTAGAACATAAGGAAAACTACAACAAGATAAACAAACAACACAATAGCATGATCTTGATTTCTAGGACCAAGACCTTTAAATGATCAGCCAAGGATCCCTTTTATAGAGGATTAGGGATACAAAATGACAAGGAAGCTGATTCATGAATGTCGCGACCGGAGATCGCGGCGGGAAAATAGCAACTCAAATGGATTTAAAAATATGACAATGGAAAAATGGAGTCGCCACCAATTTTATTTGAATTTGGAAAAATTGGAAAACCTTTCTTTGAAAATGGTCTTTGAAACCAGATCGGATTCGGGAGTCGGTTATGCTTAGGGAAGGGTGGAAACTTAATCCCACGTGACACCCCTAACGCATTTAGTCCTAAGGCGGTACCTTGGATTAATTGTGCAAATTCTTAATAATCCTTTGAAATATTTATTGTACTCTCTTTTACAAAACATTGTAACTATTTATAAGAGAAAAATCATAAAATTATGAAAATTTAAATTTGGCTTGACAGAAATGAAATTACGCTCCTACGTATCCCTGGTGCAATGGGGAACTCAAAGTTACGTAGTTCTTTAGAAAATAATTGTAGGTTGATTGATTTTAATTAAGAAAAAGATTTTTAAAAAAGATATTTTGTTTGAAAACAAATCCATTCGACACAAGGTTCAAGTTAGCACTAGGCTACTCAATAAACCCTTATGACCCAAATGAGCGTTGAAGATAGCATTCGCTATTCAATCATCATCATTGGTCATTGCATGGATAAAAAAAAAAACTATTTTTATTTTTTATCATTTTATTTTGGGAGTACTACGAGACAAATAAGTAAACATAATTTTTCATAAACCAAGTAAATATAATAAAATAGAATGAAAACACAACATCACAAAAACATATTTTCTTTTTTTTTTTTTTCTTAACATTTTTATCATTATTTATTTATTTTTTTTTTGCTTCCTATTAATCACAAGACATAAAATAAAATGCACAATTAAATTAAGTAAATACTATCAAACAAGTAATAATCCCAAGTAACACAACCAATTAAACTTAAAACATTTTTTTTATTTATTTTTTATTCCCTTTTTTATTTTTTTTTTTTGATTTTTTTATTTTGGTTTTTTTTTATTTATTTTTTATCTTGTCTTTACCTTTTCATTTTTTATGTAAAAGAGTCATGATACCACATGAACGTGGTATTCGGTTTCAAACTTCGATAAAACTTTTTTTTATTTTTATTTTTAATTATTATTTTTTTGAAATATTTAAAAAAAAAAAAAAAAGATGGCGGAACAAGTGAAAAGATGGCCAACAACCACTTTCACGTGGTTTCACTTTTTTTATATAAATTTTAACTTTTCTTTTTTCTTTATTAATTGTTTATTCAAATGTAAAAAAAAAAAAAAAAAAACGAAGATGGCAGACAACCACTTGAAAGTGGTCGATTTTCTTTAATCCAAAACCTCCACTTATTTATTTTTATATGTTAAAAATAAAAAAAGATGTTGATCCAAATCAAAATATCAATTTCAAATCACAGCCACATTCAATTATCAAGAGAATACAATCGACAAGACAAAAAAAATAAATAATTATAATAAAATAAAAGCAAATAACCTGAATGATAAAACACTTACTACTTGAAGATAGAGATACAAAGGAATGAAAGATCAAGCTTTGGTCTTCTCGTGAAAACAGAAGGGAATGGGCTATGCAGTTGCTTGAACAAAACAGAGACAAAAAAAACTTCTTTTTTTTTCTTTTTGCTCTTCAAAGTGATAGCAAAGAAGAAAACTTTTGCTTTTTTTTTTCAAAAACGCAGCTACCAATGAGTGTAGTGCTAAGGCTTTTGGGTGCAGATCTGGTGTGAGTAACGGTGGTAAAGGGTGAGTTGCTTGAAGATGGTGATGGGAGATGAAGGGTGGTTGAAGATTGGATGTGGAGATGGAGTTTTTGGAAGGATGATGAGGTGCTGTTATGGGTGGAGTTCACGTGGATGATGGAGTTCGGAGAAGATAAGGGTGATTAGGGAGATGGTGAAGTGTTAAAGATAGAGATTGGAAATCGCGGGGAGGCTTGCTTCACGTAGTTGATGAAAGGTGGAAGGAGAAGTGAGGTTGCGGTGGTTGATGGAGTTTGGAGATGAGAGGGTGGCGAGAAGATGGAGATGGGATTGGTAGAAGATGGTTAGGGGTTGGCGAAGTTTTTGAAGGAATGGGTTATGAAGTGGGAAGTGAAGGAGATGAAGGTGGTGGTGTAGTACGGTTGGTGAAGTTGGAAAATGGGGATGAAGGAAGGGTCCTTATGAAGGGTGCGGGTAGTGGAAAGAAAAAGAAAACAAAAGGTGAGTGGTGTGCAGCGCTTGAAAGTGATTGAGCAGGAAAAAATTTAAAAAAAAAAAAAAATATGTTGTGGGTGTGTCTTTGGAAAGTGAGTGAGCGAGGAAAAAATAAAAAAAAAAAAAAAAAAAACATGTTGTGGGTGTGTCTTTGGAAAGTGAGTGGAGAGAGATGATGGAGTGGGTGAGTGTGTACGTGAGTGAAGAAAAAATGAGTGTGTGCGAGGTGAAAAGTGAGTGAGTGGGGAGCAAAAGGGCACTGTCCCCTATTTGTGAGTGAAGTGATTTTTTTTTATATTATTTTTTTATTTTCATTTTTTTCATTTTTTATTATTATTATTTTTTAGCCCTTAGGTCAAAATTGGGTGTTCACTGAGTTGCCCTCTTTACTTGTTTCTTATTAGATAATAAGAAAATTGTGGTCTTCTTATTATCGTCGTAAGGAACAGTAAAGACATGAACTCAATTTTGTCCGGCAAAGCACAAGATGTAAATGCAAAACAAAGTAAGAACAATGATAGGAAGTTAAAATGCAATGAGCCGATGCGCTCAAAAGTAAATGGCAATGCATGGAATACATGGAATGCGTGGAGCCGATGCACTCAATAAAAATTAAAATGCATGGAATACATGGAATGCGTGGAGCCGATGCGCTTCGGGAATTTAAAACAGGAGCCGTGCGCTCAAAAACGAGGATTAAAGACGAGAGCCGATGCGCTCAAAATTAAAAACGGGGAGTTAAAAGACAGGAGCCGTGCGCTCGAAAAGTAAAACGAGAAATCAAAAAAGGAGCCGATGCGCTCAAAAGACAGGAATTAAAGACAGGAGCCGATGCACTCAAGAATTAAAAGACAAGAGTTAAAAGACAGGAGCCGATGCGCTCGAAAAGTAAAGACAGAAATCAAAAGACAGGAGCCGATGCGCTCAAAAAGGAAATGACAGAAGCCGATGCGCTCAAAAAGTAAATGACAGGAGTCGATGCGCTCAAAAAGTAAAAGACAGGAATTTAACAGACAGGAGCCGATGCGCTCAAAAAGTAAATGACAGGAGCCGATGCGCTCAACAGAAGGTAAAAAAGACAAAGGGCAACTGAGTCCCGTAAATTTAAAAGACAATGGGCAACTGAGTCCCATAATTTAAATGACAATGGGCAACTGCGTCCCGGAATTTAAAAGACAATGGGCAACTGAGTCCCGAAATTTAAATGACAATGGGCCACTGAGTCCCGAAATTTAAATGGCAATGGGCAACTGCGGCCCGAAATTTAAAAGGCAATGGGCAACTGCGGCCCGAAGCATCTTGATCGCAAAGATTTTTTTCTTTTTTCATTTTCTTTTCTTTGTGCTTTCTTTTGCTTTTCTCTCCCCTTTTTTTTTGTTTTCTTTTTCTCTTTCTTTTTCTTTTTTTTTTTCAGAATTTTAAAAAACAATGGCAAGCTGCGTCCCAATTTTAAAAGACAATGGGCAGCGGTGAGTCCCGAAATTTAAATGACAATGGGCAAGCTGAGTCCCGAAATTTAAATGACAATGGGCAAGCGAGTCCCGAGAAAACAGGATTTTTTCTTTCTTCTTTTTTTTTTTTTTTTTTTTTTTTTACTTTTTCTAAATTTTATTTAAAAACATTTGAACCAATGACGACTTAGGAAAGCTTTGACCACTCAAACTTCTTTCCTTCTTCTTCTCCTTTCCTTCTTTTTCTTTGTTTTTCACTTTCAACTCTCCTTTCAAGAAATGGGATGAACCATGGCTTGACTGATTCCTTGAGAGAAAATTTTGCCCGGTGTTTAACCTTGTCTCTCATTTAGTTGATTCCCCTGCAAGCGCTTGATAACTTCGGTCCTTGTCTGCGTTGCTACTTCCTTCAACACGAAACTTCTCCTTAATCCTTCAAAAATTTTGCCCCGAGTATGGCTAACTAAATGCACACAAAGCGCCCCTGTGTGGTGATCACACGCATGATTCAAAATTGCCCCAGTTTGGGTGCACCCTTCAAGGTGTTTCAGGCCAACTTCCTCTGAGATTTTGCCCATTCCTTTGCCCTAACTTTTGTTTAGACCGACCTTTCAGGTTTTCAGACTAACGGGCTTTTTTTTCTTTTTTTTTTTTTGGCTCGGGTACTTCCTCTTCCACCAATTGGGATTTCAAGATCTCTTCAATCTGAATTGGTCAATAAGAAATTACCATTAGATGGTCAAATCATGGTGTTGTACTCATGGTCACTTTACGAAGCATTATGTCACGGACACTCATGAATCCAAAAAGTACAATAGGAAAGAAGCGAACAACCTCAGATTGTTCTTAGAAGTTTGACTACTGAAAGGATATTATTTACAACGGTTAAAGACACGGGAAATAAAATAGCAAGAAAATCAAAAGATTTTTTTTTTCGCTTGAGTTAAGATTCGACAATGGACATCATTAATTATCAAACACCCCCACACTTACTCTTTTGCACGTCCTTGGGCAAAACCAAAACTAGGAACAAACAAAACAAACTCAAAAGGTAAAAACTCTAAAAGACTCAATGACATTCAAGAATGAAGAGCAATTTATAATTCAAGTAATTAAAACATTCATGAGATAACACATCTTCACATCTCAAATCAACAAGCAAGGATACTTCAATTGAAAAACATGAGTAAAGAATGATAGATCCTCACAGAATTTATTCTCAGTCTCTCAAGTGTTTAAAAGGTAGGTATTTCACTCAATTCGACCCATGAAAATTGCACTACCATATGCTTGCTTATCTTCTACTTCTCCACTACTCAAAACACATGCACACACAAATCATGAGGACTTTATTCAAGGTTGTAGTGAGGTCAAGGTAAAGGTAGAAGTAATATGGATATGTCAAGTTAAATACCAAAGAGAATAGAAGAGCATCATGATACTGAGTTAGAGTGGAGAAGATGTTTGAGAACATTGATCTAACTTTCTTAAGATTTTCTTAGTTTGTTCTCACACGGGACAATGACCAATATCTAACTAATGTTTTGTTAAAGATCAATTGGTAGATTGAATTCCTTTAGGCTTGAACATTCTCCTTCTATTCTGTTATTTCCAATCATCCACCCTCATTCTAGGTATGAATATATCACATGGTGCATTCTTTTGATTGTAGCAATAATCGGCTCTCTCTCTCTCTTTTTTTTTTTATATATAGAAACATATTTTCTTTTTCTTTTTTTTTTTTTTTATAGAAACATATATTTTCTTTTTTTTTTTTTTTTTTTTTTTATATAAACAATCTGCACATGCACCACACTTGTTCAAGAACTCATCAAATAACAAAGTCAATGCTCTCTTATTCCCTAAGGTTGGGTTAGAACATGGTTTTGCTTTTAATGCACATAATGAGTTCGAAACAAAGAATGGTCAAATAAGCTCAAAGGGGTTAAGCAAGTGGAAATATGCAAGGTTGGCAAGAATCAGAAAATTTTCAAGAAGTCAAAAAAGAGTGCTTGATATCATATTGAAAACAAGGTTGGCTATTTGGTTAAACTGGCTAAGAAAGAGGGCCTCAATCATGTTCATGCATGCAAGTGAAACGTAGCCTCAAAAAGAATCAAAGCAAGTTCTAGAGTGATCATTATCATGAGTGAAAATCACACAAGAAAGAAGAGGATGGCATAAATGTTGAATCCATCTCTTAGGCTCAAGATCTCACAAGATATAGTTCTATCATTCTCAGTCCACCAATTCAACATCTATAACCAAACATATGATTTAAGAAAGAAGACAATTTACTCAATCATGCAAATTTTCCTGAATTTCAATTGCCACTTCCACACAAACTAGTTATCTACCCCAACTAAAATGCGTCTCAAGAGTAAAATCTACTCCCTACTCGCCATCCTTAAGCTGGTTTAGAAAATTCTTGACAAGCATGTAAACATATTAATACATACACACACCTTTTTTGTTTTTTTTTTTTTTTTTTTTTTTTTTTTTTTTTTTTTTTTTTTTTTTTTTTTAGGCACACAACGATCCTTCCCCCAACCAGATCATAACATTGTCCTCAATGTGAAAGAGATATAGAAAAGAGCAAAACAACCGATAAGAAGTGAATCAACGCCAAAGCAGAAATGAAACACACGATCAGTCTTTGCATCTAACCACGATAAGAAGTGAATCAACGCCAAACGAGAAAAAGAAGCACTGCTTGTCGGTGCCACATCGACCCTAAAAAGAAATCGGATAATAGAACTTTAATACTTCCACAATTTAATACTAATTACTACCCTACCACTCCTTACTCGCCACCAATTAAGATGCGTCTCAAGATAAAAACTACTCCTTACTCGCCATCCTTAGCTGGTTTAGAAAATTCTTGACAAACACAACAAACATATTGACAAACACTCTTTTTGAATATTTTTTTTTTGTTTTTTTTTTTTTGTTTTTTTTTTTTTTTTTTTTTTATTTATTTTTTTACACAACCATCCTTCTCCCCAACCAGATCGTAACATTGTCCTTAATGTTAAAATATAGATGAGTAAAGGATAAAATTACTTCTTTGGAGAAAGCGGACACAAAATTAAACGAAACAAAGTACAATAAAATCAAACCGATTAAAGAGAAAGTGTCGGATCTGTCTTGCTTCTCTTTTTACTTCCTTATTTGCTTCCTATTGACCAATCTATCGAGCCAATACCTTATCGGTACATACTCAAAAGCTTCCAATTTATCAATGAGCTCATCAATAGTGGAGGCGAGAGATAAGAAGTTGTCTTCTTAGAAGGAGTGATAAATTTACGTTTCCATGACTTTGTCAAGAAAAAATAACAAAGGTCAAAGAAATTATTAACATTCAACAAACCAATGGGTTTATGGTGGATGTTCGGTTAAACAAGAGACAATTTGAAAAATTTCTTCCAAAGTACCAAAACCACCTGGTAAGACAAGAAATGCATCGAATTGTCGACCATTATTTTCATGCGTCCATGCATGGATGTTACTGAATTTCTTCTCCAATTTGTCTTGCCGGTGATGTTACTTTCGACTAAAGGTTTAGGAATAACACCTAAAACTTGATTGCCTCCTATAAGAGCGCAAGTGAAAAACGACCCCCATTAACCCACGACAACCTCCCCCATATACAAGATGAATCTTCCTCGCAGCAAGTGCTCGACCAAGAGTACTAGCTGCGTTTACAAACTCTAATCCCTTCCCATAACTCGACCCACAAAAAAACACGGACATTTCTTAGGTTACGAATAGCAGGCCCCATTCTATACCCTTCTTCTCTTTGAGTGTTTCGAGTTGAAGATGAAGGAGAAAATGGAGTGTTTAAATAAGAAAAAAAGAATGGAAAGGAAATAATTGTACCTAGAAGGGTAGGGTTTGTTGTCGAGAAAAGGTTGAATTTAAGAAACATAAAATCTTTTTTTTTTTTTTTTTTTTTAACTTTTTTTTTTTTTTTTTTTTTTTTTTTTTTTTTTTTTTTTAACTTTTTTTTTTTTTTAAAGAAAATTATCGGGGTAAAGAAGTCTAGAAACCCCAGAAGGATCCCATCAAAAGATCGTCTGTCCAAAATCATACAAAGATAAAAAATTACATACCTTTATGTACGGGTTTCATGGCGAGATCTTTATCTTTGCATCATGAGTGCGGATAATACCAAGACGGCTCGACCAATCTGGGCATTCTTCTCCCTCTCGCTTGTGGGATATTTTGGATTGAGCTACGACGCCACTAATTAAAGTGCGTAAATCGGACGGACTACCACCAACGACCACGGCCGGTGAGAGGTCGTCGAAGAGCCCATGGCATTAAATCACGGGATTATTCTCGGAGGCATTGTCACGCGAGAATGCAAACACGGGACGCTTCTTTCTATCCATCAACAAGCGAGCCTTTGGTTAAAACACAGGAATGCTTGCGCGGCTCTCTGCGAGCATGGCACACGAACCTTATTCTACCGACCAGGCGTGCGAAGGTCCACCCGAGTCAATGACGGGTGCCATTCCCAGCGGGGCTCTAATCTAATTAAAGACCAAGTACAACCGAAGTTTCGCCCTCTTTTCATTTTTTTTCATTTGTTTTTTTCATTTTTTTTTTTTTTTTTGAAAGATAAGATATACATGTTGTTGTGATTGTGGCTCACATCTTCCTCTGGTTTCACGTCCGAAAGCGGCTTAAACGCCTTCTATGAGTCGAGGATAAGCTTCCCATCCAATTTTCTTATAAATTGGCAAACATGAGTCTTTTTGAGTCGATTCCCAAGATGTAACGCTCTTGTTCGTCCTTGAAGAGATTCCACAAACTAAGAAGTTCACGTTGCACAACTCCACAAGAATGCGTCTCAAGAGTCAATAAGATATTATCTAATGACTCCTTACTCGATCCATTCTTAACGAAGAATAGTTTATCTTCTCATTTACGAAACCATCCCCAAAGAGTGACATCGCGTGTTGCAATTCCAACGTGCACACTTGTAACAAACTTTCATTCTTTTTGCTCTTCTCCTTTTTGAAAATGAACTTTTACGAGACCAGGCATGTATGGGACAAATGAATACGAAGATTCACTAGCTAAACGAACCTTTGCTTCGATTATCCAGCGTATATCTTCTGGGATGCCCTTATACATTAACAATCTCAGTCTTTCACACCTAGCTTCATAGACTTTTGTTAGAGCATTTAGAGGGAGAGAAGGAAAATATTTTCTTAGATTTGAGAGAATGACCTCCATTTTGAAAGGAGAAGAAATCGGTTATTATGGGAAGCGAAAAACAAACCGACACGAGAGTCACGGAGTACCGCTATCCGCCATTTAACCAGCAACACGAGAGAACTCAACAACTTGACGTTCCAGAAATGGTTGAGTCTTGGTCCATTAACTTTAAGTACAATACCATTCCTAGGATTCTCAATGTCTATGGCCCCACAAGATACACGTGTTTGACAACAAAAGAAACGCGCCTCCTAGATCTCAATTTTTTAAGGAGTAGGTGCGGATGAGAATCTTAAAGCAAAACTTTATTGACCAACTTCCGCAACTTTTGCAAAAGGTGTGTCAGACCTTGAATAAAGAAGGCCAATAAAATCCATCTTGCAAGATTTTTATGATTGTTGTCGCTGAAAAAAAATGACCTCCACGTGCTTAGATAAAGTTTAATGGCACTACCTACCTCATTGTCGGTGCACAATTTACAATTTGTTTTTTTTTATTCATAATGCGTATGGAGAAAGGCGGTAACATCATACAAGGAATGTCATGCATAAAATGAGATGAATGAAATGAAAACATTTTCTTTTCAAATGCATGGAATGAAATGCATGATTTATTTTTTTTATATATATTTTTTAGAATGCTAAAGATGCCATGCATGAAAATTTTTATTTTTTTTTTATGAAAATGCCTGACTTATCTTTTATTATTATTTTTTTTTCAAATGCTAAGGATGGCATGAAAATGCATGATTTTTATTTTTTTAAAGAATGCTTGGAGTGTCATGAAAATGCATGATTTTTTTTTGAATGCTAGGAATGCATGATTTTCTTTATGCAATGTCATGAAAATGCAAGTTTTTTTTTTTTGAATGCTAGGGATGTTATGCATGATTTTTTATATGCAATGTTATGAAAATGCAAGTTTTTTTTTTTTTTGAATGCTAAGCATGTTTGTGAAAATGCAAGCAATGAATAATTTCTTTTTTTTTTATTATTTTTTTCTTTTTTTTTTTTTTTTGCAAGAATGAATGATATAAGAGAAAAGAAAAAGAAAATACGCTCCCTTTTGTGCCCTAGCCAAGTGGAACCTAAGATTTGACAATCACTATGTTCAACCTATCGGTGCAAGATTTTTGGGACAGTCTAAACTTCTAAAAGTCACGGTTCCCAGTTGCCCTTATCTATAAAGACAAGGTCCCAAATCATGAATTAATCACAAGTAGGGATAAACCCTCTCAATATGATTAGTCCATGATAATGGTAACAAACTGAGTGGTGTCTCAACAAATGTCAAGTGAGCATAAAGCCCCTCAATAACAAAAGCGAGACCCCTCCTACTCCTCGGGTTCGCACGAGACTCGGGTATAGAGCCCAAAAAGTGTGTGAGGTAAGTGATAGTGATGTGTGTGAGGGAGCATACAAACACTGTACAAAAATTTTAAAAGATAAAACTACCCCTGACACTGCAGAAACATATATACAATAACCAGGCAACAATCATCTATCCTAAGGTTTCAACAATTATGCACAATTAAGTACAAATTATATACAAGTATATCAGGTCAAAACAAATACAGGGATATCGCTATCAAATATTTACATAGAACAAAATAAATAAAATCCATTTACAAACAAGGATAAAAAGGGTAAAATAAATAAATGAAAATTATTAACAATTTGCACAACTAACAACGACAGGCTTGACTCTCCAAATATCCCCAGCGGAGTCGCCATCTGTCGCGACCGGAGATCGTGGCGGGAAAATAGCAACTCAAATGGATTTAAAAATATGACAATGGAAAAATGGAGTCGCCACCAATTTTATTTGAATTTGGAAAAATTGGAAAACCTTTCTTTGAAAATGGTCTTTGAAACCAGATCGGATTCGGGAGTCGGTTATGCTTAGGGAAGGGTGGAAACTTAATCCCACAGCACCCCTAACGCACCCGTCCTAAGACGGTACCTTGGATTAATTGTGCAAATTCTTAATAATCCTTTGAAATATTTATTGTACCTCTTTTTACAAAACATTGTAACTATTTATAAGAGAAAAATCATAAAATTATGAAAATTTAAATTTGGCTTGACAGAAATGAAATTCTGCTCCTACGTATCCCCTGGTGCAATGGGGAACTCAAAGTTACGTAGTTCTTTAGAAAATAATTGTAGGTTGGTTGATTTTAATTAAGAAAAAGATTTTTAAAAAGATATTTTGTTTGAAAACAAATCCATTCTGACACAAGGTTCAAGTTAGCACTAGGCTACTCAATAAACCCTTATGACCCAAATGACGTTGAAGATAGCATTCGCTATTCAATCATCATCATTGGTCATTGCATGGATAAAAAAAAAACTATTTTTATTTTTTATCATTTTATTTTTGGGAGTACTCTGAGACAAATAAGTAAACATAATTTTTCATAAACCAAGTAAATATAATAAAATAGAATGAAAACACAACATCACAAAAACATATTTTCTTTTTTTTTCTTAACATTTTTTATCATTATTTATTTATTTATTTTTGCTTCCTATTAATCACAAGACATAAAATAAAATGCACAATTAAATTAAGTAAATACTATCAAACAAGTAATAATCCCAAGTAACACAACCAATTAAACTTAAAACATTTTTTTTATTTATTTTTTATTCCCCTTTTTATTCTTTTGATTTTTTTTATTTTGGTGTTTTTTTTTTTTATTTATTTTTTATCTTGTCTTTACCTTTTCATTTTTATGTAAAAGAGTCATGATACCACATGAACGTGGTATTCGGTTTCAAACTTCCTGATAAACCTTTTTTTTATTTTTATTTTTAATTATTATTTTTTTGAAATACGAAAAAAAAAAAGATGGCGGAACAAGTGAAAAGATGGCCAACAACCACTTTCACGTGGTTTCACTTTTTTATATAAATTTTAACTTTTCTTTTTCTTTATTAATTGTTTATTCAAATGTAAAAAAAAAAAAAAAAAAAACGAAGATGGCGGCAGACAACCACTTGAAAGTGGTTACGATTTTCTTTAATCCAAAACCTCCACTATTTATTTTTATATGTTAAAAATAAAAAAAGATGTTGATCCAAATCAAAATATCAATTTCAAATCACAATACATTCAATTATCAAGAGAATACAATCGACAAGACAAAAAAAATAAATAATTATAATAAAATAAAAGCAAATAACTGAATGATAAAACACTTACTGAAGATAGAGATACAAAGGAATGAAAGATCAAGCTTTGGTCTTCTCGTGAAAACAGAAGGGAATGGGCGCTGCAGGTTGCAACGAACAAAACAGAGACAAAAAAAACTTCTTTTTTTTTCTTTTTGCTCTTCAAAGTGATAGCAAATAAGAAAACTTTTGCTTTTTTTTTTTTTTTTCAAAAACGCAGCTACCAATGAGTGTAGTGCTAAGGCTTTTGGGTGCAGATCTGGTGTGAGTAACGGTGGTAAAGGGTGAGTTGCTTGAAGATGGTGATGGGAGATGAAGGGTGGTTGAAGATTGGATGTGGAGATGGAGTTTTTGGAAGGATGATGAGGTGCTGTTATGGGTGGAGTTCACGTGGATGATGGAGTTCTGGAGAAGATAAGGGTGATTAGGGAGATGGTGAAGTGTTAAAGATAGAGATTGGAAATCGCAGGGAGGCTTGCTTCACGTAGTTGATGAAAGGTGGAAGGAGAAGTGAGGTTGCAGTGGTTGATGGAGTTTGGAGATGAGAGGGTGGCAGAAGATGGAGATGGGATTGGTAGAAGATGGTTAGGGGTTGGCGAAGTTTTTGAAGGAATGGGTTATGAAGTGGGAAGTGAAGGAGATGAAGGTGGTGGTGTAGTACGGTTGGTGAAGTTGGAAAATGGGGATGAAGGAAGGGTCCTTATGAAGGGTGCAAGTAGTGGAAAGAAAAAGAAAACAAAAGGTGAGTGGGTGCTGGCGTAGAAAGTGATTGAAAGCGGGAAAAAATTTAAAAAAAAAATATGTTGTGGGTGTGTCTTTGGAAAGTGAGTGAGCGGGAAAAAATTTAAAAAAAAAAAAAAAAAAAAAAAAAAAACATGTTGTGGGTGTGTGCTGGAAAGTGAGTGGAGAGAGATGATGGAGTGGGTGAGTGTGTACGTGAGTGAAGAAAAAATGAGTGTGTGCAGGTGAAAAGTGAGTGAGTGGGGAGCAAAAGGGCCTGTCCCCTGCTGTGAGTGATTTTTTTTTTATATTATTTTTTTTATTTTCATTTTTTTCATTTTTTATTATTATTATTTTTTTAGCCCGGTCACAATTGGGTGTTCACAATGAATGAGTGAATGAGTGAAAAATGAGTGAAAAATGCCAAATGACTTTTAATGAGTAAAAAATTATGGAGATTCTTTATCTCCGAAATTATTTAGTTCTGAAGTTATTGAATGCGTCAGAATCTTGAAATATGGTCTTCATGAAAGTTGTAGGCCTGGATCTTAACTTTTAAATGCCACTAGAATCACCTCAAAAGGCCACCTACAGCCCAAGATATGGCCCAATTACTACACAATTTTCAGGCCCGATTACAGCTCATCTGTTCTGACTTCCAAGCACAATATGACTTCCAAGGAGTCCGATTTGAGTCTTGTGTTCTTCATAAAAGTTGTAGATATGAGTCTTAACTCAGATACCAAAATTTCAGCTAATCCAGATCTTACAGCCCGACTTATGCTCTGATTACTGCACACTATTCAGATTCCAATCACAAAACTTGTATTCTGACTTCCAAGCCCAATTAGTTCCACTAGATGTCTGACTTTGACCCCAAGGTCTTCATGAAAGTTGTAGAGCTCTCTCTTATCTTTCCTACAAGGTAAGATACCTAATTATTAGACATCTAGAACTCAAAATATGACTAAAATACAGAAATAGTGTAAGGCATAAATCATATTGAAAAAATCAATTAAGTCCAATTTGAGTTCAAACTTACAAAACATAACCAAGCTCCATCAATTAAGTACATGGAGAGTGTAAATGACTAAAAAAAAAGGGTTTATTAATATATCAAATATGTGATTATCAAATTCTCCCACACTTAGCTTTTTGCACTCTTGGGCAAAATACATAAGACCAAAACTAAAAAAAATGAAACAGACTCAAAAGTTAAACACTCTAAAAGACTAAATTTCTAATAATATTTAAGAATGAAAAATAATCAATCATTCAAGTAATCAAAACATTTATGAGGCAACGTTTCTTCACATCTCAAACTAACAAGTAAGGATATTTCAATTGAAAAGTATGAGTCAAGAATGATAGATCTTCACAGGATTCTCTCTCAATCCCTCAAGTGTTTAAAATATAGGTATTTCACTCAATTCAACCCATGAGAAATTGCACTACCATTAGTTTGCTTATCTTCTACTTCTCCACTGCTCAAAACACATATATACACAAATCATGAGGACTTTATTCAAGGTTGTAATGGGGTCAAGGTAAATGAGGAGGTAATATGGATATGACAAGTTAAATACCAAGAGAATAAAAGAGCATAAGAGCTGAGTTCAATTAACAAGCATGAAAGTTCATCCCCACTCCATCTAATATAAATTTCTTTTACATATTCTTTTCCTTTCCTTTATTACCTTGTTGGCCCTTCTTTATATTTTTTTTATTTTTTTTTGTTTTTGTTTTTTGTTTTTACAAGATGAACATACTATATACATTTTTTTAATTAAACTTTTTTTTTTGAACCATTCTACACACACACCCCCACACTTGATCAAGAATTAATCCAATGACAAAGCTAATGTTCTCTTATTCCCTAAGCCCGGGTAAGAACATGATTTTTCATTTAAGGCACATAATGAGTTCGAAATAAAGAATGATCAAATAAGCTCAAAGGGGTTAAGCAAGGGGAAATAGGCCATTTCTAATGCCTTACGTTGACAGGAATCAGAGAATTTTTAAGAAGTCATAAGAGTGCTTGATATCATATTGAGACAATATGCTGGTGAGCAAGGCTGCCTATTTGTGCACTAGTCATTCTTGGCTATTTGGTTAAAGTAGCTATTTCAAGAAAAATGTCTCAGTCATATTTATGTATGAATGTGAAAATGTAGTCTAAAAAAGAATCAAAACAAGTTCTAGAGTAACAATTCCATGAGTAAAAATCACACAAGAAAGAAGAGAATGGTACAAATATTCAATCCATTCATCAATAGGCTCAAAATCTCATAAGGTATATTTCTATCATTCTCAATCCACCAATTCAACATTCATAACCAAGCATGTGATTTTTAAGAAAGAAGACAATTTACTCAATCATGCAAATTTATCTGAATTTGAATTGTTACTTCCACACAAACTAATTGTCTACTCAATTACTCCTTACTCTGCCACCAATTTTGATGCGTCTCAAGAGTAAATAATTTACTCTTTACTCTGTCATCCCTAATTACTTTTGTTATTAATAAATTGCTGACAAACATGTAAACACAAAAAACATATTAAAAAACACACTTCTTAATTTTTTTATATATATTTTTTAATTTTTTTTACACAATTATCCTTCTCCACAACCAAATCACAACATTGTCATCAATGTCAAAACATAGATAGGTAAAGGATAGAAGATAATTTCTGTTGTTGCAATTATTGAAAAGAGAAACTTTACACAAATTAAAACATAAACAAAGTACGATAAATAAAACTAAAGATAAAGAAAAGTTATAGATGAAGTGTCAGATCACACTTTTGTTCCTTGCCGCCTCCCTTGCTGTTACCTCCCTTGCTGATGCCTTCTGACCAATTTATCTTAGCTATTACTGGTTCAGGTTCATAAGCAAAAGCTTGTAATTTATCAATTAATTCATCAACAGTAGAAGCAAAGATAAGGAACCATCTTGCTAAAGGTGTGATAAAGTTCTGTTCCACAGCATGGTTAACAAAAGACAACAAATTATTAAAGAAATTATTAACATTCAATAAACCTATGGGTTTATGGTGGATGTTCAGTTAGGCCCAATAGATAATTTGAAAAAGTTCTTCCAAAGTACCAAAACCACCCGGTAAGGCAGTGAATGCATCGGAGTTTTCAAGTGTTGTTCTTATTCATTCATGCATAGATGATACTTGAAGTTTCAGCCCAATTATTTTTCCAATGATGTTCTTTCGAGTTAAAGGTTCAGGAATGACACCTAAAACTTGACCACCTCTTAGATGTGCAGAAAGTGATACAGCCGCCACTAACCAAATGCTACCTCCATTATATACTACACGAATGTCCCTCGTAGCAAGTGTTCTACTAACAACGCCTGTTGCATTTACAAACTCTAAATCCTTCCCATAACTTGTCCTACAAAATACACAGATACTAGTAAGTCTACGAACAGAAGAAGAAGCTTCCTCTATTTTTACACTCACACTCCTTTTGAATGATTATGAGTTACAGGAAAGTGAAGAAAATGGAGTGTTTAAATAGGGAAGAGAATAGAAAAAGTAATAATAGCTCCTGTATGGGTAGGTAGGCTGTTGTCAGAAAAGTTTGAATTTAAGAATTTTTTTTATTTTTTCATTTTTTTATATTTTTTTAGACTTCAAGAAAACCATCAGGGTAAAGAAGTCTAGAAATCCTTGAAGGACCCCGCCCAAAGGATCGTCTGTCCAAAACTAAAATACAACAAAATCATACAAAGATAAAATTATAATAACAAATGATGACATACCTTTATATACAAGTTTCATGGCGTATCTTTATACTGGGCGTCATGAGTGCAGTAATACCAAGACGGCTCAGCCAATCTTGGAATTCTTCTCCCTCCCGCTTATGGGATATTTTGGATTGAGTTACAACACAACTAATTAAAGTGCATAAATCTGACAGCTACCACCAACGACCACAGCCAGTGAGAAGTCGCTAGAGAGCCTATGACATTAAATCACAGGATCCATCTCAGAGGCATTGTCACACGAGAATGCAAATACGAGACACTTCTATCTATCCATCAATAAGTAGAGCAAATGGTTAAAACCTAGGAATGCTTATGCGGCTCTCTACAGAGCATGGCACATGAACCTTATTTAAGGACTGGCGAGCGAAGGTCCACCCGAGTCAATGACAGGTCTGTCATTGGCAGGGGCTCCTAATCTAATTAAAGACTAAGTACAACCGAAGTTTTACCTTTTTTTTTTCTTTTTTTTGAAGATGTACAAGATAATATATACATTATGATTGTGGCTCACATCTTCCTCTGGTTTTACGTCCGGTAATGGCTTAAACGCCTTCTATGAGTCGAGGATAAGCTTCCCATCCAATTTTCTTATAAATTTACAAACATGGTCTTTTTGAGTTAGATTCCTAAGACTGTAACGCTTTTGCTCGTCCTTGAAGAGATTCCACAAACTAAGAAGTTCACGATGCAAAACTCCATAAGAATGCATCTCAAGAGTTGATAAGATATCATCTAATGACTCCTTACTTAGTCCATTCTTAATGAAAAATATTTATCTTCTTTGTTTACGGAAACCATCCCTAAAGAACGACATCGCTTTTTACAAGAAAATTGACAATATTAGTAAACCAAGGCATGGAATTGACAGAAATAAAAATTCATTGGGAAAATAATTATTGATAGGTGTGATATCAAAAGGCGAGCCTATTGTAAGTATGGACAAATGATCTGCAATAATATTTTTGGCTTCTTTTGAATTCTTGAAGCAACAAAATCCACCGTATCAACCTAAGTTTGCAAAAACTTGTTGAGAAAATCAACAAGTGCACTGAATTGTCAAAGTAATAAAATTGATGATTAAGAGGGAAAAAAAACTAAAACACACGAAATTAAGAGGGAAAAGAGAGAACAGAGCACATGAATGCAAAACACATTAAGGATGTAAACACATGAAATTAAAACACTAGGAATCTGACTTCACTTGATTCAATAATCTATCATGGACAATAGAGTAGCTTTGAGACATTCATTCTAATTAATTTCTAATCATTCAATTGATGGGGAGAGTCCAATCATTAATTAAAACTCAATTCCTTGGTCTAAACCTTAACTCTTAAAGGTATGACCTTTCTTCTATGAATTCTCATAGAAAATACCATAATTTTCTCACACAACCTATAACCTCTATTCCTAAATAATTATAAATCATGACACTTATTATTTATGGTCTAGGTCATATGCAAACCTTCCGATTCTACATATACCTCACTAGATTAATTTATGAGTGACCAATTCATAAAAGTATTAAGAATAATAATAAGCACTCAAATTAAATAAAAAAATTAATTAAAATTTTAGTCTTAATACATGTCAATTGAATCAAGTTACATCTTCACCCTAGAAATACACAAATTTAACTGCACATGACAAAAGAGAAGAAGAAATAGAAAGAATAAAATAAAAATATATACAGAGCTCAACCTTCCACAAAAAAAATCTTTAACAAGTAGGCGGTAAACCTGCCATGTTAAAAAAAAATATTAACAAGTAAGCGGTAAACCTGCCATTAAATATTAACAAGGATGTGATATAAATCAGTCACTAAATAAATATTACAAGGGTGTGGTATAAACCGAGCACCAAATATATATTCACAATAGTGTGGTACAAACCAACCACCAAATAAGTTAAGAACCTGATAAATTTAAAAGTTAGTAAGTTGATAAATTAAAAAGATTGTAACAAGTAAATTAAAATGTTAAAAGCAGGTAAATTAAACTATTAGAAGCAAGAAGCAAGTAAATTAAAATGTTAGAAACAGGTAAAGTAAAATGTTAGAAAGTTAGAAAGTTAGTAAGAGAGTTAGATAGTTAGTAAGTTAGTAAGTAAAAAAATAAAAAGGTTAGTAAGTTAGAAATAAAATACAAAAAGTAAAATACGAGAAAATAAAATACAAAAAATAAAGTGCAGAATGTAAAGTACAAAAAATAAAGTGCAGAAAGTAAATTACGAGAAAATAAAGTGTGAAAAGTAAATTACAAAAAATAAAATACAGAAAGTAAATTTAAAACATGAAAATCGAGAGAATCGGCAAGCCGATTTTTTGCTCGGCGACGAGAGAAGAGAAGAAGAAAGATTATTTCATTAATGATTGCATATTATAGAGGGAGAAATGAGAGTTAGTACGTTAGTATGTACAAGGAAAAAAAATTAAAAGAGTAGAATATATATATATATATATATATATACACACACACAATATCCACAGAAAAAAAAAATATATATATATACACAAAATATTTACACAATAAATTTGTTCTTCAAATTAAGTCCTTGACAACGGCACAAAAAATTTGATGAAAATTAAAAGTTGCAAACCTAAGTACAAGTTGTTTCAATTAATAAATTCTCGGGAGTCCGAGGTCGATCCACAGGGAATTGATGAAGAAAAATTCTTTGACGTAAAGTAAATATTTTGTCAAAATAATAAAAGTGATAAAACTTAGTCACAAATAAAAAAAATTACTTGGGTTAGGAGATTCACTTTTGGTAAATAAATTAAGGACAATATTAATTCTTTTTATAAATCCACACATAATGGAGGTTCCAATCGAAAAATAAAACATTCAAAGTTTATTAAAAATTATATACGTAATTATATTATGATTCCTTTAATTATCTATTAATACCACCACTTATAAATGGGCTCAAGCATTCATTGTGCCAATATATTGTCTACAAAAAATCAAGATCTCCACTTTACAAGGGGGTTTTTAAATTGATTGAAAACAAACTATAACACGTATAATGATTACTTGAAAATATATCATTTAAGCACAAGAAAGAAATGAATCTAACCTTATTTCATTACCAAGAGCTTTACCCTTTCACCCAAGTAAAATAAAACTTAGTTACTCATAGATAAGAAGAAAGGAAGAGAGAAGAAGAAGAAGAACATAACTTTAATTTAGAACACAAGGAAAACTACAACAAGATAAACAAATAACACAATAGCATGATCTTGATCTCTAGGACCAAGACCCTTAAATGATCAGTCAAGGCCCCCTTTTATAGAGGATTAGGGATACAAAATGACAAGGGGTCTGATTCATGAATGAGTGGATAAGTGGAAAATGAGTTGAAAATGCCAAATGACTTTTAATGAGTGAAAAATTATGGAGATTCTTTATCTCTGAAATCATTTAGTTTTGAAATCATTGAATGCATCATAATCTTGAAATATAGTCTTCATGAAAGTTGTAGACCTAGATCTTAGCTTTCAAATGCCACTAGAATCACCACAAAATGCCATCTATAGCCCGAGATATGGTCCAATTATTGCACAGTATTCAAGCCCAATTACAGCTCCTCTGTTTTGAATTCCAAGCCCAATATGACCTCCAAGGATTCTTATTTGAGTCTTGTGTTCTTCATACAAATTGTAGATATGGGTCTGAACTTACAGATACCAAAATTTTAGCCTAATCTAGATCTTACAGCCTGAGTTATGCTCTGATTACTGCACACTATTCAGATTCCAATCACAAAACTTGTATTCTAACTTCCAAGCCCAATTAGTTCCACTAGATGTCCGACTTTCACCTCGAGGTCTTCATGAAAGTTGAAGAGCTCTCTCTTATCTTTCCTACAAGGAAGATACCTAATTATTAGACATCTAGAACTCAAGATATGACTAAAATACAGAAACAGTGTAAGACGTAAATCATACTGAAAAAATCAATTAAGTCCAATTTGAGTTCAAACTTACAAAACATAACCAAGCTTCATCAATTAAGTACACGGAGAGTGTAAATGACTAAAAAAATGATTTATTAATATATCAAATATGTGATTATCAAATTCTCCCACACTTAGCTTTTTGTACTCTTGGGCAAAATACATAAGACCAAAACTAAAAAAAATGAAGCAGACTCAAAAGCTAAACACTCTAAAAGACCCAATTTCTAATAATATTTAAGAATGAAGAGCAACCAATCATTCAAGTAATCAAAATATTTATGAGGTAGCGTTTCTTCACATCTCAAACTAACAAGTAAGGACATTTCAATTGAAAAGCATGAGTCAAGAATGATAGATCTTCAACGGATTCTCTCTCAATTCGTCAAGTATTTAAAATGTAGGTATTTCACTCAATTCAACCCATAAGAAATTGCACTACCATCAGCTTGCTTATCTTCTACTTCTCCATTACTCAAAACACATACATACACAAATCATGAAGACTTTATTCAATGTTATAATGGGGTCAAGGCAAATGAGGAGGTAATATGGATACGACAAGTTAAATACCAAAGAGAATAAAAGAGCATAAGAGCTAAGTTCAATTAACAAGTATGAAAGGTCATCCCAACTCCACCTAATACAAATTCTCTTTACATATTCTTTTCCTTTCCTTTATTACTTTGTTGGCCCTTCCTTATATTTTTTTTGTTTTTTTTTTGTTTTTACAAGATGAACATAATACATACATTTTTTTAATTAAACTTTTTTTTGAACCATTCTGCACACACACCCCCACACTTGTTCAAGAACTCATCCATTTACAAAACTAATATTCTCTTATTCTCTAAGGCCGGGTCAGAACATGATTTTTCATTTAAGGCACATAATGAGTTCGAAACAAAGAATGATCAAATAAACTCAAAGGGGTTAAGCAAGGGGAAATAGGTCATTTCCAATGCTTTACGTTGGCAGGAATTAGAGAATTTTCAAGAAATTATAATAGTGCTTGATATCATATTGAGACAATATGCTGCTGAGCAAGACTGCCTTGGCTATTTGGTTAAAGTAGCTATTTCAAGAAAAATACCTCAATCATGTTTATATATGCATGTGAAAATGTAGTCTCAAAAAGGATCAATTCAAGTTCTAGAGTAACAATTCCATAACTGAAAATCACACAAGAAAGAAGAGAATGATACAAATATTCAATCCATTCATCAATAGGCTCAAAATCTCACAAGGTATATTTCTATCATTCTCAGTCTACTAATTTAACATTCATAACCAAGCATGTAATTTTTAAGAAAGAAGACAATTTACTCAATCATGTAAATTTCCCTGAATTTGAATTATTACTTCCACACAAACTCGTTGTCTACCCAATTATTCCTTACTCTACCACCAATTTTGATGCGTCTTAAGAGTAAATAATTTACTCCTTACTCTGCCATCCCTAATTACTTTTGTTGTTAATAAATTACTGACAAACATGTAAACACAACAAATATATTAAAAAATACACTTCCTAATTTTTTTTATATTTTTTGTGGTTTTTTTTACACAACTATCATTCTCCCCAACTAAATCACAACATTGTCCTTAATGTCAAAACATAGATAGGTAAAGGATAGAAAATAATATTTGTTATTGTAATTACTGAAAAGAGAAGTCTTACACAAATTAAAACAGAAACAAAGTACGATAAATAAAACCAAAGATAAAGGAAAGTTATAGATGAAGTGCCAGATCACACTTTTGTTCCTTACCGCCTCACTTGCTGCTACCTTCTGACTAATTTATCTGAGCTATTACTGGTTCAAGTTCATAAATAAAAACTTGTAATTTATCAATTAATTCATCAATAGTGCAAGCAGAGATAAGGAACTGGCTTGTCGAAGGTGTGATAAAGTTTTGTTCCACAACATGGTCAACAAAAGATAATAAATTATCAAAGAAATTATTAACATTTAACAAACCTATGAGTTTATGGTGGATGTTCAGTTATCCCGAAGAGAGAATTTGAAAAAGTTCTTCGAAAGTACCAAAACCACCCGATAAAGTAATGTATGCATTAGAGTTTTTAAGCATTATCCTCATTCGTTCATGCATAGATGATACTTGAAGTTCCAACCCAATTGTTTTTCTAGTGATGTTCTTTCGAGTTAAAGATTCAGGAATGACACCTAAAACTTGACCACCTCTTAGATGTTCAGAAAGTGATACAGCCGCCACTAACCCAATGCTACCTCCCTCATATATTACACGAATGTCCCTCTCAGTAAGTGTTCTACCAATAATGCTTGCTACGTTTACAAACTTTAAATTCTTCCCATAACTTGTCCCACAAAATACACTGATACTAGTAAGTCTACGAACAGAAGAAGAAGCTCCCTCTATTTCTACACTCACACTCCCTTTGAATGATTATGAGTTGCAAGAAAGTGAAGAAAATAGAGTGTTTAAATAGGGAAGAGAATAGAAAAAGTAATAATAGCTCCTGTGTGGGTAGGTTAACTGTTGTTAGAAAAGTTTGAATTTAAGAATTTTTTTATTTTTTTATTTTTTATTTTTTATTTTTTATTATTTTTTTTAGACTTTTTGAAAACCATTAGGGTAAAGAAGTCTAGAAACTTTTGAAGGACCCCACCCAAAGGATCCTTTGTCCAAAACCAAAATACAATAAAATCATACGAAGATAAAATTATAATAACAAATGATGACATACCTTTATGTACAGGTTTCATGGCGTATCTTTATACTGCGCGTCATGAGTGCAGTAATACCAAGACGACTCAGCCAATCTTAAAATTCTTCTCCCTCCTGCTTGTGGGATATTTTGGATTAAGTTATGACGCAACTAATTAAAGTGTATAAATCTGACAGCTACCACCAATGACCACAGTCAGTGAGAGGTCGCTAGAGAGCCCATGACATTAAATCACAAGATCCAGCTCAGAGGCATTGCCACGCGAGAATGCAAACATGGGACGCTTTTATTTGTCCATCAACAAGTAGAGCCTATGGTTAAAACCTGGGAATGCTTACACGGTTCTCTACCGAGCATGGCACACGAACCTTATTTATGGACCGGCGTGCGAAGGTCGACCCTAGTCAATGACAGGTCTGCCACTGACAGGGGCTCCTAATCTAATTAAAGACCAAGTACAACCGAAGTTTCACCCTCTTTTTTTTTTCTTTTTTTTTGAAGATGTATAAGATAATATATACATTGTGATTGTGGCTCACATTTTCCTCTGATTTTACCTTCGGTAACGACTTAAACGCCTTCTATGAGTCGAGGATAAGCTTCCCATCTAATTTTTTTATAAATTGGCAAATAGAGTCTTTTTGAGTCAGATTTGCAACATTGTAACGCTTTTGCTCATCCTTGAAGAGATTCCACAAACTAAGAAGTTCACCATGCACAACTCCACAAGAATGCATCTCAAGAGTTAATAAGATATCATCTAATGACTCCTTACTTAGTCCATTCTTAATGAAGAATATTTTATTTTCTCTGTTTAAGGAAACCATCCCTAAAGAACGACATCGCTTGTTACAAAAAAATTGACAATATTAGTAAACCAAGGCATGGAATTGACAGAAATAAAAATTCATTGGGAAAATAATCATTGATAGGTGTGATATCAAAAGGTGAGTCTGTTGTAAGTATGGACAAATGATCTGTAATAACATTTTTGGCTTCTTTTGAATTCTTGAAGCAACAAAATCCACCGTATCAACCTAAGTTTGCAAAAACTTATTGAGAAAATCAACAAGTGTACCGAATTGTCAAAGTAATAAAGTTGACAATTAAGAGGAGAAAAAAACCAAAACACACGAAATTAAGAAGGAAAAGAGAGAACAAAGCACATGAATGCAAAACACATTAAGGATGTAAACACATGAAATTAAAACACTAGGATCTGACTTCACTTGATTCAATAATCTATCGTAGACAATAAAGTAGCTTTGAGACCTTCATTCTAATTAATTTCTAATCATTCAATTGATGTGAAGAATCCAGTAATTAATTAAAACTCAATTCTTTGGTCTAAACCTTAACTCTTAAAGGTATGACCTTTACTCTATGAATTCTCATGGAAAATACCACAATTCTTCCACACAACCTATAACTTCCATTCCTAGATGATTATAAATCATAACACTTATTATTTATGGTCTAGGTCATATGCAAACATTCCAATTCTACATACACCTCACTAGATCAATTTATGAGTGGCCAATTCATAAAAGCATTAAGAATCATAATAAGCACTTAAATTGAATAAAAAAATTAATTAAAACTTCAGTCTTAATACATGTCGATTGAATCAAGTTACATCTTCATCCTAGAAACACACAAATTTAACTACACATGACAAAAGAGAAGAAAAAATAGAAAGAATAAAATAAAAATATATACAGAGCTCAACCTTCCATAAAAAAATCTTTAACAAGTAGGCGGTAAACTTGTCATGATAAAAACAACAATAATAATAATAATATTAACAAGTAGGCGGTAAACCTGTCATTAAATATTAACAAATATGTGGTATAAACCAGCCATCAAATAAATATTACAAAGGTATGGTATAAACCGAGCACCAAATATATATTCACAAGGGTGTGGTATAAACTAACCACCAAATAAGTCAATAAGCTGATAAATTTAAAGGTTAGTAAGTCGATAAATTAAAAAGTTAGTAACAAGTAAATTAAAATGTCAAAAGCAGGTAAATTAAACTATTAGAAGCAAGTAAATTAAAATGTTAAAAGCAGGTAAAGTAAAATATAAGAAAGTTAGATGGTTAAAAAGTTAGTAAGAGAGTTAGATAGTTAGTAAATTAGTAAGCAAGAAAATTAAAAGGTTAGTAGGTTAGTAAGTTAGAAAGTTAGAAATAAAATACAGAAAGTAAAGTACAAAAAATAAAGTATAAAAAATAAAGTGTAGAAAGTAAATTACGAGAAAATAAAGTATAGAGAGTAAATTTAAAACATGAAAGCGGGAGAATCGGCAAACCGATTTTTGCTCGGTAAGAGAGAAGAGAAAAAGAAAGATTATTTCATTAATGATTGCATATTATAGAGGAAGAAAGGAGAGTTAGTACGTTAGAATGTACAAAGAAAAAAAAATTAAAAAGAGTAGAATATATATATATATATACACATATATACACACACAATATCCACAGAAAAAATATAAATATATATATACAAAATATTTACACAATATTGTTCTTCAAATCAAGTCCCTAGCAACGGCATCAAAAACTTGATGCAAATTAAAAGTTACAAACCCAAGTGCAAGTTGTTTCAAGTAATAAATTCTCGGGAGTCCGAGGTTGATCCACAAGGAATTGATGAAGAAAAATTCTTTGACATAAAGTAAATATTTTGTCACAACAATAAAAGTGATAAAACTTGGTCACAAAAAAAAAAACTTACTTGGGTTAGGAGATCCACTCTTAGTAAATAAATTAAGGATAAGATTAATTCTTTTTATAACTCAATTAGAATCCACACATAATGGAGGTTCCAATCGAAAAATAAAACATTCAAAGTTCATTAAAAATTATATATGTAATTATATTATGATTCCTTTAATTATCTATTAACACCACCACTTATAAATGGTCTCAAGCATTCATTGTGCTAAATATCATGTTTACAACAAATCAGTATCTCCACTTTACAAGGAGGATTTTTAAATTGATTGGAAACAAAATACAACACGTATAATGACCACTTGAAAATATATCATTTAAGCATAACAAAAGGAAAGAATCTAACCTTATTTTATTACTAAGAGCTTCACCCTTTCACCCAAGTAAAATGAAACTTAGTTACTCATAAACAAGAAGAAAAGAAGAAAGAAGAAGAAGAAGAAGAACATAACTTCAATTTAGAACACACGGAAAACTACAACAAGATAAACAAATAACACAATAGCATGATCTTGATCTCTAGGACCAAGACCCTTAAAGGATCAGCCAAGGCTCCCTTTTATAGAGGATTAGGAATACAAAATGACAAGGGGGCTGATTTATGAATGAGTGGATGAGTGAAAAATGAGTGAAAAATGCCAAATAACTTTTGATGAGTGGAAAATTATGGAGATTCTTTGTCTCCAAAATCATTTAGTTTTGAAGTCACTGAATGCATCAGAATCTTGAAATATGGTCTTCAGACCTGGATCTTAGCTTTCAAATGCCACCAGAATCACCTCGAAAGGCAACCTACAGCCCGAGATATGGTCCAATTACTGCACAATATTCAGGTCCAGTTACAGTTCCTCTGTTCTGAATTTTAAGCCCAATATGACCTCCAAGGAGTCTGATTTGAGTCTTGTGTTCTCATGCAAGTTGTAGATATGGGTCTTAACTTACAGATACCAAAATTTCAGCCTAATCCAGATCTTACAGCCTGAGTTATGCTCTGATTACTGTACACTATTCACATTCCAATTACAAAACTTGTATTCTAACTTCCAAGACCAATTAGTTCCACTAGATGTCTGACTTTGACCTCAAGGTCTCATGAAAGTTGTAGAGCTCTCTTTTATCTTTCCTACAAGGTAAGATACATAATTATTAGACACCTAGAACTCAAGATATGACCAAAATACAAAAATAGTGTAAGACGTAAATCATGCTGAAAAAATCAATTAAGACCAATTTGAGTTCAAACTTAACAAAACATAACCAAGCTCCATCAATTAAGTACATGGAGAGTGTAAATGACTAAAGAAAAGGTTTATTAATATATCAAATATATGATTATCAGGATACCTCACCCTTACAACTTTGAGGGATACCTCACCCTCTCTTTACAGAATTGACAAAGAAGTAGACGAATAGAAACTCTCTCAAAGAGTAGATAATTGATGTGTGTGAAACAATATCATATTTTGTTCTTGTTTTGCATGCATTTTTATGCATTTTAGGCATTTTAGTTTCCCTTTTTATTTGTTTTTCTTTTAGTTCGGATAACTGTGGTGTTTGTGGTATTGTTGTGCAGGATTGATGCTAGATTGACTTAGAAATAGGTAGAAAGCTTGCATGGTTAAAGTTAGAGCTTTACGGATAGCAAATTAGGGCAAAAAGCTTATTACAGAGAGATCCACGGCCTGCTTGTGGAATTTTCCACGGCCATGGATCGAGCACCTGCGTGAAAAAGCCAGAGTGATATTCCAGAGAGTTCCACAGCCAGGCCGTGGAATTTCCCAAAGTCGTGGAATTCAAGTTTATACAGAATTGTCCCGTGGTAGAGAGATCCGTGGCCAGGCCGTGGAATTTCCCACGGCCGTAGATCGCAGTACGAGTCAGTTTTTAAGTTTTGTTTTTATTTCTTTTTATGGGCTTGGATAAGTTGAAACCCTAGGGATATTTATAGATGTTTTGAATACAATATTAGGGTCCCAATTTCTGTTTGAAGGAGGCATGTTTGGAGGCTCTAGATCTTCATCTTCCTTTTCTCTTCTTCCTTTGCTACGGGTTAAGATGTTCTTTATTTTGTTTTCTTGTTTCTTTTTCTCCATGTCTGAGTAGTTCTCTTTGTTTCTAGGATTGGGCAATGACCTTTGATACATTGATGATGATTAATTGACTTGGTTTACCCTTTTTTATTAATTTTGAATGTTCTTTGATTCAATCATTATTGTGCTTATTCATGTGAATTTGTTGGCCACATGTTTACATCTCATATGTATCTAGGGACGTACTGAGAGGTGAACCTAGGTGTTGGAATCATAAGAATTGAACTTAAAGTCTAAATCACGAGAGTAGGTTTAGCCTTTCGAGGATTTAATGAATTACCATAAAGCGTAATGAGTTCAATTTAAATTCAATTACCACGAGAGTAGGAATTAGTTTAATTGGGCACGGTTCTTGTCTCTTTAGAAAGAACATTAACTAATTTAGGGTAATTCACCTTCAATTGAATTTTAATTTTAATAAAAGGGTTGTCAATTAGGATTTGTCTTGTATCATTGTGGTTACCCCCAATCCTGGAAGCTTTCTTGAATCTGAAAACCTTTCTTAACAACTTGATATTTTTGTTCTCAACTTTGCACTTTAATAATTATTTATTTAATTGCTTGGTTACTACATTCTTATCACTCAACATTTATTTTTCCCTTTGTTTAATTGAATTGAATTAATTAATTAATTGGTATTCATAGACATAGTCCCTGTGGATTCGATCTTTTATTACTTGATGACGAAACCGTACACTTGCGAATTTCATACACCAACAATACAACTTGAAGCTTATGGGTATTGAAGAATCACACTTTCTAAGCTCAAAAACAGAGAATGATGAATATGATTATAGAAAAATGAATTTTATGCTCAAGAAGGATTTTTAGATGTTTGTCTTAGTTTCTCTTAGTTTTCTTAACCATTCATAAATGCCCAATGCATTAGATTTATAGACAAAGCCAAATTATAACCGTTAGGGGTAGATGGGAATATAAAAACCTTTTTAATATAACCGTTGAACATGATTTTTCTCTTTGCTAGATAACAGGCTAATCGGTTACCCAAGCTCCCTAATCGGTTAGGAGCTCTTTTAAGCTCAAAACAAAAGCTTCTATTTTAGTGAATAACCGATTAGGGCCATATCCTAATCGGTTAGGCCTTGTTTTCAAATGAGTATGAATGCCTTTGTTAAGGTAAATAACTGATTAGACTGAGTCTCTAATCGGTTATGCATATATAATATAAAGAGGATATACCTCTGTTGTATCAATCTAACCGATTAGAAGCTGTTCCTAATCGGTTAGGGACCACAAAAATTGGTTTCTGTGAGAGTGAGTAACCGATTAAGGTCGTGTCCTAATCAGTTAGGACTTAAGCAAATTTCTTTTTGGGAAAGCAGCTAACCGGTTAGAGCCATATTCTAATCGGTTAGAAATTAAATGAATTGGCCTTTGTTTAAGCAAATAACCGATTACGCCAAGGTTCTAATCAGTTAGGCATTAAAAGGATAAAGAGGCAATGCCTCTGATTTGTTTGACTAACCGATTAGGAGCTACTCCTAACTGGTTCGGGGCCTTAGAAATTGGCCCCTGACGGCAATTAACAGGTTCCATTCTTTGCCTAATTAGTTAGTTCTTTTTAAAACACAAAATGACGTATTTCTGTTTTGGCTTTAAATTTTTTATTGATTTGAAAAAAGAGATAAGATTTCCAAGTGGTTTTTCAGAAAAGCTTTTCATCCTTACTAAAAACCATTTGTTTAAACTACGATTGTCATAAATGACAAGAATGATTTTGCAAAGTCATTTTAAGAAAGCCAATTAATGAGCTTAGAGTGAATCCTAAAATGCCTTTATACAAGATCTAAGACCTACATGCTAATCTTGAATTCCTTGTGACTTGATCATTGTGTTTCCATTGCTTTCTTGTTTGTCGACATCAAAACCATTTGCATTTATTCAATGTTAATCATATTCTTCCCCTTTTTGATAATGACAAACAATTATTGAGAGAAAGATTAGTTCACATAATAATTGGAATTCATACCAGGATTTAGAGACTTATTCCCCCTCTATTGTTCAAGAGGTGATTAAATCAGAGATGCACAACTCCCCTTTTGTTTTGGAATTCCAAAATCATTAAAAAAATTCCAGTTATTTTACCTTCTTTTTCTTTTCTCAATTAAGAGCCTATATCCTTCTCCTTCTTTTGTCATGATAGAAAAAAATTTGGAACGGATATCCAGTAACAAGCCTAAACATATTACTTGAAATCCTGTTAAGACATAGTCAAGATATGTGATACTATCCAAGAAAAGAACAGTTAAGTCACATGTAAATATGTCCAAGATACCAATTGAAACATGCCAAGAGTCTCAGATGAGATTCAAAATATTTGAGTCATAGCTAAACATAATATTCAAAACATAGCTACAAGCAAAGTAAATAAGTTCAGAAACATTGCTATAACTAAAATAGGAACTCCATGCCTAAGACCCATGATCCTCTAGCGCTGGGTAGTGATGCTCGAGCCTATCCAGGCGATCCTCTATGGCACTTAAGCGATCGAAGATGACTGAGTTACTGTGCTCCTGGTAAATTCTAAGATCCACAATGGCAGCAAGAATGCATGCTTCACTTGTAGCTTTTGGGATACTACTTGTTGCTGGTACCTCTTCCATAGGAACATCAGCCGGAGTAGCAGTAATTTCTTCTTGTGGTGCAGCTGCCACACGTCCATGACCATAAATCCATTCGCCATCAACTTTCTTCACTTGCATGCGATTGAGAGAGGCGAGTCTGAACTTGTAGGGACCCATAATATTCACAATTCCATCATCCCCTAGGGGGACCTTATATTAGTCTAGAATTTGAGCAACTAATAGGGCATAAGGAAGATCCATAACTGCCTTTTCTTTAGCTTTCATCATGTAATGCATGATGTAATAAGACCAGTTAATCTTCACATGTCTTGAGTGCCCATATTAAGAAAATGTCTTCTTCTTCAATCAAGGCATAGTTGTTTGCCCTTGGTACAAGGATGTGTGTGACTATGAAGTGAAGAAGTCGATCCTGTAAGTTCAGAACACCAGCAGTAAAGGATCCTTTTGGCACTTGAGTTCCTGGTTGAAGCATATTTGCTACTGCTTGGTCTCGATCAAAATCCTCCCAAGAATTGTAATTTTCCACAGGGAGTTTGTTTCCAGAATAAGTGAGACCAAATATGGTAGTCCACTGACTTAGTTGCACAATAATTCTATGTCTTTTAAACTCAGAAACTAAATTTCCACCAACAATATTTAAATTACAGAAGTAAACTTTTGTAGGTTCAATATAAAAGTACCCGGGGTTAGTGGTAACAAGGGTTTTCAACCTATGGAATTCTAGGAGCTCTGTAAGGTATGTGAATCCTTCTCTGTTGAAGAAGTCCCAGTCCATGTACATGGGTTGAATGAGATGTCGCGCATAAAAGTACAGTGTGTATGCCTTCATTTGAGCCTTGTTGGAGAAGTACCTCCCGATGTTGAGGCTAATTGAAAAGTCTCGGTTAAGAGGTGAAGTGGATGGTGGCAGAGGTACATTGGGGTTTTTGGTGCAAGGGCGTTTGGGGTTGGAAGAACTACTTGCCATGGTTGAGGAATGGAGGTGATGCGGATTAAAAGTTACAAATCCAAGTGTAGGTTATTTCAAGTAATAAATTCTCGGGAGTCCGAGGTCAATCCATAGGGAATTGATGAAGAAAAAATACTTGAACGTAACGTAAATATTTTGTCATAATAATAAATATGATAAAACTTAATCACAAATAAAAAGGATTTACTTGAGTTAGGAGATCCACTCTTAGTAAGTAAAATAAGGACAAGATTGATTCTTTTTATAACTCAATTAGAATCCACACATAATGGAGGTTCCAATCGAAAAATACAATATTCAAAGTTCATTTAAGATTATATACGTAATTATATTATGATTCCTTTAATCATCTATTAACACCACCACTTATAAATAGGCTCAAGCATTCATTATGCTAATATCTTGTCTACAACAAATCAAGATCTCCACTTTACAAGGAGGGTTTCTAAATTAATTGGAAATAAAATACAACACGTATAATGACTACTTGAAAATATATCATTTAAGCATAAGAAAGAGATGAATCTAACCTTATTTCATTACTAAGAGCTTCACCCTTTCGCCCAAGTAAAATGAAACTTAGTTACTCATAGACAAGAAGAAAGGAAGAAAGAAGAAGAAGAAGAAGAACATAACTTTAATTTAGAACAAAAGAAAACTAAAAGAAAATAAACAAACAACATAATAATATAATCTTGATCTCTAAGACCAAGATCCTTAAATGATCAGCCAAGGCTCTATTTTATAGAGGATTAGGGATACAAAATGATAGGGGGGCTGATTCATGAGTGAGTGGATGAGTGAAAAATGCTAAATGACTTTTGATGAATGGAAAATTATGGAGATTATTTGTCTCCGAAATCATTCAGCTCTGAAGTCATTGAATGTGTCAAAATATTGAAATGTGGTCTTCATAAAAGTTGTAGAGCTAGATCTCACTTTTAAATGCCACTATAATTACCTCAAAAGGCCACCTACAGCACGAGATATGGCCCAATTACTGCACAGTGTTCAGTCCTTGTTATAGCTCCTCTGTTCTGACTTCCAAGCCCAATATGACCCCTAAGGAGCCCGAACTGAGTCTTGTGTTCTTCATAAAAGTTGTAGATATGAATCTTAACTTTCAAATACAATAATTTCAGTCTAATCCAGATCTTACATCCCGAGTTATGCTCTGATTATTGTACACTATTCAAGTTCCAATCACAAAAATAGTATTCTGGCTTCCAAGTACAATAAGTTCTACTAGATGTCTGATTGTGACTTAGAGCTCTTCATGAAAATTGTAGAGGTCTCTCTTATCTTTCCAACAAAGTAAAATACATAATTATTAGATATCTAAAACTCAAGATATGGCTAAAATACAGAAATAGTATAAGACGTAAATCTTACTGAAAAAAATCAATTAAGTCCAATTTGAGTCCAAACTTACAAAACATAATCAAACTCAATTAATTAAGTACATGGAGAGTAAAATGACTAAAATAAGGGTTTATTAATGTATAAAATATGTGATTATCAAATTCTCTCACACTTAGCTTTTTGCACTCTTGGGCAAAACACACAAGACTAAAACTAGGAAAAAGAAAACAGACTCAAAAGCTAAACACTCTAAAAGACTCAATTTCTAATAATATTTAAGAATGAAGAGCAACCAATCATTCAAGGGATTAAAACATTTATGAGGTAACGTTTCTTCATATCTCAAACCAACAAGTAAGAAAATTTTAATTGAAATGTATGAGTCAAGAATGATAGATCTTCACAGGATTCACACTCAATCCCTCAAGTGTTTAAAAGGTAGGTATTTCACTTAATTCAACCCATGAAAATTACACTACCATAAGCTTGCTTATCTTCTACTTCTCCACTACTCAGAACATATGCACACACAAATCATGAGGACTTTATTGAAGATTGTAATGGAGTCAAGGTAAAGGAGGAGGTAATATGGATATGACAAGTTAAATACTAAAGAGAATAAAAAAACGTGAGAGCTGAGTTCAATTAACAAGCATGAAAGTTCATCCCAACTCCACCTAATACAAATTCTTTTTACATATTTTTTTTCCTTTTCTTTATTGCCTTGTTGGCCCTTATTTATACATATTTTTTTAATTTTTAATTTTTTTGATTTTTTTTAAGAACATAATATATACATTTTTTTAAGTAAACATTTTTTTAAACCATTCTGCACACACCTCCACATTTGTTCAAGAACTCATCCAATGACAAAGATAATGTTCTCTTATTCCCTAAGGCTGGGTAAGAATATAATTTTTTATTTAAGGCACCTAATGAGTTTAAAACAAAAAATGATCAAATAAGCTCAACGGGGTTAAGTAAGGGGAAATAGGTCATTTCTAATGCCTTACGTTGGCAGGAATTAGAGAATTTCTAAGAAGTCATAAGAGTGCTTGATATCATATTAGGAATCAGAGAATTTTCAAGAAGTCATAAAAGTGTTTGATATCATATTAAGACAATATGCTGCTGAGCAAGGATGCCTATTTATGTGCCAGTCATTCTTGGCTATTTGGTTAAAGTAAATATTTCAAGAAAAATACCTTAATCATTTTTACGTATGCATGTAAAAATATAGTCTAAAAAAGAATCAAAGCAAGTTTTAGAGTAACAATTCCATGAGTGAAATTCACACAAGAAAGAAGAGAATGGTACAAATATTCAATCCATTCATCAATAGGCTCAAAATCTCACAAGATATAATTCTATCATTCTCAGTTCACCAATTCAACATCCATAACCAAGCATGTGATTTTTAAGAAAGAAGACAATTTACTTAATCATGCAAATTTTCTTGAATTTGAATTACTACTTCCATACAACAAAGTTATCTACCCCAACTAAGATGCGTCTCAAGAGTAAAATTTACTCCTTACTCTGCCATCCTTAGTTGGTTTTACTGTGAGTAGGTTTCTGATAATCATATCAATAAGTATACTCCCTAACTAAAATGCGTCTCAAGAGCATAATTTACTCCTTACTCTGTCAACTGTAACTGGTTTAGTAAGTTACTGACAGTCATATCATGCTTCCCAATTTTTTTTCTTGAACAACTATCCTTCCCCCCAACCAAATCACAACATTGTCCGCAATGTTCAAATATAGATGAGTAAAGGATAGAAGACATTACCTGTTGCAATAATTACTGAAAAGAGAGATCTGACAGAAATTTAAATAGAAACAAAGTATAATAAATAAAACCAAAGCTTATAATTATTTAAATAGTTAGAATGTCTAATTTGGCTTGCTTTTTATACTACTTCCCTTACCGCTTCCTTCTGACCAATCAATTTGAGCTATTACTGGATTAGGTTCATAAACAAAAGCTTCTAATTTATCAATCAACTCATTAACAGTGGAAGCAGAGATAAGGAGTCGTCTTGTCGAAGGTGTGATAAACTTCTATTCTACAGCATGATCAGCAAAAGATAACAAATTATCAAAGAAATTATTAATATTCAACAAGCCTATGGGTTTATGGTAGATGTTCAGTTGGGCCCAAGAGATAATTTGAAAAACTTCTTCCAAAGTATCAAAATCACCCGTTAAGGCAATGAATGCATCAAATTTTTCAAGCATTGTCTTCATTCGTCCATGCATAGATGATACTTGAAGTTCCAGCCCAATTGTCTTTCTAGTGATGTTCTTTCGAGTTAAAAGTTCAGGAATGACACCTAAAACTTGACCATCTCTTAGATGTGCAGAAAGTAATACAACTCCCATTAACCTAATGCCATCCCCCATATACTACATGAATGTTCCTCACAGTAAGTGTTCTACCAATAGTGCTTATTGCGTTTACAAACTCTAAACCCTTCTCATAACTTGTCTTACAAAATACACAGATACTGGTAACTCTACGAACAGAAGAAGAAGCTCTCTCCATTTCTACACTCACACTCTCTTTGAATGATTATGAGTTACAGGAAAGTGAAGAAAATTGAGTGTTTAAATAGGGAAGAGAATAGAAAAAGGAATAATAGCTCCTATATTGGTAGGTTGACTGTTGTCAGAAAAGTTTGAATTTAAGAAAAAAAAATTATTTTTTTATTTTTTTTTACTTCAAGAAAACTATCAGGGTTAAAAAGTCTAGAAACCCCTAAAGGACCCCACCCAAAGGATCTTCTGTCTAAAACCAAAATACAACAAAATCATACAAAAATAAAATTATAATAACAAATGATGACATACCTTTATGTACAGGTTTCATGGCGTATCTTTATACTGTGAGTCATGAGTGCAGTAGCCTTCATGATCTTACCACCCCTTGAAAAAGACATTGAATTCCCTTAAGGAATTTCAGGCTTAAGGCACTCCTCCCGCTTGTGGGATATCCCAGCCTATGCATTGTCCCTCTAGTTAAAGAGAGAAAATCTGAATACGATGACCAGTGACCACAACCAGTGGAGCTAGGCTCAGGAACCCAATAATCATTACCAGGAATTGAGTTCAGAGGCACTATCACATGAGAATGAAAACACGGGACGCTTCTATCTGTCCATCAGCAAGCAGAGCCTACAGTTAAAACCTGGGAATGCTTGCGTGGCTCTCTACAGAGCATGGCACATGAACCTTATTTACGGACCGGCATGCGAAGATCCACCCGAGTCAATGACGGGTCTGCCACGGGTAAGGGCTTCTAATCTAATTAAAGACCAAGTACAATCGAAGTTTCGCCCTCTTTTTTTTCTTTTTCTTTTCTTCTTTTTTTCTTCTATTTTTTAGGAGATATACAAGATAATATATACATGTTGTTGTGATTGTGGCTCACATCTTCCTTTACTTTTACGTCCAGTAACGGCTTAAACGCCTTTTATGAGTCGAGGATAAACTTCTCATTCAATTTTCTTATAAATTAGCAAACAGGGTCTTTTTGAGTCAGAGTCCAAAGACTGTAACACTTTTGCTCGTCCTTGAAGAGATTTCACAAATTAATAAGTTCACGATGCACATATCCACAAGAATGCGTCTCAAGAGTCAATAAGATATTATCTAATGATTACTTAGTCCATTCTTAATGAAGAATATTTTATCTTCTCTGTTTGCGGGTACCATTCCCAAAGAACGACATCGCGTGTTACAATTCCATCACGCACACTTGTAACAAACTTTCATTCTTTTTGCTCTTCTTTTTTTTGAATACTAACTTTTACTGAGACCCGGCATGTATAGGACAAATGAATTTGAAGATTCACCAGCTAAATGAACCTTTGCTTCGATTATCTAGTGTATATCTTCCGGGGTGCCCATATGCATTAACAGTTTCAGTCCTTTACACCTAGCTTTGTAGATTTTTGTCAGAGCATTTTTAGGGAGAGAAGGAAAATGATTTCTTAAATTCGAGATAATAACATCCATTTTAAAGGAGAAAGAATCAGTTATTGTGGGACACTGAAAAATAAACTGACTTGAGAGTCACGGTGTACCGTTACCCGCCACTTAACTGGGAACACAAAGAATTACAAAAAAGAAAGAAACAAAATTAAAATAAATTCTACTCATAACAAGGATTAGAAAAGGATATGAATTCTACCTCAACAACTTGATGTTCCAGAAATGGTTTGAGTCTTTATCCATTGACCTTAAATACATTACCATTCCTAGGGTTCTCAATGTCTATGGCCCCATAAGGATACACATGTTTGACAATAAAAGGGCCATGCCACCTAAATCTCAATTTTCTAGTGAATAGGTGAATATGAGAATTATATAGCAGAGCTTTTTGATCAATTTTAAAAGTTTTTCTCAAAATTGATTTGTCATGAAAAGTTTTTGCTCTTGATTTATAAATCTTTGTATTTTTATACATCATTTCTCAACAATCAAAAATTCCAATGACAATGATAGGGTTCAGAGGCATCCTGTTTCGCTTAGAAATAGAACCCTATTTTTGACAGTTTTCATAACTTTTTCAAAATGTATAGCTGTCTTTAAAAAAAGTGGGCTAATAAAATCCACACTGCAAGATTTTTGCAACTATTTTCTTTGAAGAAAAAAAATCTCCATATGCTTCTGAGTGATAAAATTTAATGACATTACCTACCTCACTGTTGGGGACACATCTTCTAATGATTTGATCAAGATAATTGAGGCGGGATCTTTCATGTTGCAAGAAAATTGATTATGTTAGCAAACCAAGACTTGGAATTGACAGAAAATAAAAATTCAGTGGGAAATGAATCATTGATAGGTGTGATATCAAAAGGTGAGCCTGTTGTAAGTATGGACAAATGATCTGCAACAACATTTTCAGCTTCTTTCTTATCTTTTATTATGATGTTGAATTCTTGAAGCGACAAAATCTACCATATCAACCTAGGTTTGCAAAAACTTGTTGAGAAAATAAACAAGTAAACCAAATTGTCAAAGTAATAAAGTTGACAGTTAAAAGGGATGACACACTAAAATGCATGAGATTAAGAGGGAAAAGAGAGAACAAAGCACATGAATGCAAAACACATTAAAGATGTAAACACATGAAATTAAAACACTAGGGATCTGACTTCACTTGATTCAATAATCTATCATAGACAATACAGTAGCTTTAGGACCTTCATTCTAATTAATTTCTAATTATTCAATTGATGGGGAGAATTCAGTAATTAATTAAAACTTAATTCCTTGGTCTAACCCTAACTCTTAAAGACATGACCTTTACTCTAAGGATTCTCATGGAAAATACCACAATTCTCTCACACAACCTATAACCTCTATTCCTAAATTATTATAAATCATGACACTTATTATTTATAGTCTAAGTCATATGCAAACCTTCTGATTCTACATATACCTTACTAGATCAATTTATGAGTGGCTAATTCATAAAAGCATTAAGAATCATAATAAGTACTCAAATTGAATAAAAAAAAGAAATTAATTAAAATTTCAATCTTAATACATGTTGATTGAATCAAGTTACATCTTCACTCTTGAAACACACGAATTTAACTACACATGACAAAAGAAAAAAAAATAAGAAGAATAAAATAAAAATATATACTAGAGCTCAACCTTCCAAAAAAAAAAATATTAACAAGTAGGCGATAAACCTGCCATTAAATATTAACAAGGATGTGGTATAAACCAGCCACTAAATAAATATTAACAAGGGTGTGGTATAAACCAACCACCAAATATATATTAACAAGTAGCAAATAAATATTAACAAGAGTGTGATATAAAATGACTACCATATATTAACAAAGGTGTGGTAGAAACCGACCACTAAATAAATATTAACAAATGTGTGGTATAAACTAACCACCAAATAAGTTAATAAGTTAATAAATTAAAAAGTTAGTAACAAGTAAATTAAAATGTTAGAAGCGGAGGTAAATTAAAAAGTTAAAAAGTTAGAAAGTTAGTAAGAGAGTTAGATAGTTAGTAAGTTAGTAAGCAAGAAAATTAAAAGGTTAGTAGGTTAGTAAGTTATAAAAGTTAGAAATAAAATACAAAAAATAAAATATAAAAAATAAAGTACAAAAAATAAAGTGCAGAATGTAAAATACGAGAAATTAGAGTGCTGAGAAAATAAATTTAAAATATGAAAACTAAAGAATCGATAAGCCAATTTTTTGTTCCAGTAAGAGAGAAGAGAAGAAGAAAGATTATTTCATTAATGATTAAATATTACAGAGGGATAAGGGAGAGTTTCCCCCACTAAGTTAGTACGTTAGTAAGTAGAAAAAATATATATATATACAAGATCCATAGGAAAAAAATATAAAAATATAAAAATATAAAAATACAAAATATTTACACCATAAATTTGTTCTTCAAATTAAGTCCCCGATAACAATGTAAAAAACTTGATGCAGATTAAAAGTTACAAACCCAAGTGCAAGTTGTTTTAAGTAATAAATTATCGGGAGTCCGAGGTCGATCCATAGAGAATTGATAAAGAAAAGTTCTTTGACGTAACATAAATATTTTGTCACAATAATAAAGGTGATAAAACTTAGTCACAAATAAAAATGATTTACTTGGGTTAGAAGATCCACTCTTTGTAAGTAAAATAAGGATAAGATTAATTCTTTTTATAACTCAATTAGAATCCACACATAATGGAGGTTCCAATCAGAAAATACATTCAAAGTTCATTTAAGATTATATACGTAATTATATTATGATTCCTTTAATTATCTATTAACACCACCACTTATAAATAGGCTCAAGCATTCATTGTGTCAATATCTTATTTACAATAAATCAAGATCTCCACTTTACAAAGAGGGTTTCTAAATTAATTGGAAACAAAATACAACACGTATAATGACCACTTGAAATATATCATTTAAGCACAAGAAAGAAATGAATCTAACATTATTTCATTACCAAGAGCTTCACCTTTTCACCCAAGTAAAATAAAACTTAGTTACTCATAAAAAAGAAGAAAGGAAGAGAGAAGAAGAAGAAGAAGAACATAACTTCAATTTAGAACTACAAGAAGATAAACAAACAAAACAATAGCATGATCTTGATCTCTAAGACCAAGATCCTTAAATGATCAGCCAAGACTCCCTTTTATAGAGGATTAGATATACAAAATGACATGGGGACTAATTCATGAGTGAGTGGATGAGTGAAAAATATCAAATGACTGATGAAATTATAGATATGGGTCTTACCTTTCAGATACCAAAATTGCAACCCAATGTAGATCTTACAGCCCGAGTTATGCTCTGATTACTGTACACTGTTCAGGTTCCAATCACAAAACTCATATTCTGACTTCCAACCGCAATTAGTTCCACTAGATGTCCGATTGTGACCATGAAAGTTGTAGAGCTCTCTCTTATCTTTCCAATAAAGTAAAATACATAATTATTAGACATCTAGAACTCAAGATATGACCAAAATACAGAAACAGTGTAATACGTAAATCATGCTGAAAAAAAATCAATTAAGTCCAATTTGAGTCCAAACTTACAAAACATAATCAAACTCAATCAATTAAGTACATGGAGAGTGTAAATAACTAAAAATAAGGGTTTACTAATGTATAAAATATGTGATTATCAGGAGGCTAGGGCACGGTTGAGTAGAGAGAAAGTGTGAGGGAAGATGAAATTTTTTGAAGAAAAATGGAATTTAATCAGAGAAAAAGTGATGGAAAGTGGTGGAATGTGAGGGAAATAGGATTTAAATGGTGGATTTGTGGTGGGTGTGAGTGGAGAGGAGTGGATGTTTGAGAGAAGAAGAAGAAGATGAGGATGGAGGTATGGGGACCATCGTGAAAATGAAAATGGAGGCTACTGTTTTGGTGTTTTGAGGAGTTTAATAATCGGTTAGAAGGTTTGGGCTAACCGATTATAGCACATTGGTAACCGATTACAGCATTATGAGAATGAAAGAAGAGCTCATTGTTTGGGAAAATAATCGATTAGAGGTTATGTCTAACCGATTAGAGCATTGTGGGAGTGAAAATGGAGCTCACAGTTTGGTCAAATAACCGATTAGAGGGGTTTGCCTAATCAGTTAGCTTTGTATAAAAATTGAAAATGTGTGGCCCTATGAGCTGAAATAACCAGTTATATAGTTGTCCTAACCAGTTATTAAGCTATGGCAGAGAATAAATTTTTCTTATCAACCAAATTTCCAAGCCCCCTATAATAGATTCTTTTCCTTTTCTGATAGTTTATTGCACTTCCAAAGCTGTGATTCTTCAAGAAATCAGACTTTTCATCACCAAATTGTTCCAAGTTAACTTGATTTCAACATTTGATCACTATGGAGTGACACTTGTTGAGATTACTAAATTTAAATCAATTTATAACTGATTTACCAAAACTACTTATAGCATAAGGTAACACCGGGTCGAGCCCATAGATCATTCTAATTATGAAGTCAGATTAAGAGATTAATGAACAGGAGGGAAAATTTTTTCAAGATTAAACAACAAAGAGCAATTAAAATGAGTAAACAAAATTAGGAAAATAACCAATCCAAGAGAATTAACTAATCTTGATTTTAATCCATCCTTGATCTTTATAGATCTATTCAACTATCAACCAAATCCTTGGTCTTAGATCACATTAAGACGCCTATCAATGATCTATGAATCTTCTACTAGAAATGCTTCTAGAATTCAATTAATTAAGGTTAGACAAATTAAGCATCCATCTAAAACCCAAATTAACTTAAAAATCAAGATCCAACCAAGCTAAATATTTCATCAAACACCTTTAATAAATTATTTAACCTCTGAATTCATCTCTTGGCATATGACAATTACGCAATTAATATATGCAAATTCCAATTAAATTAAGCATTAAATCAGAATTTAAACAAGAGAAGAAGAGAAAGAGAAACTTGATTAATAGATGAATATATAACAATTAAAACAAAATCTCAAGATTAATCATCAAGACTGTCAATCTCTTGGATTGATTATAGAAGTTTAGTTCTCCATAGCCATCACCATTGGAGAACCTTCAAGAACCATGAAAAATAATAAAGAGAGAGAAGGAGAGAAAGAGAAGAAGAGAAATCTTCAAAATCAAAAACTAACACTTTAATAATAACAACACTTCTACATAGAAGCTCTACATGTTTCAATGATCTGCATAGCCTCCCTTTTATAGAGGGTTAGAGATACAAAATGTCAAAGGGGGCTGAGTCATGGTGGTTGGTGGAGTAGGTGGAGTAGGCGGAGTAGGTGGATGAGTGGAAAATGTTGAATGACTTTTGGTGAGTAGAAAATTATGGAGATTCTTTATCTCCAAACTCATGCAGCTCTGAAGTCATTGCATTCGTCATTTTTGAGCCAAGTGGTCTTCATGAAGATTGTAGGTTTGGATCTTAGCTTTCAAATGGCTTTGGTTTGAGTACAATATCATTTCTATAGCTCCAGATATGTTCAAATTACTGCACACTACTCAGGTCTAGTCGCAGCTCCTCTGTTTTGACTTCCAAGCTCAATATCACCTCCAAGGAGTCTGAATCGGGAAAAATGTACAACATGAAAGTTGTATATTTGAGTCTTAACTATCAATCATCAAAATTTCAGCCCATTCTACAACTTTCACCACGAGTAGTGTAATGAACAGTACACATAGGTCATTCTGCCAGGAGCAACACTTTAGTTCTTGATTCAATGCCAATTTGAGTCATCCAAACGTATGATTGAGTCTTTGATGTCTTCATGAAGATTGTAGAGCTCTCTCTTATCTTTAAAATGACATAAGATTCACCTTAAACATCCACCTACAGCCCAAGATATGACCCAAATACAGGATTAGTGTAAGACGTAAATCATGCTGAAAAATTCAATTAAATCCATTTTGAGTTCAAAACATACAAAACATAACCAAACTTAATTTATTAAGTGCATGGAGAGTGTAAATGACTAAAAATGAAGGCTTATTAATGCATCAAATATGTGAACAATAAATTCCTCCACACTTAGCTTTTTGCACTCCTGGGCAAAACACACAAAAATAAAATGAAACAGACTCAAAAGTTAAACATTCTAAAAGACTCAATTTCTAATAATATTTAAGAATAAAGAGCAATTAATAATTCAAGTAATCAAAACATTTATGAGGTAACACATCTTCACATCTCAAATCAACAAGCAAGGATACTTCAATTGAAAAGCATGAGTAAAGAATGATAGATCCTCACAAAATTCACTCTCAATCTCTCAAGTATTTAAAAGGAAGGTATTACACTCAATTCAACTCATGAAAATTGCACTACCATAAGCTTGCTTATCTTCTACTTCTCCACTACTCAGAACACATGCACACACAAATCATGAGGACTTTATTCAAGGTTGTAATGGGGTCAAGGTAAAGGAGAAGGTAATATGGATATGACAAGTTAAACACCAAAGAGAATAAAAGAACATGAAAGCTGAGTTCAATTAACAATCATGAAAGTTCATCCCAACTTCATCTAATACAAATTCCCTTTACATATTATTTTCCCTTCCTTTATTACCTTGTTGACCCCTTTTTTTTTACATATATATTTTTTGTTTTTTTGTTTTTTTGTTTTCTTTTTTGTTTTCTTTTTTTTTTTCAAAAAGAACATCATATATACATTTTTCAACCATTCTGCATACACACCCCCACAATTGTTCATGAACTCATCCAATGACAAAGCTAATGTTCTCTTATTCTCTAAGACTAAGTAAGAACATGATTTTTCATTTGAGAAACATAATGAGTTCGAGACAAAGAATAATCAAATAACCTCAAATGGGTTAAGCAATGGGAAATATGCAAGGTTGGCTATTTGGTCAAAGTAGTTAATTGAAGAAAATTGCCTTAATCATTTTTATGTATGCATGTGAAAACGTAGCTTTAAAAAGAATCAAAGCAAGTTCTAGAGCAACAATTTCATGAGTGAAATTCACACAAGAAAGAAGAGAATGGTGTAGATGTTCAATCCATTCATCAATAGGCTCAAGATCTCACAAGATATAGTTCTATCATTCTTAGTCCACCAATTCAACATCCATAACCAAACATATGATTTTTAATAAAGAAGACAATTAACTCAATCATGCAAATTTTCCTGAATTTCAATTGCTACTTCTACACAAACTAGTTATCTACCCCAACTAAAATGCATCTCAAGAGTAAAATTTACTCCCTACTCTGCCATCCTTAACTAGTTTAGAAAATTACTGACAAACATATAAACATATTAATACATACACACAATTTCTTTTTTTTTTTTATTTAGGCACACAACTATCCTTCCCCCCAATCAAATCATAACATTGTCCTCAATATGAAAGAGAGATATAGAAAAGAGCAACACAACCTGATAAGAAGTGAATCAACGCTAAGCAGAAAAGAAGCACACAGTCAGTGCCGCATCTGACCCTGAAAAGAAATCAAATAAGAAAACTTTAGTACTTCCACAATTTAATACGAATTAATTACTACCTAAAAAAAAAAACTCCTTACTCTACCACCAATTAAGATGCGTCTCAAGAGTAAAATTACTCCTTACTCTGCCATCACTAATTGGTTGAATAAGTCCATGACAATCATATCATACTTTCCAAACAAAACAATAATTTTTTTTATTTTTTTTATTTTTTTATTTTTTTATTTTTTTTTGTTTTGAGTCAACTATCCTCCCCCCAACTAGATTACAATATTGTCCTCAATGTTAAAATATAGATGAGTAAAGGATAGAAGATATTACCTGTTGGAGAAAGCTGACACAAATTTAAACAGAAACAAAGTACAATAAAATCAAACCAATTAAAGAGAAAGTTTCAGATCTAGCTGTCTTTTCTTGTTACTTCCTTCGCTGCTTCCTGTTGACCAATCTATCTGAGCTAATACCTTATCGGGTATATACTCAAAAGCTTCTAATTTATCAATGAGCTCATCAATAGTGGAGGCAGAGATAAGAAGTTATCTTGCCGAAGGAGTGATAAATTTCTGTTTCACAACTTTGTCAAGAAAAAATAACAAAAGATCAAAGAAATTATTAACATTCAACAAACCAATGGGTCGATGGTGGATGTTCAGTTCGGCCCAAGAGACAATTTGAAAAATTTCTTTCAAAGTACCAAAACCACCTGGTAAGACAAGAAATGCATCAGAATTATCAATCATTGTTTTCATTCGTCCATGCATAGATGTTACCTGAATTTCTTCTCCAACTGTCTTTCCAGTGATGTTATTTTCAGCTAAAGGTTTAGGAATAACACCTAAAACCTGACTGCCTCCTATAAAAGCAGCAAGTGATACAGCCCCCATTAACCCACGATCACCTCCCCCATATACAAGATGAATATTCCTCGCAGCAAGTGATCGACCAAGAGCGCTAGCTGTGTTTACAAACTCTAATCCCTTCCCATAACTCGACCCACAAAAAACACAGACATTTTTGAGGTTACGAATAGAAGGCCCCATTTTATACTCTTCCTCTCTTTGAGTGTTTGGTCAGTTGAAGGAAAATGGAGAAAATGGAGTGTTTAAATAAGAAAAAGAATGGAAAGGAGAATAATTGCACCTATAAGGGTAGGTTGGCTGTTGTCAGAAAAGGTGGAAATTAAGAAACACAAAATCTTTTCTTTCTTTTTTTTTTTTGGTTTTTTTTTTGGTTTTTTTTAAATGAAGAATAAGAAGAGGATGATATGTACAGATTGTTTGTGGATATGGCTCACATCTGCCTCTGGTTTAACGTCCAGTAATGGCTTAAGCATCTTCTATGAGTCGAGGGTAAGCTTCCCATCCAATTTTCTTATAAATTGGCAAACAGGGTCTTTTAGAGTCAGATTCCCAAGACTGTAGCATTTTTCTTCATCCTTGAAGAGATTCCACAATTTAAGAATTTCACGATGCACCAATCCTCAAGAATGCGTCTCAAGAGTCAATAAGATATCATCTAATGACTCCTTACTCAGTCCATTCTTAATGAAGAAAATTTTATCTTCTCTATTTGCGGAAACCATCCCCAAAGTACGACATCGCTTGTTACAGTTCCATCGTCCACATTTGTGATAAACTTATAACCTTTTTGCTCTTCTCTTTTTAGAATATGAACTTCTTCCAAGACCGGGCATATATGAGTTAAATGAAATTGAGGACTCACCTGCTAATCGGACCTTTGCTTCAATTATCCAGCGTACATCTTCTGGCATACCTTTGTGCATTAACAGTCTCAATCTTTCACATCGAACTTTGTAGATTGTTCTCAGAGCATTTTGAGGAAGAGAAGGAAAATATTTGCTCAGGTTTGAAAGAATGACATCCATTTTGAAGGAGAAGAAGAGTTCAGTTATTTTGAGAAACTGAAAAATAAACCGACCTGAGAGTCACGGAGTACCGTATCCGCCACTTAACCGGCAACACAAAGAACTCAAGAACTTGGTTTTCCAGGAATGGTTGAGTCTTTATCCATTAACTTTAAGCGCATTACCATTCCTAGGATCCTCAATATCTACGGCCCCACGTGTTTGACAACAAAAGAACTGCGCCACCTAGATCTCAATTTTCCAAGGAGTAGGTGCAGATGATAATCTCAAAACAGAACTTTTTTTTGACCAATTTTCGCAGCTTTTGCAAAAGGTGTAACAGACCTTAAATAAAGTAGGCCAATAAAATCCATACTGCAAGATTTTTGCAGTTGTTGTCACTGAAAAAAAAATGACCTCCACATGCTTCCGAGTGACAAAATTTAATGGCACTACCTACCTCATTGTCGGGCACACAGCTGTTTTTTTTTTTTATTATTCATAATGCGGATGGAGAAAGTTCATCACCTCCACTTCTGCATTCTCTGGAAGTTCATGATATTGTTTAAGGCGGTGTCCATTTACGATGAAAGCTTTGGCAGTGACCTCACTTTTAATCTGAACAGCACTAGAAGGAAAAACCTTAGTAACAACAAATGGACCAAGCCACCTAGATCTGAGCTTTCCGGGCATGAGTTTGAGGCGGGAGTTATAGAGGAGAACTTTTTGACCAATCTTAAATGTTTTTCTCATGATCATCTTATCATGGAAGGCTTTGGTCTTCTCTTTATAAAGTTTGGAACTCTCATAAGCCTCCAAGCGGATCTCCTCCAATTCACCGCAATCGACTTTCGCTCCATGCTCGCTTGATTTAGGTCCAAGTTATACCTTTTCTTGCCCAAAATGCACAATGCTCAATTTCCACCGGCAAGTGGCATGCTTTGCCAAAAACAATCCGATAAGGAGACATCCCAATCGGAGTCTTATAAGCGGTCCTATAAGCCCATAACGCATTCTCAAGCCTTTTGCTCCAAATCCTTTCTGTTAGGTTGAACTATTTTCGAAGTATCCGCTTGATCTCTCCGTTGGAAACCTCGGCTTGCCCATTAGTGGGGATGGTAAGGTGTAGAAACTCTATGCAAGACTCCATACTTTTTCATCAAGGCTTCCATGCTTTGATTACGTAAATGCGAACCCACGATCACTAATGATGGCTTTTGGGACTCCAAACTGCAGAAAATATGTGATCTAATAAAATCCATAACAACCTTGGAATCATCGGTCAGAGTGGCTTTTGCCTCCACCCATTTAGATACATAATCCACAAAGACAGCAGCGAGAATGTAAACAAAACCAAATGACACGGAAAAGGACCCATAAAATCAATACCCCAAACATCAAATATTTCACAGAACAACAAAGGTTGTTGGGGCATCTCATTCCTACGAGAAATATTCTCTGTTCTCTGGCATTGTTCACAAAATTTACAAAACAAATATGCATCACGAAATAGAGTGGGCCAATATAATCCAGAGTCCAAAACTTTCCTAGCTGTACGAGTAGGTCCAAAATGTCCCCACGAGTGCAAGTGCATGACAAAAACTAAGAACAGAATCAAACTCATGATCAGGAAAACATCTCCTAATGACTTGGTCACTACAAAATCTCCACAAATAAGGGTCATCCCACACGTAATATTTTGACTCACTTTTCAATTTGTCAATCTGTGCCTTAGTGAAATGTGCAGGTAGTGCTCTAGCAACCAAGAAATTAACCAAATCTGCAAACCAAGGGATGTTACCTTGCATCTTGAAAAACTGCTCATCAGGGAAGACATCATGGATAGGAGAAGAATCTGCCACTCTCTCAATCTGACTCAAGTGATCTGCCACCAGGTTCTCTGCTCCACTATTATCTCTGATATCAATATCAAACTCTTGTAAAAGCAACATCCATCTAATCAGTCGAGGCTTTGCATTGGGCTTTTTCAGGAGAAACTTTAAAGCTGTATGATCTGAAAATACAACCACTCTAGAACCAAGCAAATATGATCAAAATTTATCTAAAGCAAAAATGATTTCTAAAAGTTCCTTTTCGGTTGTAGTGTAGTTAGCTTGTGCAGCATCTAAAGTCCTCGAAGCATAGAAAATGACATGAGGTACTTTGCCGACTCTCTGTGCAAGGGCAGCTCCCAATGCATAATTAGAGGCATCACACATAAGTTCAAATGGAAGTGTCCAATCTGGTGACTGGATGATAGGTGCACTGGTCAATGCTTGCTTTAAGTGATTGAAGGCATCCTTGCATCTCTGGTCAAAGTGAAACTCTACATCCTTTTGTAGCAAGTTGGACAGTGGAAGGGCAATTTTGCTAAAATCCTTTATGAACCGACGATAGAAACCTGCATGACCAAGAAAAGAACAAACCTCCCGCACGCATGTGGGGTAAGATAGACATAAAATGACATCTATTTTTACAGGATCTACCTCAATACCCTTGCTAGATACTACATGCCCTAAAACTATACATTGTTCTACCATGAAATGACATTTCTCAAAATTCAGGACAAGGTTACTTTCAATGTACTTTTGCAAAACTGCATCCAAACTATCTAAACATGCATCAAAGGAAGAGCCATAGACAGTAAAATCATCCATAAACACATCCATACAACTCTCTAAAAATTCAGAGAAGATACTGACCATACATCTTTGAAAGGTTCCTGGAGCGTTGCATAGACCGAAAGGCATTCTCTTGTATGCAAATGTTCCAAATGGGCAGGTGAAAGTGGTCTTCTCTTGGTCTTCTGGGGCTATATAAATCTAAAAATAGCCCGAATATCCATCCAAGAAACAGTAATACGACTTACCAAACCCGTCTCTCTCCAACATCCGATCAATAAAAGGCAATGGAAAATGATCTTTCCTAGTGGCCTGGTTAAGTCGCCTATAATCAATGCACACCCGCCTAACCTGTTCGGATTCTTGTGGGTAGGAGCTCATTGTTCGATTTGCAACCACCGTGACTCGCATTTCTTTGGAACAACTTGCACGGGGCTCACCCATTTACTGTCAGATATGGGATAAATAATGCCAGCTTGCAGCAGCTTGGTCACTTCTTTCTTCACCACATCCAGAATCAAGGGATTTAGTCTCCTTTGGGGTTGCCTCACTGGCTTGGTATCTTCCTCCAATAAAATCCTATGCATACATGTGGAGGGACGAATACCAGGAATGTCTGCAAGTGTCCATCCAATAGCACGCTTATGTTGCCTCAAAACCTGCAGTAATTTTTCTTCTTGTTTAGGTTGCAGATTCTTAGTGACAATTACTGGCAGCTTCTCTCCATCTTCTAAATATGCATATTTAAGGTGGTCTGGCAAAGTCTTTAACTCTAAGGATGAGGGATACACAATGGAAGGCAGCAAGCTATTTGAAACAAGTAACTCAGTAGCATTAAATTTGATATAATTTTGACTCACATTTTCATATGCTGCATCAGTCAAATAAGTACCTGCATCATCACTCATAACCGCATAAATCTCAGCACATGTAGCACATGGTTCAGTACCACAACTAACACATATATCACAAGTGACAGAATCCAGAAAGTCAGCAATATCAGGGAATTCAACACTCATATTAGCATAAGTATCATCAACCAACATTTCAATCATATCAACATGAAAAATTGAATGCTCCTCAAGGGGATGTCTCATGGCATCAAAAATGTTAAACTGTACCACATCTTCACCAAATTCCAGGGAAAGGGTACCAACATGCACATCTATCTTGGTCTTGGCTGTCTTGAGGAATGGTCTTCCTAGAATCAATGGAGCATGATTTGTTGAAGACTCATCTTCCATGTCCAGAATGTAGAAGTCTGCTAGGAAAATTAGCTCATTTACTCGCACCAACACATCTTCCAACACTCCTGCAGGGTGAGCGGTAGTCCTGTTTGCTAGCTGAATCACTATACCAGTGGGGTGTAAGGTGCCAATGTTCAAAGACTTATACACTGACGTAGGCATGACATTAATAGAGGCACCCAAATCTAGCATTGTATGGTCAAATCTGGAATTACCTATAGTGCAAGGGATTATGAAAGTTCCAGGATCTTTACATTTCTTTGGCATGCTTGGCTGAATCATCGCAGAAACATTTCTGCCCATACTGACTTTCTCAGTACCCTTAAGTCTTCTCTTGTGAATACACAACTCCTTGAGAAATTTGGCATACTTGGGAATTTGTTTGATTGCATCTAGGAGGGGAATATTGATTTCCACCTTCCTGAATGTCTCCATGACTTCCTTCTCTGTTTCTGCTTGCGCTATCTGCTTGGACTGTGTCACTCTATTTGGGAAGGGTAGTGGAATGGGAGCTCTGGTTGTGACCAAATTGTTGAGCATTGGCTGCCATATTTGCTATCAAATCTCTTGCTGCAGTAGGGGTTTTATCCACCAAGGCACCTCCAGATGCGGCATCCACCATACTTCTATCCATCAGCAGCAAGCCCTCATAGAAATATTGAATCAAGAGCTGATCACTAATTTGATGGTGGGGACAGCTCGAACACAGCTTTTTGAATCTCTCCCAATACTCATGCAAGGTCTCACCAGTCATTTGCCTTATACCACAAATGTCTTTTCTAATGGCGGTACTCGGATGCGAGGAAGAACCTCTCCAAGAATAATTTCTTCATATCATCCCAACTCGTGACGTAACTGGTGAAAGGTAGAACAGCTAATCCTTGGCTACATCAGCAAGAAAGAAAGGGAATGCCCTCAACTTGATATGCTCCTCAGAGATTCCATGTGGCTTCATGGTTGAACAGACCACATAGAACTCTTTTAAGTGCTTATGGGGATCTTCACCTGTAAGACCATCAAACTTGGGCAACAAGTGTATCAATCCAGATTTTAACTCGAAGTCAGCATCAAGATTAGGATATTGAATGCACAAAGACTGGTAAGTTACATCAGGAGCAGCAAGTTCTTTAAGGGTCCTATTTTGCCTGTTATCAGCCATGATTTTAGAATCACTTAAGATCTCAAGTGCACCTTCAGATCCAATGTCACAACTAAATTCAGACTCAATTCTTTCACTTAGCCTATGAGTTCTAATCAACCTATGCAATGTTCTATCAATCTCAGGATCAAATTCAAGCAAGATATCAGGATTAGACCTAGTCATGCACTAATCAAAACACAAAAATAAAATACAATAAAATAAGTAAACAAGTAAAATACACTAGACAACTCTAAAAATATACCAAAATAAATCTAATTGACTAATGAAATGATTTTTTTTTTAAAAATTATAGGACTTATACAGCATGAAAACTACACAAAAATGAAACTAAAAAATGTAATAAAAAATATTAAAAAATTGAAAAACTGGTCTAAACGATGGATTTTGGAAAAACCAGGGGTGACCTCACAATTAATTGTGAGTCTTGTTTATTAGGATGTTTTCCTTCAACTGACCAAGTTTCAGCTCATTCTGGGCACATTTTCTGTTAATACGAAATTCTTATAAAATGACCCGTAATCATTTGTTTTCTCTTGAAATCCACCAAAACACAACAACATAAAGGTTAGTGAGAGATTAGTAGTTAAATAAACTCTTAATAAGATTGAACAAAATCAGAATGATCCCCGGCAACGGCGCCAAAAATTTGACACTTGTCGAGATTACCAAATTTAAATCAATTTATAACCGATTTACCAAAACTACTTATAGCATAAGGTAACACCGGGTCGAGCCCATAGATCATTCTAATTATGAAGTCAGATTAAGAGATTAATGAACAGGAGGGAAAAATTTTTCAAGATTAAATAACAAAGAGCAATTAAAATGAGTAAACAAAATTAGGAAAATAACCAATCCAAGAGAATTAACCAATCTTGATTTTAATCCACCCTTGATCTTTATAGATCTATTCAACTATCAACCAAAATCCTTGGTCTTAGATCACATTAAGACGCCTATCAATGATCTATGAATCTTCTACTAGAAATGCTTCTAGAATTCAATTAATTAAGGTTAGACAAATTAAGCATCCATCCAAAACCCAAATTAACTTAAAAATCAAGATCCAACCAAGCTAAATATTTCATCAAACACCTTTAATAAATTATTTAACCTCTGAATTCATCTCTTGGCATATGACAATTACGCAATTAATATATGCAAATTCCAATCAAATTAAGCATTAAATCAGAATTTAAACAAAAGAAGAAGAGAAAGAGAAACTTGATTAATAGATGAATATATAACAATTAAAACAAAATCTCAAGATTAATCATCAAGACTGTCAATCTCTTAGATTGATTAAAGAAGTTTAGTTCTCCATAGCCATCACCATTGGAGAACCTTCAAGAACCATGAAAAATAACAAAGAGAGAGAAGGAGAGAAAGAGAAGAAGAGAAATCTTCAAAATAAAAAACTAACACTTTAATTATAACAACACTTCTACATAGAAGCTCTACATGTTTCAATGATCTGCATAGCCTCCCTTTTATAGAGGGTTAGAGATACAAAATGTCAAAGGGGGCTGAGTCATGGTGGTTGGTGGAGTAGGTGGATGAGTGGAAAATGTTGAATGACTTTTGGTGAGTAGAAAATTATGGAGATTCTTTGTCTCCAAAATCATGCAGCTCTGAAGTCATTGCATTCGTCATTTTTGAGCCAAATGGTCTTCATGAAGATTGTAGGTATAGATCTTAGCTTTCAAATGGCTTTGGTTTGAGTACAATATCATTTCTATAGCTCTAGATATGTTCAAATTACTGCACACTACTCAGGTCCAATCACAGCTCCTCTGTTCTGACTTCCAAGCCCAATATCACCTCCAAGGAGTCTGAATCGGGAAAAATGTACAACATGAAAGTTGTATATTTGAGTCTTAACTATCAATCATCAAAATTTTAGCCCATTCTACAACTTTCACCACGAGCAGTGTAATGAACAATAGACATAGGTCATTCTTCCAGGAGCAACACTTTAGTTCTTGATTTAATGCCAATTTGAGTCATCCAAACGTATGATTGAGTCTTTGATGTCTTCATGAAGATTGTAGAGCTCTCTCTTATCTTTAAAATGACATAAGATTCACGTTAAACATCCACCTACAGCCCAAGATATGACCCAAATACAGGATTAGTGTAAGACGTAAATCATGCTGAAAAATTCAATTAAATCCATTTTGAGTTCAAAACATACAAAACATAACCAAACTTAATTTATTAAGTGCATGGAGAGTGTAAATGACTAAAAATGAAGGCTTATTAATGCATCAAATATGTGAACATCATGGAGGCATCTTTGTCATAGAATTTTCTTCTTCAAGAGATTCAGAAATAGTTTTCTTCAGCAGGAACATGATTAGGGGAAGATGAGGGACTTAAGCATGGATCAAGTACTTGCAAAACAAATTTAGGGGACACTCCAACGCTCAAGTTAGTATTGGATTCAAAAGTTATTAAACTTATGAAATTACATAGAAAAATAACATTCTAATGCAGTAGAATATCAAGCTATGCATCAGAAATGATTAATTATGTAGCAGATTAGCATATTATACAGTATCATAACATGTGTTGTACCACAAACATATAAGATACAATAAAATTAGATGCATGATTGATCCGAAATTCCAAGTTCAATTCTTATATAAAAGAATGCTTCTTTGTTTAATGGTTTGGTAAAAATATCAACTAGTTGCTTAGTGGTTTCCATAAATTCAAGGATGCAATCACCTTTTTGAACATGATCTCGTATAAAGTGATGCCTAATTTCAATGTGTTTTATTCTTGAGTGCAAAATTGGATTTTTTGACAAGTTGATTGCACTAGTGTTATCACACCTTATAGGGATGTGATCCAGCTCTAGACTATAGTCTAGAAATTGTTGCTTCATCCAAAGGATTTTAGCATAATAACTTCTAGCTGCAACATATTCAGCTTCAGCTGTAGACAATGTCACACTATGTTGTTTCTTACTATGCCAAGAAACTAGTGATCTTCCAAGCAAGTGGCATGTCCCACTAGTGCTTTTCTGATCCATTTTACATCCAGCAAAGTCAGAATCAGAGTAACCAATTAGGCTACAAGAGGCACCCTTAAGGTACCACAAACCCATTTGTGAAATGCCAATAAGATATTTCATAATTCGTTTTACAGCACTTAGGTGTGATTCTTTAGGATTAGCTTGATATTTAGCACACATACACACACTAAACATGATATCCGTCCAACTAGCTATAAGATAAAGAAGTGAGCTAATCATACCTCTATATTTTGTGATTTCTACAGACTTACCTCCTTTATCTTTGTCCAAATAACAAGAGGTGCCCATTGGTGTAGTCATATGCTTAGCATATTCCATTCCAAACTTCTTGAGTAACTCATTGCAATATTTGGACTGACTTATGAAAGTCCCATCCTTCGTTTATTTGATTTGGAGACCAAGGAAGAAGTTGAACTCACCCATCATGGACATCTCAAACTCACTTTGCATAATATTAGAAAATTCCTTACAAAGAGAGTTGTTAGTGGCACCAAATATTATATCATCAACATAAATTTGAACAAGAAGAATGTCATGCTTTTTATGCTTGATAAAGAGAGTGGTGTCAACCTTTCTCCTAGAGAAGCCATTTTCTAAAAGAAATTTGTTCAACCTTTCATACCAAGCTCTAGGAGCTTGTTTCAAGCCATACAAGGCCTTTTTCTATTTAAAAACATGGTTGAGCATTTCAAAATCCTCAAAACCAGGGGGTTGTTCCACATACACATTTTCTTGTATAAAACCATTTAAAAAATGCACTTTTAACATCCATTTGATAAAGTTTGAAATCTATGATGCATACATATGCAAGTAACATTCTAATGGCCTCTAATCTAGTTACGGGAGCATAAGTTTCTTCATAGTCTATGCCTTCTTCTTGATTATAACCCTTAGCTACAAGCCTAGCTTTGTTTCTGATTATTAAGCTCGTTTCATCAAGTTTGTTCCTAAAGACCCATTTGGTGCCAATTATAGGATGATCATTGGGCCTTGGAACTAATTCCCAAACTTGGTTTCTCTCAAATTAATTTAGTTCATCTTGCATGGCCAAGATCCAATGTTCATCATTAATGGCATCATTTATGTCTTTAGGTTCAACTTGAGAGACAAAAGCTAAGTGATTATATGCATCTCTAAGAGAGTTTCGAGTGATTACCCCTTTTGATACATCACCTATCACCTTATCGAGAGGATGATATCTTGATGTCCTCCATTCTTTGGGTAGATCCATGATTTTGAAATCCTCTTGCCATGAGTGATCAATGGATCTCTCTTTTTGCTTCTTGGGCTCTTTCTCTTAATTCTCCAAGTGTGTTCTTACCAAGATTTCTGCAACATCATCAACAAACTCTTTTCTCGGCTCATTTGGGTTAGTTTCATCAAAAGCAATATGTATGGATTCTTCTATGGTCATAGTTCATTTATTATAAACTCTAAAGGCCTTACTATGTATGGAATAACTAAGAAATATTCATTCATCAGATTTTGCATCAAACTTCCCTAAGTTATCTTTTCCATTATTCAAAACAAAGCATTTACATCTAAAGACATGAAAGTGTAAAACATTTGGCTTCCTTACCTTGTACAATTCATATTGGGTTTTCTTTAAAATTGGCCTTATTAGGGCTCTATTCATAACATAACAAGCGGTGTTAACCGCATCCGCCCAAAACTACTTAGGAAGGTTACCCTCATTGAGCATAGTTCTTGCCATTTCCTCTAAAGATCGATTTTTTCTTTCTACAACACCATTTTGTTGTGGTGTTCTAGGTGCAGAAAAATTATGCTTAATGTCATATTCATCACAAAAGATTTTAAATTCATGGTTTTCAAATTCACCACCATGATTACTTCTTATAGATGCAATAGAATTTTTTTTTTTCAATAACTTTGGCAAGCTTTTTGAATGATTGAAAAACATCATTTTTATGAGACAAGAATAATGTCCATGCAAATTTAGAAAAACCATCCACAATTATCAATGCATAGTAATTCTCACCAAAGCTCATAGTTCTAGAGGGACCAAAAAGATCCATGTGCAAAAGTTATAAAGGTCTAGAAGTTGAAACCACATTTTTAGCTTTAAAAGAGACCTTTACTTGTTTTCCTTTTTGACACGCATCACAAAGTTTGTCTTTTTCAAATTTGAGCTTTGGAAGACCAATTAATAGTTCTTTAGAAACTAATTTATTTTAGTGATCTATGTGAATGTGAGCAATTCTTCTATGCCATAACCATGAATCATTTTCTTTATTCGTAAAACATTTAACATCGTTTAAGGAAATGTCATCAAGGTTAATCATATATATGTTATTGACCCTATGACCAACAAACTTAACATGCTTATCATCTTTACCCTCAATTATGCAACAATTAGAATCAAATATTATCTATTCCCCTTATCACATAGTTGACTAATGCTAAGCAAGTTATGTTTGAGCCCTTCAGCAAGCAAAACATTATCGATAGATGAAAAAGGTTCTTACTAACTTTAGTACCTCCAAGGATCTTCCCTTTATTGTTGTCACCATATGTCACATGACCATTCTTCTTGGGGACAAGGAAGGAAAACTTGGAGCCATCACTGGTCATGTGCTTGGAGCAACCACTATCAAGATATTAACTTGAGCTTTTGGTCTTCAAGCATACCTACAACACATATTCAAGTTTTAACCTTTGGTATCCAAATTGTCTTGGGTCCTTGTGTGTTAGAGTTAGGCAATGTGCCCTTAGGAACCCAAACCCTTTTAGTTCTTGATGTTTATGTTCTTTCTAACATTACATGTGGATACACTATGCCCTTTTCTCCCACAATGAAAGCATTTGATAAAGGGACTACTTGAAGTATTTGTGGAAACAAAGAAATTTTTGTAAGATTTTTGTTGGTTATTGGGATTATACCCCAAACTAACTTTTTGAAAAACACATTTTTGTTTCCCTAACAACACGTTCAAGTTGTCTCTTCTAAGGGTAAATTTTGTAAGAGTGTTGTTTAAATCTTTAATTTTTTTTTCAAATGCTTTGCATGATGAGCAAGATAAGGGTGTGGATGTGTTATCATGTGAGGAGTAGGTCATGCACAATAAGTTAGCATTAATAAGTCCTAAGGTCTCATTTTCAATCTTAAGCTCGTTAATCTCCTTGTTTAAAATAGAAACTTTGTTTACTAATAAGGAAATTATTTTGTTAGAAGATAAAACTATTTTTGTGAGTCCCAATGATTCATCATGCAATTCTTGAAAAGCATATTGTAATTCATTATAAAAAGGTAAAAATTCTAAGTTAGAAGATGTTACCTCGGTGTCGCTCTCTTCACTTTTTTCTCCTTGAGTCATGAGACAAAGATGAGCTTCTTCATTCTCTGAACTATCGGAGGAACTCATATCATTGTCCTCCCATATTATATATACTCTCATTCCTTTCTTTTCTTTGGAAGGCCTTTTCTCAAACTTCTCCGTCTTCTTAAGATACACAAGACACTCCATTTTTATGTGCCCCGGTTTTCCACATTCATAATATTTTGAAGGAGTTGAGGATCCTTCTCTTTTGTGATAGGCTTTCTTTTGAGGGAAGAGTGGCCTTCTTTGGAATCCCTTCTTCTTTAAGAATCTTCTAAACTTCCTTACAAGAAGACTAACATTCTTCTCACTTAACTCAAGATTTTCTGCATCTTCTTTACCATCATCATCATCATCTTCAATTGAAGAAGATGTAGCTTTGAATGCAATTCTCTTTTTCTTCTTATCATGCTCTTCATTTTGATTGAGCCTATTTAGCTCCAACTCATGTTCTTGAAGCTTCCCAAATAAGGTGGCTAGAGATATTGTTGACAAATCTCTTGATTCCGCAATTGCCATTACTTTGAGTTGCCAATTCATGCTCAAACATCTCAAGACTTTGTTAACAAGATCTTCATTAAGAAATGTCTTTCCCAATGAGATAAGATGATTAATAATATGTGTGAATCTCTTTTGCATCTCTTGAATACTTTTACCTTGATTCATTCTAAACAATTCATATTCATAAGTAAGAGTGCTTATTCTAGATCGTTTTACCTCACTTGTACCTTCATGAGTTACTTGTAAAGTATCCCACAATTCTTTAGAGGTCTTGCAATTTGACACCCTAAAGAACTCATTGTACTCCAAAGATGTGGTGACGATGTTCTTAGCTCTCAAATTGTATTAAACTTTCCTTTTGTCCTCATCGGTCCATTCATTTCTAGGTGTATTAGTTGTCACCTCATCTTTAACATGTGTGGGAACTAAAGTACCATTTTCAACGGTGTCTCACACATCTAAATCAATAGCTTCAATAAAAATTTTTATCCTTTCTTTCCAATATGTATAACCATCCCCATTGAAAAAAGGACGTTTATTTATAGAAGAACTTTCATTAGAAAAATAATTTAAAGTCATTTCTTCTCTTGAAACTGCTAAGCTTTTTACACAAAAGTTTAGCTCTGATACCACTTGTTACAAAGTGGCCTCAATACTCAAGAGAGGGGTGAATTAAGTATACAAAATAAGTTTGCAAATCTTTCGCAAACTACTTGAATTCTTATTTTTGTTGAAGCTATTTGATTAATAGAGATAAATAGATAAATGAGGTGAATACTTTCACTTACGAATGCAACAACCATGCAAGATAATATTCAAGCAAATTCAATAAAATAATGCACAATATTAAAGAGTAGAGTTTAGAAGAACAAACACAGAGCTTTGTCCTAGTTCAACCACTAATCTACGTGTGGCCTACGTCCAGTCCTCAAGTAGACACCCGAGATTTCCACTATATCTTCAAGCTTCAAACAGGTGCTTGACAACCTTTACAAGATGGAGCACTCAACATACCTTGGGATACCTCACCCTTGTGCTTGAGCCTTTATTTCCAAGGGATACCTCACCCTCTCTTTACAGAATTTACAAAGAAGTAGATGAATAGAAACTCTCTAAAAAAGTAGATAATACAACTTGAAGCTTATAAGTATTGAAGAATCATACTTTCTAAGCTCAAAAACAGAGAATGATGAATATGATTATAGAAAAATGAATTTTATGCTCAAGAAGGATTTTCAAATGTTTGTCTTGATTTCTCTCAGTTTTCTTAACCATTCATAAATATCCAATGCATTAGATTTATAGATAAGGCCAAATTATAATCGTTGGGGTAGATGGGAATATAAAAACCTTTTTAATATAACCAATGAACGTGCTTTTTCTCTTTTCCAGATAATAGGCTAATTGGTTACCCAAGCTCCCTAATCGGTTAGGAGCTCTTTTAAGCTCAAAACAAAAGCTTCTGTTTTAGTGAATAATCGATTAGGGTCATATCCTAATCGGTTAGGCCTTATTTTCAAATGAGTATGAATGCCTCTGTTAAGGCAAATAACTGATTAGACTGAGTCTCTAATCGGTTAGGCATATATAACATAAAGAGGAAATGCCTCTGTCGTATCAATCTAACCGATTAGAAGCTATTCCTAATCGGTTAGGGACCACAAAAATTGGTTTCTGTGAGAGTGAGTAACTGATTAAGATCGTGTCCTAATCAGTTAGGACTTAAGCAAATTTCTTTCTGGGAAAGCAGCTAATCAGTTAGAGCCATATTCTAACCGGTTAGAAATTAAATGAATTGGCCTCTGTTTAAGCAAATAACTAATTAGGCCAAGGTTCTAATCGATTAGGCATTAAAAGGATAAAGAGGCAATGCCTCTGATTTGTCTGACTAACCGATTAGGAGCTGCTCTTAACTGGTTAGGGGCCTTAGAAATTGGCCCCTGACAGAGCAATTAATAGGTTCCATTCTTTGCCTAATTAGTTAGTTCTTTTTAAAACACAAAATGGCACATTTCTGTTTTGGCTTTAAATTTGTTATTGATTTGAAAAAGGAGATAAGATTTCTAAGAGGTTTTTCAGAAAAGCTTTTCATCCTTACTAAAAACCATTTGTTTAAACTATGATTGTCATAAATGACAAGAATGATTTTGCAAAGCCATTTTAAGAAAGCCAATTGATGAGCTTAGAGTGAATCCTAAAATACATTTACACAAGATCTAAGACCTACATGCTAATCTTGAATTCCTTGTGACTTGATCGTTGTGTTTCCATTGTGTTATTGTTTGTCGACATCAAAACCATTTGCATTTATTCAATGTTAATCACACATATAATGGAGGTTTCAATCGAAAAATACAACAATCAAAGTTCATTAAAAATTATATACGTAATTATATTATGATTCCTTTAATTATTTATTAATACACCACTTATAAATGGGCTCAAGCATTCATTGTACCAACCTCTTGTCTACAATGAATCAAGATCTCCACTTTACAATGAGGGTTTCTAAATTGATTAGAAACAAAATACAACACGTATAATGACCACTTGAAAATATATCATTTAAGCACAAGAAAGAAATGAATCTAACCTTATTTCATTACCAAGAGCTTCACTCTTTCACTTAAGTAAAATGAAAATTAGTTACTCATAGACAAGAAGAAAAGAAGAGAGAAAAAGAAGAAATGACTTCAATTTAGAACAAAAGAAAACTACTACAAGAAAAACAAGTAACAAAATAGCATGATCTTGATCTCTAACACCAAGCTCCTTCAATGATCAGCCAAGACTCCCTTTTATAGAGGACTAGGGATACAAAATGATGAGGGGCTAATTCATGAGTGAAAAATTAGTGAAAAATGCCAAATGACTTTTGATGAGTGGAAAATTATTAAGATTATTTGTCTCCGAAATCATTCAGTGCTGAACTCATTGAATGCATCAGAAACTTAAAAAATTGTCTTCATAAAAGTTATAGGCCTAGATCTTAGCTTTCAAATGCTACTAGAATCACCTCAAAATGTCACCTATGGCCCGAGATATGGGCCAATTACTGCACAGTATTCAGGCCCTATTACAGCTCCTTTATTCTGACTTTCAAGCCCAATATGACCTCCAAGGAGTCCGAATTCAGTCTTGTTTCTTCATGAAAGTTGTAGATATGGGTCTTAACTTTCAGATACCATAATTTCAGCCCAATCCAGATCTTACAGCCCAAGTTATGCTCTGATTACTGCACACTGTTCAAGTTCCAATCACAAAACCTATAATCTGATTTCCAAGCCCAATTAGTTCTACTAGATGTCTGACTTTGACCTAGAGCTCTTCATAAAAGTTGTAGAGCTCCTTCTTATCTTTCTAACAAGGTAAAATACATAATTATTAGACATTTAGAACTCAAGATATGGCCAAAATACAACAATAGTGTAAGACATAAATCATGCTGAAAAAATCAATTAAGTTCAATTTGAGTCCAAACTTACAAAACATAACCAAGCTCAATCAATTAAGTACATGGAGAATGTAAATGATTAAAAATGAGGATTTATTAATGTATCAATTATTAGATTATCAAATTCTCTCGCACTTAGCTTTTTGCACTCTTGGGCAAAACACACAAGATCAAAACTAAAAAAAATGACACAGACTCAAAAGCTAAACACTCTAAAAGACTCAATTTTTAATAATATTTAAGAATGAAGAGCAAACAATCATTCAATGGATCAAAATATTTATGAGGTAATGTTTCTTCACATCTCAAACCAACAAGCAAGGAAACTTCAATTGAAAAGCATGAGTCAAGAATGATAGATCTTCACAAGATTCACTCTCAATCTCTCAAGTGTTTAAAATGTAGGTATTTCACTCAATTCAACCCATGAAAATTGCACTACCATAAGCTTGCTTATCTTCTACTTCTCCACTACTCAAAACACATGCACACATAAATCATGAGGACTTTATTCAAGGTTGTAATGAGATCAAGATAAAGGAGGAGGTAATATGGATATGACAAGTTAAATACCAAAGAGAATAAAAGAACATGGGAGCTGAGTTCAATTAACAAACATGAAAGTTCATCCCAACTCCACCTAATACAAATTCCCTTTACATATTTTTTTTTTCTTTCCTTTATTACCTTGTTGGCCCTTATTTACACTTTTTTTTATAATTTTTATTTTTTTTTGAAGAAGAACATAATATATACATTTTTTTAAGTAAACATTTTTTAAACTATTCTGCACACACACCCCCACACTTGTTCAAGAACTCATCCAATGACAAAACTAATATTTTCTTATTCCCTAAAGCCGGGTAAGAACATGGTTTTTCATTTAAGGCACATAATGCATTCAAAACAAAGAATGATTAAATAAGCTCAAATGAGTTATGCAAGGAGAAATAGGCCATTTCCAATGCTTTACGTTGGCAAGAATCAGAAAATTTTCAAGAAGTCATAAGAGTGCTTGATATCATATTGAGATAATATGCTGCTGAGCAAGGCTACCTATTTATGTACTAGTCATTCTAGGCTATTTGGTTAAAGTAGCTATTTCAAGAAAAATGCCTAATCATATTTATGTATGCATGTGAAAATGTAGTCTCAAAAATAATCAAAGCAAGTTTTAGAGTAACAATTCCATGAGTGAAAATCACATAAGAAAGAAGAGAATAGTACAAATGTTCAATCCATTCATCAATAGGTTCAAAACTCACAAGGCATATTTCTATCATTCTCAATCCACCAATTCAACATCTATAACCAAGTATGTGATTTTTAAGAAAAAAGACAATTTACTCAATCATGCAAATTTCCCTGAATTTGAATTATTACTTTCACACAAACTAGTTGTACTCCTTACTCTGCTACCAGTTTTGATGCGTCTTAAGAGTAAATAATTTACTTCTTACTCTGTCATCCCTAATTACTTTTGTTGTTAATAAATTACCAACAAACATATTAATAAACATTCTTCTTAATTTTTTTTGGTTTTTTGTTTTTTTTCACACAACTATCCTTTCCCCCAACCAGATCACAACATTATCCTCAATGTCAAAACATAGATAGGTAAATAATAAAAGATAGTATCTGTTGTTACAATTACTGAAAAGAGAAACTACACACAAATTTAAAAAGAAACAAAGTACGATGAATAGAACCAAAGGTAAAGGAAAGTTATAGATGAAGTGCCAGATCACACTCTTGTTCCTTGCTGCCTCCCTGGCTACTTCCTTCTGACCAATCTATCTGAGCTATTACTGGTTCAGGTTCATAAATAAAAGTTTGTAATTTATTAATTAATTCATCAACAGTTGAAGCAGATATAAGGAGTCATCTTATCGAAGGTGTGATAAAGTTCTGTTCCATAGCATGATCAACAAAAGATAACAAATTATCAAAAAATTTATTAACATTCAACAAACCTATGGGTTTACGGTGGATGTTCAGTTGGGCCCAAGAGATGATTTGAAAAACTTCTACCAAAGTACCAAAACTACTCGGTAAGGCAATGAATGCATCAGAATTTTCTAGTAATATCCTCATTAATTTATGCATAGATGACACTTGAAGTTCCAGCTCAATTGTCTTTCCAATGATGTTCCTTCGAGTTAAAGGTTCAAGAATGACACCCAAAACTTGACCACCTCTTAAATGTGTAGAAAGTGGTATAGCCCCCATTAACCCAATGCTACCTCCCCCATATGCTACACGAATATTCATCGCAGCAAGTGTTCTACCAACAGTGCTTGCTACGTTTACAAACTCTAAACCCTTCCCATAACTTGTCCCACAAAATACACAGATACTGGTAAATTTTTGAACTGAAGAAGAAGCTCCCTCTATTTTTACACTCACACTCTCTTTGAATGATTATGAGTTGTAGGAAAGTGAAGAAAATGAAGTGTTTAAATAGGGAAGATAATGGAAAAAGGTAATGATAGCACCTATATGTGTAGGTTGGCTGTTGTCAGAAAAGTTTGAAATTAAGAAACACAATTTTTTTATATTTTGTTTTTTTTATTTTGTTTTTGTTTTTTACTTCAAGAAAATCATCAAGGTAAAGAAGTCTAGACACCCCTGAAAGACCTCGCTCAAAGGATCACTTGTCCAAAATCAAAATATAACAAAATCATATAAAGATAAAATTATAACAATAAATGATGGTATACCTTTATGTACAGTTTTCATGCGTATCTTTATACTGTGCATCATGAATACTGCCCTTTGAAAGAGACATCGAATTCCTTTAAGGAATTTTAGACTTAAGGCACTTCTCCCGCTTGTGGGATAACCCAGCCTATGCATCGTCCCTTTAGTTAAAGATAGAAAATCTGAATATGACGACCAGTGACCACAGCCAGTGGAGCTACACTCAAGAACCCAATAAATCAATACGAGGAATTGAGCTCAGAGGCATTGTCACATGAGAATGCAAACACGGAATACTTCTATCTGTCCATCAGCAAGCAGAGCCTATAGTTAAAACCTGGGAATACTTACGTGGCTCTCTACAGAGCATGGCATATGAACCTTATTTATGGACCAGCGTGTGAAGGTCCACCTGAGTCAATGACGGGACGGACATCTACCCGGGGCTCCTAATCTAATTAAAGACCAAGTACAATCGAAGTTTCGCCCTCTTTTTTTTAATTTATTATTTTTTTCTTTTTTTTCTTTTGAATATGTACAAGATAATATATACATGTTGTTGTGATTGTGGCTCACATCTTCTTCTGGTTTTACATCTAGTAACTGCTTAAATGCCTTCTATGAGTCGAGGATAATCTTCCAATCTAATTTTCTTATAAATTGGCAAACAGGGTCTTTTTGAGTCAGATTCCAAAGATTGTAACGCTCTTGCTCGTCCTTGAAGAGATTCAATAAACTAAGAAGTTCAAGCTGCACATATCCACAAGAATGCGTCTCAAGAGTTAATAAGATATTATCTAATGACTCCTTACTCAGTCCATTATTAATGAAGAAAATTTTATCTTCTCTGTTTATGGAAACCATCCCCAAAGAACGACATCGCGTGTTACAATTCCATCACGCACATTTGTAACAAACTTTCATTCTTTTTGATCTTCTCCTTTTAGAATAAGAACTTTTACCGAGACCCGGCATGTATGGGATAAATGAATCTGAAGATTCACCAGCTAAATGAACCTTTGCTTCGATTATCTATCGAATATCTTCTGGGATGCCCTTATGCATTAACAATTTCAGTCTTTCACGCCTGACTTTATAGATTTTTGTTAGAGCATTTTGAGGAAAAAAAGGAAAATGCTTTCTTAGATTTGAGAGAATGACATCCATTTTGAAGGAGAAGGAATCAGTTATTATGGAAAACTGAAAAACAAATCGACTTGAGAGTCACGGAGTACCATTATTCGCCACTTAACTGGGAACACAAAGAATTGCAAAAAGAAATAAACAAAATTAAAATAAATTCTACTCATAACAAGGATTAAAAATGGAGATGGATTCTACCTTAATAGCTTGATGTTCCAGAAATGGTTTGAGTCTTTATCCATTGACCTTAAATACATTACCATTCATAGGGTTCTCAATGTCTATGGCCCCATGAGGATACACTTGTTTGACAATAAAAGGACTAAAAGGACCAGTCCACCTAGATCTCAATTTTCCAGGGAATAGGTGAAGGCAATAATTATAAAGCAGAACTTTTTGACCAATTTCAAAAGATTTTCTCAAAATTGATTTGTCATGAAAAGCTTTTGTTCTAGCTTTATACATTTTTGAGTTTTCATATGCATCATTTCTCAATTCTTTAAGTTCATTTAATTGCAATTTGTGTAACTTAGAAGCATCATCAAGATTTAAATTGAAAGCTTTAATGTCCCAAAATGCTTTATGCTCCAATTCTACAAGCAAGTGACAAGGTTTTCCATAGACTAACCAATAGGGTAACATACCTAAAGATGTTTTGAAAGTAGTACGGTAAGCCCAAAGTGCATCATTTAATCTTAAAGACCAATCTTTACTATTTGGGTTAACCATTTTTTTTAAAATTTGTTTAATCTCCTTATTTGCTAATTCTACTTGTCCACTTGTCTGAGGATGATAAGGGGTGGTAATTTTGTGGGTAATATCATATTTCTTGATTAAGGATTCAAATGGTTTATTGTAAAAATATTTTCTCCCATCACTGATGATAGCTCGAAGGATTCCAAATTGACTAAAAACATTTTCTTTTAAACATTTAAGAACAGTTTTGTGATCATTGTGTCGACATAGAATCGCCTCAATCCATTTTGAGACATAATCAACTGCAACCAAAATATACACAAATCCAAATGATGATGGAAATGAGCCCATGAAATTAATTCCCCAACAATAAAAAATTTCAATGACAATGATAGGGTTCAGAGGCATCATGTCTCTTTTAGAAATGGAACCCAATTTCTGACAACTTTCACAACTTTTACAAAAAATGTAGTTGTCCTTAAATAAAGTGGGCTAATAAAATCCACACTGCAAGATTTTCACAGCTGTTTTCTTTGAAGAAAAATGACCTCCACATGATTCTAAATGACAAAATTTAATGACACTACTTACCTCATTATCGAATACACATCACCAAAAGATTTGATCAAGACAATATTTGAGCAAATATCGGTCATCCCAATAGACAATTTTCACCTCAATCAAAAACTTTTTTCTGTCTTGGTGCATCCATTGAGGTGGCATCTTATCTGTTACAAGAAAATTGACAATGTTAGCAAACCAAGGCATGAAATTGACAGAAAATAAAAATTCATCAAGAAAAGAATCATTGATAGGTGTGCTATCAAAAGATGAACCAGTTGTAAGTCTGGATAAATGGTCTGCAACAACATTTTAGGCTCATTTCTTGTCTTTTATTGTGATGTTGAATTCTTGAAGCAACAAGATCCACCGTATCAACCTAGGTTTGGCATCTTGCTTAGACATTAAATATCTAACAGCAGCATGATCAGTTAAAATAACTGTGGAAGAACTAATTAAATAAGCTCAAAATTTGTCCAATACAAAAATTACAGCAAGTAGTTCTTTTTCAGTAATGGTGTAATTCATTTGTGCACTATTCAAAGTTCGACTTGTAATAAATTACACGAGACTTACCTTCCTTTCTCTGTCCTAAAACAGCGCCAACAGCAAAATCACTAGCATCACATATCAACTCAAAAGGCAAAGACCAATTAGAGGATTACATGATAGGAGTAGAAGTCAAAAGACCGATTAATTTTTTAAAAGATTTCTGACGATCTTGGGTCCAATCAAATGGTGCATCTTTTGTTAGAAGATTACATAATGGTCTAGATATAGCACTAAAGTCCTTAACAAATCTTCTGTAAAATCCTGCATGTCCTAAAAAGGAATAAACTTCTCTGACTATTTTTGGGGAAAGCAAATGAGCAATTAATTCAACTTTAGCCTTATCAACTTCAATTTTCTTAGAAGATATCACATGACCTAACACCATTCCTGAGGTAACCATGTAATGACATTTTTTCCTGTTTAACATAAATCTTTTTTCTTTGCATCTTTTAAGAACTTTTTCCAAATTATCAAGATAATTTTCAAAAGAATTTCCAAAAATTGTTAGGTTATCCATGAAAACCTCTAAATAATGCTCAATCATGTCACTAAAAATACTTAGCATGCATCTTTGAAAAGTTACCAGAGCATTACAAAGACTAAAAGGCATTCTTCTATATGCAAAAGTGCCAAAGAGGCACGTAAAAGTGGTCTTTTCTTAATCCTCTAATGCAATTGGTATTTGATTATACCCTGAATAACCATCAAGAAAACAATAGTAGGGATGTCCTGCTACTCTTTCCAAAATTTGATCAAGAAATGGCAAGGGAAAATGATCTTTCCTAATGACTGCATTCAATTTTCTAAAATCAATACACATACGTCAACTGGATGAGACTCAGGTAGGTATTAATTCACCTTTTTCAGTTTCAACCACTGTTATTCAAGATTTCTTAGGCACAACTTGTGTAGGGCTTACTAACTGGTTATCAGAGATAGGATAAGTAATTCCAACATCAAGTAATTTAAGAACTTCAGCTCTAACTACCTCTTTCATGTATGAATTTAATCTTCTTTGAGGTTATTGAGATGTTTTAGCATTATCCTCTAAATGTATTCTATATGTACAAATTAATAGATTAATGCCTTTTAAGTCCTTTAATATCCATCCAATTGCACTTTTATGCATTTTAAGTACTTCTATTAATTTACCTTCTTGTTCTTTAGTAATAGACGAGGAAATTACCATTGAAAAGCTTTGTTCTTCTCCCAAAAATGTATACTTCAACCCATCAGGTAATGACTTTAGTTCCAATGTAGGTACTTCTTCATGGGTATCATCATTCATGGATTTTAGCTCTTCGAATCTCGGCTTCCATCCTTTGTATTCCATTACCTGTGAACAATCAAACAAAGAACATACTTCAGAAATATCATCATCTAATTGTGAAGCTAAATCAAATGAATTAATTAGATAAATTTCTAATGGGTCATAAGAACTCTTGATTTGAAGATGATCATCTATAATTGCCTCAATCCCTTCAATTTCTTCCTTGTCATCATAAACTTCTTGTGGTTGCTTGCACATGTTGAAAACATTAAGCTCTAGTGTCATATTTTCAAATGTTAGCTTCACCACTTCATTTCTGTAATTTATCAAAGCATTAGATGTTGCTAAAAATGAGCGACCTAAAATAACATGAATTGACTTAGAACTATCAATCATAGGTTCAGTTTTCAAGACAATAAAATTCACAGGATATATGAATTTATCAACTTATATTGACACTTCTTCCACTATTCCTTTTAGAATTTTAATTAATCTATCAGCAAGTAGAAGAGTTACAGAAGTCAGTTTTAACTCACCTAGGTTGAGTTGTTGATAAACTAAATATGGAATAAAATTAACACTAGCACCAAGATCAAGTAAAACTCGTTCAATTTTATGTTCTCCAATAATGCATGAAACTGTAGGACAACCAGGGTCTTTATATTTTAACTCATTATTGTTTTGAAGAATGGAGCTTACCTGTTCAGTCAAAAATGCATTCTTTTAAACATTATGTTTCCTTTTAGTAGTGCACAAGTCCTTCAAAAATTTGGCATAATAAGGAATTTGTTTGATAGCATTTAACAGAGGAATATTGACATTCACTTGTTTAAGGATTTCAAAAATATCACTATTATGGTTCACTTTACTTAAATTGTTTAATGCTTGAGGATATGAGGGTGAATGCAAAGGTTTGGTCTCCTTTTGGCCAGGTGGCTTATCAACTCATTCTTCATTTTTGGGACTTAATTCATCATCTTTCTCACACAATTCAGGAATTTATTTTTCAATAACCTTTCCACTCCTAAGAGTTATCACTGACTGGACTTAATCTATTTGTTGGCTTTCTGAACCACCCTCATTTAGGCTATATTGACCCTTGGGATTTGGTTGAAGTTAAGAGGGAAACTTTCCTTTCTCGTGAATGGCGAGTGTAGAAGAAAGTTTAGCAAGATTGTCGTTTATGTCAATCGTAGCTTAATTATTTTGGTTATTAATGGCCTCTTATTTTTTCATGAATGCATGCAATGTTCCTTCAATGATTTTCCTATATGGTGGGACATAAGATGCATATCCTTGAGAATTTTGAGAGTCCTACTGTGCCTGAGGAAATGGTGGTTGCATAAATTGTGACTGATTGTTAGTCCCCCAACTGAAGTTTGGGTGATTTCTCCATCTCGGATTGTATGTATCTGAAAAAGAAGAAGTGAATAGCTTTTTAAAATTAGTCATTGCATTTACTTGCTCATGCACAACTTCTTTAAAAATAAAAATTTTTGGACATTCATTTGTTGAGTGTCCCAATTCATCACAAATGCTACAAATTTCTTCATTTTGTATAGATTTGATTTCTTATACCTTCCCTGATTCCATGGCTTCAACATTTCTAGCCAAACTCGCAAACCTAGCATTTAGATCTTCTTCTTGACTAAGATGATATTTTTCTTTACTAGAGTTTGCAAGGTTATATCTAATTGAATTTTCAAAAGGATTAGTATCATGCCAAGATTGAGAATTTTCAGCCAAATGGTCTAAATAGTCTAAAGCTTCTTCAGGTTCTTTATCAAGAAACTCACCATTGTACATTGTTTCCATAAATTATTTGGTTTCGGGTATTGACCCTTCATAAAAGAAGCTTATAGTGTGCCATTTTTTAAAACCATGATGTGGGCAAAAATTCAACAAATCTTTAAAACGTTTTCAACTTTAAAAATATGCTTCATTTGAATTTTGGAAAAAAATTTAGATTTGTCTTTTCAAAGCATTGGTTTTATATGTTAGAAAAAATTTCTTTAAAAACTCACCATGCATTTCTTGCCATGTACTAATTGATCTTGGTTTCAAAGTGTTAACCTAAGTTTTTGCTTTATCTTTCAAAGAAAAAGGAAACAATTTAAGCTTAACAATCTCTTCAGTGCAAGTTTGGTCATTAAAAGCAGTACATACTTCCTCAAATTCTTTTAGATGTAAATATGGGCTTTCAGATTCTAAACCAAGGAAATTAGGAAGTAAAGAAATCATACCTGAATTGAATCAAAAATTGTTAGCATTGAATGAAAAGATAAAACATGATGGACTAGAATTTCGAGATGGTTGCAAATACTCACGCATGGTTCACAACGGTTGATTTTCATGTTCATCATGTACACTTTCATTTTCAGCCATTGTGTTTAATATGTGTGATTGTGATTCAAACAAATTAATATGTAAAGTACTAGGATTAACTTTAACCAAACGACCTGAATTTAAATCACGATACTAATTAAGCATAAATAAGTGACATAAAATAGAAAAAAAAATACAAGTTGGAGGTATAAATCGGCCATTAAATATTAACAAAGGTGTGGTATAAACTGACCACTAAATATATATTAACACGTAGTAAATAAATATTAACAAGGGTGTGGTATAAACCGACCACCAAATAAGTTAGTAAACTGATAAATTAAAAAGTTAGTAAGCAGATAAATTAAAATGTTAGAAGCAGATAAGTAAAAAGTTAGATAACTAATAAAGTAAAAAGTTAGATAGTTAGTAAGAGAGTTAGATAGTTAGTAAGTTAGTAAGCAAGAAAATTAAAAGGTTACTAGGTTAGTAAGTTAGAAAGTTAGAAATAAAATACAAAAATTAAAATACGAGAAAATAAAGTGCAGAATGTAAATTACAGAAAATAAAGTGCAAAAAGTAAATTTAAAATATGAAAACCAGAGAATTGACAAGCCGATTTTTTGCTCGTGAGAGAGAAGAGAATAAGAAAGATTATTTCATTAATGATTAAAGATTACGAGAGAGATAAGTGAGAGTTTTCCCCACTAAGTTAGTATGCTAGTAAGTACAAAGAAAAAAAATTAAAAGAGTAGAATATATATATATATATATATATATATATATATATATATATATATATATATATATATATATATATATATATATATATATATATATATATATATATATATATACAAGATCCACAGGAAAAAAATATAAATATATATACAAAATATTTACACCATAAATTTGTTGTTCAAATCAAGTCTGCGGCAACGGTGTCAAAAACTTGATGTAGATTAAAAGTTACAAACCCAAGTGCAGGTTATTTTAAGTAATAAATTTTCGGGAGTTCGAGGTCGATCCACAAGGAATTGATGAAGAAAAATTTATTTGACGTAAGAAAAATATTTTGTCACAACAATAAAGTGATAAAACTTGGTCACAAATAAAAAAGATTTACTTAGGTTAGGAGATTCACTCTTAGTAAATAAAATAAGGACAAGATTAATTTTTTTAATAACTCAATTAGAATCCACACATAATGGAGGTTCCAATTGAAAAATACAACAATCAAAGTTCATTAAAAATTATATACGTAATTATATTATGATTCTTTAATTATTTATTAACACCACTACTTATAAATGGGCTCAAGCATTCATTGTGTCAACCTTTTGTCTACAATGAATCAAGATCTCCACTTTACAAGGAGGGTTTCTAAATTGATTAGAAACAAAATACAATACATATAATAGCCACTTGAAAATATATCATTTAAGCACAAGAAAGAAATGAATCTAACCTTATTTCATTGCCAAGAGCTTTACTCTTTCACTTAAGTAAAATAAAAATTAGTTACCCTTAGACAAGAAGAAAGGAAGAGAGAAGAAGAAGAAGAAGAAGAAGAAGAAGAAGAAGAAGAACATGACTTCAATTTAGAATAAAAGAAGACTACTATAAGAAAAACAAGTAACAAAATATCATGATCTTGATCTCTAACACCAAGCTCCTTCAATGATCAGCCAAGGCTCCCTTTTATAGAGGACTAGGGATACAAAATAATAAGGTGGTTGATTCATGAGTGAGTGGATAAATAGAAAATTAGTGAAAATGTCAAATAACTTTTGATGAGTGAAAAATTATTTTGTCTCTGAAATCATTCAATGTTGAACTCGTTGAATGCGTTAGAAACTTGAAAAATGGTCTTCATAAAAGTTATAGGCCTGGATTTTAGCTTTCAAATGCCGCTAGAAGCACCTTAAAAGGCCACCTACAACCTGAGATATGGCCCAATTACTGCACAATATTCAGGCCTAGTTACAGTTCCTCTGTTCTAACTTCCAAGCCTAATATGACCTCTAAGGAGTTCGAATTCAGTCTTGTGTTCTTCATAAAAGTTGTAGATATGAGTCTTAACTTTCAGATACCAAAATTTTAGTCCAATTTAGATCTTACAGCCCAAGTTATGCTCCAATTACTGCACACTATTTAGGTTCCAATCATAAAACTTGTAATCTGACTTCCAAGCCCAATTAGTTCCACTACATGTCTGACTTTGACCTAGAGCTCTGTGAAAGTTTGTAGAGCTCCCTCTTATCTTTTCAACAAGGTAAAATACATAATTATTAGACATCTAAAACTCAAGATATGGCCAAAATACAGAAATAGTGTAAGACGTAAATCATACTAAAAAAATCAATTAAGTCCAATTTGAGTCCAAACTTACAAAACATAACCAAACTCAATCAATTAAGTACATAGAGAGTGTAAATGACTAAAAATGAGGGTTTATTAATGTATCAATTATGTGATTATCACCAAAGAAGACCTCCCTTCCCACCAAAGAACATCTATCACAAAGGGGAAGGAACCTCATCCACTCTCAAATGCTATGAATATGGAGAACCAAAACACATAAAGATAGAGTGTCCAATCTATTAAAGGAAAATGAAAAAATATGAGAAGAGATCATCAAAGGATAAGAAAGAAAGAAAAGCTTACATAACTTGGGATGATAATGACATGGATTTAACCTATAGCTCAGACAATGAGAAAGTCAACCTATGTCTCATAGCTAGAGGAGAAGAGGAAGATGAAGATGACACATAGGTAACATCCTCAAACTTTGACTCTTCCCCTACTATGATGAATTGCAAGATGCATTTGAAGAATTGTATAATGAATTTATAAGGCTTGCAAAACTTGTTTCATCATCCAAGAAAACAATTTTCTCTTTAGAAAACAAAATCTTTATTTTAAACAAGGAAATTAAAGAACTAAAAATTAAAAATGAAACTCTTGGACTTGTTTATACAAATTCTTCATGCATAACATGCTCTTCACATGAAAATGCACCTACAACCTTTTCTTGCTCATCATACAAAACTTTCGAAAAGGAAATTGAAGATTTGAAAAATACTCTTTCAAAATTTACCTTTGGAAGAAATAATTTGAACATATTGCTTAGGAAGCAAAGATGTATTTTTCAAAAGATTGATTTAGGGTATAATCCCAAAAACTAACAAAAAATTTACAAGAATTGCTTTGTTCCCTCAAGCATATTAACAAGTCCTTTCATAAAGTATTTTCATTGTGACAATAAAGGACATAGTGCATTAACTTGCAATGTGACGATAAATATCAACAACAAAATAGGGACTAAAATGATTTGGGTCCCCAAGGGTACTTTACCAAAGACTAACACACAAGAACCTAAGAAAATTTGGGTACCAAAAGTCAAAAATTGAAGTGTGTTGTAGGCATGCTTGAAGGCCAAGAGCTGGCTTTGGCATCTTTAAAGTGGCTGCTCCAAGCACAAGACCAGAAATTACTCCAAGTTTCCTTCTTTGTCTCCAAGAAGTTTGGACTTGCAATCTTTGGATAAGTGGAGACTTGTTTTATGCTTTAACTTGCTTTAGAATAATACTTTTTAGCTTTATGTCTTGAAAGTGTTTCTACATACTAGTATGCTAAATAAGTATGCTTCTTGTTTAAAACCACACGTTTGATGATAACATCTTTGTTCTTGAGTTTTTGATTAATCATGTTTTTAAATAAATGTTCATGTTATATGGTTTTTATCTTAGTGTTTTATATTGTTTTCATCCATATCTACATTTACCTCTGTCTGTCTTTAAAATGTCTTTATAAGAATTAGGTGTAATGATCATGTCCTTCTGTTCCACTTGGCATGTATGTTGAAATGAATCTCTTTGATCTTTAGATAAGCTTTTGTTAATCTTTTGGACCTGCTACATATGCTTACATATGTTTTTCTTTTATGTTTATTCAAATAGAGAACCTTTCTATTCGAATAGCATCCTTCAGTTTTGCGTGGAATGTGTTTTTGAATGCATCTATTCAAATAGACCATATACCTATTCGAATAGTGCTTAGCAGAAAGCCAAGTTTGTGTCTTTTTCTCTTATCTATTCGAATAGCACTAATTCTATTCGAATAGACACAAGTTAGAATATTTGTTTTTGGCCTTTTTTTGTATATGCTGAATTCTTTGTAATTGGTTATTTTTGACTCAAAATGTAAATGCAATTAACTAGTTGTTTTGATGAATATATATACTTGGCTAACTTGATCAATGAAATGAGATTTTCCTTTTATGAAATCTCTTGTGCTGAGTTGAATATGCATAATTGTTTATGATGCTATTCTGGTCCACTATGCATGAATATGTCTTGTTGGACTTGAATATAAATTGCTTTAGCTCTTTTGCTTTCTTTTGTCCCATATATTTCATCATGACAAATGGGGGATAAAAAACTTGAGTTCTTATGTTTGAGAAAAGAAAAGATAATCTAAAATGGATCTTGGGATTCCAAAAGTAAAGGGGAGCTACCCATATCTCTGATTTAAATCACCTTTTATGAGAAAGAGGGGGAGTAAGTCTCTCAAACAACTTTGTGGATTCCAATTTATAAAACTAACTTTTTTCTCAATGATTGTTTGTCATCATTAAAAAGGGAAAGAATGTAATTTGCTATTGACCATTGAAGTTTTATTTTAATAATAACAAACATGAAGATGAAGGCAAGATCAAGTCCAAGACCTCTCAACAATAATTATAGGACTTAGATCTTTTTGTAAAGGTAAAATGGTTCACACTTAAACTCTAAACTTGTTTTTCAAAGAACCCAATTAGTAAAAATGGTTTCAAGGCTTTAAAATGATTTTTGGTTTCTCAAGAAATAACATTTAAGTGTCTAATATCTTGTTAGATCTTTTGAAAACATTTGGCAAGATTTAAAAGCTGTTTAATATGTTTTTCAAATAGGTTTATTCGAATAGAAGGTTTCCCTATTCGAATAGCAAAAGTCAGAATGCCAAGATTTCCATTTCATCAAGCTTTATTCGAATAGAACAGGGCACTATTCAAATAGAAGCGTAAAATGGCTACATGCCATTTTTTTAAAAAGGTTTATTTGAATAATCAAAAGCCTTATTTGAATAATATGTTCCAGAAACCATTTCAGCTTGTGCTAAAAACACATTTATTTGAATAGAGGATGTGTTATTCGAATAAATGGGTTTCTAGAATCAGAAATTAATGGCCAGTTCACTTACATTTAATGCTCCAACCACCCCAATGACTTTTTAATACATTGGGCTATAAATACAAGTCATTAGGCATTAAAGAAGAGTTGGAAATCAATTTGAACCATCTTGGTTAAGGATTGAATACAAGTTTAGCAGCCTTGAATATATTTCTCTGTTTTATGAGGTAAAGTATGACCAATCCTTATATCCATTGAGCTTTAATTTGTAATACCTACTTTTTTCAGAGTTTATCCTTCTATCTTTCTTTGGTTTCTTGTAAATAGTGTAAGGTATCCTTCTAGAGAAAAGGGTGAGGTATCCCTTGATAAAGAAGAGGGTGAGGCATCCCTTAAGAGTTGTAAAGGGTGATGTATCCCTGTTTTAAGGCTCAAGCACAAATGGTGAGGTATCCTAGAGGTGTGTTGTGTGTTCTTGATTGTAAAGGTTTCAAGCACCTATTCAAGCTTGAAGTGATAATGGAAAATATTAGGTGGTTTATATAAGGGCTGGACGTAGGTCACAAGGGATGATTGAACCCGAATAAATCTTTGTATTTGCTCTTCTCAACTCTATCTCTTTACTCTGATGCTTTACTTTTATATGCTTGCTTGAATATTCTTCATCTTGGCTTATTTATTTATGAGTGAAGTATTCAATCTCATTTATCTATTCACTTCAACTAATCAACATCTTCAACAAAAATTGATTTTCAAGTGTTTTGTGAAAAGGTTGTGAAAATATTTTATAAACTCAATTCATTCCCCTCTTGAGTTTGAAGCCACTTGGTAACAAGAAGAAGAAGAAGAAGAAGAAGGAAAAAAAGAAAGAAAGAATAAACAAACATACCTCCAAGGCGTGCAAGCACTATGCTTGTTACACAAGGTCCCACGTGCTATTACAAATCAAATCTTGAAGAGCAGCCAAAAACGAAAAAAATATTTTTTTATGAAAATCCTCAGGCTCTATGCTTAATATTAAGCCTAGTTGTATAATTTTCTCAATGGTTCAAACACTTGAGGACCAATTCTTTATATAGGAGGTAGGAAAGGGGAAGGAACTTGATCTCTCTGATGTGGGATTTTAGTAGAGTGAATGTTTTACCAATATGAGACTTTTATGTGCAAAAGAGATGAGTGCATATTTTTTTCTCTTTCTTTTTTTTTATCTTTTTTAATTCCTTCTTTTTTTTATTTGATAAAAAAACCTAGACAAAATTGGGTATTGACAATAGCCCCCCTTTGTTTGACTGTTCGAATAGAAAGGTCAAAGCAAAGTAAAAAAATAACTAATTTTGTTCCAAAAATTTTGTTGATCAAATCAAAATCTTCTTTGACCAAAGAAAGAAGCAACAAATCAACAAATTTTTGGAAAACTTGGGTGAGATAAAGATCTCAAGGGTTTGAACCCAGAACTGGTGAGATAAAGATCTCTAGAGTTTGAACCCAAAACTGATGAAATAAAGATCCCCGAGGTTTGAATCCAGAACAAATGAAATAAAGATGCCAAGGGTTTGAACCCAGAAGTGATGAAATAAAGATATCCAGGGTTTGAACTTGGAACTGATGAGATGAAGATTCCTAGGGTTTGAACCCGAAACTGATGAGATAAAGATCCCTAGGGTTTGAACTCAAAATTGATGTGATAAAGATCCTTAGGATTGGAACCCAGAACTGCTAAGATAAAGACCCTTGGGGTTTGAACTCGAAACTGAGGTGATAAAGATCTCTATGGTTTGAACTTGGAATTATTGAGATAAAGATCCCCAAGGTTTGAACCTGAAACTAATGAGATAAAGAAGTAGATCAAAAACTAAGCGATCAATAAGTTGTTTTGAAATTCCAAAATAAGCTAAATAGGCAACCCTAGACCTAGTAACACAAACATCAAGTTGTTCCATCACTGAGTCGCTAAAAACCTAAAATCTGCAAACTAGACTATTTAAAAACCTAGAATTTGTCATGCAAACATTATTGCTAGAAATCATGCAAAGACAACGTATTGTTGCAAAACTATAAAATTAAACAATGCTTTGTTCTAAACATCATTGAAGGATGATGGAGTTCAAAACTTAGTCTTTCAAATGTCTCACACAAATGTAAAATTTTAATTAATGGAAAAAGTCATTTAAAATTCAAAATTCAAGAAGGATTTAGATGAGAAAGTATTTCCCATAAAATTTCCAAGAGATCATTCATCATTATGCCACAACACACTTTTATTTTCTCAAGAACGAACAAGGTGAATTTAAGTTTGGTAGGAAAAGAAAGGAATCTTCTAAAGATGTAATAAAGGAGATCAGAAATTTTGAGACAACACCCCAAGTATGCAAGTATCAGTTAAGAAATTCAACATATTTCCAACTCTCCTTCATGTGGGAACTTCCAAAATTAGACCCTAGGTATGAAAGTAGTAATCCATAAAGTTCAACACCTGTCTAACTTTCTTTAATGCTAGGACTTTGAAAATTAGCCCCCAAGTTACAAAACTAGTATTTGCATAGACCTTAAGTTCAATAACTGATTCACCTTCAAGAAACTGTCACTTCTTGCTTTAAACTCTTAATGAAGTATCTAGACATTGCTTCCACTAATAATGTAATTCAAGTGTCACATCATCATTTTTCACTTTTCTTTTTTCCACTTTTCAAACTTTTCTTTCTTCTCTCTTTTTTTTTTCAATTTTTCCTTTCTTTTTTTTTTTGGAGTAATGAACTAAATAGCTTAAAGGAGTAAGAAATATTTTGTCTTAAAATTAAAGTTTTTAAAAATAGAAGCAATCATTCAATTATCATAATAAACTTTATAAAGCTTGTAACATGGCTATGGCTAAGAGTTATCAAAGAAATTATATAAAAAGCTTAAACAAGTGTTTAAAGGTTTTTTGGGACAAAGGATCTTGAACATCGTAATGCCAAACCATGCTTTGTCAATTGCATTTTTTGTTTTTTTAGAATAATTGTCATTTTTCACATTAGACAAAAAACATTTTTCTTTTTTTCTCTGCTTTCACTTCATAATGATGTCTTTTTTCTTCTTTTTTTACACTTTCTATTCTTTTGATTGGCATTTATAAACTATGCAACGACCAAATATCAATGATTAATCATTATTAAGCGCAAGCTCCCTATGTAGAGGTGATATTTGTTCAATGTTCAATTGAAAAAAGAATTTCATGCTCACATGGCATGACAAAGGATATTGATGATTTTTTTTATAGAGAAAAATGGTCAAACCTCATTTCAAGTTGTGATTACTTGTTTTTTAAAATTTTAATCCCAAGACAAAATCAAGTGAATGAGACTTTTGGTTTAATTGTTTATGTTCATTCATTCATTTTCTTCTCTTTTTATTCTAAGTAATAAAAACATGCCACAAGATAATGAATATGACAAATGATAACTTCATTATTAAAGGGAACGAGATTACATCAACATTAAGCAAAGTTTAAACATAAACACTGAATCCAAAGCAAAACACCATAACAAACGATCATTGGATCAACATCCTTATCACAATAAGCTCGATCTTTAGGTTTCAAGCTCTATGCTTGACCAGGGGGTTGATCTTAATACTCGGCTCTACAGACTGCCTATTTTTAAAATCAAAGACCAATTTTCTTGCATTCTTCATCCTCTGCACACGGTACTTAAAATACAACATTTTTCAATTGAATGCCTTGGTGTTCCCATATGGTACTTGTAACACCCTAATACGAATATCTCAATATAACTACCTATATAAAGATATTTAGCATTAAACATGTTACTGCTACTATTACTATTATTCTAATCCCATATAATTAAATAATTAAATATGGGGAGCCACGATAAAAGTAAATTATATATATACATATATATCAAAAGCCTCAAAGGTATAGTGTCATATATACAACACCAAACTATTGATAAACTATAACTCAAAGTACAATATACACGAGTTGTTTAACCATAAAAACTAAAAGCTATCTATTTAGTCTTGTTACTTATTCTTTAGCTGCTTTACCCCCTTATTAGGGTTTGAACCTACTTTTACCATAGAAACATAGAAATGGGTGAGAACATAAAAATTCCCAGTAATAAACATGTATCATATGGCATACCAATATAAATTGCACATACATATATAATATGATAACATTAAACAATTGCTTATAGAATTATATAATGTATAGTAAATAAATCTAATCTCAATATTACACAATCACCCATACAAGCATGTAACATCAACTAAACTTGGCAAATTGCTTATCTCACCTCATTACCAAACTTAAGACTTAACTCATCCTAAGGCTCGTGTTAGTAAGTTTAACTTACTTTACTACACTACATAAGGTTGATCATATTCCTCATGTTACTTGACAAATACCTTAATTCATTGCTCTGTCCTTGGTAAAATATTGTACTGACAATTACCTCCTTAGCAAAGAGCTTTACTCACTACTTTGCAAGGTTAAGGGGTTTAACTCACTCCCTTAATTAGAATAATCATACTAGGGCCCACTATAACCGGTATAGTAACCAACTCTTAATTAATACTTCATTTTAAGCAATTCTTAACTCTAGAAAAGTTTAGAAATGTAAAACTTACTCTTATATGCTAGGTGGTCATTTCCTTGGTGAAATATCCCTAAAAGTGTCTTACTACACTAAAGAAAGCATATATAAATGATCTCAACTAGTAGAGAACCTTAAAACATCAAGAATATCATTTCTGAAGATTCATGAAACTCACGCCCCAGCGTAGCGTGGTCATGTCGCGATGTGCAACTCTTTGTCTGACACGCCTCGGCGTGAATCTCAGTCTTGCCGCGGCGTGCTACTCTCAGGTGCACATACTGGAAGTCACGCCTTGGCGTGACATCACTCACGCCACGGCGTGAGGGCATTTTCTTCAAAATTCTACAGAAAATCAATTGTGTGCATTGTTTTATTAACCAAAAATCACTTCCAATCATCTGAACTTGGCTCCTAGGTGATTTCTAGCTTCACCAACACTTCCTAAACATGTTGTAATACTTTTACAACCTACTAATTCACTTAAACTTGGATAAATTCTCAAATTCACCTACCAACTTTTTCATGGCTTAAATTTTCACTTTATGGACTAATTGACCATATCTAATGTCCAATTCAATTCTCATGCTCTCATTAATCTGTAATAGCTAATTTCAATCAAAGATAACAAGGATCAAGTAAAGAAAGCATATTTTCACTCTTTAAAATCCATTTTTTCCATCTAATGGTAAAGTGATGAGTTTGAAGTTTAAAATCCCCTACCTTGAACTCTTTGTGATGGAGGTTGATCAATCTCAAGCTTTAGCCTTTTCTTTCTTGCTCCTCTCCTCTTCTTCCTTAGATTTCTCTTCCTTCTTGTCTTGGTTTCCCTTAGTTGTTGTTGTGCCTTCTATTTTTTGAGAGAGAAGATGAGTGAAATCAGATAAAAGTGAAGGAAATATTAGGAAACAAAGTCAATATAAGGGGCTTTCCCCATTTGTGACTTGTTTCACTTAAGTATGACACTGATACTTCTCAATCTGCTAAGAACACTTAGATTTAGATAAATCAAGTTTTCTAGCTTCTAAAAAATTTAAAATAAATCTAAAATTCATTACAAATATTGTCTCACCATTATCATATTTTTTCATATTTGTTGCTAGTCAATCGGGTATTAAATGCACAATCAATATGCCTAAAAATACCAAACTGACTCTAATTATCCTCAAATTTTAACTACATCCACTTATACCTATTTGTGACTTAGAAACAAATTCTCTAGATTCATTTCCCTCAAATTAGCCATTTATGCTACTATATGAGTCATTTTAAGCTATTTTTTACACTCTTTGTTGCAACAAAGTGCCTAACCTTACTCAGCTAACCACAATAATTAATAGACATGTTAAATAAGTATTATGATACCTTAGTAACTATAAACTAGTCTAACATGGTAAAAAGAGGATGTTACAGTATTGCAAGTTTTAACTGGGTTGTATCACTTAGGAAGGGGATCTAAAACAGGCTGTGGCACCTCTGAGGCGACTAAACTCACTTTTAGCAAAGCATCATAAATATCTAAATATGTCATTAGCACTGGGTCTATCTTTGGTCTTTTCCTTCTTGGCTGGTCAGGTTGACTTTGGGGAGGAGGTGTAGTATTAACTGGATTGCTGTGAGGTATATTGGAGAAGAAAATATTATTCATAGGGACATGGACATTGGGATTCCCAACTGGTGATAATGATGTGGGGTAATTTGGAGGGTATGATGGGTAAGGATATGAATAAAATGGTGGTATGGAAAATGGTGAAGTTGGGTAGGTGGGTTAGTATGACTTATTTTTAGAACTTATCACATGAATCTCCCCATCATTTTTTTTTAAAAACTTGCCTTCTTGGGTTTATCTTGAGCAGATCTAGTCAATTTGCCTTCTCTTATAGCATCCTCCACTTGCTCCCTAGCTACAACCACATCTAAACAATAGTTGGTAACACAACCTAATAATTTCTCAAAATACGCTCCATCTAAAGTCTTGACAAAAAGCTTGACAATTTCTTTTTCATTTAGCCAAGGTTGAACCTAAGAAGCCTTCTCCCTCCACCTCTATGCATATTCTCTGAAAGTCTCAGTGTCTGCCTTTCTTATTCTTTGCAATTCAAACCTATTATAGGCAATGTCAGTGACAAACTGGTATTGCTTCACAAAAAAAGTTATGCTAATCCATTCCAGGTTCTTACTTGGCTTTTATCAAGGTGCAAGAACTAGGTCAATGCCCCACCAACCAAACTTTATTGAAAGCAGTGGATCATTAGTTCCTCATTCTTACAATAAGCAGCCATGTTGCAATTGTACATGATCAAGTGGATCATAGGGTCTATCTTTCCTTCAAACTTCTCGAAGTCAAGAACATTGAATTTTGCTGGTATCTCAATATCAGGGAATAGACAAAAGTCTTGCATGTCCTATCTCCCATAACCTTCTAAACCTTATGGCTCTCACCTTCTCCTCCAACAATTTCATTTTGCTCAATATCTTGGCATCCATCTCTGAAGTTGTTCTACCCTGAGCATAGGGTCCTTCTTGTGGCCTTTTAGGAGTGAGAACCACAACATTAGTCATGTCCTTAGTCTGGGTTTCAACTTTAGAGTCTCCTCTAATAGTTGTATCATTGTGTGGTGTAGAAGAATTGGACTGATTCAGAGAGTAATCTAAATTATCACCAGGCTTTGTTGTGTCTTTATTTGAGCTCAAATTCCTTAACAGTCCCAAAATTTGGCCCATGTCCCCCTCTAATTTGCTCATTCTTTCCTCTAAAGCAGCATTAGGATTTACCAAGTTCTCTGTTTGATTGGCCATTGATTGTTGGTTTGAATGAGAACGAGTTTGAATTGTGTTACGAATAAACTTGCATTGTGGCACAATGGTGAAGCCTTAGAATTTTAAAGGAGTTAGTGAGGAAAAATGCTATCTCAAAATTTGGATATTTCAAGGCTTTTCTACATTTTTTTTAAAATGCTAATAATGATGAAAATTCAAAATGGAGAATTTTTTTTTATTTTTTTCAATCCTCAAAAAGAAATGGGGTGATGCACAAAAAAAATTATTGGAAAAAAAAAACACTATGAAATTATGAATGTAAATTGATTTTTTTTATTTCTCTTAGCATGCAAAAATAAAAAAGGAATCAAATAAAAACGCAAATAGAAAATGAAGTAATTGTTTGAAGGACAAAAGAGAAATTATACTTATCAAAAAGAAAGTTTCATTCTTAATTTTTATTTTTATTTTTAGGACGACCAATAAAAGTATAAAACACAAGAGATAACCCAAGCTCTCAAGTTTTTTTAACTGAAGCCTACTTGTACCAAACATAATTTAAGCTTCTAGCTATTTGGATGACCTCTAGAATAATTATATTAGAGCATAAGCTTTCAATGGTAGTTCTATGACAATCGTGAAAGAAACACACTTTGGATGAGGTTTTCGTGATAACCAAACAGGAAGTACATTCAAAATGGTTATTACTACATAACCTCTTACATATCCTAAGCTTCAATTAGACCTGGGTATAGGGCCTCACTCATATGTGTGTGAGTAATATGTCCTATAAATCTAATCAACCTATGAACTATCCACTTGTTTACAAGAAAAATGAGAGCTATAATATCACAAGAAATCATTTACCCTAAGGTTCAAGAATAAACATTAACAAATTATAGAAGATAACATTAAAAAGTAACAATATTAATCACAAAATAAATAAGAATAATGTAAAAGAAATATGTAAAGGTTATAAAATTCACATAACTAACTTTATTAGGCTAGACTCTCTAAGCATTCCCAGTGGAGTCACCAATTGTAGCGATCGGAATCACAATGGGAGATACTAAAAACTTTAAAAATAAAATAAAAAAATATGGGAGCTGCCACCAACTTTTTTGAGATAGGAAAAAGTTAGAAAACTCCAAAAATAATTTTATAAAATCAATCTACACAAGCCAAATTAGGTTCGGGAGTTGATTATGCACAAGAAAAGATGAAAACTTAATCTCACAGCATCATATGCATTCGTCCTAAGATAATTGCCCTAAAGTCAATTGTGTGAATTAAATAACTTAAAAATATTTAATTTAACTAATAAATAATAAATAATCAACGAAAAAAATATATTTACAGAAGAAAACAAAATAAAAATAAAAAAAAATTACAACTAAAAAAGAAATAGATGATGAGCTTAAAATAGTTACAAGTAATATAAAAATCAAGAATTAAAATATTCAAAATCAAAGAACAAACTTAAAACAAAATAAGCATAAAAAATCAATTTACAATAAAAACTATTTACATATAAATCAAATATATCAAAGTCAAAATAAAAATATTTACAAATAAAAAAAATAAAGAAAAGAAACTAAATTATGAAAAATTAATTCTTGACTTAACTTTCGACTTATGTATCCCCTAAGTACAATGAGGAGTTAAAAACTAACGTAGTTCTTTAAAAAATAAGTGTGGGTTAGAAAGTTTTAATTAACTTTGAGACCAACAAGCTGTTGCAATTCAAATGGCCTTCCAAAAGGTCACGTGGTTAACAAGTTGTCACAATTCAACCAACCTCTCTTTATTATTGAGTTAAATTTAAAATATTTAAAAAATCAAGAATTAATAAATAAATAAATCAAACTATCCATTAAATAAATGCTAAAATGAACCAAAAAATTTATATAGGAAAAAATAATTACATAAAAAATTAAAAAAGAAGAAAAAAAAAAGAATAAGAATAAACAAACATACCTCTAAGGCATGCAGACACTATGCTTGTAATTCAGGGTCCCACATGCTCTTACAAATCAAATCTTGAAGAGCATCCAAAAAAGAAAAAAATATTTTTATTAAAATCCCTGGACTCTATATTTAGTATTAAGCCTTAGTGTGAAATTTTCTAAATAGTTCAAACACTTGAGGATCAACTCTTTATATAAGAAGTGGGAAGGAGAAGGAGTTTGATCTCTCCAATGTGGGATTTTAGTAAAGTGAATAGTTTACCAATGTAAGATTTTTATGTGCAGAAGAGATAAGTGTGTATTTTTCCTTTTTCTTTTTTATCTTTTTTTTGTTCATTCTCTTTTTTTAATCAAAAAACCCAGACAAAATTAGGTGTTGATAAAAAAGTTCCTAAAAAAGAAAGGAAACAAAAAAAGACCTCTTTTCCCACCAAAGAAGACTTATCACAAAGGGAAAGTGTAACACCCGTGATAGCATGATAGACTTGTATATGGTTACGGAGGTAACCTAACACTAATTTGTTATGTCTGTGTTTTTTTTTTTTGTAACCGTCTGAGCATGTTTAGTCACTTTGTTGTAGTACTATGTGTGAAATATAATTACTTTTAGCCCCAGTTTTGACTTAAACTACTTAGTTAGTGGAAATAAGTGTGGAAAACTTGTTTCTAGGTTGCACATATGTGGAAGTAGATGTGGTTAAAGTTTGAGATTTATCAGAGATAGCTTGACATTTTTAAGCATACTGATTGTGTGTTTTGCTGCTAGATTGACCCCCAACAAATATGAAAAAAAGTGAAAATGGTGTAACAAGATTTTTAATGAATCTTAGGATTTATTTTAAATCCATTGGAAGTTAGGAAACTTAGTTTGGTGATAACCAAGTATTCTTAACTGTTTGGATGTTTAATGGTCACTTAAATGCCCAAATGTGAGGGCACAGCCGTTGTTTCTGCTTCTTGGCCTATTTAAGGCTAAAATGAGAAGTTGTTCTTATTCTCACATTCTCATCTCACGGCTGTCGTAGGAAAAGCAAAGGAGAAGGGAAATTAAAGTGTTAAGGGAGAAAGATCAACAACTAAGAAAGGAAGAGAGCTTAGTTTTGCGGAGGAACGGTTAACCGACTTCATTTCTGAGAATTGAGGTAGGGGGAACCTTGGTTTTCATACTTTCTTTCCATATTCTCCATTAGGTTTTGAGTGTGCTTGATGTGAAATATGGATTCATAGTGTGATTTGGTGTTATGGGCTTGAATCTTGTTGGAAAACTTGATGATGACTTGTTTTTGAATTATTGGGTGTATGGGAATGGAATTCCAGCCTATGAATGCCTTAAATTTCCTTTGAGTTCAAATTTGGGGTTTTAGATTTTAGGTTGGTGATTTTTCATGATCTTTGATTTTGAGTGAAATTGAAGTGGATTAAGAGTTATTATGTATAGTTGGACCTTATTAGAGGTTGGAAATCACTTGAAATTGAGTTTTGAGTGATTAGAAGAGGGTTTAGTGCCAATAGGACAGTACCCATATATGCAAAATTCTGCAAATTCTGAGTTCCGCAGTGGGCGCTGTGGCATGGCACTTAGAGTGTCGCGGCGTGTAGATGAATAAGGGTGCACACCGTGGCGTGGCACTTTGAGTGTCGCGGCGTTGGCAGCATTTTCCTACCAGTACTTCAACCCGAGCCTTGGGCACCACGACGTGGAATGGGGAATGCCGTGATGTAAGTGTTTGGGAGCAACTTTAAGTTGTGTCTGATGCCTTGGAGTTTTTCAATGGTGTAGTTTCTTTGTTTATACTTCTTTTTGAGTGAGACTCTAATAGGAGTATTTAATGAAGAGTTTATATGGTGAATGTAAACCAATTGGTATGTTAATTATTGTGGTATTTAACATCATTATATTTCATGTTGGTAGTTAGGGATGTAAATCAATTGACATACTAGTTATTGTAGTAATAGACATTATTGTTGTTCCTTAACTATGTTGATGAGGGTGAGTCCTCATTTTAGATGGTCTAATGTGATTTTGAATAAGTAGGTAACTAATCCTATGATACCCTTCAGAGGGGGGCATATGTGTCCCGGGGCCGACAAGGGCAGGGAGTGATCGCTGGTGCAATGAAACACGAACAAGGAGCTGCTTCTGGCAGGCTTCTAGGTGAAGGGTCACATGAATAAATTGAATACGCACCGAAATGAGAGGGAATCAGAGACTGTGCAGGTATGGGACTGCATAGTTGAGGATGGCTTAAAGGAATTGATTTGGCGTAGCCATATCAACAAGTTACAATTTCTTTTCGGGAGCCTAGAACATAAGAACTCCATGGTTAAGCATGCTTGACCTGGAGTGGTGACCTCCTGGTAGGGATGGAAACAGGTCAGGTCAGGCCAGGCCTGTGTTACAAATATCTGGTCTGAGCCTAGCCTGTTACCTATCAAAGGCCTTTTTTTGGGTCTAGCCTGGCCTGGCCTGAAACTTGTTTAAAAGCCTATTAAGGCCTCTAAATAGGCCAGCAGACTAAGGCTTTCATATAGGCCTCAAATTGGCCTAGGCCTTCCAATAGGCCTTGAAAGGTTATTGAAAAAAAAAGGAATATATTTATAAATAAGTATAAACAGGCCGGCCTAATAGGCCTAACAGGCTTTGTTGAGAGGTCAGGCCAGGCCTACTAAATGAAATAGGCTTTTAAAAAGGCCTGAGCCTAACTCATTTTTTAAACAGGCCAGATCAGGTCATGCCTAAAACAGGCCAGGCCACAAGCCCCTGACAGGTCGGCTGGCCTATTTCCATCCCTACCTCCTGGGAAGTTTCCTAGGATGCGTGTGAATGAGGACAAAAGACCCGTGTTGGTTTGTGGAGACACTCGTCAATCCTGCAGGTAGTCCTGGGACATTACAAAATGGTATCAGAGATGGGACCTCTCCCAGTACGGTGTGGTTCGGGGACGAACCAAACAGAAGTTGGTGGGCATGTGTGTCCCGAGGCCGACAAGGGCGAGGAGTGATCGCTGGTGCAATGAAGCACGGGCAAGGAGCGACTTCTGGCAGGCTTCTAAGTGAAGGGTCACATGAATGAACTGAATACGCACTGGAATGAGAGGGATTCAGAGACTGTGCAGGTATGTGACTGCATAGTTGAGGATGGCTTAAAGGAATTGATTTGGCATAGCCATAGCAATAAGTTACAACTTCTTTTCGGGAGCCTAGAATATAAGAACTCCATGGTTAAGCATGCTTGACCTGGAGCAATTGTGGGATAGGTGACCTCCTGAAAAGTTTTCTAGGATGCATGTGAGTGAGGACAAAAGCATGCTGAAAAGACCCATGTTGGTTTGTGGAGACGCTCGTCAATCCTGCAAGTAGTCCCTGGATGTTACAAAATGGTATCAAAGATGAGACTTCTCCCAGTACGATGTGGTTCGGGGACGAACCAAGTGGAAGTTGGTGAGCATATGTGTCCCGGCGCCGACGAGGACGGGGAGTGATCGCCGATGCAATGAAGCACGGACAAGAAGCGGCTTCTGGCAGGCTTCTAGGCGAAGGGTCATATGAATGAACTGAATACGCACCGGAATGAGAGGGATTCAGAGACTATGTAGGTATGAGACTGTATAGTTGAGGATGGCTTAAAGGAATTGATTTGGCGTAACTATATCAACAAGTTGTAACTTCTTTTCGAGAGCCTAGAACATAAGAACTTCATGGTTAAGCGTGCTTGACCTAGAGCAATTGTGGGATGGGTGACCTCCTGGGAAGTTTCCTAGGATGCATGTGAGTGAGGACAAAAGCACGCTAAAAAGACTTGTGTTGGTTTGTGGAGACACTCGTCAATCCTGTACGCAGTCCTTGGACGTTACAAATCCTTCCTATCACAGAGATCATTGTTGTGATCGAATATAATTTTGAATGAGTAGGTAACCAATCCTTCCTATCATAGTGATCATTGTTGAAGACCGCGTTGATGATGATGGTTTAATTCCCTCACTGCTAGGATTAAAGATTGTTGGAACTGGGTTTCCAGTGCTTGTTCAAAGCTTATGGAACCGGGTTCCATTGTTTTGTTCAAGGCTCATGCATATCATGACATTACCATGGAATTGGGTTCTTGTAAATGGTATCATATATTATGCATTATATATTTAGGTTATTGCATAGGCATGAACACTAGACATAACTTGGCATAGCATGGCGATTGTATGAGCGGTTGCTAACATGACATATTCATACATTGTAGTTGTATGGGCAATTGTGTGTCTCTGAGATGGAGATGTTGTTTGCTTCTGTAATTGAAGTGTTAATTTGATAATTGAGTATATTATCTGTTTGTATATGTATATATACTGGTATTTGAATACTTCTACTGAGATATATTTTCTTACCTCGATTGTGTTATCATATAAATTCAGGTGCTAGTTCCTCAAAAGGGGAGGAGAATATGAATGAAGATTAATGTAGTTATATACTTTTTGATGAAAAAGCTTATATAATATGCTTATTTTTGTTGTTGTAAAAGTTTATGTATTACAATGTGCCTTGGAGGCAGTGATGTATATATATATATATCTTTTGTTAACGTGGCTCTCCATATTTACTCATTGTATATGAATGATATGGGTTAGTGGTTAGATGCTAGAAGTGGCATGGTCAATATTAATTATTCTTTTATATGACGATATATCTGAATAGTATATATTGGGATGTTACATTTTGGTATCAAAGCAGTTCATCCTGTTGAGCTGGGGTATGGACTGACTATGCTTAAGCATGTGTCATGTTGGTTATGCATTTCTTATCTCTTACATGTGATTGTTTGAGTGTGATAGCATGTTTTGCCTTTGGTATGTCTGCTTTAGCTACTGTTGCACGGTTACATGATATTGAGCCTAGTTAACTCAATATGGATTATTCTGTGTTTACAAGAAACTATGGCAGTATGAGGGTGACCGACAGCAAGAGGACGACCGTGTGGAAGTAGGAATCAGAACCTTGAGAATGAGGGTTCAGGTATTACCGAGGCCGTGATGGCAATGACTGAAGCGATGCATGAGCAGACGACTGCGAATGCCACAACAATGAGGGAGCAAGCAACTGCAACTGTTAGGGTGCTTAAGAGGCTAGAGGCTAATCAAACATAGCCTACACCACCACTGGTACCACCACCTAGGCGTGAGGTACAAGAGGAAAGGAACCAGGACTTTCATGACCTTTTTGAGTTTCTAAAGGCAAGTCCACCATCGTTCAGAGAAAATTATGACCCGGTAAGGGCTAAGGAATGGATAACTGAGTTAGAGAAGATTTTCATAACTATGAGATGTTCAGAGGAGTAGAAGATGTCTTTTGCAGCATATATGTTAAAAAGGGAAGCTGAGCACTGGTGGAACAATGCAAAGAGAATGATGGAGGTAGTTGGGACCTAGGTTTCTTAGGAAGTATTCAAGGTTTTTCTTTTTTGAGAAATTCTTTCCACAAACCGTGCAAGAAGAAAGAGAGGTGGAGTTTCTATAGGTGCAACAAGGGAACATGATGGTCGGACAGTATGTAGCTAGATTCAAGGAGTTGTCTAAGTTTTCTTCTTCACTCCGGTACAATTCAAATGACAGTTGGAAGTGTGTGAAGTTTGAAACTGGTCTGAGAGAGAGCACGAGGAGGTTGGTGAAACCTTTTGAGATTAGGGATTACCCTTCCATGGTTAACAAATGTGGGGTTGTTGAACTCCTGAGTTTTAAATCACAGCACGAGCATCGATCACAAGATTCTTACAAGAGGAAGAGTTTAGAAAATAGATCAGAGGGGAGTGCTCCACAGCATATAGATCAGAAAGACAAAGGGAGACAAGATCAGAGGGATAGTCGTGACCAGTTGTGTGCTAAATGTGGTAGGCACCACAGAGGTAAAGCTTGTGTAGCTGATCAGGTAACATGTTACAAGTGTAGCCAACCGGGCCATTTTACAAAGAATTGTCCTCTAAGAAAGGAGGCAAAGTCAGAGGATAGACCGGGAAGAGCCTTCAATATACAAGATGTGAAGGCATTACCATCCTATAGTTCAGGAAAAGGTGAGTACATAGTTACATTTGTTGTATAATTTTATTTTCTTAAGGTTTGGTTGTACCTATTGTTGTGTGTGAGTTGTTTAGGGCTTTTTACCGTAGGTAAACCAAATTTTGGGGACAAAATTTTAAAAATGAGGAGAGAAATATAACACTCATGATAGCATGATAGACTTGTATACGGTTACGGAGGTAGCCTAACACTAGTTTGTTATGCCTATGTTTTTTTTTTGGTGACCATCTGAGCATATTTAGTCACTTTGTTATAATTTTATATATGAAATATAGCTGCTTTTAGCCCCGATTTTGACTTAAACTACTTAGTTAGTGTCGCGACCGTATTAATAGTGGCGAAATAGCAACTTAAAAAATTAATTAATTAGGAGTCACCACCAATTTTATTTTTTATTCGGAAAAATTGGAAAACCCAAAAGAATAGTCTTTGAAACCATATTGAATTCGGGAGTCGGTTATGTGTAGGGAATGGTGGAAACTTAATCCCACAGCACCCCTAACACACCTGCCCTAAGACGGTACCTTAAATTAATTATGTAAATTCTTAATAATCCTTGAAAATATTTGTTTTACCCCTTTTGTAAAAAATATAAAATAAACAAATAAATTATGAAAATTTAATTTTTGGCTTGACGGAATTGGAGTCCCGCTCCTACGTATCCCTTGGTGCAATGAGGAACTCAAAGTCACGTAGTTCTCTACAAAATATTGTGGGTTGGTTGATTTTATAAAAAAATTTGAAAAATTTGAATTAACAAGTCGTCACGACTTAGTTATTCAAATTAAGAATTGAATAGGTGAAGATCGCGTCACGCTAGAGACATCACCCACTAATTATCAAATTTGTTACAAAATTTTTATTTAAAATTATCTAGAAAGAAAGAAAAAATTTGGTTTATTTTATTTTGTATTTTTAAAAGAAATAATTTAATTTTTTTTTTTAAAAATTTGAATTAACAAGTCGTCGCGACTCTGTTAATCAAATTAAGGATTGAATAGGTGAAGCTCGCGTCACGCTAAAGACGTCACCCATCGATTATTGAATTTATTACAATTAAATAAAATTTTAATGAATAATTTTTTTTTAAAAAATGTACAAAAAATGAATAAATAAATAATAAATAAATAAATAAGCAAATCAAACTAATAAATAAATAAGCTAAAATGAACAACACGTATATATAAAAATAATAAAACAAAAAAAAAAATAAATAGAATAAGCAAGCTTACCTCTAAGGCGTAAAACAAAAAAATTGCTATGCTCAAAGAAGTTATTGCATAGAGCCCCACGCGTTCTCTTCAAATCAAGCCTTGAAAAGCAACCCACTTGTAAAAAAAAAATTACTAAAGTCTCGGGCTCTTATACTTAGTATTAAACTCAAGTAAAAAATTTTACTAAAGTTCTCGGGCTCTTATACTTAGTATTAAGCCAAGTGTGTAATTTTTGAGATGTCTAAAACAATTGAGAACCACCTCTATATATAGGAGAAATGGGGAAAGAAGGAGCAAGAGTTCTCCAATGTGGGACTTAGTGATACAATTAGTTTTTTTTAATTTTTCTCTTTTTTTATTTTTTTAGATTTTCATTTTTTTTAACACAATGCCCCGGACAAAATTGGGTGTTCACAGTTGCCCCTCTTTACTTATTTCTTACTAGATAAAAAGAACAACTGTAGTTTTTTCATTTTATCATGGTAAGGAACTAGTAAAGACATGAACTCGAATTTTGTTCGGGAGCGAAAAGAAACAAAACAATGCAAAGAGCGATGCGCTCAATGCTCAAAAATTAAAACACAGAAGCCGACGCGCTCAAAGGCAAAAGACAGGAGCTGATGCGCTCAAAAACAAAAAACAAGAGTCGATGCGCTCAAAAGTAAAAGACAGGAATTAAAAGACAGGAAGCCGATGCGCTCGAAAGTAAAAGACAGAGAGCCGGTGCTCTCAAAAGTAAAAGACAGGAATTAAAAGACAGGGAGCCGATGCGCTCGAAAGTAAAAGACAAGAATTAAAAGACAGGGAGCCGACGCGCTTGAAAGTAAAAGACAGGGAGCTGATGCGCTCAAAAGTAAAAGACAGGAATTAAAAGACAGGGAGCCGATGCGCTCAAAAGTAAAAGACAGAAGCCGATGCGCTCAAAAGTAAAATACAGGAATTTAAAATGCATGGAATATATGGAGCCGATCTGCTCAACAGAACTTAAAATGCATGGAGCCGATGCGCTCAAAGAAATTAACAGAAATTTAAAATGCATGAAATGCATGGAGCCGATGCGCTCAACAGAACTAAAAATGACAATGGGCAACTGAGTCCCAGAATTTAAAAGGCAATGGGCAACTGAGTCCCGGAATTTAAATGACAATGGGCAACACTGAGTCCCGAAATTTAAAAGGCAATGGGCAACACTAAGTCCCGAAATTTAAATGACAATGGGCAACTGAGTCCCGGAATTTAAATGACAATGGGCAACTGAGTCCCAAAATTAAAATGACAATGGGCAACACTGAGTCCCGAAATTTAAAAGGCAATGGGCAACACTGAGTCCCAAAATTTAAATGACAATGGGCAACTGAGTCCCGAAATTTAAAAGGCAATGGGCAACTGAGTCCCGAAATTTAAATGACAATGGGCAACTGAGTTCCTGAAATTTAAAAGACAATGGGCAACTGAGTCCCGGAATTTAAAAGACAATGGGGCAACTGAGTCCCGAAATTTAAAAGACAATGGGCAACTGAGTCCCAGAATTTAAATGACAATGGGCAACTGAGTCCCATAATTTAAAAGACAATGGGCAACTGAGTCCCAGAATTTAAAAGAAAATGGACAATTGAGTCCCGAAACTTAACAGACAATGGGCAACACTGAGTCCCGAAATTTAAAAAATAATGGGCAACTGAGTCCCGAAGTTTAAAAGACAATGGGCAACACTGAGTCCCGAAATTTAAAAGACAACGGGCAACTGAGTCCCAGAAATTTAAATGACAATGGGCGATCATGACCGAAAAGCTCTTCTTTTTCTTTTATTATTATTTTTCTCTCTCTTTTCTTTTTTTTTCTTTTTTTTCTTTTCCTTTTTTCTTATTTGAACCAGCGACGACTTTGGAAAGCTTTGACCAATCAAACCCTTGTTCACGTGCTTTAGCCCGTTGGGCCTGATAACTTCGGTCCTCATCTTTTCCTTCCTTTTTCTTCTTCTTTCTCTTTCCTTGTTTACCACTCTCAATTCTCCTTTTGAGAAATGAAATGATCATCTCTTGTCATGAATCCTTGCTTGGCTGAGCCATTGAGAGAAAATTTTACTCCAGTATTTGACTTTGTCCCTCATCCAATCGATTCCCTACAACTGCTTTATGTCTTTCAATCGTTATCTTTATTGCTACTTCCTTCAACATATCTTCTCTTTAATCCTTCAAAAATTTGTCCCAACATGGCCAATTGAACAAAATTGCCCTAGTTTGGTGAACTTTTCAAAGGGCTTCAGGCCATCTTCCTATTTATTTGCCCCAGCTTTTGCTTAAACCGCCCTTTCGGGTTTTCAGTCTAACGGGCTCTTTTCCCTTTTTGCTTAGGTACCTCTTGTTTCTGGATTATCCACTGGGATATCATTTTCCCTTTTAATTGGAACTTCTAAATTCTTTTCAGTCTGAATTGTTCATCAAGGGATTACCATTAGATGGTCAAATCATAACGTTGTACTCATGTTCACCTTACCTGAAGCATTACGTAACAGATAGACATGGATTCAACAAAACAGGAATTGACTAAGTGAACAACTTCCAGATTGGCATTGTAAGTTTGACAACACAAAAGGGTACATATGGAATAAGACACAAACGATGGTATGAGATTCAAAGAAGAGTTGCCTTGATATGGATTGGTTTGATCCTCATGAAAACGATCTTTAGTTGCTCACTACACATTATGACCAAGGATTTTCTTCTACTGAGCATCTACATCAAGCCAAATTGAGTCAAAGAAAAATTTGTCCCAGTTTAGGATTGAATAGAATAAGGCTAACACTCACTCTAGTGACCGAAAGATTTATCCCAGTGTTGGTCAATCGAACCAAGGAAAAGAAAAATTGCCCTAGTTTAGAGTCAAATCGAGCAGGGTAGACACTTGTCCTAGTGTAAGGCCCAAATTGAACCAAAGATAAATTTGCCCCAGTTTAGGACTGAATTGAATAGAACAGGAACTCGCTCTAGTGACAAAAAGATTTGCCTTAGTGTAGGTTAAATTGAACTAGGGAAAAGAATGTCCCAGTGTAGTGCCAGCTCGAACATGGTAGAAACTTGCCCTGGTGAAAGTCTTTTTTTTTCTCCTTTCCTTTCCTTTTTTTTTTAAGAGCAATGAACTGGATGTTACCAAGTGGCTTCCAGTACTCAAGAGGGGGGTGAATTGAGTATAAAAACTTTTTTACAAAACCTCTTTTTAATTAAAACAAATATCAAAAGCTTAATAAATAAATGCACAGAAAGAATGAGAAGAAGAGAATAAACAATAAAGAACAGCGTAAAATAAATGTGCAATAAAATAAATTACTTAAAATAAAGAGATTAGGGAAAAGAGAAGCAGGCACAGTATTTATCCTGGTTCGACCACTAACCCACTTGTGGTCTACGTCCAGTCCTCAAAAGCTGAAATTTTTCACTAAGTATACAAGCTTCAATAGGTGCTTGCTACCGTTACAAAATAGAGCACTTTTCACACACAGGGACATTATACCCTTGTGCTAAAGTCTCAACCTGCAGGGATACCTCACCCTTATACAAACCTTGAGGGATACCTCACCCTCGATACAGATTATCAGAAAATAGAGATGAAGAGAAACTCTCAAACAGAGTATGTAATACAAGTTGAAGTGCTAATAGAGCTCTCACAGAAATATCTCAAAGTTTTTAAGCAAGAAGAGCGTAGAAAATAGTTTTCACAAAGACAGAGTAATCAGAAAATAGTTTAGAATAAAGGGTAATGGAAAACGTGACCCAGGCTTGCTATTTATAGGGAAAATTAGGTTAAAAAAAATGTTGGGTACAATTAATGGCAATTAAAATTCTTGTCTGTTTCCATTTATGTAAACATAGGTTCGTGTTTATTCGACTAAAGCAACAGCTTATTCGAATAAAACGCATCATGTAAAACTTATCTGAAAAGGGTTATTCGAATAACCATCCGTTATTCGAATAACTCTGTTAAAACCAATTCAAAAACCAAAGGTTATTCGAATAGCAACTTGGTTATTCGAATAACGTATTTAAAAAGAAGTTGAGATAGAAACCTTTATTCGAATAACAGATGAGTTATTCGAATAACTCATTTAAAAACTTGTTTCGAAAAACTTAGTTATTTGAATAAACGAATGTTTATTCGAATAGCCACTTTAAAAAACTAGCTTCTCGTGAAGACATTTATTCGAATAGGCAATGTTTTATTCGAATAAATCAAGCCAAAAACTGTTTTGAAAAAGAGATGATTCAAAGATACTGAGTTTGTTTCAAAACAGATTTTTTTATCTTTTCTTTCAAAAACAAAGATATATTAATGTGAGCTCGCACAATAGATCCTAAGTCCTAATACTAATCACATATAAACTTGGACTTGGTCTATTACTCATCTTCATTTAATCTTCTCGTTTGTTATCATCAAAACAAATCTTCAATGGTAAGCATCCAAACACATTCTCCCCCTTTTTGATGATGACAAACTAACAAAGAGACTATCAAAGAGAAAAGCATTAGTGTATATAATTAGAATTCACAAAAGGTATAAAAGTTTACTCCCCTTCTTTAAATAAGAGGTAATATATATATATCAGATAAGTGCGCAGCTCCCCCTTTCAATTGGAATCCAATCCTATTTAAAGTTACCTGTCTTTTCTCAAATAAAGTCAAAATATTTCTCCCCCTTTTGTCATGAGCAAAAAGGAGGGGTAAGTCCCAGAAACATATAGCAAAGTGTAGAAAAGGAGACAGGCTCAAAACAATAGATCAACAGTAATTATTTATTTATGCATTAATAAAATGAGATTCAATTACATAAGCCATAAATAGAATTACATAGAGCCAAACACAAACAGCCTAAGAACAAAAGAAAACTAAAAGTAAGCATCCGGAGGTGGTGGTGAAGAGACTGGTGCAGGAGCAGGTGAAGCAGATCGAAGAGCCGCAACCTCACGTTCAACACCTTCTATTCTGTCAAACAGAATAGAGAAGGTATGTTCCATGTAAGCGCGGTTGTCTTGCAAGGTGGCCATGATCTGTTCCAGAGTGACAGGAGCAGGTGCAGCAGCAGGGACATCAGCAGGGGCAGCAGGGTCAAGCTCGTCCTCAGCAACCTCATCTGGGTACACCCAACCTTCATCAGTTTGAATCATCTTCATCTTCCGTAAGGTGTGAGCGCCAAAGACATTGTGATGAGTCAGAGCAATGGCCCGCTTAGTCTCCAAGACCTGAGGATACTTGCTCAGTAAGGTAGTGATGATGATGCCATAAGGTAGGTCTGATTTGTCCTTGCCCTTGGCCCGCATCATGTGCCTCATGATGAACATAGGCCAGTTGACCTGATGGCCATTTTTCAGAAACCATAGCATGAAGACGTCCTCTTCGCTGAGATAGGCGTAGTTTCCACCGTGAGGGGCCAGAATGTGAGCATAGGCGTAATGCAGAAGCCTATCTTGGCTTTTCAAGATTCCACCCTTGAGACCTTTATCAGGAAGGCCCAGGCCAGGCTTCAGCAGGTCTTCAACTGCTTGAAGTTTGTTGAAGTCTTCAAGGAATGGCGTGTCATCCTCTTCAACAAGGGCGCCGGAGAACTGCAGCCCGAACAGAGTTGACCAGTCCAGTGGTGTGATCACTATGTTCTGATCACATACCTCAGAAAGGAGATTCTGGCCGTCGAAAGCCAGATTGCAGAAGAACATCTTCACCAAGGCTGGATAAATGGTGGCCCGGTGAGAGCAAAGCTGAAGAACACCCTGGTTTTGCAGCAGGGTCGAAGTCGGCCGCGGTGCTGCTGGAAAAAGGAAAGATCCAGATACTTGGGTTGAACCAAGTTTCGCTCCCAGAAGTGAGAGATGAAGCGTGCACGGTGCTCTTCATTGGAGGAGAGCCTTCGAAGGTCAAGCGGGTTGGTGCCTGGAGCATTCTTCGTGCGAGGACGTTTGCTGGAGGAGGAAGCCATGAGAGAGAGAGAGAGAAGAAGAAGCAGATAGTGAAAGGTTGGATAGGGAGGAGTGAAGAGTCAGAGAAGAGAAGAGAAGATGGAGGGTGAGAGTCTTTGGGCGCGCAGGGGTTTATTTAAAGAACCCCGTGTTTATTCGAATAAACAGAGGTTTATTCGAATAAACCTTGCAGGAAAGGTGAACAGACAGGCGCGTAGGAAACTGAAGAGGTGTGGCAGCTAGGGTTTATTCGAATAATAGGTGTTTTTATTCGAATAAAACAACTAGGAAGGCCAAGCGTTTTGGCTAGCTGGAAAGATTTATTCGAATAACTATGGAGTTATTCGAATAGGCAGAGACCCAACAGTCAAGACTGATAAAAACAAGGTTCAGGTTATTCAAATAACCTGGGGTCTATTCGAATAGACCGAGATCAAGAACAGAGACAGATAAAAACAGGACGCTGGTTATTCGAATAAAAAGGGTTTTATTCGAATAAGCAGAGAATAGAAAGAAATACTGAGAAACACAGCCACGGTTATTCGAATAGGGAAGATTTTATTCGAATAAGCAGAGATGAAAAACACACAGAAGTAAGCAAAGGTATCAGTTTATTCGAATAAGCTGAATTCTATTCGAATAAGGCTGATATTCAAAAACAAGCAGAGAAGGAGTTTAGTCGAATAACGCTTTGTTTATTCGAATAAAAACTCATACAGAAGCATATACGTATTTAAAGGCATACAAACATGATAATGATCAGCAATGAATAATCAAATAAGCAATTCAAATATTTGATTGATCAATTATGCCCAATTCTCCTCGAATATAAAAGAATGCTTCTTTTGCTAAGGGTTTAGTAAAGATATCTGCAAGTTGCTTAGAAGTTTCAACAAACTCAAGAATGTAGACCCCTTTTTGTATATGATCTCTGATAAAGTGATGCATTATCTCTATATGCTTTGTTCTTGAATGCAGTATGGGATTCTTAGAGATATTTATTGCACTAGTGTTATCACACCTTATCGGGATGTGATCAAGCTGAAGACCGTAGTCTAAGAGCTGTTGCTTCATCCATAGGATTTGAGCACAGCAACTCCCGGCTGCAACATATTCAGCCTCAGCGGTAGACAAAGCCACACTATTTTGTTTCTTACTATGCCAAGAAACTAAAGAACTACCAAGCAAGTGGCAAGTCCCACTAGTACTTTTTCTGTCTAATTTGCATCCAGCAAAATCAGAGTCAGAATAGCCTATTAGGCTACAAGAGGCACCTTTAGGGTACCATAAGCCCATTTGTGAAGTGCCTACTAGGTATTTCATTATACGTTTGACAGCACTTAAGTGAGATTCCTTAGGGTTTGCCTGATATCTAGCACACATGCATACACTAAACATTATATCTGGCCTACTAGCAGTAAGATAAAGGAGAGATCCAATCATACCTCTATATTTCATTATTTCTACTGATTTACCTCCTTCATCTTTGTCCAAGTAGCAAGATGTGCCCATCGGAGTGGCCATATGTTTAGCGTTTTCCATTTCAAATCTCTTCAGCAATTCCTTGCAGTATTTTGTTTGACTTATGAAAGTCCCTTCGTTTGTTTGTTTGATTTGAAGTCCAAGGAAGAAATTTAATTCTCCCATCATTGACATTTCAAATTCATTCTGCATTGACTTAGCAAATTCTTTGCAAAGGGATTCATTAGTAGCACCGAAAATAATATCATCCACATATACTTGCACAAGAAGAATGTCATGCTTTTTATTTTTAATAAAAAGAGTAGTATCGACTTTTCCTCTCGAAAAACCATTTTCCAAAAGAAACTTGCTCAACCTTTCATACCAAGCTCTAGGAGCTTGCTTTAAACCATATAAAGCCTTTTTAAGTTTAAAAACATGGTTGGGTAGTCATGATTTTCAAAACCTGGAGGTTGTTCAATGTATACCTCCTCTTGAATAAAACCATTCAGAAAAGCGCTCTTGACATCCATTTGATATAATTTGAAATCCATGATGCAAGCATAAGCAAGTAACATTCTAATAGCTTCTAGTCTAGCTACAGGTGCATAGGTTTCTTCATAATCTATCCCTTCTTCTTGATTATACCCTTTAGCAACCAATCTAGCTTTGTTTCTAGTTATTAATCCATTTTCATCAAGTTTGTTTCTAAAAACCCATTTAGTTCCAATTATAGGGTGATTATTAGGTCTAGTAACTAATTCCCAAACTTGATTTCTTTCAAACTGATTTAATTCCTCATGCATAGCTAGGATCCAATGTTCATCATCAAAAGCTTCAATTAAATCCTTAGGTTCAATTTGAGAAACAAAAGCTAAGTGATTACAAGTATTTCTAAGGGAGTTACGAGTACTTACACCTTTAGAAACATCACCGATAATTTGATCAAGGGAGTGATATTTTGAAGTTCGCCATTCTTTGGGAAGTTCCAAAGCTTGAGAATCCTCTTGTCTTAGTTCATCCTCTTTTTCCTTGATTTCCTTTTCTTTCTTGTCTGTGTGTGTTTCCGCCAAGATTTCGCAACATCATCAACAACAAGATCCTTTCTCGATCCACTTTGGTCAGTTTCATCAAATGCAACATGTATAGATTCTTCAATAGTCATAGTTCTTTTATTGTAAATGCGAAAGGCTTTACTATGATTTGAATAGCCAAGAAATATACCTTCATCAGACTTAGCATCAAACTTGCCTAAATTATCTTTTCCATTATTTAAAACAAAACATTTGCAACCAAAAACATGAAAGTGTGAGACATTTGGCTTTCTTCCCTTATACAACTCATATGGGGTTTTCTTTAAAATAGGCCTTATAAGGGCCCGGTTCATTACATAACAAGTTGTACTTACAGCATCTGCCCAAAAGTATTTAGGAAAAGCAGCCTCATTAAGCATAGTTCTCGCCATTTCTTCTAAAGAATGGTTTTTCCTTTCTACAACTCCGTTTTGTTGCGGAGTTCTAAGGGCAGAGAAATTATGATTAATGCCATGTTCATCACAGTAATTTTTAAAAACATTGTTTTCAAATTCGCCACCGTGGTCACTTCTTATAGAGGATATTTGAAAACCTTTTTCATTTTGAATAACTTTAGCAAGTCTTTTAAAAGTTAGAAATGCATCATTTTTATTGGCAGTTCTAAAAACCCATTTATTTCCAATCATAGTTCTAGAAGGTCCAAATAGATCAATGTGCAAAAGTTGTAAAGGTCTAGTGGTAGAAACTATATTTTTTGCTTTAAAAGAGACCTTTATTTGTTTACCCTTTTGACATGCATCACATAATTTGTCTTTTATAAAATTAAGCTTGGGCAGTCCAATTACTAGCTCTTTAGAGACCAACTTCTTTAAGTGATCCATGTGAATGTGTGCAATTCTCCTATGCCATAACCATGAATCATCATTCTTACTCAAAAGACATTTCGCATCATTTGAAGATATATCATCAAGACTAATCATATAGATGTTGTTTACTCTATGACCAATGAATTTAACATGCTTGTCATTTTTATCTTCAATTATGCAACAGTTTGAATCAAATATGACTTTATTTCCTTTATCACATAATTGGCTAATACTAAGTAAGTTGTGTTTCAAGCCTTCAACAAGCAGCACATTTTCAATGGAAGAGTTAGGGTTCTTACCGACTTTGCCGATTCCAAGAATTTTACCCTTGTTATTATCGCCATAAGTGACGTGTCCATGATTCTTGGGAATAAGTGCGGTGAACTTTGAGTCATCCCGGTCATGTGCTTGGAGCAGCCGCTATCAAGATACCAATTTGAACTCTTGGCTTTCAAGCACACCTACAACACAAGTTTAGTTTTTAACTTTTGGTACCCAAATTTTCTTGGGTCCTTGTGTGTCAGTTTTGGGTATAGTACCCTTGGGAACCTAAACCATTTTTGTTCCAACTTTTGTATTTATGTTTTTCCTTGCATTGCATGTTGAAGCACTATGTCCTTTTCTTCCACAATAAAAACATTTAATAAAAGGGCTACTTGAAATACTAGAATGCACAAAGAAATTTTTATAGAATTTTTGTTGATTTTTCGGGTTATAACCTATCCCGACTTTTTGAAAAATCATTCTTTGTCTTCCTAATAAAATATTTAAGTTATCCCTTCCAAAAGTGAATTTAGAAAGAGTATTCTTTAGATCTTTGTTTTCTTTTTCAAGTGTATGACATGAAGAACAAGAAGAGGAAGTAAAAGCATGTGAAGAATGATTTGTGCATGCATCAATGATTCCTAAAGTTTCATTTTCAATTTTCAATTCTTCTATTTCTTTATTTAAAACAAGAATTTATTTTTCTAATGAAGAAATTGTTTTCTTAGATGAAGAAATAATTTTTGTGAGTTTTAAAGATTCTTTATGTAATTCCTCAAAAGCATCTTGTAACTCATCGTAAGAAGGTAATAAAGTATTAGAACTTACCTCGTTTTCGCTTTCTTCTTCATCTCCTTTTGCCATGAGACACAGTTGAGCTTCTTCACTATCTGAACTGTCAGTTGAGTCCATGTCGTTTTCATCCCACGCTATGTAGGCTTTTCTTCCTTTTCTTTCCTTGAAGGGCTTCTTTTCAAATTTTTCCTTCTTCTTTTGATAAACTGGACACTCCATTTTCATGTGACCAGGTTTGCCACATTCATAGCAAGTTGGAGTCGATGAAGCTCCTTCGCCTTTGAAGTGTGTCTTTTTAGGGGAAGGGAGGTCTTCTTTGCGTTCCCTTTTTCTTGAGAAATTTACCAAACTTTTTAACCAACAAACTTAAATTTTCTTCACTTACCTCAACGTTTTCTGAGCTTTCTTCATTTTCTTCATCATCATTGTCGATTAATGAAGAGGTGGCTTTGAGTGCTATTCCCTTTTTCTTTTTATCATTCTCTTCGCTTTGGCTTAATCTCGCTCAACTCCAACTCGTGCTCGTGAAGTTTTCCAAAGAGGGTAGCTAGAGTCATTGTGGACAGATCCTCGATTCGAGATATACCGTCACTTTGGGTTGCCAAATCCGCTAAGACATCTTAATACTTTGTTAATCAAATCTTCATTTGAAAAGCTTTTGCCTAAGGATGCAAGATGATTAACTATGTGGGTGAACCTCTTTTGCATTTCCCGAATGCTTTCTCCTTGGTTCATTCTCGAATAGTTCATATTCACGAGTTAGAGAATTGATTCTCGACCTCTTAACTTCACTAGTACCCTCATGGGTAACTTGCAAAGTATCCCACATTTCTTTAGCGCTTTACAATTTGAAATTCTAAAAACTCATCATATCCCAAAGCAAGTAGTAATAATATTTTTGGCTTTTAAATTAAATTGCACTTTTCTTTTGTCTTCATCAGACCATTTATTTCGTGGTGTTTCGGTCCTTACACCATCGACCTCATGTGTGGGTATAAAAGCGCCGTTTTCGATAGCATCCCAAACATCTAGATCAATAGCTTCGATGAAAATTTTCATTCTTTCCTTCCAATATGCGTAACCATCCCCATTGAAAAATGGTGGTCGGTTTATGGAGGATCCTTCTAAAAAACCATTTGAAGAAGCTATATACTCTTGAAGCTGCTAAGCTCTTTATACAAGAGTCTAGCTCTGATACCACTTGTTACCAAGTGGCTTCCAGTACTCAAGAGGGGGTGAATTGAGTATAAAAACTTTTTTGCAAAACCTCTTTTTAATTAAAACAAATATCAAAAGCTTAATAAATAAATGCACAGAAAGAATGAGAAGAAGAGAATAAACAATAAAGAACAACAGTAAAATAAATGTGCAATAAAATAAATTACTTAAAATAAAGAGATTAGGGAAAAGAGAAGCGAGGCACGTATTTATCCCTGGTTCGACCACTAACCCACTTGTGGTCTACGTCCAAAGTCCTCGAAAGCTGAAATTTTTCACTAAGTATACAAGCTTCAATAGGTGCTTGCTACCGTTACAAAATAGAGCACTTTTCACACACGGGGACACTATACCCTTGTGCTAAAGTCTCAACCTGCAGAGGATACCTCACCCTTATACAAACCTTGAGGGATACCTCACCTCGATACAAATTATCAGAAAATAGAGATGAAGAGAAACTCTCAAACAGAGTATGTAATACAAGTTGAAGTGCTAATAGAGCTCTCACAGAAATATCTCAAAGTTTTTAAGCAAGAAGAGCGTAGAAAATAGTTTTCACAAAGACAGAGTAATCAGAAAATAGTTCAGAATAAAGGGTAATGGAAAACGTGACCCAGGCTTGCTATTTATAGGGAAAATTAGGTTAAACAGCCGTTGGGTACAATTAATGGCAATTAAAATTCTTGTCTGTTTCCATTTACGTAAACACAGGTTCGTGTTTATTCGACTAAAGCAACAGCTTATTCGAATAAAACGCATCGTGTAAAACTTATCTGAAAAGGGTTATTCAAATAACCATCCTATTATTCGAATAACTCTGTTAAAACCAAAATTCAAAAACCAAAGGTTATTCGAATAGCAACTTGGTTATTCGAATAACGTATTTAAAAAGAAGTTCAGATAGAAACCTTTATTCGAATAACAGATGAGTTATTCGAATAACTCATTTAAAAACTTGTTTCTGAAAAACTTAGTTATTCGAATAAACGAATGTTTATTCGAATAGCCACTTTAAAAACCAGCTTCTCGTGAAGACATTTATTCGAATAGGCAATGTTTTATTCGAATAAATCAAGCCAAAAACTGTTTTGAAAAAGAGATGATTCAAAGATACTGAGTTTGTTTCAAAACAGATTTTTTTATCTTTTCTTTCAAAAACAAAGAGATATTAATGTGAGCTCCGTACAATAGATCCTAAGTCCTAATACTAATCACATATAAACTTGGATTTGGTCTATTACTCATCTTTATTTAATCTTCTCGTTTGTTATCATCAAAACAAATCTTCAATGGTAAGCATCCAAACACACTGGATACTTAGATGAGTGTAGCCTTTGTCTCAAAATTAAAGTTAACGAAATGACAACAACCTTTCATTGATCAGAATGGACTTTTTGAGACTTGTAACGTGGCCAAGGCTAGGGGTTATGAAAGGAAAGATATAAGGTTCAAACAAGTGTTTAAGGATTGAATGGAACTAAGAATCCTTACACTTTCAAAATTAAACTTTGTCAATTGCTTTTGCACTTTTAAACACATTTTTCTCTTATTGTTCTCAATTTCTTCCCATTTCATTTCATTTTCTTTCATTCCCCTTTGTCATGACCCATTTCATTTCACTTTCTTTTTTTTTTTTTCCTTTCTCTTTTTTTGTTTTATTTTTTTATTGTTCCTTTTTTTAGTTTTTTTTTACTTCTTGCCCCTTTTACCTTTTCTTTTTTCATTATGCTTCAAAATAGTCACTATGACAATCAATGTTTGCTTTGTGCTATCCCCTAGTATAGGGGTGATCCTTATCCAAGGTTTATTGAAGAAATTTTCAAGCTCAAAAGGGATAGCAAGGGATAAAGATAATGAAATTTTGTAAAAGATAGAGAAAAATGGTCAGTCTTCATTTCCAAATCATGATTGTTTATCTTCAAAACTTTAATTTTGAGACAAAAAGATAGTGCACACAAAATGATCACTTCATTGCTCCTTTTTTTATTTTTTTTATTTTTCTTTTTTTTTTTTTTTCAAAAGATACTTGCACTCGAGGACTTTATTGACGTCTACCAAACTGGGGATTGCCAAGAATTGGATAAAAGGAAGGCACTTTGCAGAAATGAAATATCATAAATGTGAAGAAAGATAATGTGATGGAAAAGAAAAGAAACAATACCCATGTAAATTTATTACATTAATGATTCAAGAAAGTTAACATAAGTTCAATATCACTGATTACTTTATGACAATCACTTCAAGAGTTGTTGAGAATACTGGATTCAGCTACTTCTTCGATGTCAAGCTTCCCATAAACAATTAGCTTCCTTACTGCAATCTTGAAGGATTCACAATCTTCAATTGAGTGCCCTGGAATGTCCCTGTGGTATTTGCAAGTTAAATTTGGGTTATACCACATTGGGAATGGTGGTTCCAGGGGACGTACAAGATTCCCAAAAATGAGGTGAATATCAAACAGCCTTTGGAATAAATCTGTGTTTGAAATGGATAGTTTTGGGAAAGGGGGTAGGTTTTGGGGACGGGAACGACCTTGATTTTGGAAGTTTGGTCGAGGCTGTGGGTGGTTTGGGAAATTTTGTGAAGTTGCAGGTGGATATTGGGTATAGGCCGGGTGAGTTGGTACATATGGTTGTGGAGTGGGGACATTGTTGATTTGGAATTGTGGAGTTGGGGTGATGTTCATGGGAAGACCAGTTAGCTTAGGGCCGGTATATGAGAAGGTGCAAGTGTCTGATAAAAAGGGTAGGGGTTTGGGTTATATGGAGGGGCTCAATAGGCAGGGTAAGAAGATGGATAGCTAGGTTGTGAAGGTTGTTGGTTTTGCACATAGCTCACCTCAGGCTCCTTTTCTTTTTTCGGCTGGAATCCTTTCTCAGGAGCGGTATCCTCTGTATTGTTATTCAAGGTCCTTCCCACAATAGGCATCTCAGTAGTGATCACGGGATTTGTCCTCATAGAAGGGATATTTGGCAGGCGCATATGTGTTCCAGTTACTCCTATATCCCCGGTTGCCCTAATCAAGGTGAGGGTCTCCCTCATGGCTGACAACATTTCCTCCATTCTTCTCTGAGATTCTGCCATTTCGTTCATCCTCTCTTTCATCACATCTACTTCCGTACTCATATTTCTTTCTTCGTTCCCAACTATCATCGCTGTAAGCTTTTTTCGGGCCCTTGTGTTGTGAACTCGGGTTTGATTGGTGTCTTCTTTCCTTAGTCACACAATGGTTCCTTGAAAAGGGTAACATCATACAAGGAATGAGATGAAATGAATGAGATTAATGTTATGCATAAGATGAAATGAATGAAATTTTCTTTTTAAATGCATGGAATGAAAATGCATGATTTATTTTTTATATTATTTTTTTAAGAATGCTAAAGATGCCATGAAAATGCAAGATGATGTTTTTTTCTTTTGAAGAATGTTAGGAATGCCATGAAAATGTATTTTTTAAGTTTTTTTAATGCAAGAATGGATGGCATGAGGAAAGAAGAAGTACACTCCCTTTGTATCCTAATGGGATTGCCTTAAACTTGAGACTTTCTATCCTAAAGATCTAAGAGTCCTTCTGATCCGTGCGAATTTTTATTGGGTGGCTCTTCTGTTCTAAAGGTATCTAGAGCCAAGTCCTATTTCAGAATGTTGACCACAAAATAGTAGGTAAACCACTAGGTGTGGGACATTCATGAAAAAGATACACTCTAGATGAGGTTTTCGCGATAACCAAACAGGAAGTACATCCAAAATGGCTACCACTACGCAACCTCTACTTAACTTAGGCTTCACTCAGACCCGGGTATAGGGCTCCACTCGAATATGTGTGAATAATGTGTAGGTGCAGTGGGTGTAAGGAGCATACAAACATTTACAATCCTAAATACTACCCATATCCTGCAAAACAAAGTAACAAACAAACTCCAAAAGTTTTCTACCCTAAAGTTTAGATAATAAAACAATTAACTAAAAAAATCAAATTTAAAAAAAAGAAAAAAAAAGGTAAAACAAACACATAAATATCACAATATTTGCATAACCAACTTGTATATACTTGACTCTCAAGTGTCCCCAGTGGAGTCGCCATCTGTCGCGACCGTATTAATAGCGGTGAAATAGCAACTTAAAAAATTAATTAATTAGGAGTCGCCACCAATTTTATTTTTTATTAGGAAAAATTGGAAAACCCAAAAGAATAGTTTTTGAAATCATATTGAATTCGGGAGTTAGTTATGTGTAGGGAAGGGTGGAAACTTAATCCCACAGCACCTCTAACACACCCGCCCTAAGACAGTACCTTAAATTAATTATGCAAATTCTTAATAATCCTTAAAAATATTTGTTTTACCCCTTTTGTAAAAAATATAAAATAAACAAATAAATTATAAAATTTTAATTTTTAACTTGACGGAATTGGAGTCCCGCTCCTACGTATCCCCTGGTGCAATGAGGAACTCAAAGTCACGTAGTTCTCTAGAAAATATTATGGGTTGGTTGATTTTATAAAAAAATTTGAAATTTTTGAATTAACAAGCCGTCACGACTTAGTTATTCAAATTAAGAATTGAATAGGTGAAGCTCGTGTCATGCTAGAGACGTCACCCACTAATTATCAAATGTGTTACAAAATTTTTGTTTAAAATTATCAAGAAAGAAAGAAAAAATTGGTTTATTTTATTTTGTATTTTTAAAAGAAATAATTTAAATTTTTTTTTAAAAAATTTGAATTAACAAGTCATCGCGACTCTGTTAATCAAATTAAGGATTGAATAGGTGAAACTCGCGTCACGCTAGAGACGTCACCCACTGATTATTGAATTTATTACAATTAAATAAACTTTTAATGAATAATTTTTTTTATAAAATGTACAAAAATTGAATAAATAAATAATAAATAAATAAATAAGCAAATCAAACTAATAAATGAATAAGCTAAAATAAACAACACGTATATATAAAAAATAATAAAATAAAAAATAAATATAATAAGCAAGCTTACCTCTAAGGCGTAAAACAAAAAAATTGTTATGCTCAAAGAAGTTATTGCACAGAGAGCCCCACGCGTTCTCTTCAAATCAAGCCTTGAAAAGCAACCCACTTGTAAAAAAAAAAATTACTAAAGTCTCGGGCTCTTATACTTAGTATTAAACCCAAGTAAAAAATTTTACTAAAGTTCTCGGGCTCTTATACTTAGTATTAAGCCAAGTGTGTAATTTTTGAGATGTCTAAAATAATTGAGAACCACCTCTATATATAGGAGAAGTGGGGAAAGAAGGAGCAAGAGTTCTCCAATGTGGGACTTAGTGATACAATTAGTTTTTTTTAATTTTTCTCTTTTTTTTATTTTTTTAGATTTTTATTTTTTTTAACACAATGCCCCGGACAAAATTGGGTGTTCACAGTTAGTAGAAATAAGTGTGGAGAACTTGTTTCAAGGTCGTAAATATGTGGAAGTAGATATGGTTAAAGTTTGAGATTTATTAGAGTTAGTTTGACATTTTTAAGCAGACTGATTGTGTGTTTTGGTGCTAAATTGACCCCTAGTAGATATGAAAAAATGTAAAAATTGTATAACAAGATTTTTAATGAATCTTATGATTTATTTTAAATTTGTTGGAAGTTAAGAAACTTGTTTTGGTGATAACCAAGTGTTCTTAACTGTTCGGGTGTTTAATGGTCACTTAAATGACCAAATGTGAGGGCACGACCCTTGTTTCTATTTCTTAGCCTATTTAAGGCTAAAATGAGAAGTTGTTCTCATTCTCACATTCTCATATCAAAGTTGTCATAGGAAAAGCAAAGGAGAAAGGAAATCAAAGTGCTAAGGGAGAAGGATTAACAACCAAGCAAGGAAGAGAGCTTAACTTTGCGGAGAAACGGTTAACCAACTTCATTTCTGGGAATTGAGGTAGGGGGAACCTTGGTTTTCATACTTTCTTTCTATATTCTCCATTAGGTTTTGAGTGTGCTTGACGTGAAATATGGATTCATAGTGTGATTTTGGTGTTTTGGGCTTGTATCTTGTTGGAAAACTTGATGATGACTTGTTTTTGAATTGTTGAGTGTATGGGAATGGAATTCTAGCCTTTGAATGCCTTAAATTCCCTTTGAGTTCAAATTTGGGGTTTTAGGTTGGTGATTTTCCATGATCTTTGATTTTGAGTGAAATTGAAGTGGATTAAGAGTTGTTATGTGTAGTTGGACCTTGTTAAAGGTTGGAAATTACTTGAAATCGAGTTTTGAGTGATTGGAAGAGAGTCTAGTTCCAATGGAACAGTACCTGTATCTGAAGAATTCTACAGATTCTGAGTTTTGCAGTGGGCGCCACGGCGTGGCACTTGGAGTATCACGACATGTAGATGAACAGGGGTGCGTGCCATGGCATTGGCAGCATTTTCTTGCTAGTACTTTAACCCGAGGCTTAGGCGCCGCGACGTGGAATGGGGAATGCCGCGACGTGAGTGTCTGAGAGCAACTTTAAGTTATGTCTGATGCCTTGGAGTTTTCTAATGATGTAGTTTCTTTGTTTCTACTTATTTTTGAGTATTAAGATACTATTAGAAATATTTAATGAAGAGTTTATGTAGTGAATGTAAACCAATTAGTATGTAAATTATTATGGTATTTAGCATCGTATTACATGTTGGTAGTTAGGAATGTAAATCAATTAACATGCTAGTTATTGTAGTAATTGGCATTAATATTGTTCCTTAACTATGTTAATGAGGGTGAGTCCTCATTGTAGATGGTCTAATGTGATTTTGAATGAGTAGGTAACCAATCCTTCCTTATAACATTCTAATACCAATATCTCAGTATATACATCATACTAAGAAATATTTAGTATTACAATGTCACTACATACATACTAATCATATACTATATCCATAATGTTCATTGAAACACTATAGAGAGCCATATGGAATGCGAAAATACAATATTTATACCATAATGCATCAAAGTACATTTATATCATTAGCCTTAGCAAAGGCTTGAAGCAACACATAAGCCTATACATTTCAAAAAGGAATACTAATAAGCACAACAGTTTGAAACATAAAACATAATCTAATCTAATATATTCTTTAGCTTCTTTCTCATTTTTACCCTTGGAAGAAGATTCACTTGGAATTACATGATACACAGCGGGGTGAGAAATTATAATCTCAGTATGAGTAATCAAAACCAGTCATATATAACATACATAAACATAATCTCAACAACTACTAGGGAAATATGTTTAAAACATCTACAAGGTCTAATCATAACATTAGATAAACCTAGTTAATACACATCTCATACATACATACTTAGTCCAACTTAGAACCAAGATGTTAAACTTAGGAATAATGATTTTTTGTGTTATTTTGTAGCAAGTATAGGTATCTCCTCACACTACACATATATCTTGACACATGAGAAGTTCGATGTAAATCCTGATTCCGAAGAACCTTATGGATCCCTACTTATCTCTTCTGGCCTTGACACTATCGACTTATCAGGGTTATGTCATTCCTCCATTAAGTCTATCAGACACCCTTTCGATTTCTCTTGGCCTTCATGAATACTATCAAAGGATACTCACAAAATCAACACTACCAAACTTTCCTATACATACTAGGTATAATTTTCTTCTTGAAAACTATCCCTATTTGTACCTTAACACACTTTAGGAAATGTATACTAATGATTCCATCTAGCCAAGAACTTCAAAACATCAAAAATGACATTTCTGAAAATTCTGGCCTCAGACACGGGCCATGTCTTATTACACAGCCTCCCACGTGTCTTTAGACACGAGCCATGTCTGATTACAAGCCCTACCTCGTGTCATGCTCTGTGAACTCTATTCACAAACTCATCTAGAAGGGAGAGACATGCCCCCCCTCCGTGTATTCGGACACGGGTCATGTTTCTTAACCAGAAACATTGCAGCAACTTCTATAGAATGTGGTACTGTTTCATTAGTTCTTTTCTTGAATTTTGGCTATTTCAGTCCAATTTCTAAGTAATCTTATGTCCCTAATTAGTTCTTAAACACTTAGGAATCATTAATCACTAACTTAAACTTCTTAATTTGAATTAGAACATCAAAATCTCTTATGGGGTGACCTAAACCCCTCTTTGAGATTTCAAAGGATCAAATGATATATTCAAAGCTTCTAACTTCTATTAATGCTATGAATAAGTCATAAATGACCAAAGAAATACAAACATACAAGCCAAACACATCAAGCACATCAAGAACACAAAAATGACTCATTGAGCACCAAAGTGCATCAATGGTGAAAAGAGTGAAAAGAAGTGAAGATGAGCATAAAACCCCTACCTTTAGAGTTGTGTTGAAGAATCAAGCTGGGTTCGATCCTCAAGCTTTAACTTTCCCTTTTGACTTCTTCTTTCTCTCCTATTCCTCTTTGATCTTTCTGTCCTCTTCTTTCTCTTCTCTTCTCACATTTTCTATTTCTGCTAAATGAAATAGTTTAGCCATGAGAAAATCCTCATAAAAGGGGAAATCAAGACTCATTTGGCCCTTAGGTCATAACTGATAAAATTCGATCTGATAAAAACACTCAGATTTAGCTAAATCCAAATTTTCAGCTTTCAACAACTTTAAAACAAATATTGAGATTCATATAAAAAGTCATTTCAATATTATCTGATATTTTCATATATGCTACTCGTCAAACTAGTTATAATTAGACAACTAGTATACCTAAAAATGTCATACTAGCTTAGTTTACCTTGAACTTTAACTGTAACTTGTTCTTCATATTTGTGACCTAAAAATAACTTATCCATATTTATTTCCCTCTCCTAAGTAATTTATACTATTATCTGAGTCATTTTAAGATACTTTTCACAGTTCGATTTACAACTAAGTACCTAACTAACTCAGATTATCACAAAATTAAACAAACATGTAAAACAAGTCATATGCTACCCTTTGAATACATAAACAAGTCTAACATGTCATTTTAGGGTATTACATTTCTCCCATCCTTTTTAAAATTTTGACCCCAAAATTGCTCACCTGAAAGGAACAAATCTAGGTAGTCTTGCTGCATGTGGGACTCTAACTCCCAAGTAGCCTCCTCAGTGTCATTGCCACCCCATATATCCTTCACCAAAGGAATTTGCTTACCTCTAAGCTCTTTGACCCTCTGTCCACGATCCTTACTAGATGTATACCATAAGATAAATCATCTCTTAACTATACAGATTCATGTTCTATGATATGCAATGGATCTAGATTATATATTCTCAATTGAGATACATGAAAAATATTATGAAGGTTAGACAAACTGGGAGGAAGGGCTATCTGGTAAGTTACAGGTCCAACTTTCTTTAGAATTTGGTAGGGACCAAGAAAATGAGGATTTAACTTTTGGGTTTTCAATGTTCTACCAATCCATGTTGTAGGAGTAACTCTTAAGAATACATGATCTCCCTCACTAAACTCAAGAGGTCTCTGTTGTGTAATTTTTGCAAGCGCACGAATCGTACAAGTAGTAAAATAAATATCCATCCCACGAGGATCGTTTGAATACTAACTTTTACAGTGATTATGATTATTTAAGCGAACAAACACAGTGGTGAATTCTGAATTAAAATCAAAATAGTAATTAAAGCAAATAAATAAAGAAAGATTGAGATTTAAACAAGGTATAAAGACCTTGGACTGGGAATCCATTACACTACTCCTTGTGCTAAATTGTAATATTATCTTTGTTAATTATGTTCTTGAAGGCGATTTGTCCTTAATTATTTAAAGCGCAATGTCTTGGCACTAAAAACGTGCTAAAACTTCATCAATCTTATTCTCATGGAAATTAATCCAAGTTCTAACCCATTAATATTCATGGCAATCATTGATTCTTCTAAGGATTTAAGTATATGTCTAGATCTCAATTCCTAAGTTCAATTCTTAGATTATCAAACAATTAGATTTCATCTTTTGATCCTTCATCTAAAGCCTAAGATCATGTAAATATGACGCGCAACATACGACAAGCATTAAGAACACTAAGAATGAATCAAGAACAATAATCACCATTAACAAAGAATCAAATTAACAATTCAACTTAAAGAAATAGAGAGTTTCATCCCAATCCTAGAAAAAAGAATTTAACCACTCATGGCAATTACAGCACAAACAAGAACAAAGGGAAAAGATACAACCATGATTCCAAAGCAAATGAAGAAAATGAAGAAGAGAACTTCAATGGTTGATCTTGATCTTGCTCTTGCTCTTGATCTTTGCCTCCAATCCTTGTGCTCTCCACTTTCTCTTGGTTTTCTGGCTAAAAGGCTCTCAAAGAGTACCCTCTAGAGTCTCCTCTACGTTCGGTCCTATCTAGCTGCCTTCCCATAATCTTTTTAATGAGTTTTGACTTCTCTTTCACACCAGGAGGCCAAACACGGCCGTGTGTATGGGAGACATGGCCGTGTCTCTGAGAAAATACGTCTAATTTGTCAAAAAAACGCGTACAAAAAGTCAAAAAAGGTGAGACACGACCGTGTGTCCATAAGACACGGCCGTGTCTCCAGTCCAGAAGCTTTAAATCTTTTAGATAAGGTCGTGTCTATGGTTTGGTGAGGGACACGACCGTGTTTATAGGAGACACGACCGTGTCTCTAAGACAGAAGCTTCCTTTAACTTAGACAGGGCCTTGTCTAAGCCTTAAATTGCTCTTGAGTTTACACAGGTTTTGCCATAGCCCAAAATGGTCCTTTTTTGCCCTGAAAACATAATATCTTCGCTTGCTTTCATTCCAAATGTGTTTAATCTCTCAAGTTCTGCAAAAATGAGGATAATAATGAGGAACCATCGAAATTTATCAATCAAATCATCACAATTTATCTATTTTAGGGCTATAAAATACGGGCATAACAGTCTCCTTCTTTTGTCAGCATAACTTTTTTGCTAACTCTGAGCAGTAACCAATCTATCCTTAATCATCTTGATTTACTTTGTGGTTTGCTGAACTAACTCTGGACCTAGGATGGTTCTCTCACCTACTTCATACCAACGTAGAGGTGATCTGCATTTTCTTGCATACAAAGCCTTATAAGGTGCCATACTTATGCTGGAATAGTAACTATTGTTATAAGCAAACTCCGCTAAAGGTAAGAATTGGTCCCAACTACCGTGTTATTCTAAAACACATGCTCTAAGCATATCTTCCAGGGTTTGGATAGTCCTCTCTGTTTGCCCATCTGTTTGTGGGTAATAAGTTGTACTAAGGCTTAACTTAGTCCTAAAAGCCTTTTGCAAGGCTCCCCAAAATCTAGATGTAAATATATGATCTCTATTTGAAACTATACTTATGGGAACTCCATGCAACTTAACTATCTCCTTTAGATAAAGCTGAGTTAGTCTCTCTGGAGGATAGCTAGCTTTTATTAGCAGAAAGTGGTCAGATTTGGTTAATCTATCCACTATAACCCAAACAACATCAAAACCTTGCTGAGTTTTGGGTAGACTCGTTACAAAATCCATAGAAATCTTCTCCCATTTCCATTCTGGGATTCCTAAAGATTGTAAAGGTCCTACTAGCTTCTAGTGTTCAATCTTCATATTCTGACAAACTAAACACCTTGCGACATATTTTGTTATATCTTTTTTCATTCCAGACCACTAAAACATCTTGTTCATATCTTAGTGGTTTTGGGATGGATGGTATACTTACTACTATGAGCTTCTTCTAGAATCTTACTTTTGACTTCTGACTCTCTTAGAACACAAAGTCTGTCTCTAAACTTTATCATTCAATCATCAGTCATATCAAAATCCTCTAAGGTTCCTAAAAAGATCTGGTCACTAATATCTATTAGAGCTTCATTCTCCTTTTAAGCTTCTAAAATTTGAGCCCTTAGGTCATTTACTATATCCACTCTACTCACAAAGAGACTCTGTGGCATCACAGTCACCACTAAACTCAAATCTCTGAAACTCTCGAGAAGTTCACTCTCTTGGATCATCATTCGGGACATGTGTAGGGATTTCCTACTTAGTGCATCAATCACTATATTGGCTTTACCCGGATGATACTTTAACTCAAAGTCGTTATCCTTTAAGAACTTCATCCATCTTCTCTACCTCATGTTCAGCTCCTTCTAATCAAATAAGTATTTTAAACTCTTATGATCATTGAACATTTCAAACTGGACTCTGTAGAGATAATGCCTCCAAATATTTAAAGTAAACACTACAGCTGCTAACCACAAATCATGTGTAGGGTAGTTCTCCTTATGTGGCCTTAACTGCCTTGATGCATAGTAACTGCCTTGACGCATAGGCTACTACCCTTCTATTCTGCATCAAAACACATCCTAGTCTCATCTTTGAAGCATCACAAAAGACATCAAAGTTCTCATGGGGATCTGGAATTACCAATACTGGCGTAGTAGTCAACCTATTCTTTAATTCTTGGAAACTATTTTCACAGTCCTGAGCCTACTCAAAAGTACTACCATTTCTAGTTAACTTAGTGAAAGGCAGCGCTAACTGAGAAAAACCCTTGATGAACCTTCTATAATACCCGACTAGGCCTATAAAGCTCCTGATTTCTGTCATAGTGGTGGGTCTCTCCCACTGCAACACTGCTTCTACCTTACTAGAGTCCACTACAATTCCTCCATTAGAAATAACATTGCCCAAAAATTGAACTTCTGTTAGCTAAAACTCACACTTGGATAATTTGGCAAACAGTTTCTTCTCTTTTAGGATTTGTAAAACAATCCTTACATGCTGCTCATGCTCTTCCCTTGTCTTTGAATAAATAAGGATGTCATCAATAAATGCAACCACAAACTGATCTAGGTAAGGTCCAAAAACTCTGTTCATGTAATCCATAAACACTGCTGGAGTATTCGTCAACCCAAAGGACATCACAAGATACTCATAATGCCCATACTTAGTTCTAAAAACAATCTTAGGGATATCCTTTTCCCTAACTTTGATTTGATGATACCCAGATCTAAGATCAATTTTGGAAAACACTTAAGCTCCTCTTAACTGATCCATCATATCATCTATTCTAGGCAAATGATACTTATTCTTGATGGTCACCTTGTTCAACTACTTGAAGTCAACACACAACCGCATGGTACCATCTTTCTTTTTCACTAGTAACATTGGTGCTCCCTACGGAGAAACACTAAGCCTAATGAATTTCTTATCTAGAAACTCCTCTAACTGTTTCTTGAGTTCAGCCAACTCTAAAGGTGTCATCCTATAGGGTGCTATAGATATAGGTCCTGTAGCCGGCACTAAATCGATAGTAAACTCTATTTCTCTCTTAGGTGGCAACTCAGTTATGTCACTTGGAAACACCTCAGGGTATACCCTCACCACAGGTAAAGTATCTAGGCTCTACTCAACTTCTACATCTAATGAGGAAAGAAGAACATATCTTAGACCTCCTTTTACCAAACAGTGATTGACTTGATTAGCATTGAGATGGGCAAACTCTAAAGAAACAACTTTGGTAGGAATATCAGACAGAAAAACTAAGGTTTTATCTGAACAGTTCAAAATCACATGATTGGATGACAACCAATCCATATCAAGAATGACATCTATATCCACAATGGGTAAACAAATAAGGTTTACAAGGAAAACTCTATCCTCGATTCTTATACAACAGTCAATACACATTTTTAAGGTTATGACTGGCTTACTAATGGGTGTGGAAACAGATAAGTCATATGGTAACTCTGACATAGGCAAATCCAACATCCTTACACAATCATAAGAAACAAAGGAGTGGGATGCTCCTGAATCATACATGACATTTAAAAGATGATTATAAATTATTCATTTACCTTGGATTAGGTTGGAAGACTGGGCCACCTCTGTCCTACCTAGAGTGTAAACTCGTCCCTTAGCTAGCGGCTTTGGGGTAGGCACATCTTCCTTGTTCTGAGGACAATCTCTGGAGAAATGTCCCAGCTGCCCACATGTATAACACACAGATTGGCCCGCAAAGCACTTATCTCCATGTGCCTTTCCACACTTAGCACATCATAGTGCCTTAGGCCACTGCTTGCTTTTTCCTTTAGGGTTGTTTGCCTTAGAAGCACCCTGTTTGTTCTTGTTGTCCTCTCTCTTTCTTTTTGGAATAACTTGTGTCTTTTCCTTTGACAAAGAGCTATTAACTTCTGACTCCACAATCCTACATTTGTTAACCAAAGCAGGAAAGTCTCTAATCTCCATCGGTCTAACCATACCTTTGATTTCTTGCCTCAAACCAGATTCAAACTTTAAACATCTCCATTTTTCATTAGGGCGATAACAGAAATGAGAAGAGAACTTTGCCAATTCATCATACTTGGCCACATACTGGCCTATGGACATATTTCCTTGTTTTAACTCCATAAACTCTACTTCCTTGTCATCATATAGAGGCTGAGGGAAAAACTTATCCAGGAAAGTTATCTTGAAGACTTCCCATGACATTGGCATTTCAACTTCTTCAAATACTCTTTTGGTACTTTTCTACTAATGCTTCGCCTTACCTTTCAACTGTTTCAAGTACTTTTGATACTTTTTGCTCTTCTAAGCAAATCATTGCATCAAAAATATTCTCTATATCACTGAGCCACTCCTCAGCCTTTACAGGATTGTACTCGCCTCTGTACGGTGGAGGATTCATCTAACGAAAAGCAGTCAATTTTAGAAAATTTTGATTTCTCCCGACTTGACTTGCCTCATGCGAGTGACTTCCAAGTGGTGTAGACTGCTGAGATGGATTTGATTCCATTCTCTAAAGCATTCAAGTCATAACATTGGCCATAGTCATAACGGCTTCAGCCATATCTGGACCCGGTGGGGCTGAGCTCTCTGCTTCTCTAGATCACCTATTTGGTTCCATAGTCTCCTGTACACACAAAAATAACATATATTGAGCTGCAGTCTCAATACCATGTAACCGTGTAACAGAATCTAATAACAACCAATCTGAGGCAAATCATGCAATTTTATCATCATATTTAACATATGAAATAAGAAAAGCACAATTTCTAAGAAGGAACTCCTGTATGTCTAAGCATAATCAGTCCATACCCCGACTCAATAGAATGAACTCCTCTGATAGCAAAATATAACATCATAATGCCAATATCTCAGTATATACATCATACTAGGAAATATTTAGCATGACAATGTCACTACATACATACTAATCATATACTATATCTATAATGTTCATTAGAAACACTATAGAGAGCCATATGAAATGCGAAAATACAATATTTATACCATAATGCATCAAAGTACATTTACATCATTAGCCTTAGTAAAGGCTTGAAGTAATACATAAGCTTATACATTTCAAAAAGGAATACTAATAAGTACAACAGTTTGAAACATAAAACATAATCTAATCTAATCTTTAGCTTATTGCTCCTTTTTACCCTTGAAAGAAGTTTCACTTGGAATTACATGATACATAGCGGAGTGAGAAACTATAATCTCAGTATGAGTAATCAAAATCAGTCATATATAATATACATAAACATAATCTCAATAACTACTAGGGAAATATGTTTAAAAGATCTACAAGGTCTAATCATAACATTAAATAAACCCAGTTAATACACATCTCATACATACATACTTAGTCTAACTTAGAACCAAGATGTTAAACTTAGGAATAATAGTTTCTTGTGTTATTTTGTAGCAAGTAGAGGTATTTTCTCACACTACACATATATCCTGGCACATGAGAAATTCGGTGTAAATCCTGATTTCGAAGAACCTTATGGATCCCTACTTATCTCTTCTGGCCTTGGCATTATCGACTTATCAGGGTTATGTCCTTCCTCCATTGAATCTATCAGAAACCCTTTCGATTTCTCTTGGCCTTCATGAATACTATTAAAGGATACTCACAAAATCAACACTACCAAACTTTCCTATACATACTAGGTATAATTTTCTTCTTGAAAATTATCCTTATTTGTACCTTAACACACTTTAGGAAACGTACACTAATGATTCCATCAAGCCAAGAACTTCAAAACATCAAAAATGATATTTCTAAAAATTCTAGCCTCAGACACGGGTCATGTCTGATTACACGACCTCCCCTGTGTCTTCAGACACGAGCTGTGTCTGATTACACGGCCTACCCCGTGTCATGCTTTGTGAACTCTGTTCACAAACTCATATGGCAGGGAGAGACACGCCCCCGCTCCCCCCGTGTCTTCGAACACGAGCCATGTTTCTCAACCAGAAACATTGCAACAACTTCTGCAGAACGTGGTACTATTTCATTGGTTCTTTTCTTGGATTTTGGTCATTTCAGTCCAATTTCTAAGTAATCTTATGTCTCTAATTAGTTCTTAAACACTTAGGGATCATTAATCACCAAACATCAAAATCTCTTATGGGGTGACCTAAACCCCTCTTTGAGATTTCAAAGGATCAAATGAGATATTCAAAGCTTCTAACTTCTATTAATGCTATGAATAAGTCGTAAATGATCAAAGAAACACAAACATACAAGCCAAACACATCAAACACCTCAAGAACACAAAAATGACTCATTGAGTACCAAAGTGCATTAATGGTGAAAAGAGTGAAAAGAAGTGAATATGAGCATAAAACCCCTACATTTGGAGCTATGTTGAAGAATCAAGCTAGGTTGGATCCTCAAGCTTTAGCTTTCCCTTTTGACTTCCTCTTTCTCTCCTCTTCCTCTTTGGTCTTTCTTTCCTCTTCTTTCTCTTTTCTTCTCACGTTTTCTATTTCTGCTGAATGAAATAGTTTGGTCGTGAGAAAATCCTTATAAAAGGGAAAATTAAGACTCGTTTGGCCCTTAGGCTATACTTGATAAAATCTGATCTGCTAAAAACACTCAAATTTAGCCAAATCCAGATTTTCAACTTCCAACAACTTTAAAATAAATACTGAAATTCATATAAAAAGCTGTTTCAACATTATCTTATATTTTCATATCTGCTACTCGTTAAACCAACTATAATTAAATAACCAGTGTGCCTAAAAATGTCAAAGTAGCTCATTTTACCTTGAAACTTTAATTGTAACTTGTTCTTCATATTTGTGACCTAGAAATAACTTATTCATATTTATTTCCCCCTCCTAATCAATTTATGTTATTATTTGAGTCATTTTAAGTTACTTTCCACAGTCCTATTTGCAACTAAGTACCTAAACTAACTCAGATTATCACAAAATTACATGCTAAACAAGTCATATGATACCTTTTGAACACATAAACAAGTCTAACATGCCATTTTAGGGTATTATAGCTATCACAGAGATCATTGTTGTAATCGAATATGATTTTGAATGAGTAGGTAACCAATCCTTCCTATCATAGTGATCATTGTTGAAGACCGCGTTGATGAGAATGGTTCAATTCCCTCACTACCCGGATTGAAGATTGCTGGAACTGGGTTTCCAGTGCTTGTTCAAAGCTTATGGAATCAGGTTTCTTTGTTTTGTTCAAGACTTATGCATATCATGACATTACCATAGAACTAAGTTCTTGTAAATGGTATTATACATTATGCATTACATATTTAGGTTATTGCATATACATGAACACTAGACATAACTTGGCATAGCATGGCGATTGTATGGACGATTGCTAACATTACATATTCATACATTGCAGTTGTATGGGCAATTGTATGTCTCTGAAATGGATATGTTGTTTGCTTTTGTGATTGAAGTGTTAATTTGATAATTGAGTATATTATCTGTTTATATATGTATATATACTGGTATTGGAATACTTCTACTAAGATATGTTTTCTCACTCCGATTGTGTTACTATGTAAATCCAGGTGCTAGTTCCTCAAAAGGGCAGGAGAAGATGAATGAAGATTAGTGTAGTTATATACTTTTTGATGAAAAATTTTGTATAATATGTTGGTTTTTGTTGTTGTAAAAGTTTATGTATTACAATGTGCTTTGGAGGCAATGATGTATATATATATATCTTTTGTTAACATGGTTCTCCATATTTACTCATTGTATATGAATGATATGGGTTAGTGGTTGGATGTTAGAAGTGGCATGGTCAATATTAATTATTCTTTTATATGACGATATATCTAAATAGTAAATATTGAGATGTTACAGAAAGGACCTTCATCCAGTCTCACATGCTATGAATGTAGCAAATCAGGTCACATGAAGATCGAGTGTTCAATTTACTAAAAGAAAGTGAAGAAGTTTAAGAAGAGGCCTTCAAAGGAGAACAAAGGTAGAAGAGCTTAGATAACATGAGAAGACAATGATATGGATTCAACAAATAGCTCCGCCAATGAGGAAACTCATCTATGTCTCATAGCAAGTGGAGAAGAGGAAGATGATGATGACATAGAGGTAGTATCTTCTAACCTTGACTTTTTTCCTTCTTATAATGAATTGCAAGATGCATATGGAGAATTGCATGATGAATTCATGAGACTTGCTAAACTTGTTTCCTCTTGCAAGAAAACTATTTCTTCTCTAGAAGACAAGATTTCAATCTTGAACAAAGAAATTGAGGAACTCAAATTGAACATGAAACTTTTGAATTGATTGATGTTAACTCTTCATGGATGAGTTATACTTCACATAAGCTTGATTTATATTCTCTTCTTGTCTTTCATCTAAAGCTTTTGAAAAAGAAATTGAAGACTTGAAAAATACCATTTGCCAAAGGTGATGACTATTGTGAAATCATAGAATCTTAATTATGTGAACACCCAATTTTGACCTAGGGCTAAAAAAAACAAAAAAAAACAAAAAAACAAAAAAAACAAAGACAAAAAAAAAAAAAAAAAAAAAAAGAAGAAAAGAAAAGTAACCAAAAAAAACAAAAAAAAAACAAGTAAAATAAAAAAATAATAATACAAAAAATATATAAAAAAATAGTCACATGAGGGGTGGAGGGCTCAATATATAAAAAAAAAAAGGGAGGAGTGATTGATGCAAAAGAAAAAAAGAGAAGAAAGGGTCAACAGAAAAAATAAAAAAGAGGGAATTTTGATACAAAAAGGAGGATTTTAGGGAGATTTGTTGGGAGAAGATGAAAATTTGAAGGAAAATGCCAACCTCTCATACGGTGAGCAATCATCACATCCAAAATGTGAAGGATCCCTCCATAAATGCCTCTGCCATCATTTTCTTCCGGCATCCTTGATAACCCAATTCCTTCCAAATCCTTCTCCAACCAAAAATAAACCCAGCAACCACCCTCCCTTCATAAAAACCTCCACGTGAAGCTCCATCAAAAAGAGGGCAGCACCCTTATCCTCCCAACCCCTCCATTATCTTCTTCTCCTTCATCTTCCACGTGAGCTTACTCACCACCTTCATCTCCATAATCTTCTTCCATTCCCAACACCCTTCAAACCCCTCATTCTCACCTCCCAACCGTAACCATTTTCTCAATTTCATATTCTAAAATCCATTCAAGTTGCTATTTCCCCGCCGCGATTCCGGTCGCGACAGATGGCGACTCACTGGGACATTTGGAGAGTCAAGCCTGTTGTTGTTAGTTGTGCAAATTGTTAATAATTTTTATTTATTTATTTTACCCTTTTTATCCTTGTTTTTGTTTTCTTTTTGTGTGTAAATGGAGTTTATTTTATTTTGTTCCATGTAAGTATCTGATGACATTATCTTATGTATATTGTTACTTGTAAATATGTTGTGCATAATTTTTGAAACCCTTGGATAGATGATTGCTGTCTGGCTATTGTATATATGCTTTTGCAGGTTTTGGGTATTTTTATTTTTAAATTTTTGTGAAGGTTTGTACGCTCCCAAGACCCACTGCACCTACACGTAAAGCACACACATTCGAGTGGGGCCCTATACCCGGGTCTGAGTGAAGCCTAAGTTAAGTAGAGGTTGCGTAGTGGTAGCCATTTTGGATGTACTTTCTATTTGGTTATCGCGAAAATCTCATCTAGAGTGCGCCTTTTTCATGAATGTCCCACACCTAGTTGGTTTACCCACTATTTCGTGGTCAACATTCTGAAATAGGACTTGGCTCTAGAGACCTTTAAAATAGAAAAGCCACCCTATGGAAGTTATCACGAACCAGAAAGACTCTTAGATCCTTAGGATGGAATTCCCAAGTTTAAGGCAACCTCATTAGGACACAAAGGGAGTGTACTTCTTCTTTCCTCATGCCATCCATTCTTGAAAAAAAAAAACTTAAAAAATACATTTTCTTACATTCTTAAAAAAAAATATATCATCTTGCATTTTTATAACCTTAAAAAAATCATGCATTTTCATGACACTCCAAGCATTCTTAAAAAAAAAAATCATGCATTTTCATGCCATCCTTAGCATTTAAAAATAATAATAAAAAATAAATCAGACATTTTCATAAAAAAAATTTCATGCATGGCATCTTTAGCATTTTAAAAAATATATATAAAAAAAATAAATCATGCATTTCATTCCATGCATTTGAAAAGAAAATGTTTTCATTTCATTCATCTCATCTTATGCATGACATTCCTTGTATGATGTTACCGTGTTCGGCAATTATTGCGCGACTAAGGAAAGAAGATACCGCCTCAAACAGTTTCAAGAACTTCCAGAGAATGCAGAAATGGAGGTGATGAACCTTCTCCATCCGCATTATGAATAAAAAAAAAAAGAAGAAAAAAAAAGACAGCTGTGTACCCGACAATGAGGTAGGTAGTGCCATTAAATTTTATCGGAAGCATGTGGAGGTCATTTTTTTTCAGCGACAACAACTGCGAAAATCTTGCAGTATGGATTTTATTGGCCTTCTTTATTCAAGGTCTGTTACACCTTTTGCAAAAGTTGCGGAAATTGGTCAATAAAGTTTTGCTTTAAGATTCTCATCCGCACCTACTCCTTAGAAAATTGAGATCTAGGAGGCGCAGTTCTTTTATTGTCAAACACGTGGGACCGTAGATATTGAGGATCTTAGGAATGGTAATGCGCTTAAAGTTAATGGACCAAGACTCAACCATTTCTGGAACATCAAGTTGTTGAGTTCTCTGTGTTGCCGGTTAAATGGAGGATAACGGTACTCCGTGACTCTCAAGTCGGTTTGTTTTTCAGTTTCCCATAATAACTGATTTCTTCTCCTTTCAAAATGGATGTCATTCTCTCAAATCTAAGAAAATATTTTCCTTCTCTCCCTCTAAATGCTCTAATAAAAGTCTATGAAGCTAGGTGTGAAAGACTGAGATTGTTAATGTATAAGGGCATCCCAGAAGATATACATTTGGATAATCGAAGCAAAGGTTCGTTTAGCTTGGTGAATCTTCGATTCATTTGTCCCATACATGCCTGGTCTCGGTAAAAGTTCATTTTCAAAAAGGAGAAGAGCAAAAAGAATGAAAGTTTGTTACAAGTGTGCGCGATGAAATTGTAACACGCGATATCGATCTTTGGGAATGGTTTCGCCAAATAGAGAAGATAAAATATTCTTCATTAAGAATGGACTGAGTAATGAGTCATTAGATAATATCTTATTAACTCTTGAGACGTATTCTTGTGGAGTTGTGCGTCGTGAACTTATTGATTTATGGAATCTCTTCAGGGATGAGTAAAAGCGTTACAGTCTTGGAAATCTGACTTAAAAAGACTCTGTTTGCCAATTTATAAGAAAATTGATGGGAAGCTTATCCTCGACTCATAGAAGGCGTTTAAGCAGTTACTAGACGTAAAACCAGAGGAAGATGTGAGCCACAGTCACAACAACATGTATATATTATCTTGTACATTTTAAAAAAGAAAAAAAAAAAAAAAAAAAAAAAAAGAAAGAAAAAAAAAAGAAAGAAAGAAAAAAAAAAAAAAAAACTAAAAACTAAAAAAAAAAAAAGGGCGAAACTTCGGTTGTACTTGGTCTTTAATTAGATTAGAGCCCCCGCGTGGAGTGGCGGCCTGGCGTCATTGACTCGGGTGGACCTTCGCACGTCGGTCGGTAGAATAAGGTTCGTGTGCCATGCTATGCAGAGAGCCGCGCAAGCATTCCTGTGTTTTAACCAAAGGCTCGCGCTGGCGATGGACGTAAAGAAGCGTCCGTGTTTGCATTCTCGCGTGACAATGCCTCCGAGCCGAATCCGTGATTTAATGTCATGGGCTCTTCGGCCGACCTCTCACCGGGCCGTGGTCGTTGGTGGTAGCTGTCGATTTACGCACTTTAATTAGTGGCGTCGTAGCTCAATCCAAAATATCCCACAAGCGGGAGGGAGAAGAATGCCCAGATTGGCTGAGCCGTCTTGGTATTACTGCACTCATGACGCGCAGTATAAAGATCTGCCATGAAACCTGTACATAAAGGTATGTAATCATTTGTTATTATTTTATCTTTGTATGATTTTGTTGAATTTTGGTTTTGGACAGACGATCTTTTGGATGGGATCCTTCGGGGTTTCTAGACTTCTTTACCCTGATGATTTTCTTGAAAAAAAAAAGTTAAAAAAAAACACAAAAAAAAAAGATTTTATGTTTCTTAAATTCAACCTTTTCTGACAACAAATGTGACCTACCCTTCTAGGTGCAATTATTTCCCTTTCCATTCTTTTTCTTATTTAAACACTCCATTTTCTCCTTCATCTTCAACTCGAAACACTCAAAGAGAAGAAGGGTATAGAATGGGGCCTTCTATTCGTAACCTAAAAAATGTCTGTGTTTTTTGTGGGTCGAGTTATGGGAAGGGATTAGAGTTTGTAAACGCACTAGCACTCTTGGTCGATCACTTGTGCGAGGAATATTCATCTTGTATATGGGGGAGGTTGTCGTGGGTTAATGGGGGTGTTTCACTTTCTCGCTTTTATAGGAGGCGAGTTAGGTTTTAGGTGTTATTCCTAAACCTTTAGTCGAAAATAACATCACCGGCAAGACAGTTGGAGAAGAAATTGTGTAACATCCATGCATGGACGCATGAAAATAATGGTTGACAATTTCGATGCATTTCTTGTCTTACCATGTGGTTTTGGTACTTTGAAAGAAATTTTTCAAATTGTCTCTTAGGCTGAACTGAACATCCACCATAAACCCATTGGTTTGTTGAATGTTAATAATTTCTTTGACCTTTTGTTATTTTTTCTTGACAAAGTCGTGGTGTGGAACGTAAATTTATCACTCCTTCAAAGAAGACAACTTCTTATCTCTGCCTCCACTATTGATGAGCTCATTGATAAATTGGAAGCTTTTGAGTATGTACCTGATAAGGTATTAGCTCAGATAGATTGGTCAACAGGAAGCAGCGAAGGAAGTAACAAGAAAAGCAAGCCAGATCTGACACTTTCTCTTTAATCGGTTTGATTTTATTGTACTTTATTTCTGTTTAAATTTGTGTCCGCTTTCTCCAACAGGTAATTTATTCTATCCTTTACTCATCTATATTTTAACATTAAGGACAATGTTATGATCTGGTTGGGGGGAAGGATGGTTGTGTAAAAAAAAAAAAAAAAAAAACAAAAAAAAAAAAAAACAAAAAAAAACAAAAAAACAAAAAACCAAAAAATTCAAAAAGTGTGTTTGTTAATATGTTTGTTGTGTTTGTCATCAATTAACAACAAAAGTAAATAGGGATGGCAGAGTAAGGAGTAATTTTTCTCTTGAGACGCATCTTAATTGGTGGCAGAGTAAGGAGTAGTTAGGGTAGTAATTAATTAGTATTAAATTGTGGAAGTACTAAAGTTCTATTATTTGATTTCTTTTCAGGGTCAGATGCGGCACTAACTGTGTGCTTCATTTCTGCTTGGCGTTGATTCACTTCTTATCAGGGTCAGATGCGGCACTGACTGTGTGCTTCATTTCTGCTTGGCGTTGATTCACTTCTTATCAGGTTGTTTTGCTCTTTTCTATATCTCTCTTTCACATTGAGGACAATGTTATAATCTGGTTGGGGGGAAGGATCGTTGTGTGCCTAAATAAAAAAAAAAAAAAAAAAAAAAAAAAACAAAAAAAACAAAGGTGTGTGTATGTATTAATATGTTTATATGTTTGTCAGTAATTTTCTAAACCAAGTTAAGGATGGCAGAGTAGGGAGTAAATTTTACTCTTGAGACGCATTTTAGTTGGGGTAGATAACTAGTTTGTGTGGAAGTAGCAATTGAAATTCAGGAAAATTTGCATGATTGAGTAAATTGTCTTCTTTCTTAAAAATCATATGTTTGGTTATGGATGTTGAATTGGTGGACTGAGAATGATAGAACTATATCTTGTGAGATCTTGAGCCTAATGGATGGATTCAACATTTATGTCATTCTCTTCTTTCTTGTGTGATTTTCACTCATGATAATGATCACTCTAGAACTTGCTTTGATTCTTTTTGAGGCTACGTTTCACTTGCATGCATGAACATGATTGAGGCCCTCTTTCTTAGCCAGTTTAACCAAATAGCCAACCTTGTTTTCAATATGATATCAAGCACTCTTTTGACTTCTTGAAAATTTTCTGATTCTTGCCAACCTTGTATATTTTCCTTTACTTAACCCCTTTGAGCTTATTTGACCATTCTTTGTTTCTAACTCATTACGTGCATTAAATGAAAAACCATGTTCTAACCCAACCTTAGGGAATAAGAGAGCATTGACTTTGTTATTTGATGAGTTCTTGAACAAGTGTGGGGGTGCATGTGCAGATTGGTTATATAAAAAAAAAAAGAAAAAAAATATGTTTCTATAAAAAAAAAAGCTGATTATTGCTACAATCAAAAGAATGCACCATGTGATATATTCATACCTAGAATGAGGGTGGATGATTGGAAATAACAGGAATAGAAGGAGAATGTTCAAGCCTAAAGGAATTTAATCTACCAATTGATCTTTAACAAAACATTAGTTAGATATTGGTCATTGTCCTGTATGGGAAAAAAACTAAGAAAATCTTGGGAAAGTGAGACTGAATGTTCTCAAACATCTTCTCCACTCTAACTGTATCATAATGCTCTTCTATTCTCTTTGGTATTTAACTTGACATATCCATATTACTTCCACCTTTACCTTGACCCCATTATAACCTTGAATAAAGTCCTCATGATTTGTGTATACATGTGTTCTGAGTAGTGGAGAAGTAGAAAATAAGCAAGCATATGGTAGTGCAATTTTTATGGATCGAATTGAGTGAAATACCTACCTTTTAAACACTTGAGAGATTGAGAGTAAATTCTATGAGGATCTATCATTCTTTACTCATGTTTTTCAATTGAAGTATCCTTGCTTGTTGATTTGAGATGTGAAGATGTGTTACCTCATGAATGTTTTAATTACTTGAATTATTAATTGCTCTTCGTTCTTGAATGTCATTTAAAATTGAGTCTTTTAGAGTTTTTACCTTTTGAGTTTGTTTTGTTTTTCTTTGTTCCCTAGTTTTGGTTTTTTTTTTCTGTTTTGCCCGAGGACGTGCAAAAGAGTAAGTGTGGGGGGTATTTGATAATTATGATTTTAACATATTAATTATCCACACAATTACCTTATTAATGATGTCCAGTTGTCGAGTCTTGACCAATCACGTCCACACTGAGGTAAAAAAAAAAATCTTTTGACTTTCTTGCTATTTTACTTCTTGTGTCTTTAACCATTGTAAATAATATCCTTTCTGTAGTCAAACTTCTAAGAACAACTGAAGTTGTTCGCTTCTTTCCTGTTGTACTTTTTGAATACATGAGTGTCGTGACGTAATGTTTCGTAAAGTGAACATAAGTACAACACCATGATTTGACCATCTAATGATAATTTCTTATTGACCAATTCAGATCGAAGAGATCTTGGAAATCCCAATTGATGGAAGAGGAGGTACCGAGCAACAAAAAAAAAACAAAAAAACAAAAAAAAAAAAAAAACAAAAAAAAAGAAAAGAAAAGAAAAGAAAAAGCTCGTTAGGTTGAAAACCCGAAAGGGCGGCCTAAACAAAAGTTAAAAAAAAAGCAAAAAAAAAACAAATAAAATGAAAAAAAGAGCCCGTTAGTCTGAAAACCTGAAAGGTCGGTCTAAACAAAAGTTAGGGCAAATGAATGGGCAAAATCTCAGAGGAAGTTGGCCTGAAACACCTTGAAGGGTGCACCCAAACTGGGGCAATTTTGAATTGCGTGTGATCAGCTACACAGGGGCAGTTTTGTTTGCATTTAGTTGGCCATACTGGGGCAAAATTTTTGAAGGATTAAGGAGAAGCTGTGTTGAAGGAAGTAGCAACGCAGACAAGGACTGAGTTATCAAAAGTTGCAAGCAGCTAGGGAATCAACTAAATGAGAGACAAGGTTAAACACTGGGGCAAAATTTTCTCTCAAGGAATCAGTCAAGCAATGGTTCATCCCATTTCTTGAAAGGAGAGTTGAAAGTGAAAAACAAAGAAAAAAGAAGGAAAGGAGAAGAAGAAGGAAAGAACCGAAGGGTCTAAGGAAGAAAAGCATGTGAATAAAGTTTAAGTGGTCAAAGCTTTCCAAAGTCGTCCTTGGTTCAAATGTTTTTAAATAAAATTTAGAAAATAAGAAAAAAATAAAAAAAAAAAAAAAAAAAAGAAAGAGAAAAAAAAAAAAAAAAAAGAAAGAAAAAAAAAGAAAAGAAAAAAAAAAAAAAAAAAAGAAAAGGAGAGAAAAGCAAAGGAAAAACAAAGAAAAGAAAATGAGAAAAAAAAGAAAAAAAAATCTTTTTGATCAAGATGCTTATTCCATTGTCTTTTAAATTCCGGGACTCAGTGGCCCATTGTCATTTAAATTTCGGGACTCAGTTGCCCATTGTCTTTTAAAATTTCGGGACGCAGTTGCCCATTGTCTTTTAAAATTCCAGGACGCAGTTGCCCATTGTCATTTAAATTTTGGGACGCAGTTGCCCATTGTCATTTAAATTTCGGGACTCAGTTGCCCATTGTCCTTTAAGTTTCTGGGACTTAGTTGCCCTTTGTCTTTTTTTTTTTACCTTTACGTTGAGCGATCGGCTCCATGCATTTCAATTTCTTTTTTTTTTACTTTTGAGCGCATCGGCTCTGTCTTTTAATTTCTGTCTTTTACTTTTGAGCGCATCGGCTCTCTGTATTTACTTTTTGAGCGCATCGGCTCTGTCTTTTTTAATTTGTTTTACTTTTGAGCGACGGCTCTGTCATTTACTTTTTGAGCGCATCGGCTCCTGTCTTTTAATTTCGGTCTTTTAATTTCGAGCGCATCGGCTCTGTCTTTTAATTCCTGTCTTTTACCTTTTGAGCGCATCGGCTCTGTCGTTTTAATTCCGAGCGCATCGGCTCCATGCATTACATGCTTTTTACTTTTTGTTGAGTGCACTCCGCTCTATGCATTCCATGCATTTTAAATTCCTGTCAATTTCTTTTGAGCGCATCGGCTCCATGCATTCCATGCATTTTAAATTTCTGAGCGCATCGGCTCTATACATTCAATGCATTTTATTTTCTGTTGAGTGCATCGGCTCTATGCACTTTAACTTTTTGTCATTTCTTTTTCGTTAATTCTTTTGAGCGCATCGCTCCATGAATTTTAATTCTTGAGCATTTTGACGCTTTGCATGTTATTTCTCGCATTTGTTTTACATCTTGTGCTTTCTTGGGACAAAATTGGAGTTCATGTCTTTACTGTTCCTTAGGACGATAATAAGAAGACCACAATTTTCTTATTATCTAATAAGAAACAAGTAAAGAGCAAAATGTGAACACCCAATTTTGACCTAGGGCTAAAAAAAAAAAAAAAAAAAACAAAAAAAAAAAAAAAACAAAGACAAAAAAAAAAAAGTAAAAAAAAAAAAGAAGAAAAGAAAAGTAACAAAAAAAAAAAAAAAAAAAAAACAAGTAAAATAAAAAAATAATAATACAAAAAAAAAAATAATATAAAAAATAGTCACATGAGGGGGTGGAGGGCTCAATATATAAAAAAAAAAGGGGAGGAGTGATTGACGCAAAAGAAAAAAAAGAGAAGAAAGGGTCAACAGAAAAAATAAAAAAAGAGGGAATTTTGATACAAAAAGGAGGATTTTAGGGAGATTTGTTGGGAGAAGATGAAAATTTGAAGGAAAATGCCAACCTCCCATACGGTGAGCAATCATCACATCCAAAATGTGAAGGATCCCTCCATAAATGCCTCTGCCATCATTTTCTTCCGGCATCCTTGATAACTCAATTCCTTCCAAATCCTTCTCCAACCAAAAATAAACCCAGCAACCACCCTCCCTTCATAAAAACCTCCACGTGAAGCTCCATCAAAAAGAGGGCAGCACCCTTATCCTCCCAACCCCTCCATTATCTTCTTCTCCTTCATCTTCCACGCGAGCTTACTCACCACCTTCATCTCCATAATCTTCTTCCATTCCCAACACCCTTCAAACCCCTCATTCTCACCTCCCAACCGTAACCATTTTCTCAATTTCATATTCTAAAATCCATTCGAGTTGCTATTTCCCCGCCGCGATTCCGGTCGCGACAAATTGCTACCATGACCTTTGCCATACTCTTTGGAAAGATATAAGAACAAGAGTTAGAATAGACTCAACTAACATGAGGAGCTTAATAAAAAGAAGAAAGGAATTGTTCTTAAGGCTACCTCCTCCATACTTGAACTAATCAAACTATACCTCTGTGCATGTGCAGAAAACTCCCTCGTAGGGAGTTAATATATATATGGCTTGGTAAATTCAATGAGTCATGTTGATGAGTTTCAAAATACAAAGAAGTTTTCTACACATAGTTGAAGGGAATTTTTTACATTTTGTGCTTTAGCAAAGGATTGCATCGAAATTCAAATTAAAACATTGATTTAAATGCTTGTGCATAACGTGTGTACGTATGGGCATGGATGTGTCTTGCCTCCGTGCCTATATATATTATGCGTGCGTGCATTGTGTGATAGCCACGGTGAAAATGTCCATTAAGCATTTGTCTCTAAAAATTCTGAAATTTCAAACAACAGGGCATGTGGAAAGTTTCGTAGTTAGCTGTTTAAAAAAAAGTGTATAACATTCATTTTCCTTTTTTTATGCCCTGAAAAAAATATTAAAGAAGTAGCTGCTATACCTACTCTTTCCCCCTTTATTTTTTTTTTCTGAAATTTCTATGATATCTATTTTTTTTTCATAAGTTTGATATTTAACATAAGTTATCAATTATTTAATTAGATAAGTTTGATATTTAACATAAATTATCAAGTATTCAATTAGATATTAATTATGTTTAGATATTTTTTATGAATATAACATTCAATAAATACTTAACAATTCATCTAAATACTAAACTCATTAAAATGCCATAAAAATTTCCTTTATGGCCAAACAGATAGTTGACACCTGACATAATAAATTTCTCGGTGCGTTATGACTTTTGATGACAAGAAGAAATGCCAAAATAGACGACACATTGAAATCTGTCATGGATTATATATCCAAATTTTCTCTTTCTTTCTTCTTTTCCCCTCACGTCTTATTTACTTTTCCTATTTCCCTTAATTCTCCTTTTCATTATTATTAACATTAAATACAAAAACAATAATATTAATGATGGATAATTGGCTTCCAGTCAAACTTTCTAATTTGCCACCAATTACTAGAGCGGCACACACGAGAGAGACAAGAGAAGGTCTTTTATACTCTAGAGGAAGAATTTTTTTTCCTCTAAGAAAGATTACCATCGTATAATATTTGTAGATCTCATCAACTTTACATGTCACATTAACAAAAGAATGGTAAGAGAACTTTAAGAAAAAAGAAAATTTCTTCTTCCTAGAAAATTAATAGAGTTGAGCAACACTCAGCGGCAGAAGACATAGTTCATCTTAACTTTTAGATCATATCACTTGCATTAGCATTTCATTACTTAGCTTAGCTCTCAAGTTAGTTTATATTTCAGTTGAAGTTAGTTAGGGAAATTACTATCGGTTAGAATTTTGTGATGCAATCTTCGTTATCAGATCACTGTATATAAGGAGATAGTGTAGTGTAAACACATAACTCTGATATATGCGATAATTAGAAAGTAAAACCCCTTTTTGTATTCTCTCTTCATCCAAGTTCTGTTATGGTATTAGAGTGCAATTTTTTGGGCGCTACACAAAAATCTCAGAAGCTCAAAGCTTCTTCATTGATGTTCAATCTTCAGTTTCTTCATTGATTCTCAGTTTTTTCTTTCCTCTATTTTTTTTTCCTGATCAATTCTCATGACAAATTTACATCAACTTGATCCAATGAATCCTTTTAGTCCCTTCTACACTCATTCAAATGAAAACTCCACCCTGATTTTGGTTTCACCACCGTTAACAGGAGCTAACTACCAAAATACAAGAATTTTCCGAGAGACAATAACCATTTATAGGAGTAGTCAGTACAAATAAAATCGTACATTTGTATATTTTATTATATAATTTTTTATTATAACTTAAAAGAATTTGCGCCTGAAAAAAATACTTGTAGAAAATAAGAATTAATATCACACCTTAAGTATCCAGATACCTTATAATTTTTAAGTTAAAAAAATCAATATTTTTAATTTAAATGTGTTTGCATGACGTTTAACGAGGTGTTATTCTTTTTTAAATGACTATTTGAATTAACATTTTGGAAAAACAAGCTAAAACGATTTTTTAAAAATGTACCAAATCGATGCGATACTGTGTCTGTACATTTAAAATTATCATAACAAGACTTAGTTTTGATTACAACTATTATATTTTACTATAAATAATACATATACTTTTTTTATATTTTCTTAATATCATTCATCATACTTATTTTTTAATTACTTTTTCTTACTTAATCACACCATTCAAAATGGGTATAAAAATAGATGTGAGAGAAAAATGATGTATGAACATCATTTTTCTTTTGATTAATGTAAAATTGATACAATAATTATTACTGACAGTAAAAAAATTTACTTAAAAATTGATATAATCCAACTGACATACATTATTTTTGATTAATTTATCAAATAAGAGTAAATAAGAATGAAATTTATCAACTAGGTATAAGTCAAAAAATAATTATTAAAGTGGTATAAAAGAAATAGTATATGATAGTAAGTCATGGCTGAGAGCCACGACTTACATTTGATCTTTTTTTTATTAATTTTTCAGGGTAAGTCGTTGGTGAAAAGCACAACTTACTCATTCTTAATTTTTTTTATTTCGATTAATAAAGTCGTGTTTGATAAGAATGACTTATTTTTTTTATTGAAGTCGTGGTTGGGAGCCACAACTTCTATATTTTTTTAAGTGTCGTGGCTTTGAGCCAAGACTTGCATAGGGTTTAGGGTAGTATACGAGGAGGGTCAAATGATGACATGTGTTAACTTAAAAAAAATTAACAAACTTCATATCAATAAATGGAAATAAAGTTGTAATAAAAAAATATAATTAACATTTTTAATAAATACTTCTAATGGAGAAAATAAAATAAGAATGAAGTGAATTTGATATAAAATCGTAGTGACAAAGAGAACTTAAAATTTGCTTAAGGAAGTCTGATCAACGATAGGAAGTCACAATAGAATGAGAGGATGTCTTATATAGGCGGGGACCCTATGCAAGTCATGGCTTAAAGCCACAACTCACCCTAAACCCTATGTAAGTCATGGCTCAAAGCCACGATATTTAAAAAAAAGAAAATAGAATGGGTAAGTCATGCTTTCCACAAACGACTTACCTTAAAAAATTAATAAAAAAAAGATCAAATATAAGTTGTAGCTCTCAGCCACGACTTACTATCATATACTATTCCTTTTATACCACTTTGATAACTTTTTTTTTTACTTACACCTGATTAGTAAATTTCATTCATATTTACTCCTAGTTGGTAAATTAGTCCATTATTCTCTATGCATGTTTCGGTGGGTGGTTCACTTACCCCCGATAAAGTGCTTGAAGCCTTGAACGGACTTTTGTTCATATTTTAGGTGGCCTTTAAACTGCTCATTAAATCTTTTGGAGTAACTATGCTCCATGGAGCTTATATCATTGATGGTAGATTCCAAAATTATCAATGATAATGAATTAAACTTGGAACTTGCTTAATAGGTAAGTTTGGGGTTTGTCCTTCATCTTCTTTGACGCTGATAACAACTCAACTACCAATTTTTTTGACAAGGCTGCTCCTTCGTCTTCTCCGGCATTATCGAGCTCATATGCCAGGTCCTCCATCTTTTCCGACGAAGCCGCCAGCCTACTCCTTCGTCTTCTCTAAAGTTGTTAAGGTCATATCCCAACTTCTCCATTTTTTTGGAAAACCTCAAGTTCAGATTCGACGTTGTCAAGTTCGGCGTCCTCAAACTCAGAATTGGCATTGTCGAGTTCGGTGTCCTTATATTCAAATCTGGGGTTGTCAAAGTTCATATGGGCTCAATTTGTGGCACACAACTCACAGCAGTGGTAGAGGAAGAAACTGGAGACCCACAGCACCAAGGGAGGAAGAAGACGTTGCGCCGGCGACGAAGAGGATGGAAGGGGAAGTCCCCATCTGGAAGAGTAACAGTGATGATTATATGTAACAATCAACGACTTACTTTTAATAGCAAATAAATTCCATGAAACATGCATGCTCTAAAATATTTAGTATGTAAAATGGAACCCGTATTTTATACTTATTTCGTTTTACGTTGAGCCGTTATTTAAAGTTGATTTCACTCATAAACTTGATTTTGGTGTAGAGTGATACTATTTTTTTGTTTTTGTTTTGGGTACAAGTACAATAACTAATTTAACTTTGAGTTTTCGGTACAATTATGTAAGAAGAGTGTCTATTACCACTCTCATATATACCATTAACTTTTTATTAAATGAGTTAACTAGAATTATTAGATCAAAACAAATCAAAAGTCATTAAATAAAAAGTTTGTAAAATAAGAGTGACAATAGATATAAAAAAGTAATAATAGATACTTTCTTGTATAAGACATCTTCATGTTTTAGAGTTTATTTTAAATCATAGGATGTTTTTTTTTTGTCTGAGATTAAGGTATTCCCACAAATATTACTTTAAACTAACTTCTACGCTGGGGTGGTGATTAAGAAAAATCCTTTTAAAGTGGTGACTTTAGAATTTGAATTCTTGACATTGTAGATAAGATTCGCTTGTATTCGTAATCCATTCCACTGCGACTAACCAAATAATTTATTTAAACAATAATCATTGATTTAATTTTAAAATAAAAACATTGTTGAAGAATTTATAAAATAAAAATTATTTTATTTTAAAGTCATTCTTATTTTAACTGTGCATTTATAGAAATTTACTTAAATTTAGTTAAATGTGAATAAATTTAATTTCAAAATTAAATCAATTATATTTTTCAATAACTCCAAACCATCTAGAATTACAAATTTTAAACTCGGTAAATTTTACAAATAAAATACTTTATATAAAAATTCATATAATAAACTTAGATTTGATTTTGAAACAAGATTTCTCGACTAGGGATGGCACCCACGCGGGTAGGGGTGAGCAGGGACGTCCCCGCTAATCGATTAACTCCCCGTCCTCGTAGTGATCCTTACCAAGGGAGAATTTTCCCCCTATCCTCGTTCCTCGAATTCCCACAAATACCTGCGGGGATTCCTCGCAATGTCAAAAAAATTAGAAAAAAATCAAAAAAATTGAAAAAAAAATAAGAAAAAGAAAGCGAAGAGACGGTGAGGGGATGACGCGACGTCAGATATCTCAGATTTGGGATGAGCAGTGTTGAGAGTAAAGGGACGACAGACGACGACGTCACTGAGAGAGAAGGGACGATGAAGCGATGCCGCGACACTGGAGATCTTATATCCGGGATGAGTAGCACTAAGAGTGAAGGGACGACAGACGACGACATCATTAAGAGATATGGGGCAGATGACGCGACATGCAACGATGGAGTGGCACGACACGACACGATGGCGAGGAGTGGCAGACGTGCGTGCTAGGGGTAGGGGGATTTGGGAATTTGAGAGAGTAGATGTTAGGTCATTGGGGGGTCCAAAAGCCGGGGAAATATCCATCAATGAGTTAAGTAAATAACAACATAAATGAGCTTGACATCACATCTTAACCCAAAACCTTAAGTCATTAAGTCTATGGGTCTTTTTCACTTATATAGCCTTCAACTTGTCATTCTTTACCAATGTGGGACTTCAATACTCACACTTGAATTTTCAACATTCTTTTCCTCAAGTGTGAGTTCTTCACACATGGTCATTCCCCCTCAAGCGGAAGCTTTTCAAGTATTTGACGGTGTCACCAAGAAAGCTTAGCCCGTATCCAAGAGCCTTATCTACTTCAATACTCACACTTGAATTTCTAACATTCTCCCCCTCAAGTGTGAATTCTTCACACACTGTCACTCCCCCTCAAGCGGAAGCCTTTCAAGTATTTGACAGTGTCACCAAGAGAGCGGGTTACTTTCAAGTATTTGAAACTTTCGACACAAGAGACCCTTCACATAGATCTATCAACCACCGTTGTCCACACCAAAACTTGTCCAAGCCAAACTATAGATCTATCAATCACCGTTGTCCACACCAATACTTGTCCAAGTCAAACTATCGACTCTGATACCACTTGTTAGGCCATAGGGGAAGTCCAAAAGCTGGAGAGATCTCCATCAATGAGTTAAGTGAAGAACCACATAAATGAATTTGACACCACATCTTAATACAAAATCTTAATACATTAGATTTATGAGTTTTTTTTCACTTATATAACCTTTAACTTATCTATTCTTTACCAATGTTAGACTTCAAATTAGAGGAGGAGCCCAAAAGCCAGGAGATCTCTATCAATAAGTTAAGCGAAGAACTATATCAATGAACTTAACAGTACATCTTAATCCAAAATCTTAAAACATTAAGTTTATGAATCTTTTTTATTTATATAACTTTTAACTTATCTATTTTTTATTAATGTGAGATTTCAAAACTCGTAAGAGAATATCATAATAGAGATTGATATAGATGTGGGAAAGGGGTAGGGTGTTGCTGGCGCAAGGGTTATTAGGTAAGGAAATAAAAAGAATTAATTTCATAAAATAATATAATTTATATTTATTTAATTTTAAATAAATATAAAAATTAATAAAAATTAAAATTACTAATATATATATATATATATATATATGAATTATGAAGATCAGTCTAATCATTTAACGGGTACTGCGAACTCACAAGATGAAGAATATGGCCCTTGTGAGTCTTTGAATATACCACAAGAAAATCTTTGCTCCTACCTCCATCTCCGTGGAAAAAAAAATTCGCATTTGAGACTGCATTTAAGATGGTCTCCGCAGAGATTCCGTGCTCTGGATATTTCAAAATCTCTATTCTCGACTATAAAATTACGAAAACAACCTTTCATTCAATTTAAAAACCTTTCTTATTTTAGTTTTCTACATGTCATAAAATGACAAGATAATGTAAAGGAGAAAAAGGGCTGTGTAATGCTTGTTCATAATTTTCAAAGCCATGTTTCCTTCCTTCCTTGAGGATTCTCGGGTTTCCAAATGGTAATAAATACTAATAGTCAAAGGAGGTGCTGCTGCTACGACTACTATTCTCTAACCTCACTAAAACTTATGCGTCCCTTCATCTCTCTAATCCTTCATCTCAACGAATCCTTTCTTCTTTTTCAGAACTTCCATCCAACTCTTAGCTCGCAACTTGCAACGGACTAAGTCCTATAATTCATGGTCAGTCACATACATAACTTTAGCTTTGTTATTTTTCATAGTCATAGTTCCATTTATGTTACTCATTTTGTTATTTTTCATAGTCAAAGTTCCCTTTATGTTTTTCCCATACATGTTCTGTTTCAAAATTTCTGTTGCATCCACTTGCTTTTTTTTTTAATGATCGTTTTGGTTCACTGAACAGAACCACCCCCTATGAAGCGGTTTCTGTGTCGGTGAGTATTATTTTTGCTGTTATGGATCCAAACTTAGTTGAAAGCCGTGATTTCTACAAATTTGACGATGACGGGAACGCACTAGTCTCCGATCCAAACGATTGGGACCGGAACCATTTCAATCTCACAAGCAGTTATCCTTTTTATCAATTTGATGCTGACCCACTTAGTTTTTCTCCGCAAACAATCTTGAACTCGGAAGCATCAGAACCGTTTGTTTCATCAGATGCCCCCTTTGCAGGCATAACCTCTCTGGCAGATCCTTCCCTAGAAGACCCCGATTTTTCAGAAACCGTCAGGTATTGATACGTTCTCTATTTGAGTCAAGAACAAAACTCCTAGATTGAAAGAACAAAACTCCTGATGCCCCTATTCTATTGAGAGAAAAAACTCATTACAATGTTATTTTTCTACGAGCTTTGAAGATGTTACCACCGGTTATATTAGTCTTTAATTTGTGAAAATTAACATACTAATCCTTAAACTCGTTTAGATATGCTTTTTTAAATAACAAAATATCTTTAAAAAAAATAAATATTTTGCTCACTTTTAACATACTTAGATGAATTTTTTAAAGAAAAAGTATAAAAAAGTGCTTTTCAAAAAAACCTTTTTATAACTTAAAAAAAGTGCTCAAATATTAAAAAAATACTTCTTTAATATTGCATCTAAATATAAAATAACATTTATTTTTTTAAAAATCTTTTAAAAAAATTTATTTTAGAAACTCATTCATACGAGTCTTAATAAGACCAATTTTTTTATATTCAAGGAATAATATGTTAATTTTCTCAAATCATAAGATTAATATAACCGGTACTAATAATTTTAGAGATTAAAATGAAGGTTCACTCATTATTGTATTATTTATAAAATGGCTAAATATGTGTTTTGATTTGCTTATTTTGTGTTCAAAACAGCATATAATCAAAATTTTTCTGAAAAAGATTTTGAAAAGTATGCAATTATTTTTCTAAAAATAATAATCCAAACATGTTATAAGTAAATGAAAATTAGCTGACTAACTCAACAATTGGTGTAATAAGGTACATAAGCCAAATTCTTATGGAAGAGAACTTTGAACAGAAGCCATGCATGTATTATGATCCACTGAGTTTGCTAGTGACCGAGAAATCGTTCTCTGATGCCCTGGAAGCAAAATTGCCTCTTTCCCCCAATCAACACCTGCATGACATTCATCAAAATTTGGAGAGCCCTGATGGAAATTGTTCTGGAAGCAGTACCACTGATTCTGGCAGCAGCAGTGGCAACCATCCCAATTCTCATAAGTTGAAGCCCCCTTCACAGGATACCCCGGTTTCTGGTGATTATGCTTTCCAGTTTAATTCGGATTCCATTTCCCACATGCCCTCTCAGCTTCCTCAGCATGCTTTGACTAATATTAGTGGTGGAATGTTGGATTTGGATTCTTCTGTAACCAAGCTCTTGGCTCAAAATATCTTTAATGATGCAGACTCTATGTTGCAGTTTAGAAGAGGTTTAGAGGAAGCTAGTAAGTTTCTTCCTCAAATCCCTCAGCTTTTCACTGGACTGGAGAGCAGCACAGTGTCTCTAGAGCCAAAGGGAGAGGCAGAGAAGGCAGTAGCCAAGATGGAGAATGCTGTTACCGAGAATTTGCAGGGTTTGAAGAGTAGAAAGAATCATGAGCGCGAACGTAGCGATGGCGAAGAAGGAAGAAGCAACAAGCAGTCTGCAGTTAAAGTTGAGGAGAGTGAAATATCTGAAATGTTCGACCGAGTGTTGCTTAGTGTTGAAAATGTGCCTCTATGTGCTGAACAGCAGGATGGATCGGTCATAGACAGTAACACAGCCAAAAGAACACGCACATTCATCTGATAGAGGGAAGACTCGTTCCAAGAAACAAGGCAGGAAGAAAGAAACTGTGGATTTGACGACTCTTTTGATTCTATGTGCACAAGCTGTGTCTGCCAGTGACAACAGGACTGCTAATGAACTACTAAAGCAGATTAGGCAGCATTCTTCCCCCTTAGGTGATGCATCACAGAGGTTGGCTCATTTCTTTGCCAATGGCCTAGAGGCACGCTTGGTTGGCGCTGGCACTGGATCCCAAATATTTTATACCTATTTGAGCTACAAGAAGCTTACTGCTGCTGACTTTCTGAAAGCTAACCAAGTTTTTTTCTCTGTTTGCCCTTTCAAGAAATTTGCATATTTCTTTGCAAATAAAATGATTATGAACGCAGCTGAAAAGGCTGAAACCCTTCATATTATTGATTTTGGTATCCTGTATGGTTTTCAGTGGCCAATACTTATCAAATTTTTATCAAAAAGAAGGGGTGGGCCTCCCAAGCTACGCATCACAGGAATAGAGTATCCCCAAGCTGGATTTCGTCCGGCAGAAAGAATTGAGGAGACTGGTCGTCGTCTAGCTAACTATTGCAAGCGTTTCGATGTTCCCTTTGACTACAAAGCCATAGCATCACGAAACTGGGAAACCATTCAAATTGAAGACCTTAAAATCGAGAGCAATGAGGTACTTGCTGTGAACTGTGTGGCAAGGTTTAAGAATTTGCTCGATGAGACAATTGAAGTGAACAGTCCTAGAAATGCAGTTCTGAATTTAATCAGGAAGATGAATCCGGATATTTTTGTTCAATCCATATTAAATGGATCTCATAATGCCCCTTTCTTTGTCACACGCTTCAGGGAGGCACTATTCCATTATTCTGCAACTTATGATATGTTTGATACTCTCATATCCCGTGAAAATGAATGGAGGTCGATGAGTGAGAGAGAGTTTATGGGTCGGGAGATTATGAATGTTGTAGCATGTGAAGGTTTTGAGAGGGTTGAGAGGCCTGAGACATACAAACAATGGCAGGTTAGGAATGCAAGGGCTGGCTTTAGGCAGCTCCCACTGGATAAGGAGCTAATGGCCAAATTTAGGGAGAAGTCAAGGGAATGGTACCAGCACCACAGAGATTTTGTCTTTGATGAAGACAACAACTGGATGCTTCAAGGTTGGAAGGGCCGCATTTTGTATGCTTCCGCTTGTTGGGTGCCAGCATAAGATGTTACTGGACAATAGGTATCTACTCTTTCTACCGTTATAGTTTTACTTTCCCCTGTTTACTTTATATATAGTTTTAAATTGTGGCTACAACCACAATTGTGACCGCAATATTGCGGTTTTTATGATATCCACAATCGCAATTGTGGTCGCATTGACTGCATTTTCCGATAATTGTCCACAATTGTAGTAAATAAATGTAATCGCAATTGCAATTTAAAATCATGTACCTACTAATACTTGGCAGTTACTTGAGTTAGTACAGTATGTATGATGTAATAGTGAAAAGCTTATTGTGTTCTTTTGATGGTTTCAGGTCCGAGTCTACCTGCTAAGAAGCCTTATTTGCTTAACCTTCAGGTGTTGTGATGAATATTCTTTCCAGCTTTGCACCAAGTGCCTCTGTAAAATTGTGGCAGTACTTCTTCCCAGATTTGCACCAAATCCTACAATGATAAGGAGGGTGTGTTAGGAATGCTCTTTAGGCTTTTAGTATGTTTGCCTGAATTCTTAAACATCACGTGCTTGGTTATGGATGTTAAAATTTTTGTGGATTGAGAATGATGGATATATGCCTTGTGAGATTTTAAGCCTATAAATGAATGGATTGAACATCTGTACCATTCTCTTCTTTCTTGTGTGGGTTTTTTTCTCATGAAATTGTTACTCTAGAACTTGCTTTGATTCTTTTTTAGGCTACATTTTCACATGCATACATAAACATGATTGAGGCAAATTTTCTTGAATTAACTACTTTGACCAAATAGCTAACTTTACATATTTTCCTTTGCTTAACCCCTTTGAGCTTATTTGACCATTATTTGTTTCTAACTCATTACGTGCCTTAAATGAAAAATCATGTTCTAACCCAACCTTAGGGAATAAGAGAGCATTGAATTTGTTATTTGATGAGTTCTTGAACAAGTGTGGGGGTGCATGTGCAGATTGGTTATATAAAAAAAAAAGGAAAAAATGTTTCTATAAAAAAAAAAGAGCTGATTATTGCTACAATAAAAAAAATGCACCATGTGATATTTTCATACCTAGAGTGAGGGTGGATGATTGGAAATAATAGGAATAGAAGGAGAATGTTCAAGCCTAACAATGAATTCAACCTACCAATTGATCTTCAACAAAACATTAGTCAGATATTGGTCATTGTCTTGTATGAGGAAGAACTAAGAAATTCTTGAGAAATTTAGACTGAATGTTCTCAAACATCTTCTCCATTCTAACTGTATCATAATGCTCTTTTATTCTCTTTGGCATTTAACTTGACATATCTATATTAATTCCACCTTTACCTTGACCACATTATAACCTTGAATAAAGTCCTCATGATTTGTGTATATATGTTGTTTTTGAGTAGTGGAGAAATTGAAGACAAGCAAGCTTATGGTAGTACAATTTTCATGGGTTGAATAGAGTGAAATACTAACATTTTTAAACACTTGAGAGATTGAGAGTGAATTCTGTGAGGATCTATCATTCTTGATTCATTCTTTTCAACTGAAGTTTCCTTACTTGTTGGTTTGAGATGTGAAGACATGTTACCTCATGAATGTTTTAATCCTTGAATGTCTAATTGTTCTTCTTAAGTCATTAAATTCTTTGGAATTTTTAGTTTTTGAGTTTGTGTTGTTTTTCTTTATTCTTTAGTTTTTGTCTTTTGTGTTTTGCCCAGGAGTGCAAAAAGTTAAGTGTGGGGGAATTTGATGATCACATATTTGATACATTAATAAGCCTTCATTTTTAGTTATTTACACTCTTTATGTACTTAATTGATTGAGTTTTATTATGTTTTGTAAATTTGGACTCAAATTAGACTTAATTCAATTTTTAGATAATTTATGTCTTACATTGTTTCGTACTTTGACCATATCTTGGGTGTAAGTGGTCTTTGGAGGTGATTCTAGTGGCATTTGAAAGATAAGAGAGAGTTCTATAACTTTAATGAAGACCTCAAAGGCCCAATCACACGAGTAGATAACTCAAATGGGGTTGAAGCAAGAATTAATCTTGTTCTCGACACTTGGCACGATATCTTGTTCATCAAAGATTTTGGGCTAGATGTTGTAAAATGGATTGAAATTTGGATGCTAAATAGTTAAGACCCATATCTACAACTTTCGTGTTGAACACTTTTCCAGAATCGGATTCTTGAAGGTGATATTGGGTTTGGAAGTCGGAACAGAGGAGTTGTGACCGGGCCTGGACAGTATGTAGTAATTTGAACGTATCTGGAGTTGTAGAAATGATATTGGATCCAAACCAAAGCCATTTGAAAGTTAAGATCCAGGCCTACAACTTTCATGAAGACCACTTGGTTCAAAAATGACGAATGCAATGACTTCAGAAATGCGATGATTTCGGAGACAAGGAATCTCCATTATTTCCCACTCATTTAATGTCATTTAATGTCATTTGGCATTTTCCACTCATTTTCCAATCATCCACCCACTAATAACTCATTTTGACATTTTGTATCTCTAATCCTCTATAAAAGGAGGCCTTGGCAGATCATTAGGTGTATTAGGTGTTAGTTACCAAAATAATGCTTAGTTTGTTCTAAGTTTTCTTGTAGTAATTTTCCTTTGTTCTAAATTGAAATCATGTTTTTCTTCTTCTTCTTCTCTCTTTCTTTCTTCTTATCTATGAGTAACTAAGTTTCATTTTACTTGGGTGAAGAGGTGAAGCTCTTGGTAATGAAATAAGGTTAGATTAATTTCTCTCTTATGCTTAAATGATATATTTTCAAGTGATCATTATACGTATTATATTTTGTTTCCAAACTCTCCTCAGTAAAGTGGAGTTCTTGATTTGTTGTAGACAAGAGATTGGCACAATGAATGCTTTAACCCATTTACAAGTGGTGGTGTTAGAAACTCTCTTTATAAAGTGAAGTTCTTGATTTGTTGTAGACAAAATATTGGCACAATGAATGCTTTAACCCATTTATAAGTGGTAGTAATATTTTTGGAAATATAATATAAATACGTATATAGTTTTAATAGACTTTTACGTTGTATTTTTCGATTGGAACCTTCATGTTGTGAGGATTCTAATTGAGTTATAAAAGGAATTAATCTTACCTTTATTTTATTTACCAAGAGTGGATCTTTTAACCCAAGTAAATAATTTTAATCATAGTAACAAAATATTCACTTCACCTTAATTAATCTTCAACAATTCCCTGTGGATCGACCTCAGACTCCCGAGAAATTTATTACTTGAGACAACCTGCACTTGGGTTTGTAAATGCAACAACTAAAAAGTGTGCATCAAGGATCAAGGTGCTTTGTAAGCAGGGATGTCACATTTGATGAGACCAGAATGGGTATGATGTGCAATGGCTTGGGGCAAAGCAGTTCAGATGAAACAGACCAGAATGCTCAGTTTGAGGTGGAGTTTCCCACCTCTAGCATCAGAGAGGAAAGTCCACCACCAACAGAACAAACAGATCAACAACCACCAGTAGCATCAGACTATCAGTTAACAAGAGATCGAGCTAGGAGGAATATTGTACCTCCTAAGAGATTTGGGTATGCTGACCTCGTTTGCTATGCTCTTAATGCGGCTGAAGAGATACAAGATCCAGAACCGAGAAGTTTCAGAGAGGCTATGGAAAGCAAGGATAGTCAGAATTGGTTACAAGCGATGCAAGAAGAAATGGAATCCTTGGATAAAAATCAAACCTGGACACTTGTGGACTTACCTAAGAATCAAAGGGTAGTTGGATGCAAGTGGATCTTCAAGAAAAAAGATGGCATTCCAGGCATTGAGGAGCCAAGGTTCAAGGCAAGACTGGTAGCAAAGGGTTTTACCCAGGTTGAGGGGATTGACTACAATGAGATCTTTTCACCTGTGGTAAAACATTGTTCTATAAGGATATTGATGTCTATTGTGAATCAGTATGACTTGGAGTTAGAACAGTTGGATGTCAAGACAGCTTTCCTACATGGAGATCTAGAGGAAACTATCTACATGCAACAACCGGAAGGATATGCAGAAGATAAGACCAAGGTATGTCTCTTGAGAAAATCACTTTATGGGCTAAAACAAAGCCCTAGACAATGGTACAAAAAATTTGATGATTTTCTCTTGAGAATGGGATTTCTGAGGAGTAGTTATGATAGCTGTGTGTACATACTAAGGAGGGAGGAGAAATGTGTTCTCTTTCTACTCCTATATGTGGATGACATTCTTATAGCCAGCTCTAGCAAGGAAGAGATAAGCAAGCTTAAGGACCAACTGAATTCTGAATTTGAGATGAAGGATCTTGGTAATGCAAAGAGGATACTTGGCATGGACATAGTCAGAAACAGGAAGAAAGGGGAACTATTACTATCTCAGCAAGGTTACTTGAAGAAAGTTGTAGAAAGGTATAGGATGCATCAATCTAAACCGGTTTCTACACCTTTGGGTAATCACACAAAGCTCTCCATTACTCAAGCTCCTAGCAATGACGCGGAAAGAAGAAGAATGGATTCTATTCCTTATGCAAGTGGAGTGGGTAGCATCATGTATGGGATGGTATGTAGCAGGCCGGATTTGGCACATGCCGTCAGCATTGTTAGCAGGTTTATGGCAGATCCAGGGGAAGCTCATTGGGAGGCTTTGAAGTGGGTTCTAAGGTATTTAAATGGTTCTCTAAATTCTGGACTTATGTACAAGAAAGCAGCTCAAGGAGAAGATGCTATTGTGGGTTATGTTGATGCGGATTATGCCGGGAATGTTGATACAAGGAAGTCTCTTTCAGGGTATGTGTTCACTTTGTTTGGGACTGCAATTAGTTGGAAGTCTACTTTACAACCCGTGGTTGCGTTATCAACTACACAAGCGGAGTATATAGCTCTTGCGGATGGAGTAAAGGAAGCTCTATGGTTAAAAGGGATGATTGGTGAATTCGGAATTATGCAAAAGAGTGTGACTGTTCATTGTGATAGCCAAAGTGCTATTCACTTAGCTAGTCATCAAGTTTATCATGAGCGAACGAAGCATATTGATGTAAGGCTTCATTTCATTAGAGATGTGGTTGAATCAAAGGAAATTCAGATTGAGAAGATAGCTTCGGAAGACAATCCAGCGGATGCATTCACAAAGTCACTACCAAGAGTAAAGTTCAAGCTTTGCTTGGACTTGATAAACTTCATTGAAGCATAATTCCATAAGTGGGAGAGCCACCACTACAAGGTTAACTCAATCCTCTGATTTAGAGTCAAGGTGGAGTATTGTTAAAAGTGCCTCAAAAATAATAAGGTTGAGAACTACCAGATCCTGACCCAGAACCAGAACCGGACTCAGACCCTGTTCCTGCACCAGAGCCTGCACCGCCAAGTCCAATACCTACCCCAGCACCCAACCCAACTCCCACACTCTTCTATATAGATCTAAGGTTTCTTGAGTGCGTTTTTCAGAGCGGAAAAAAGAGCGAAAAACCTAGAGAATACTATCATCTTGTATTGCTTTGATTCGGTTGTGAATTGAGAGAAGAATCAAGAGAGGATTAGAGAGAGATCAAGGGTTTGAGAGAAATAGAGAGACGAAAGGCTTGGGTTCTCTTGTATGTTCATCTTGGGCATGGTGGAGTGAAGATCCAAGGGATCTCTATTGTATTCTTGATCAAAGTTCATAGTGGAAGAGGCTCTCTCCCGTGGATGTAGGCCACATTGGCTGAACCACGCTAAACTGTGTGTGTGTGCTCTCTATCTCTTCTTCCCTTTCTCATTTTTCTGTTGCTGTAATTGAATTACGTGCTGTGGTAATTCAATTACCACATATTGCTGTACTTTATTGTGCGAATTTTGCGCTTAGTTCTTGCGGTAGTTTGCTATAGTATATCTTCTACATTAGGTGTATTTGGTTTAGATTGCAGAAACTCTGTTTCTTGGTATTGTGTAGTCTTTTGTGCATTGTTTCAGGGATCTTCCTTGAATTCTTTCATACATTGGACCAACAAGAAAGAATCATGAGCGCGAAGGTAGCGATGGCGAAGAAGGAAGAAGCAACAAGCAGTCTGCAGTTAAAGTTGAGGAGAGTGAAATATCTGAAATGTTCGACCGAGTGTTGCTTAGTGTTGAAAATGTGCCTCTATGTGCTGAACAGCAGGATGGATCGGTCATAGACAGTAACACACAGCCAAAAGAACACGCACATTCATCTGATAGAGGGAAGACTCGTTCCAAGAAACAAGGCAGGAAGAAAGAAACTGTGGATTTGACGACTCTTTTGATTCTATGTGCACAAGCTGCGTCTGCCAGTGACAACAGGACTGCTAATGAACTACTAAAGCAGATTAGGCAGCATTCTTCCCCCTTAGGTGATGCATCACAGAGGTTGGCTCATTTCTTTGCCAATGGCCTAGAGGCACGCTTGGTTGGCGCTGGCACTGGAACCCAAATATTTAATTACTATTTGAGCTACAAGAAGTTTACTGCTGCTGATTTTCTGAAAGCTAACCAAGTTTTTTTCTCTGTTTGCCCTTTCAAGAAATTTGCATATTTCTTTGCAAATAAAATGATTGTGAATGCAGCTGAAAAGGCTGAAACCCTTCATATTATTGATTTTGGTATCCTGTATGGTTTTCATTGGCCAATACTTATCAAATTTTTATCAAAAAGAAGGGGTGGGCCTCCCAAGCTACGCATCACAGGAATAGAGTATCCCCAAGCTGGATTTCGTCCGGCAGAAAGAATTGAGGAGACTGGTCGTCGTCTAGCTAACTATTGCAAGCTTTTCGATGTTCCCTTTGACTACAAAGCCATAGCATCACGAAACTGGGAAACCATTCAAATTGAAGACCTTAAAATCGAGAGCAATGAGGTACTTGCTGTGAACTGTACGGCAAGATTTAAGAATTTGCTCGATGAGACAATTGAAGTGAACAGTCCTAGAAATGCAGTTCTGAGTTTAATCAGGAAGATGAATCCAGATATTTTTGTTCAATCCATAGTAAATGGATCTTATAATGCCCCTTTCTTTGTCACACGCTTCAGGGAGGCACTATTCCATTATTCTGCAACTTATGATATGTTTGATACTTTCATATCCCGTGAAAATGAATGGAGGTCAATGCTTGAGAGAGAGTTTTTGGGTCGGGAGATTATGAATGTTGTAGCATGTGAAGGTTTTGAGAGGGTTGAGAGGCCCGAGACATACAAACAATGGCAGGTTAGGAATGCAAGGGCTGGTTTTAGGCAGCTCCCACTGGATAAGGAGATAATGGCCAAATTTAGGGAGAAGTTAAGGGAATGGTACCAGCACCACAGAGATTTTGTCTTTGATGAAGACAACAACTGGATGCTTCAAGGTTGGAAGGGCCGCATTTTGTATGCTTCCGCTTGTTGGGTGCCAGCATAAGGAGATGTTACTGGACAATAGGTATGATTCTAAGAATCACTCGTAGATGTCTACTCTTTCTACCTTTTTAGTTTTACTTTCCCGTGTTTACTTTATATATAGTTTTAAATTGCGGTCTGGAATCACAATTGTGGCCGTAATATTGCGGTTTTTGTGGTATCCGTAATCGCAATTGTGGTTGCATTAATCACATTTTTGGACAATTGTCCACAATTGCGGTAAATGCAACTGCAACCGCAATGTAAAACCATGTAACTAATAATACTTGGCAGTTACTTGAGTTAGTACAGCATGTATGATGTAATAGTGAGAAGTGTTCTTTTGATGGTTTCAGGTCCGGGTCTACCTACTAAGAAGCCCTATTTGCTTAACCTTCAGGTGTTGTGATGAATATTCTTCCCAGCTTTGCACCAAGTGCCTCTGTAAAATTGTGGCAGAACTACTTCCCCGATTTGCACCAAATCCTACAATTATGATAAGGAGGGCGTGTTAGGAATGGTCTTTTAGGCTTTTAGTATGTTTGCCTGAACATTAATAATCAAAATATTCTTAGATTTTTTTCTCTCTGACCTACATGTATTATATGCACTTCACAGATCACATCTTATAAATAAATTAGAGAAAGGTTTTTCAGGATATCTTGTTTCGTGAGATAAACTAGCTACTGAGTTGATAGGTTAAGATTAATTTGAAATGTATGATTATTTCAGTTAGTTTTACAGTGATAATTCTTATTTGTTGGTTCTGTCTTTGAAATTTCATTTTAACCCAATTCTATGAAGCACTCTCAATTTTCACTCAAACCGTCTCAATGGAAAAATGGCTTGTAATTTGCTCCACAGGAAGGGAACTTCATATCTATTATTATATAAACTAAAGTAATATTCGGGAGAAATTCTTATATAAATTTGAAACATTTAAATTAAATATATTTGATCTATCACATTATTAATTATTAATTAAATATCATAATAATTTATTAATTTATAATATAATTAGTCAAATGTACTCAACTTAAATATTTTAGATTTATGCAAGAATCTCTCTAATTCTTGTATACAAATGTTGACATATGTCTGCTTCGCATAACTTTTTCTCCCTGCCTAAACGGACACCACCTAAAGCAGAGTTTGAACATCTAAAAAAAAGCTTAATTCAGCTCCAATTTTATTGGATGCTGTATCTTTGCTGGCATGCCGTTTGGTTAACCAATCTTTGATATTTTCCAATTAAGAGATATAATAGGATGGGATTGAGTATTGGCATTTGAAGCTGATGTTATTAAATGCTTATTTCTTTTCCAAAAGAAAATTTCAATTTGCTATATATGATGCTTTCTTATTTGAGTACTTCCGCAAAAGTGTTATAGTATACCACTTGGTCTGGACCACAAAGCTTTGCTCAGTAATATGGTCTATCACTTGGTCTGGACCAGAAAGTTTTTTTCCGTGATCTGATTTTCTTGCTTGCCTATTAGTCTGTTGCTCATATTGTGAAATCTGCAATATCTTTCCTGAGTTTGCCTATGAAGTCCTCTCTGCCTCTCTTTGGACACAAAAGACTAGTAGTAGTAGCATACCACACAATCTCTTCTCTTTCTTTTCTGCCGTCATACAATTATTGATTATGATAAGATTGCTAAGTGTTTACATTGAAATGTTGCTTCTATATGTGTTTTATGTTTGTAAAATGTAGATAATTTTTTTTCTTTCTCTTTTTGTCAAAATGAAAATTCCTTGAAATGTTACTCATGTAAATTCTGGGTAGACTTCACCGAAAAGGTGCACAAATCTTTTTGACTGCATTCGAGAGGAGTATAGTCCTTTGATTGTCAAATTACTGCATTTCATGGCTGAAAGGTGTAATATAAATATTTCATGTTTTTGCTTTCTTTATTGTTGCATTTCTATTTTTCTACTTTGCAACAATTATTGGGCTTTTGGATTTGATTTCTGTCTGGTTTGTAGGAAACTAGGATGTTTTGTTTTATAAGAGATTGAAATGTGGAACCTATCATTTCATTACTTCTATTTTGACAAATTATTAGATCAATTTTGTTTTGCATTACATCGTGAACATCAATATGGCCTAATAAATTTTGATGAAAAGAAATAATTTTGGAATTGTTGACAAATATAAGAATCAAGTCCAAATTCGTCTAAACTTAATCTTATAAAACTTAGATCTCATGTGAAGGTATTAAAATTAACACATTTATGCTCAAAGTTTCAAATATCTTAAAAATATTTTTACATAATCCTTATCTTTCTCAATTGAGTTGATATCTCTTAAATATGTTTGAAAATGTCTCCAAATGTTTTCTAGTTTCAACTTCTTTGTTTTTAATCAATTACCAAGGAACCTCAATCGATTAAAGGCATCAAAATTTGGTTTTTCTTCGTGCCTTAATCAATTAACATCATATGTTAATCAATTAACATCATGATTTGGTCGGTTGAAGTTGCTCGTGATTTGTTTTTGAATTCTGGAGCTTGACTTAATAGATTAATAACTTGCCTTTAAAGTGTTGTCCAGTAGCTCTTTTTCAAGTTTTAATCAATTAACCCTTCTTTTTAATCAATTAACATAGCTTTCAGTAACTTCTTTCTCAAACTTTAATCAATTAATGCCAGTGTTAATCAATTAATGGTGTATCAAAACATGTCTGTAATGGCAATGCAATCCTAACCACCTTCAAACGGCTATAATTCTCTTGGAGACATTAATACATTGATGAAATAGTTGAACCAACTTGGTTTGAGCATTATATTCGTAATTTGATCATTTCTCAAATAATTCTCTGTTCTTTAGCTATTTAGTGTGTTAATCCTTGATATTCATTGGATTTCAAGTTGTAATATTTGTTCTTGTAAGAGTTTTTATTTATTCTATTCATCTGAAATTCATTGTAAAAAGGTGAGGTATCCTTAGTAAGATAAAAAAGGAGAGATATTCCTTGTTGTGAGGTTCAAACACTAAGAATAAGGTATTCCAAGGGTATTGTAGGTACTCTTTGTTGTAAAAGTTGCAAGCACCTGTTGAAACTTAAAAATTAATGAAAAATCTCAGATAAATCACTTGAGGACTAGACGTAAGTCACAATGAGTGGTTGAACTAGTATAAATCTTGGTCTGTGCTTTCTCTCAACCATTTCTCTTTATATTGGTGCACTTTATTGCTTATTGTTCTCTTGAATACTTTGATTCTTAGTTGTTTTAGTGTGAAAAGTTCTCATCATCATCTATCTATTCAATTTTGAAAATCAATAGTTTCAACCAAAATTTAAAAACAAGTGCTTTTGAAAAAATTTACAAAAATCTTTTTACAAACTTAATTCACCTCCCTCTTGAATTTAAAGTTACTTGGTAATAATTTACTCATTTTGGTTCTCTCTACCTGGGCTAAGATGTTTCTTAGACTGTTATGGAATTGTAGATTACCCCAGTTTCTATAAATGCATGCCCCTAACGATAGTTCATAAACAGGAGAATGTTGATGACTTTCAATTTCAATGTGGTTTAATTTGAAATTTTCAAACAGGAGACTGTTGTTTATTTTCAATTTCAAGGAATTTTAGATGGCATCTGTATTTATTGCTCGTCTCTTCTACCTTTCCACTTACTGCTGTAGTGCTTATTTAATCTGTACATCAGACAGGAGAAGTTATGTGTTTCTTTCAAAGACAATTACAATGTGGACGGGTAAATTCTAACGTTGAACCCATATTCTTACATCTCTAATTTGTTTCTTAGGCAAAGTGTTTATTCTCTTGGATTCTTTAGACTTAAAACAGATTCTGTTTTGATCATTAGTTCAATGATTTATACAGTTCTTGTGGCATACTGTACATGCTGGATCATACTTGTCGGATCGTACTATGCATGAGTTTGGGAGTCCATTCGTCCAAAACGGTCTCATCTTATTTGTTAATTTTTTAGAAAATTGAGAGAATTAATTTCAATTATTTATCTTATCTTTTATCATTGGATAAGATTCTTCTAAAGTTAATTTACTTTTAAAATTAATAAGTAAAGATATATTTACTCTTACTATGTTTGGATGATGGTAATGATAAGAAATAACTTTCTTGTTTGAGAGTTTTAAAACACATAAGAATTAAGCAACACACATGGGAAATCATTTCCTCTTCCCCTTACTTTTGTTTTTAAAATGAACATGATGATAATTATCCGCCTGCCTCCGCTTAGATTTAGTTAATAAAACTTCCAAACATAGAGATTGGAAACTATGTTCCATTTTATTCCTTTCCTTTCCATTCCATTCCTACCTATTCCGTTCCGTTCCATTAATGAAAAAACATCTAAACATAGGGTTAATTTAATAAAATATATAGAAATTTCAACCAACTAAACAATATAAAGATAAATACATCTTTATTTACTCACTTTAAAAAAATATTTTTCTAATGATTTTATCAAAAGGCAAGGTCGACTCACCCTTGCCAAAAGTTAATGCATAGGAAAGGTGTTTTCTAGCGATATTTCGTAGAGAGTGCGTAATTCTTTAATATATATACATATAATATGGTTTGCTTTTTGTTTCTCCTGCGTGGATTGGCTCCCGCTCTTTATTGCATGTCGCTTTTTTCCACCCTATGATTCATATGATTGATTTTTCCACTTTGCTCTTAGTAGTGTTGGACGACACATTTTGGTCTCTTGGGGGCATGCATCTGTCTGCCCCTTTCCTCTGTCTGGAAACTTTTAAAAGAACTTTTTTACTTTGAGAGTAAAGGATTATTATGCATTGGTTAATGGAGGTGTGGATAATTTAATCTAATTTCTGTAATATTAAACTGAGTGCAATTAGGTGCAATCCATAATGAAAATTCATATTCAATGGCACACTCTGCGTATCCAGGTCCAACTATAATTAGTCCCTGCAGCAGCCCCCTTCCCTTGCGTCGAACATGATGACCACACGCATGAATCGAACTCAAGAATCAATACTTTTTTGTTAATATTGTTTGATCTTACCATTTGATCCAACTCTTATTCACATCCTTAGTCTAATTAATGAACATGGTTTGGGCTAGTCTTAGTGTTACTACTGGGTCATGGCTACATTTAGTTACAAACACGAACAAACTGGTTAAAAAACGAGTTTTAGAAGAAAATCAAGGCCCGAAGTGAGAGCTCGGAATGTTTTCAGGACGGCTGTCTCATGATAAGCTGCATTGCTGACATTTGTTATGGAATAATCACTCAATCCCTGAAGGTACTTCTAGCTATTTATTCTAATGATTCGATTGATTGCAAACAAGAGGCTTGATATCTTGGAGCTACACAGGAGTTCCTTTGTTTTTCTTCCCCAATACAATTTAATGACAATCAATTTTTTTTTAGAAGTTATCAAAACAATAATGGATCTCTCTTAACTTTTTTTTTTTAAAAAATAATTCAAATTATTCACATAAGCAGTATCCATTTTGTAACAGATAATGAGAATACAACTTGTTTGTTTTTTAACTGTAACTTTACAAATAAGTTGTGGTAGATTAGTGGTAATGTCGTCACTTTAGATATGGTTTTGTCTAATCACCGCTTCTAACTCGAAATTATATGAGTAGTTACTTGTATAAAAATAAATAAATAGTGATAAGGTAACTCAAGGATTGCTTTCAAGGTTAAAGATGTGTATTCCTTGCCTTGACTACTTAGGTTCAAAACTTAGGCCAGCATATAAAATTATTAGTTCTAAATGCACAAATATAAGCCATTAGGTGGATGCTTCTTTAATGTTGTTCGAAGAGAGACTTGATATCAGTTAACGCCAAAGTCGATCCGATGATATACATACAACATTGAAAAACAGAAAAGAAAATCTAGTGGTAATATGGACATTTTTTCAAAGTTATGTCTTCGGTCAAAAGGACTATTACTTGGAGGATCAGTCAAGATATAAACATGTGAATAGATGGTGCAGAAAATTATTATTTATGGCATCAAAAGGAGAAAACAAAACAAAGAGAAAGTCACGACAAAAACTTGTATTAGGGGTATGTATCTGGATGAATCTTACACTGTATTAAAACATTATAGAACGTCGTTGATGTTTCAAGTGGGAGAGTTTTTTAACACGAAAAACCTCTAATTCATACATTATTATGCATTGAAAAATAAAAAAAAGTCCCCTTTGAAAATTCCTTCTCTTTTATGATACGATGTTAGTGTCAACAATGTTTTTTCTTTTGGCTGAGATGTTGATGACAAGTCGATTACTCCAACATGGTGTGAAATCATGGGACGGTAGAAAACATAACACATTCGAGCGAGTGCATTCAAATTGAATTCAGAATTTAATTTATTATTATATAGGATGTGGTAAATGACTTGAGGATCAAGGACTCACTTGCATTCGACACGTGTGTACTTTTGACTACTTCATGGATTATTTGGAGACTAGAGAGCACACAGCACCTATCTCCCGTGTGTGTGAGATAGTGAGTGCTACTAACCCATGCCCGATAATTGATAATAAATATTTAAAAGTGTAATGATTAGAAGTAATCATATTTCTTTTGAAAAATATTTAAAAATTACTAACTTTTTAATTGCTTATAAATTAAAATAAAGTTTTAGTCCTAAATTTTACATTCATTTTTAATTCAATTTTTATAATTATTATTTTTTAAATCAATTTTTATTTTTATAAAAAATTTTAAAATAATTTCAGTCATTAACTTTTGTTAATGTACCATCAATTAACTAACAAATTAAATATTTTGTTATTCAAAAACTTCTTTAAATGCCTGTTTTCTTTACAATATATCATATAATTGCTCCTTCATTTTATTAAATATTTATTTTTAAGCAAATATTTTTTTCAACAAATACTCTTTTATATGTTTTTTTTTTTCATAAAATGTATAATAAAGACTAGAAACTAAATTAATGGTGTTAAAATTAAAATTAACTACAGAAATTATTTTTAAATTTTTTATAAGTAAGAGGAATGATTTAAAAAATATATATAAAAATTAAATTAAAGATGAATATATCCTATAAAAATCAACACTTTAATTTAACCTTATTTATAATATGTGTTAAGAAATAATTTTTTTTTCTTATTTATAATATGTGTTAATAAATAATTTTTTTAATAAATATCATTAAAACACTGGTTAGAAAATTCAAAATAATAGAGGACATGGCGGCTATGGCACTCTTTCTCAGAAGCTTCCTTACTACATCTTTTATAAATTCTATACGATGGGTATTGAATCCAAAATCGAAATCATCGAACAACTGTCGGTTACTCTTTAGTTGGATTGTCTGAGTCTCCGAGGTACACTGCAACAAAACTTGTACTTGGTTTATCCCCAGTTAGCTTCAACAGTGTCTATAATGTTTTTTTGCTCTACTATGCAATTCATTCACTGATTCTTCTTTGTTCCTTTCTGATGATGTATCTAATGATCATTATCCAAAATTAAGGACTAGGAGAAACTATTTACATTTCTGAATCTTGCTTTTTATTATTAATAACTGGGTATTGTTCTCACTTTGTTCATCTGTTCCTGTTCCTGTTGCTGTTGCTGTTCTGTCTTTGGTTTTATTGAGTGATCAAAGTTTCAGATTTTTACATTCATAGTCTAGTCAAATATTCTTGGTTCCTCAGAAACAATCTTCTCATAGATCTCTTAAAAAAAAGTCTAATTTCTCTGTCCAATTCTGGTCTTAGCCTTCAATATGCTATTTACATTTCTGAATCTTGCTTGTTATTATTAATAACTGGGTATTGTTCTTACTTTGTTCATTTGTTCCTGTTCCTCTTCCTGTTCTGTCTTTGGTTTTGTTGAGTGATCAAAGTTTCAGATTTTGACATTCATAGTCTAGTCAAATATTCTTGGTTCCTCAGAAACAATCTTCCCATAGATCTCTTAAAAAAAAGTGTCTCTGTTCAATTCCAGTCTTAACCTTCAATATGCTTTCAACCAATTCCCTTCTGGAAAATGTTCCTGGTCCTATCTCGGTAATGAATGGCTTTAACTTTGAAGATTCATCTTCCCCTTCTTCTGGGACAAGCTCAATTGAAGAATCCAATGAGCCGAATAAATATTCCAATCCCATCCTCAGATACATAAGTGACATCCTCATGGATGAAGAAGATGACTTGGAGCGCAAACCCTGCATGTTGCAGGAATGTTTAAGACTCCAGTCTGCTGAAAAATCATTCTATGACGTGCTTGGTCATAGTTATCCTTCATCACCCCCTCAAATCCATGGTTGTCTCCATGATGATGGTAATTTTGACCGCACTGCTAGTTTTGAGAGCAATAGCAGCTGCACTACTGATAATTCTTGGGAGTCTGATTGGATCAACGTTGTGGGTGAATTTGAATCTTCTTTCCCACAAACCCCTCAAATTGATTCCCCAGAAAACACCTACCATGAAGCACCTGATTCATTTAGGGAGTCACAAGCTGCTGGTCATTTTCACAATGGAACCTGGAATTTCATTCAGTCACAGAACAAGTTTGAAGAGGGTGTGGTGCAAAGGTCGGCTTCAGCACCCAGCGGATCAAGGGAAAAGAGAAGCCATCAGGTGGATGATACTTCCCATGAACAAGATGGAAGAGGCAGCAAGCTTTCAGCTGTCTTTTCTGACAATTCAGAGCCACCAGAGATCTTGGATGAGGTACTGCGTGCTCAAACTGGAAGAAGTCAATCCTGTGCTGCCAGTGAAACATCACAGAATGACAAGTTTAAGCTGAATGTTGACTCAGGAGGATCCAATGGAAAAGCAACACGTTCAAAGAAAGGAACCAACATGGGGACAACTGTAGATTTATGGACTCTACTAACTCAATGTGCACAGGCTGTGGCAAACTATGACCAAAGAAATGCAAATGACCTACTCAAGCAGATTAGGCAACACTCTTCACATCTTGGGGATGGACTCCAGCGTTTAGCTCATTACTTTGCTATTGGCCTTGAGACACGGTTGGCTGCTGGGACACCATCATATATGCCCTTTGAAGTGGCAACTGCTGCAGATATGTTGAAAGCTTACAAACTATATGTTGAAGCATCTCCTTTGCAGAGGATGTCAAATTTGTTGACAACCAAAACAATTGTGAGTCTAGTGAAAAAAGAAGGCAGTGTTCACATTATTGACTTTGGCATTTCCTATGGTTTCCAGTGGCCTTGCCTTATCAAACGTCTGTCACAAAGACATGGTGGACCACCAAAGCTTCGTATGACAGGAATTGATCTTCCTCAGCCAGGATTTCGGCCTGCAGAAAGGCTTGAGGAGACCGGGAGGCGCCTGGAAAATTACTGCAAGAAGTTCAATGTCCCATTTGAATACAATTGCCTAGCACAGAAATGGGAAACTATCAGACTTGAGGATCTCAAGATAGACAGGACTGAAATAACGGTTGTTAACTGTTTGTACCGGTTGAAGAACCTGCCTGATGAAACGGTGGCAGTGAACTGTCCAAGAGATGTTGTGTTGAAGTTGATCAGGAAGATTAATCCAAGCATCTTCATCCATGGGGTAGTCAATGGCACTTATAGTGCACCGTTTTTCCTGACTCGGTTCAGGGAGGCACTCTTCCACTTCTCATCACTGTTTGATATGTTTGAGGCTAATGTGCCTCGTGAAGATACTGTAAGGCTGATGCTTGAGAAGGTGTTGTTTGGAAGGGATGCCATCAATGTTATAGCGTGTGAGGGGGCAGAGAGGGTTGAAAGGCCAGAAACCTACAAGCAGTGGCAGGTTAGGAACCGGAGAGTTGGGTTCAAGCAACTCAGATTGGATCCAGAATTGGTGACTGAAGCTAAAGAAATGGTAAGGAGGGAATATCATAAAGATTTTGTAGTTGATGAGGATGGCAAGTGGGTTTTGCAGGGATGGAAAGGCCGTATTCTGAATGCTTTTTCTGCTTGGATTGCTGCTTAAGCAATGTCCAAAAGTGTCTTGTAAATTGTAATCCACTCTTTGGTCGGTCGAAACAATGCAATAAATTTCTCCTTTTCTATTTGGGTTTACATTTCAGATATTGATGTTCAATTCACTTCCTGGTATAACATGGCACATTCCCTTCTTTGATGAAGCACGAATTTACTGATCACCAGCAAAGTACAATTAAGAAAAAGGGCACCAGAATGGAAAGTAAAACTAGGAAATCATATGAATACATCAAAGCAAAAAACAGCAGCTACATCTGGCTAAAAGAAGACAGAACTCTCTTTAAAATTACAGATTTGATAAGGATGTCTTCATTGATGAGCCACGTTTTGCAGAAAGACATTTCCACAAGCACAATATAAAGAAGTCAAGTCAGCACTTACAATCTGTTCCTCAATTCTGCACTAGAAACTGTATTGACTCTTTTGCTTACGTTTATAATCACAGCTTTCCAAGTTAATGAATCAATGGCTTGACCCATTTCAGAAGGCCTTCATCAAAACTTGTTAAGTTTCGAGATACTAAGTAGATTAAGTTTAGTAACAACGAGAGAGTCTAATCTGGCTGAATGCCCAAACCAATCCTTGCTAACTTTGATTGTAGCATGACTTCCAACTTCTGTTTGACCTGTCCCCATATTGTCCACAAGGTTTACAAGGGACTCAACTTCAGTTTCATATTACGGGAGGAGAGGCTCATGAACCTTTATAATAATAAAAACAAAAAACAAAAAAAAAAAACGAAAAAAAAAAAAAAGCTAAAACAAAGGCTCAAAATTGTAGGGTTTACAAAAATGAGTTATATTTCACTTTTAACCACACTACATTTTTAATATCATAATATCTTCAATAGCAAAAAGCAAATTTCTAAAAGGCCAACAGTTTCATAAATAAATATGATTAAGAAAAAACTCACAGGGCTTTTGGCCCTTGTACAAAAAGTATTCAATCTAAATCAAGCTAAATCCTGAATCTTAACAATAAATTGTGAAGAAGGTCGTTGTAACAGAGAAAAAAAACAGCTTAATAGAAACACAAATACAAACATAAAAACCCAAGGCCTGAAACAGAATCAAACCTAGCTTAATTTGTGTGTGCGATCAAATAATCAATAAACTCATCTACTTTGCTTGACACTTGACGGTCTAAGAACATTCCAGTCTAGCTTATCTCCATTCGGTTTTTTGAAAGAGCCCAAACTATTCTTTGACGATGATTGTTTATCACCTTGGTCATTCTTGTATGATTTGTTAGGATATTGTGCTTCACAAATTACTTCGGACTGTTTCCTTTTCACATTGCCGTTAACCTCATAACTCTTTCTGTCCATGTTAGCACATTTTGGATCGTCTACTGAAGAGCTGTTTTTCCTGAAACAATGCTAACAGAGTCAAATTTAAAATTCAGTGAGTGATAATCTGAGGAAATATTTTCTTTAGTTGTCTGTTAACCAAAGACAAAGCCATGATGTATATTAGAAACTTAAACCATAAATAGAGAATCTTCTGACATTTGTTGGGGGAAAAAAAAACAAAATCAAATATTCACATTGAAGTTTAGGCAAAGAAAGTAAGAAACCCACCTAAAAGACACATTTCCACTTTGATTTCTAGAAATAGTAGTTTCAGCAACTGGCTGACAAAGTCTTGCTTCTTCCTCATTTAATTTCTACAAAGGCAAGGCTTTGGCATTAGAACAGAATCAAAAGATAGAACACAAAATTTAGATTGACAAGGGGAATAAGGAAAAAGCTTTGGAATTTTTGATCTTCATTATGACATACTCACATCAACAGAAGGATTAAAACTTTGAAGTGACATTCGACCTTTAAGTGCTCCTGGATGGGGATCACCTTCCATTATGACTACACTACATAAATGTAGAAAGCCAGGAAAATTAAGAATAAAATAAAATAAAATAAAATAGAAAATAAATCAGCAGATAAGAGACAATTATATACCAGAGTTGAAAGGAAAATTTTGGTATACACATTGTTTTATCTAACCTTGCTATTTTATCATGTAACATACAGAAAGATTTGTCAAATTTTAAGGGTTATAAGTGACGTAACACTAGATGCCCATATTCCACCAGAGATTACTGCACACCATCTCATAATTTAAAAACAGGATGAATTGTTTTTTAAAGCCTAATTCATTAGTAGAAGACAACCACTCTTTCAGTTAGCAGCAATCAAGAGAAACTCATTCCATAACATGATGAGCTTTAAAATACAGTAAAATTTTTCAAAGTTTGAAGTGCTAGCCTATAAGTAATGGATAAAACTAAATAACCCAGATAAAAGGAAACCAGAACTACTAAACTGCATTAAAAAAATAACTTGAAATGTGGGGCCCATTATTAACTTTCATTGGGCATAAACCCGGTAAAAGAGCCTTGGGCTCTGAAATAACGTTCATAAGTAATATTGGATACCCACGTTACACATGATTGCTATAAGGAATCTCAACTTTGAGAAACATTAATTGTTTCACTAAAAAGCCTAAGTTATTAAAAGAAAACCACTCAGTTATTGGCAAATGGGAGGTACTCACTTCACAACACCGTGAATTTCAATTATAGTATGTATCAATTATAAAAAAAACAAGGCTAGGCAATGCAAATTTTTGTTTTGGTTTCTTTTTAAAGGGAGGGCGATCTTGCTTATTTGTCCTTTTTCTTCTCTTCCCATTCAAGGAAAACCAGAAAGTTGAAGTTTGAAGATATTAACCCATAAGTTTCTGCATACTCACATTTTAAAATTATTGGCAAATATTTGTACTATTTTAAAACAGCAAAGGAAAATAAGAGGGTATAGGTTTTAGGAGTTCAAGCTTCCAGAATATAATATTTTGCTTTCTTGATGGTGTGAAAATATATTTTTATTAATGTTTCACGAAATACCCAAAAAGTGATTACTGACACTTTTATGGGCAGTGGAACATATCACAGTGCTAATCATGCCGCAATGCTCTGCAATAGGTATATTCTGCGCAGTGAAACACAATCAACCCAATTATATTGAGCTCAAGCATTTGATTACGACAAAAACATGCACATTATTGTGTGCTTAACATTAGAATTCTGAAAGTTGTTACAGTTCAACAATACATAACACCGATGCTGCTACTACTGGGGAGTGGAAAGTTTTGATTGGGTAAATATTTAACCATTTTATATGGATATAGTTGTTGATAGAATCAGAATTTTCTGGGGACCTCACAACATGATTGATAGTTAATTAGTTATGAAATAAAAGAAAATCATAGAGCACATAGATAACGCTTTAAGCACAGTTACCAAAAAAGCAATACGTTAGGGTACGTGGTATGGGTACGGGTATATGATCCGCTACTTATTGAGATTATATTACAAGATTTTCTTTATGAAAAATCTGATATGCGATATGTGGTACGGTAGGTTATTGAGCAAATTCGATAACTATGTTTTTAAGATATATGGAATCATAATTTACAAAATAATGAGTTGTGTCACAAAATTATATTTTTTAAAAAATATTTAAAAATTAATACCTTTTTTATTACTTATAAATTAAAATAAAGTTTTAGCCTCTAAATTTTACACTCATTTTTAATTTAATTTTTATAATTTTTTTTTCAAATCAATTTTTATTCTTATAAAAGTTTTTAAAATAAGTTCAGTCATTAACTTTTGTTAACGTACCATCAATTGATTAACAAATTAAGTATTTTTTTATTTAAAAATTTCTTTAGATGCTCATTTTTTAAAATATATCAAATAATTACTCTTTTATTTTAATAGATATTTATTTCTATTAAGCAAGTATTTTTTTTTCAACAAATACTCTTTTATATGCTTTTTTTTCATAAAATGTATAGTAAATTTTAGAGACTAAATTAATAATGTTAAAATTAAAGTTAACTGTAAAAATTATTTTTAAATTTGTTATAAATATGAAGAATGATTTGAAAAAAATATAAAAATTAAATTAAAGATGAGTATATCCTATACGAATCAAGACTTTAATTTAATCTTATTTATAATGTTAATAAATAATTTTTTTCTTATTTATAATATGTGTTAATAAATAATTTTTTTAAATAAATATCATTAAAATACTTGTTAGAAAATTCAAAATAAAAGAGGACAGGGCGGCTATGACACTCTTTCTCAGAAGCTTCCTTACTACATCTTTTATAAATTCTATAAGATGGGTATTGACTCCAAAATCGAAATCATCGCACAACTGTCGGTTACTCTTCAGTTGGATTGTCTGAGTCTCCGAGGTACACTGCAACAAAACTTGTACTTGGTTTATCCCCAGTTAGCATCAACAGTGTCTATAATGTTTTTTTTGCTTACTATGCAATTCATTCTTGTTGACTGATTCTTCTTTGTTCCTTTCTGATGATGTATCTTATGATCATTATCCAAAATTAAGGGCTAGGGGAAGTTATTTACGTTTCTGAATCTTGCTTGTTATTATTAATAACTGGGTATTGTTCTTACTTTGTTCATCTGTTCCTGTTCTGTCTTTGGTTTTGTTGAGTGATCAAAGTTTCAGATTTTGACGTTCATAGTCTAGTCAAATATTCTTGGTTGCTCAGAAACAATCTTCCCATAGATCTCTTTAAAAAAAGTCTAATTTCTCTGTTCAATTCCAGTCTTAGCCTTCAATATGCTTTCAACCAATTCCCTTCTGGAAAATGTTCCTGGTCCTATCTCGGTAATGAATGGCTTTAACTTTGAAGATTCATCTTCCCCTTCTTCTGGGACAAGCTCAATTGAAGAATCCAATGAGCCGAATAAATATTCCAATCCCATCCTCAGATACATAAGTGACATCCTCATGGATGAAGAAGATGACTTGGAGCGCAAACCCTGCATGTTGCAGGAATGTTTAAGACTCCAGTCTGCTGAAAAATCATTCTATGACGTGCTTGGTCATAGTTATCCTTCATCACCCCCTCAAATCCATGGTTGTCTCCATGATGATGGTAATTTTGACCGCAGTGCTAGTTTTGAGAGCAATAGCAGCTGCACTACTGATAATTCTTGGGAGTCTGATTGGATCAACGTTGTGGGTGAATTTGAATCTTCTTTCCCACAAACCCCTCAAATTGATTCCCCAGAAAACACCTACCATGAAGCACCTGATTCATTTAGGGAGTCACAAGCTGCTGGTCATTTTCACAATGGAACCTGGAATTTCATTCAGTCACAGAACAAGTTTGAAGAGGGTGTGGTGCATAGGTCGGCTTCAGCAACCAGCGGATCAAGGGAAAAGAGAAGCCATCAGGTGGATGATACTTCCCATGAACAAGATGGAAGAGGCAGCAAGCTTTCAGCTGTCTTTTCTGACAATTCAGAGCCACCAGAGATCTTGGATGAGGTACTGCGTGCTCAAACTGGAAGAAGTCAATCCTGTGATGCCAGTGAAACATCACAGAATGACAAGTTTAAGCTGAATGTTGACTCAGGAGGATCCAATGGAAAAGCAACACGTTCAAAGAAAGGAACCAACATGGGGACAACTGTAGATTTATGGACTCTACTAACTCAATGTGCACAGGCTGTGGCAAACTATGACCAAAGAAATGCAAATGACCTACTCAAGCAGATTAGGCAACACTCTTCACATCTTGGGGATGGACCCCAGCGTTTAGCTCATTACTTTGCTATTGGCCTTGAGACACGGTTGGCAGCTGGGACACCATCATATATGCCCTGTGAAGTTGCAACTGCTGCAGATATGTTGAAAGCTTACAAACTATATGTTGAAGCATCTCCTTTGCAGAGGATGTCAAATTTGTTGACAACCAAAACAATTGTGAGTCTAGTGAAAAAAGAAGGCAGTGTTCACATTATTGACTTTGGCATTTCCTATGGTTTCCAGTGGCCATGCCTTATCAAATATCTGTCACAAAGACATGGTGGACCACCAAAGCTTCGTATGACAGGAATTGATCTTCCTCAGCCAGGATTTCGGCCTGCGGAAAGGCTTGAGGAGACCGGGAGGCGCCTGGAAAATTACTGCAAGAGGCTCAATGTCCCATTTGAATACAATTGCCTTGCACAGAAATGGGAAACTATCAGACTTGAGGATCTCAAGATAGACAGGAGTGAAATAACGGTTGTTAACTGTTTGTACCGGTTAAAGAACCTGCCTGATGAAACTGTGGCAGTGAACTGTCCAAGAGATGCTGTGTTGAAGTTGATCAGGAAGATTAATCCAAACATCTTCATCCATGGGGTAGTCAATGGCACTTATAGTGCACCGTTTTTCCTGACTCGGTTCAGGGAGGCACTCTTCCACTTCTCATCACTGTTTGATATGTTTGAGGCTAATATGCCTCGTGAAGATACTGAAAGGCTGATGCTTGAGAAGGTGTTGCTTGGAAATGACGCCATCAATGTTATAGCGTGTGAGGGGGCAGAGAGGGTTGAAAGGCCAGAAACCTACAAGCAGTGGCAGGTTAGGAACCGGAGAGTTGGGTTCAAGCAACTCAGATTGGATCCAGAATTGGTGTCTGCAGCTAAAGAAATGGTAAAGAGGGAATATCATAAAGATTTTGTAGTTGATGAGGATGGCAAGTGGGTTTTGCAGGGATGGAAAGGCCGTATTCTGAATGCTTTGTCTGCTTGGATTCCTGCTTAAGCAATGTCCAAAAAGTGTCTTGTAAATTGTAATCCACTATTAGGTCGGTTGAAACAACGCAATAAACTTCTCCTTTTCTATTTTTCTTTCTCCATTTGAGTTTGCATTTTAGATATTGATGTTCAATTCACTTCCTGGTATAACATGGCACATTCCCTTCTTTGATGAAGCACGAATTTACTGATCACCAGCAAATTACAATTAAGAAAAAGGGCACCAGAATGGAAAGCAAAACTAGGAAATCACATGAATACATCAAAGCAAAAAACAGCAGCTACATCTGGCTAAAAGAAGACAGAACTCTCTTTAAAATTACAGATTAGATAAGGATGTCTTCATTGATGAGCCACGTTTTGCAGAAAGATATTTCCACAAACACAATAGAAAGAAGTTAAGTCAGCACTTACAATCTGTTCCTCAATTCTGCACTAGAAACTGTATTGACTCATTTGCTTATGATTATAATCACAGCTTTCCAAGTTAATGAATCAACGGCTTGACCCATTTCAAAAGGCCTTCAACAAAACTTGTTAAGTTTCGAGATACTAAGTAGATTAAGTTTAGTAACAACGAGAGGGTCTAATCTGGCTGAATGCCCAAACCAATCCTTGCTAGCTTTGATTGTAGCATGACTTCCAACTTCTGTTTGACCTGTCCCCATATTGTCCAAAAGGTTTACGAGGGACTCAACTTCAGTTTCATATTATGGGAGGAGAGGCTCATGAACCTTTATAATAATAAAAAAAACGAAACAAAAAACAAAAGCTAAAACAAAGGCTCAAAATTGTAGGGTTTACAAAAATGAGTTATATTTCACTTTTAACCACACTACATTTTTAATATCATAATATCTTCAATAGCAAAAAGCAAATTTCTAAAAGGCCAATAGTTTCATAAATAAATATGATAAATAAAAAACTCACAAGGCTTTTGGCCCTTGTACAAAAAGTATTCAATCTAAATCAAGCTAAATCCTGAATCTTAACAATAAATTGTGAAGAAGGTCGTTATAACAGAGGGGAAAAACAGCTTAATAGAAACACAAATACAAACATAAAAACCCAAGGCCTGAAACAGAATCAAACCTAGCTTAATTTGTGTGTGCAATCAAATAATCAATAAACTCATCTACTTTGCTTGACACTTGATGGTCTAAGAACATTCCAGTCTAGCTTATCTCCATTCGGTTTTTTGAAAGAGCCCAAACTATTCTTTGGCGATGATTGTTTATCACCTTGGCCATTCTTGGATGATTTGTTAGGATATTGGGCTTCACAAATTACTTCAGACTGATTCCTTTTAACATTGCCGTTAACCTCATAACTCTTTCTGTCCATGTTAGCACATTTTGGATCGTCTACTGAAGAGCTGTTTTCTCTGAAACAATGCAAACAGAGTCAAATTTAAAATTCAGTGAGTGATAATCTGAGGAAATATTTTCTTTAGTTGTCTGTTAACCAAAGACAAAGCCATGATGTATATTAGAAACTTAAACCATAAATAGAGAATCTTCTGACATTTGTTGGGGCAAAAAAGAAACAAAATCAAATATCCACCTTGAAGTTTAGGCAAAGAAAGTAAGAAACCTACCTAAAAGACACATTTCCACTTTGATTTCCAGAAATAGTAGTTTCAGCAGCTGGCTGACAAAGTCTTGCTTCTTCCTCATTTAATTTCTACAAAGGCAAGGCTTTGGCATTAGAACAGAATCAAGAGATAGAACACAAAATTTAGATTGACTAGGGGAATAAGGAAAAAGCTTTGGAATTCTTGATCTTCATACTCACATCAACAGAAGGATTAAAACTTTGAAATGACATTCGACCTTTAATTGCTCCTGGATTGGGATCACCTTCCATTATGACCACACTACATAAATGTAGAAAGCCAGGAAAATTAAGAATAAAATAAAATAAAATAGAAAATAATCAGCAGATAAGAGACAATTATATACCAGAGTTGAAAGGAAAATTTTGGTATACACATTGTTTTATCTAACCTTGCTATTTTATCATGTAACATACAGAAAGATTTGTTAAATTTTAAGGGTTATAAGTGAAGTAACACTAGATGCCCATATTCCACCAGAGATTACTGCACACCATCTCACAATTTAAAAACAGGATGAATTGTTTTATAAAGCCTAATTCATTAATAGAAGACAACCACTCTTTCAGTTAGCAGCAATCAAGAGAAACTCATTCCATAACATGATGAGCTATAAAATACAGTAAAAATTTTCAAAGTTTGAAGTGCTAGCCTATAAGTAATGGATAAAACTAAATAACCCGGATAAAAGGTGCCCAGAACTACTAAACTGCATTAAAAAAATACCTTGAAATGTGGGGCCCATTATTAACTTTCACTGGGCATAACCCCGGTAAAAGAGCCTTGGGCTCTGTAACAACGTTCATAAGTAATATTGGACACCCACATGTTACACATGATTGCTATGAGGAATCTCAACTTTGAGAAACATTAATTGTTTCACTAAAAAGCCTAAGTTATTAATAGAAAACCACTCAGTTAATGGGCAATTGGGAGATACTCACTTCACAACACCGTGATTTTCAATTATAGTATGTATCAATTATATAAAAAAAAAAGGCTAGGCAATGCAAATTTTTGTTTTGGTTTCTTTTTTAAAGGGAGGGCGATATTGCTTATTTGTCCTTTTTCTTCTCTTCCCATTTAAGGAAAACCAGAAAGTTGAAGTTTGAAGATATTAACTCATAAGTTTCTGCATATTCACATTTTAAAATTATTGGTAAATTTTTGTACTAATTTAAAACAGCAAAGGAAAATAAGAGGGTATAGGTTTTAGGAGTTCAAGCTTCCAGAAAATAACATTTTGCTTTCTTGATGGTGTGAAAATATATTTTTATTAATGTTTCACGAAATACCCAAAAAGTGATTACTGACACTTTTATGGGCAGCGGAACATATCACAGTGCTAATCATGCCGCAATGCTCTGCCATAGGTATGTTCTGTGCAGTGAAACACAATCAACTCAATTATATTGAGCTCAAGCATTTGATTTCGACAAAAACTTGCATATTATTGTATGCTTAAAATTACAATTCTGAAAGTTATTACAGTTCAACAATACGTAACGCCTACGCTGCTACTACTGGGGAGTGGAAAGTTTTCATTGGGTAAATATTTAACCATTTTATATGGATAATTTGTTGATAGAATCAGAATTTTCTGGGCACCTCACAACATGATTGATTGTTAATTAGTTATGAAATAAAAGAAAATCATACATAGAGCACAGAGATAACCCTTTAAGCATAGTTACCAAATACCCAATACGTGAAGGTACGCGACACGGGTATGAGTACATGATTCGCCACTTATTGAGATTATATTACAAGATTTTCTTTATGAAAAATCTGGTACGCGATATGCGGTACGGCAAATTCAGTATGTGATTCGCAGGATTGGTGAGCGAATCCGGTAACTATGCTCTTTAAGATATATGGAACCATAATTTGCAAAATAATGGGTTGAGTCACAAAATAATTTGCAAAATTATTGATTTGACATTTGAGAATTCAGGCCCCATGCAGTAAAAACTTAAAATACTGCGGATTATTTGAATTCAGTAAAGAAAAATACCATTTTCTAGTAACCGCCGTAGTTGTAGTACCAAAATTGACATCAGGTTTGACCTCCTCATCTTCTTTCTTGGTTTTCTCATCTCTCAGAGCTGCCCTTTGCATGAACTATCCAATATCCAAACAAAAACAAAGAACAACGTTATTAATCAAACAAAAGTGAGAAAATTCCTAAGAAACAAAGCTCAATGTCAAATCTCAGAATAAATCAAAATTCAACAATAACGAAAAAGACGAGTGCTTGTGTTTCGTTGTTTTACCTTCAAGTTCTTCAACGTGGTGGAAAGCTCTCGCCTTGCCATTATTACTCTTTCAATTTATCCTCTCTTCCTCTAAACAAATCAAGTAACAACAACCACCAACCTTCGGATGTGTTCTCAAGGTTGTTTTTTTTTTGGTCTGAACTCAAGACTCATATCTCGCGAAATGACTAACACGTCCTTGAAGAGAAAAACAACAGATTTTGGGTCATGGATACACCTGAGGAAACAGGCCCGCCCAATTCAACACCTCTGGTTTGATCCAGCCCAACACTTGGCCCACACAAGCCCAGTGATAATTTCTACCAAAAAATACAAAGTTGCCGGAGCTACAAGCTCGCACTCACCGGTCCTAACCTATAAAAACTGGAACCTTGTTCCTCCAGGGCATAAGTGTTAACTGTGGGAGTTTCCGTCGCAGCTTTCCATTTTTGCTACGCCTCATATTCTTCTTGATCATCCATTCCATTCCAAGGTTTTTATAACATTATAAGATTGATGAAATTTTGATTATAGTCTAAATATGTATGTGGATCGTGATTATCAGCAATTTTTTTTTTTGGCTTATTTGTCTCTTTGGTTCAGGCACACTATCGGTCATCTTCTAATCCGCGGAAACTTCTCTGTAGAACCATCATCCATGGTATGTTATGTTGACCAGCTATTTTGGGCTTTTTTTGTGTTTTTCATTGCTAATAAGTTGTAATTCTGGAAATAATAATAATAATAATAATAATAGTAATTGTAAACTCTAATGGATAGAAGACTTGTTTTTTTTTAAAAAATCTAAACTTAATCAGTGTCACTGATTAGCTTGATAGTGTCTTCAACACATGCCTAGGCACTTAATTGTCTTAACAATTTTATTGCTCGCAGTTTTTTTGTTTTTTTTTTATTTATTTTTTACTTTGCAGGCTTACAGAGAAGACCAAGATGCAACCTTTGAACAGCTTTATCTTTGTTACCCTGTCTCCTTTATTGAAAAGGTTGGTCACTGATTTGGCATGATGCATATAATAACATCCTTCTCAAACCAAAGGTTTTATATTCACAGGATAAAAACATAGGGTAAACATATCCTTTGGTAGGTATGTGATTCAAAATCTCAAACTGATTCTGAGTTTTCTTGATTCTATGCAGCCAAATCTGGAAAAGGGTGATAAAAGTATGTACCAACGACTTACATTTTACTTCTTTGATGCAAAACATCTATGAAATTTTGATAGCTTTTTTATGCCTATAAAGTTTCTTATGACAATTCTTGTTGCCTCCAGTTATCATGCCCCCTTCGGCCCTTGATCGCCTTGGTAAGTTGATATTTGTCTGGTTTCAACAATTTGACATTCTTTTCCCTCCTGCTAAATTGCCTATCAAGATTTTTACAAGTTATGTTTTCCAGCATCTTTGCACATAGAGTACCCTATGTTATTTCAACTTAAAAATCCTTCTGCTGGAAGAGTTACTCACTGTGGGGTGCTAGAATTCATATCTGATGAAGGGATCATATATATACCATACTGGGTATGAGATTTCATTTCCTTCTTTGTTCCTATTTCTTTCTGAACTTCTTTTACTTAATGAATTTTCTTTTTTTTATTTATGATTTCTGATGCATTTTCTGTTCTTATTGTCAGATGATGGAAAATATGCTCCTACAAGAGGGAGACATTGTAAGTGTGAAAAACACCAACCTTGCAAAAGGAACATACGTGAAGCTACAGCCTCACACCAAGGATTTTTTGGATATCTCCAATCCAAAAGCCATGTTAGTATTCTTTTACCACATCTAGTTACGCCTTTGACAGTCTATCGATTGATATTTTCTTTCTTTAACATGATTATTTGCAGCTTAGAGACTTCATTGAGGAGCTACTCATGTTTAACAACTGGTGACACTATAATGGTTGCTTATAACAGCAAGAAGTATTACATTGACATAGTTGAAACTAAACCCTCTCCTGCAGTCAGTATAATTGAAACAGACTGTGAAGTTGATTTTGCTCAACCTCTTGATTACAAAGAACCGGAGAAACAGGCACCATCTGTTCGATTTGACAGGAAACGTCCAGAAGGTTGTCATTCTCTTATCGTCTGTTGGAAGAAGCTTTTAAGAATTTCCCAGTTTTTTTTTTTCAAGTGTAAAAATCATTAACAAATTCTGACTATATTCTTTGCATTTCAGTGGAAGATGAGCCAGCAACAAAGATTGCCCGATTCAGTCCATTCACTGGTTCTGGAAGACGTTTGGATGGCAAACCCTCAGCACAATCAGTTGAACAAACGTCCTCTCCAAAGCTAAAGCAGAAACAGACTGACAATGAAACCAAGGGTTCTGATTCTAAATCATCAAATACTGCTTCACGTAGAACTTCTGGAAAGCTTGTGTTTGGGTCAAATGCAAGTAGACCCGACATTCAAACACCACCTAAGGTAATTCTTAGCTGTAGTAATCTTGTGGAGAGATAGGGAAATGCCCTCAATTTATGGTTCATTACATTAACATGATTTATAAGACGCGTTTGCCTTTTCATAAGTCACCTGACCAAATTTTCTCTCTTATTAGGCTTCTCTGAAAAGCACTAGTCAAGAGTCATCCCAGAAGGAAGAAGGGCCAAAATTCCAAGCTTTCACAGGAAAGAAGTATTCATTAAAAAGTTGATCCTTGTCAGACTATTTCTTTTGTTGATTTCTTTTGATATACGAAATATAGTTGAGCCAACATGGCTCAGAACTTTAGCCAGATTTCACTCTTGCATATCCATGGTTTTTGTGTCGTAAATATTTATTAGTTATTAGCTCATGAAGCCAGATTTCACTCTTGCATATCCATGCTAGCAACTACATTTGTACGTATTTATAATGCCCTGTAAGCCAATTTTATTTTCTCGATGCGTGTCATTCCTTGATCATTTGTAGGAAGCCCCAGTAATTTGGATGGAAAATGTTTTGTACAACTTAAATGGACAAATTTGGGACACATAAGCAATCCATGTTTGAATTGTAAGAAGATTACCACATAAGCAATTGAACACTACTTATCTTAAAAGTGTTCATCACTTATATGAGTTATCTCAAAGTTATCCATTTGAATTATGCAAAAAAACATGATTGAATTTGATCAGCCTTACTGCTCAATTGCTCATTGTAGCCCTTGGTAGAATTACAACTGTCAATTTGGAGGGAAGAATCGAGTTCTTCAACCACTATCTAATGCATCTAACCTGCCTAGCCTTTATTTTAGCAGTTGAAAGAGACTTGATTAAAACATTCTTGGGAGAAACGGACTCCATTCTGTCCATAAGCAGAAACAATAAGACACTAACAATGCATTACGAAAGTTGTGCGGGGTAAGCAGGAATGTTTCACCTTCAAAACCTCAGGCAGATAGTTATACGATTGTTAAGAGTCCAAACATTGGCATAGATGGGTATAAAAGGGAGAAAGAATAATAGCAGAATTCAACCCTTCCAAGCCTTCTCTCAAGCTTTTTACCATTAAAGCGGGAAACCTCGACTATCTAGAAATCAATAATCACACATTTGTGGATTATTTGTTGATTTTAGGCGGATGTGTTCGCACGCAGGGTACTTCTTGTTAGGCATGCTACTCAAGAAGTTATCAATGTCTGTTTTCAAAATGTACTGGCTTTGCCTCTTGCTTGAAAGAAATCTTTACACGTTTCCAAAAGAAATAAATAAACTGCGAATAAAATTTCATTTATATAAATATATCAAATTCTAATAACAATTACATTAATCAGAGTCAGATGCCAAGACAGTTCTAGGCACTAACAGTTCAGAAGGTAGACGTATAAGCTAAGCTTTTACTGATGTTTCAATTCTAGAATACTTGACACTTTCAGGCTTCTCATCGGGTTCCCACAGTTCTGGAAATGCCTCTTTCATATTATGGATGCTCTCTAATGCATGATCCACTCCTGTAGTTCGAACGGAAGTACCCACCTGCATCCATGTTGAACTTGGATTTCAAGTTTAAATTGACATTGTATCATCATATTTTAATTGTAATGTGATCCCTTTCGATCAAATGTTAAGGTAAGTGAATTTCAAATGAAACCTTCTTAAAGCTAACAAGAGAGTCCTAATTTAAGAAAAAGAACATTTACATGCATAGATTTGTCTGTAAGTTTAAGTGTTCAACAAATGTATACTTGAAGTTTCCTTGAACTTAACAATAAAGACTCAATGTAAAAAGTTTTAATAGTAAAAGGATATTACATCCACAAATAAAACGTAAAATAAGCTCCTATGACTAGTATTTCATTCATCCATCTACAACAATTCGGGGGATAAGCCTCCTTTAAAGTGAGCTTATCTTTTAAGTGAGTAAGTAATAGTATATTCATCATTAAATTTTAATTGATTAAGATCCCAATGCACTTTAGATTAGATTAAGGGTGAGTACACTCTTACTTGATCACTTAGAGACAAGTTCACTTTAGAGAAGCTTTTTCCCAGGGATTACTTACCAAGACTGTGTGGAGGCCCAAGGATTTTCCAGTCAGTAAATTGCGGACACTGTCATCAAAGAACAACTGGAAAAGGCAAAATTTAAAAAAAAAAAATCATTTCTCACCAAAGAATACCAGAAGAATAGAAGAAATCCAATTTTATGCTGAAGAGCCATAGTGAAAATGCACATAATCAGAACAATGATAATCGGTATTCAACATTGCAAAAGATACAAACTGCAAGATCATCATGACAAAGGTTAAATTAGACTTCGAGACGAGAAAACCTAAGGTCAAAGGATTAACAAATCTTACTGTTCTTTGATGATCAATATCCACCATATTGAAAACCTTTTCAAACGCATCTTGAAAGGGTTTGCAGACAACCGGGGTCCTTGGAAGCACCATATCAGAATCAGGCCTGTTCATGTATTCATAAAAATCAAAAATTCCTGCAGTACTTGGCCTATCTTCACTGCCATCTTTATTAGAGGAATTCAGAGTCTCAAAGCTTATAACTTTTTCAAAGCAGTCCTCTAGTCCAAGCCTGTGAAGCACTCTACTTGCATGGTCCTCATCTGAGTTTGTAAAAACCTGGAAAAAAAAAATGATACATATGTCATGCCGAAGAGAGAATTTATGAATCTGGTAATACTTTCATCATGAACTAAGAACAAAGAAACTTACAATTTTTCGAAGAGGCAGGCTTAGCAAAATTCCCCTGAGAACAGGGTCAGGTTTCAGTATATTATATGGCAACCTCCCATGAACAAAACTGGTCAACAAAAAATAGTTTTAGATTCCCATTTCACATGGCTTCCAACTTGATTAAAATAGATGGCCAAATAAAAAACTGCACAAAATATGTAAAGACAATTAATTACCCATGAAAGTCATCATAGTCAAAGTCATAGCCAATTGCCTGGTGAGAGAAAAAGAGACAAAGTGACCGATTCATTTACAATGGCATCTAAATAAAAAAAAGTTATATCCTATTAAAATATCTTTTTAATAATTTTTTAATATTTAATTAAAAAATTATTAAATAAAAAAATAAATGTATTTAACACTAGAAACATAAAAAACATTCAATATTTTTTTATTTAATAATTAAGAAAATTGATTAGGAGGAATTAGAATTATTTATTAAAAAAAAAGATTTTGTTAAGAAAGGCAAAATAGAATGTTTTAGATGAAAACAAGACATTCAAAACATTAAAAATTGAAAAAACTTTATTATTTACCTTATTTTCATCTAAAATTTTCTATTTTGACTTTCTTAAGAATTGCCTTAAACAAAACCCATAAAAAAATGCTTTCAATACAGTATACTGAAAGGTTAGTTAATTAAACCATACCCTCAGACCAGCCATTGTTGTCCCGTAAGTCTTATATAATGAAACGCATAATTCAGGTGCTTTAGTCTCCTCCATTCCAAGTTTTTCAAGCATGTACTCTGCAATAAACACATTAAAAAATCATGATTTCAACTTCAAAACTAGAAATCGACGCATTACGTAATCACATATTAAGGCCCCATTGTGGGGAAGTCATTACCTTGAATATTTTTAGTCACATGCGCCGACAATCCAGAACTAAGAGGATAAAGGGTGTCATCAAGATCTGAAAATAACGTAAACAAGTTATAAATATAAGTTGGGCAGACAATGAAGAATGTAAGAGTGAGAAAGTTATCATGGATCGTGAAGTAGGCTTACCAAATAAAAGACAATCGTATTTGGCCTTTGAATCTTCCTGGAACTGTTCCCCGTTTTCCATTTTAGAATCTAGTATGCTCAATTACACGCAGAATAAAAATGAGTGAGAAGAAAAAAGAAACTGCCAAGATAGACAGACACATGTAACCTTATATTGTGCGAAGAATACATTTTGGAATATAAACTCAAAATTGTACATTCTAGTCAAATGCTTGAGACGTGAAAATGCACGTATCAAGAGTGCATATTAGAAAGGCAAATAAGTATGGAGTGCCCTCTTAAAAGAGAGCAAAGAGACCATATATTAATATCCAAATCGGTACAACTGTTAAGGATAGACCGCGTTAAGTAAGTTGATCAAAATTCAATTCTTGTTTGTTAGTGGGTTATCTGTAAGCACTTGTTGAGCCTAGATGCCTGCCTGAAATGGGACAGCACGCTTGATCCTAAATTTCTTGTGCATCAATATATATATATATATATAAATCGAAATTAAGATGGTAGAGCAAGGTTCCAACATCAACGCATAAACAACTAGCGAGGAGGAGAAAACTAAGACATTGCAAACAAAAATGCATTTTTTTTTTAAAAAAAGAAAAAAGACATATGCAGTTTGAAAACGAGTAAATCTGAAAGAATGATGAAGAATTAGACATATGCAGGTTCACAGACTAACAAATTGAACACCATTACAGAGAGGATAGACCCTATCACTAACCAAAACAGCAATGATGATAAATGGAAAAGGCAGAAAACAACAAAATTCTTTTTAAAAGAAGGAATCCACTCCAGTATATCAAACAGTATGCTAATGTTAAAAACTTAAAATGAAAAGGTTAAGCAAATCCAGATATGGCAGATGGAGCATCGAGAAACAAGAAGAGAGATAAACTTACTGTAATGCAAATTGTTAAGAGAGGGAGAAAGCGAGAGGGAAGAATGAAGATGGTAGAGAAAGAGGATGGAGATCGAGAAGAGAAGTGAAGGACGGTTAATATAGAAAGAAATAGAATGGCGTTGCCGTTGTGTGAAAGCGATTGTGACTTGTCGTTGTGATTGTGTTGGCGATCTAGAACTAGAACTAGAACATCTCCATCAACAAAGAAACTGAAAATTTTGATGCCTTTGCCTTTTTTACTTTTTCCTCATTGTCCACTCCCATCTTGACACGTTACTTTCTTCAGGTTTTATCGTCCACCACCTGCCCCTTTCTTTTTTTTTTTTTTCCCTCCTTCTTTTTGGCCCAAACAACGTCCAAAGAGGGTTTCGAAATTTCGAATCTGCTATCAAGTAAATAAAAGAAATCAATAAAACCAGTTGAAAGTATCTTGTTTTATTTTCAGTTTTAATCTTATAGACAGTAACACACGTGAAGCTAGTAACCGTGCAAAACTGCTAGAAGAAACAGAATTACAAACACAGCTAGAATAGATAATAGAACATGAAACTAAATCTAGCTAAGCTTACGAAAATGGAAAATGCAATTCTCTCTCTCCATGTTGGAAGCCAATTGGAAAGCAGAGGTAAATAACGAAATGAAAATAAAAAATGTTCACTTAGAATGTGCTAAAAGATACATGAGTTCTATTGTACTGCTACCATTTAGAAAATGGTTCAAAAAATCATAAAGAAAGGCCAAAGATATCAAGCATCCAGATAGAATGCATTGAAGGTCAGTTTGAAAGTTTTCATAATATAATGATAAACAAATAAACAAATGCTTCTGAAGCCAGAAAATTACCTTCTCCAAAGCCCAGTTGACATAATCAAAATAAGCACGTTCATGATCTACCAAAAAGCTAAAATTATTCATGAAGAAAATTTTGTTTTGAAAGTACATTTCACACAAACACACAGATGAACAGAGGATGAAGGAAGATGACTCTTGAAGAAGCAAGGTAACCATGGATATTAATGGAGGCTTCTTCAGTGTTCTGATGTAGAACCAGAGAGTGTCTGAAAAGACACGTGTATGGTGGTTTCCTCCTTCTACTGTTGCTGCCCAGTGCACCAGGGGGGTTGGGTACCTGTAAGAGGACTCCAATGCTCAAGTCAGGCAAGGAACAAGAGAGGTTATACCACCAGATTACAGATACTTAGTTAGAATAACTTAGCCTGATACTTATAGAGCATGCATAAGGTCCCTTAGTAATCTGAGAGAGGTGTAGGTACGTTGAGATCGTGGCCTGATGGGGGGTGCCTCTGTCCCCACGATCGTTCAGGCAGAGTTTTGGTAGAGGGTGCCTCCCTCCCATGATCATCCAAAAAGATTTCTAAAGTTACGGGATGTCGCGTTAGTGGCCACCTACTGTTGCAGGCAGTTATGATTCCTATACCCTTAGGGCCATGATTGGTAGTTGTCCGGATTTGCGCAGACCTAAGGGGTGCTGATATGGCCTACGACTGAAACTTGAGGTCGGGTGACTTGACCGGGGTGCTTACAGCGGAGTGTAGTGGCGCGTATGTCGGATTGGCACCATCGGACGGGACCTCGGATCACGGTCCAGAACAGTTGCCCCTAACTTGGCGCTTAAGTTGAAAATTTAAGTGTCAAGGTACCGAAACCTGGACGAGATCTATGGTTCTTTTGTGGGGTCCATTTGGGCCGGTGTCCATCGTTGGGGAGTACCTCCGTGGTTGGCATATGTTACCATCCCGTCATTTGAGGTATGTCTTTTTGCCCATATGTCTGGTTTCATAGGGTTTTTACTTCCTTATACGTTTTGCCAGAAAGTGCTGAGTCCTTTTGGGAAACGATCATCTTTACTTTATTGGAAATTAATGATATTTTAAGAGAGACTTCAATTCCATGACGTTTCCCAACTGCGCGCTTCCCTATCGTCCAATTGGGAGAGAGGAGCATTAAAGCGCTGCTTACCTTACGTGATCGGTATACTTTTATTGGATCCAATCAGAATGCTTCATTTCCCCTATAAATAGGGGACGTTTGTGTTGGAGCTAGCACTCCCTGATAACAATATATTTTATACATTTTATAATCCTCTCATTGGACTTCTTAAGGTTCAATTAGGCTTAATTATGTTGGTTTTGTCACATTCTATGATATTGAGCTTAATTGGATCATTGAAGGAATTATTGCATGAATTAACCTTAATTTATCTCTTTGACAGTGTTTAATAAACTTGCTATAACTTGAGTTGTAAATATCTGGTTGATGTGATTCTAGTCTTGTAGGAAAGCTAAGACAATTTCCTACAAATTTCATGAGACCTCAAAGGCCAAATCACACATTTGGATAACTCAAATTGGAGTTGAAGCAAGAACTAGGGTGCTGATCCTGACAGCTTGAACTATGCGTGTTGTTCATGACATAGATCGGGCTATAGGATGTAAAATAAGCTGAAATTTTGATGGTTGATAGTTAAGACCCAAATCTACAACTTTCATGTTGAACACTTTTCTAGAATCGGAGGTCTAATAGGTTATATTGGGATTGGAAGTCAGAACAGAGGAGCTATCGCTAGGCCTGAGTAGTATGCAGTAATCAAACCATATCTTAAGTTGTAGAAATGATTTTTGACCCAAACTAACAGAATTTGAAAGCTAAGATCCAGGTCTACAACTTTCATGAAGACCACATTTCTAAAACATGACGTATTCAATGACTTCAGAACTAAATGATTTCGGAGACAAAGAATCTCCATAATTTTCCACTCATCAAAAGTCATTTGGCATTTTTCACTCATTTTCCACTCATCCACTCATGCATGACTCAGCCCCCTTGTCATTTTGTATCCCTAATCCTATATAAAAGGCACCATTAGCAGATCATTTAAGAGTCTTGGTCCTAGAGATCAAGATCATGCTATTGTGTTGTTTGTTTATCTTGTTGTAGTTTTCTTCTTGTCTATGTGTAACTAAGTTTCATTTTGCTTGAGTGAAAGGGTGAAACTCTTGGTAATAAGTTAATGTTAGATTAATTTCTCTTTTGTACTTAAATGATATATTATCAAGTAACCATTGTATTTGTTGTATTTTGTTTCCAATCAATTTAGAAACCCTCCTTGTAAAGTGGAGTTCTTGATTTGTTGTAGACAAGAGATTGACACAATGAATGCTTGAACCCATTTACAAGTGTTGGTGTTAGAAACTCTCCTTGTAAAGTGGAGATCTTGATTTGTTGTAGACAAGAGATTGACACAATCAATGTTTGAACCCATTTACAAGTGTTGACGTTAGTGGATAATTAAAGGAATCATAATATAACTAATATAACTTTTAAAGAACTTTGAATGTTGTATTTTTTTATTGGAACCTCCGTTATGTGTGGATTCTAATTGAGTTATAAAAGAATTAATCTTGTCCTTAATTTATTTACCAAGAGTGGATCTCCTAGCCCAAGCAATTCCTTTTTACTTGTGAATAATTTTATTTATCATCTTTATTTTTGTGACAAATCTTTTCCTTACCTCAATAAATTTTTCTTCATCAATTCCCTATAGATCTACTTCGGACTCCCGAGAATTTATTACTTGAGACAACCTGCACTTGGGTTTGTAACCTAAATTTCAGCATCATTCCCTCCATCGTATTCTTTTCTATCTTGTGATTTTGCTTGAGAGTGTAAGCTCTTCTTCATACAATGGCTCCCCGTGTGTTTCACTTTTACTCAAGGAGGGTTTTGTCTTCTGCTAAAGCTTTAATGTTCTTGGTTTTTCCAAAATACCAAGAGTTGTTTCATCTTTCTGTAAGTGGCTTTTCTGGTGGGTGATTTTCTTTCTCAGTGTAACAACGACAGGTGGTTTTTTCCCCAGCGTATGCGATGCGGTTACTTGTTTGATATTTCGCTGGGGGGAGTTGTGCCACCTGTCATGTTGGATGGAGGCGCTCAGAGCCAGGGCTTATGCTTTCCTCCTCTTTTCCTATGGCTTGGGAGGTGTATCGTCCTCCGAGGATGCTTGGAAAGGTGGAAGGGACTATTGGAGCTGCTCTTGGAGCAACCTGGGGTGTTCAGGAAACTAACTGAGGTTCCAGTGAAATGAGCTTATTCATAAGAGGTCGTGCCCCGTCCAATGGAGGGGAGTGCGTCTCGGCCTTTATCCTCATTGTAGAAAAGGCAATGCAGAAGATTTGGCGTTGGTTCTAGAGTTGAGATTCCAATTTTCCAAGGTTCTTCAAAGCCAATCCATTTTTTCAAGAGGTCGGGGTTAGTTCTGGGAGGGTCATGGTGGTGGCAGTGACTCTGGATGACGTGGCGTCCCATGTCACATCCACATTTTCTCCGGGATCCTTAATCGTTGCTCTTTCCTTATACATTCCATGTCTCAATATTTTTTTTTCTCTTTTTCTGATGTAAGATAATGCATGGAATGAGAACTAATTAATAAAAATTCTTATCTTTTGAATTTCTGTCTTATATCTTCTTTTCTTCCTTCCTTTCCATTGTCCATAGTATTTTGTTCTTGATCGAGGTAAGTCCAACGCTTACTTCGGGGTAACGTCATCATCTTTGTTTTTTACCAGAGTAAGTCCAACGCTTACTCCAGGGTAACACCATCATCTTTGTTTTTGACCAGAGTAAGTTCAACGCTTACTCCGGGGTAACGCCATTATGCCCCCAACTTGGTGCTTGAAAAGTCAAAGTGTCAAGCTCTAATCATGTTGTCCGTGAAGAGACCCTTGAACCTGAAATGGTGACCCCGGTTTAAGCCGGGATTCAAAGCGAACTTTCTGGACTTGGCCTCTAGAAGTTTGCGTGACACTTGAATTGTTGCACAACTGTTCTTTCAACTGCCTCTACAGCTGTGTGGGCCACGTGGGACATTTTGAGTAGGTAGACATGCCTAGAGCTTCATGCGCCATGATGAGCGTGTTTTGAATTAATGGGCTGCAAGGACAAAAATGCCCCCTAACCGTTTTGGCTTTTATAAGTAGGGTGCATTGTTTTCATTTGCTTCTGCACACCTTTCCCTAGAGGCTTCGACAGCTGAGAGGTGTGATTTGCGAGTGTTTTCCAACTATTTTTAGGCTTTCGATCATCCTTAGCGTTTGTTCAAGGTATATCTTTTCCTCAGCTTTTGTTAGTGCTTTCTTTTACTGGTTGCCTTCTGCTAATTCTGGGCAATAACCCTTTTATGAAGTAGAGTTAGTGTTATGAGTTTCTCCTACCCCCCTGAGAACTCCATCTCCATCGTGCCATGCGCGGCGGGGGTGTCCTTCTGAAATTTCAAATTTTAGAGGGGAAGGAGGCCGGTACATAGGTGTGAACTATTTTGTTCACCCTTTTCAGTGTTTGAATCTCCTGTTCAAATGATTCTGACAATTACTCACTAGCCTTTTTGGGTATTCTCAAGGTTTTCATGGCGAGAGGCAGGAGGACCAGGGCATCGGTTCCTGAGGTCCGTGAACCAGCAGAAGAAGATCTAATCCGGATCTGCCGTGGTCCTGGGTTAGTATACCCATGGGTAGGGGATGGTGTTTGGAAGCATCTCTCTAAGTTTTCTTCTGAAGCCGTCCTCTGCCAATTGCTAGATTATATTCATATGACAAACGAGAAAGCGCGGGATAACGAGTTCTAGGTCGTTTGCCCGGAGTGGAATGAAAGAGTGTGTTCGAGCCGGGAGGTGGGCTCACACTTTATGTTCCTGTACGAGCCTCTTGTTGTTAAGCTAGGACTGCGGTTGCCCTTCTCAGAGTTTCAGATTGACATTCTCTGGACTCTTCGCATAGCCCCGACTCAGGTTCACCCTAACGGCTGGGGCTACATTATAGCCTTTGAACGGTTTTGTCGGATAATGGGGTTGCAATACTCGACCAACACCTTCTTCTATTTCTACCATCGGGTGTGCCCCCAAGGTTCAGCGGAGCAGAAGAATTAGCTCACTATCCGGTCTAGGGGAGGTCGTAAATCCTTTGATGTCTTTCAAGATAGCTTTAAGGGTTTAAGACGACTTTCTTCAAGGTTATGGCGGTCGAAGGATTTCACCCTTTTTGCTTGAACGCCGAAGGGAACTCGAAATTCCCTCTATATTGGACCCCGGATGTATGGGCTACTCTGACTGTTCCATTTGAAAAAGAGGAGGAGCACCTGACTCCGAAGGAACTTAAAACAGTTAAGTTCATATGTCGGTATGCTGATGAGCATGGTAAAATCAACATCAGGGATGTCCTCAATACCCCTGGTGATGACCTTCTCTTTGCTTTGTTAGGTGGGAGATAAGACATCGCTGTCCACCTTAGGTTCTTTGTATTTCAATATCTCTGTGATTTTGTTTTCTTGATTTCTAACATGTTTTCTTGTTTTATTGCAGTTAGTGACATGATGTCCGGGCTCTTTGTTACCGCTCTACGAAATTTGAAGTCCATGGCGAGAAAAGAGGGGTCTTCCAATGCCCCTTCGGCCCTCGCCCCGTCATCTTCCGACCGGGGTGTTGTCATTGAGGAAAACAATGATCAATGATGCACACTTTTCTCAACCAAGTTCAAAAACTTGATGCGGGATTAATTGTTGCATTATGAACCCAAGTGCAGGTTGTCTCAAGTAATAAATTTCTCGGGAGTCCGAGGTCAATCCACAGGGAATTGTTGAAGATTAATTAAGGTGAAGTAAATATTTTGTTACTACAATAAAAATTATTTACTTGGGTTAAAAGATTCACTCTTGGTAAATAAAATAAAGGTAAGATTAATTCCTTTTATAACTCAATTAGAATCCTCGCAACATGGAGGTTCCAATCGAAAAATACAATGTTAAAAGTCCATTTAAAATAATATACGTAATTATATTATGTTTCCAAAAAAATATTACCATCACTTATAAATGGGTTAAAGCATTCATTGTGCCAATATTTTGTCTACAACAAATCAAGAACTCCTCTTTACAAAGATGGTTTTTAAATTATAAGAAACAAATTATAATATATATAATGGTTACTAGAAAATATAAATCATTTAAGCACAAGAGAAGAATAAATCTAACCTTATTTTATTACCAAGAGCTTCACCCTTTCAGCTAAATAAAATGAAACTTAGTTACTTATAGATAAGAAGAAAGAAAGAGAGAAGAAGAAGAACATGACTTTAATTTAGAACAAAGGAAAATTACTACAAGAAAACCTAGTAACAAAATGGCATCATTTTAGTAACTAACACCTAACACCTTCAATGATCTGCCAAGGCCCCCTTTTATAGAGGATTAAAGATACAAAATGACAAGGGGGCTGAGTCATTAGTGAGTGGATGAGTGGAAAATGAGTGGAAAATGCCAAATGACTTTTGGTGAGTGGAAAATTATAGAGATTCCTTATCTCCAAAATCATTTAGCTCTGAAGTCATTGAATGCGTCAGAATAAGCAAATATGATCTTCATCAAAGTTGTAGGCCTTGATCTTATATTTCAAATGACTTTAGTTTGAGTCCAATATCATTTCTATAACTCCAGATACGTTCAAATTACTGCACACTACTCAGGCCCAGTCACAGCTCCTCTGTTCTGACTTGCAAGCCCAATATCACCCATTAGGCCTCCAATTCTAGAAAAGTATTCAACATGAAAGTTGTAGATATAGGTCTTAACTATTTAATATCAAAATTTCAGCCCATTTGAAAACCTTTAGCCCGAAAAATGGTATGAACAGTACACATAGGTCAAACTGTCAGGAATAGCACTCTAGTTCTTGCTTCAACCGCAATTTGAGTTATCTACTCGTGTGATTGGGCCTTTGAGGTCTTCATGAAAGTTATAGAGCTCTTTCTTGTCTTTAAAATGCCATCAGATTTACCTCATTTGACCACATACATCCTAAGATATAGCTCAAATACAAAAACAACGTAAGACGTAAATTATGCTGAAAAATTTAATTAAGTCCAATTTGAGTCCAAACTTACAAAACATAATCAAAATCAATCAATTAAGTACATGGAGAGTGTAAATAACTAAAAATGAAGGCTTATTAATGTATCAAATATGTGATCATCAAATTCTCTCACACTTAACTTTTTGCACTCCTGGGCAAAACACACAAGATCAAAACTAAAAAAAAAAAGAAATAGACTCAAAAGCTAAACACTCTAAAAGACTCAATTTCTAATAATATTTAAAAATGAAGAGCAATCAATCATTCAAGTAATCAAAACATTCATGAGGTAACATATCTTCACTTCTCAAATCAACAAGCAAGGATATTTCAATTGAAAAGCATGAGTCAAGAATGATAGATTTTCACAAGATTCACTCTCAATCCCTCAAGTATTTAAAAGGTAGGTATTTCACTCAATTCAACCCATGAAAATTGCACTACCATAAACTTGCTTATCTTCTACTTCTCCACTACTCAGAACACATGCACACACAAATCATGAGGACTTTATTCAAGGTTGTAATGGGGTCAAGGTAAAGGAGGAGGTAATATGGATATGACAAGTTAAATACTAGAAAATAAAAGAGCATGAGAGCTGAGTTCAATTAACAAGCATGTAAGTTCATCTCAACTCCACCTAATACAAATTCCCTTTACATATTCTTTTCCTTACCTTTATTACCTTGTTGACCCTCTTCTTTTTACATTTTTTTATTTTTTTTATTGATTTTTTTTTATTTTTTTACAAAAAGAACATCATATATACATTTTTTTAACCATTCTGCACACACACCCCACACTTGTTCAAGAACTCATCGAATGACAAAACTAATATTCTCTTATTCCCTAAGGTCAAGTAAGAACATGGTTTTTCATTTAAGGTACATAATGAGTTCGAAACAAAGAATAGTCAAATAAGCTCAAAGGGGTTAAGTAAGGGAAAATAGGTCATTTCTAATGCTTTACGTTGGCAGGAATCAGAGAATTTCTAAGAAGTCATAAGAGTACTTGATATCATATTGAGACAATATGCTGCTAAGCAAGGTTGACTATTTGATTGAAGTAGTTATTTCAAGAAAAATGTCTCAATCATATTTATGTATGCATATGAAAATGTAGTCTAAAAAAGAATCAAAGCAAGTTCTAGAGTAACAATTTCATGAGTGAAATTCACACAATTTCATGTTGTAGACTTTATCCTTGAAAACTGAAGCATTGTGCGCCTTCCACAGCATCCAGCAGGCCGCTGCAAATATAGCACCGCTGTCTTTGTTGGTGTTAGTGACTAACCAGTCCGTGATGTCAGCAGTATAGAAGTTGTCATCAGTGTCAAGCCTCAGCCACTGCCATATATCCCGAGATAATCTACAGTCCCGAAGCAAGTGCATTGTAGTCTCCTGTCCAATTCCTTTATAATCTAAGTATACAATTTTAAGTGGTGATTCGTTGCTCTTCACCACATGGCCGAACTTGGCCTTTTTTGGTCTAGATTATACTTTTATTTTTATCTTGTTCAATTCGTCCTAGGTGGTTCAAAGGGTACCTCTAAGTAATGCCTTGACCCTTATATTTTGAAAAATTAAAGAAATTACAAGAAACTTTCTTTTTCTCCTTATTCTGAAATAGAAAGGCATAAATCAACAGAAAACGAGGTCTTACAATCCTTGAATGAGAAAGTCTCATAACATGTTGAATAAAAGATACATTACACACGAATCCAATCAAAAGCAAAATGCCTAGAATTACTCATTCACTCAGAGGTTGCATATGCCTTTGTTGAGGAAAGCCAACGCGACATATTCTCTTTATTTGGGGACTTAAGCAACGGAAAGACACATGCCATTCTTGTGAAGGGCCACAGAATCTGAATTTCAGAGCACTGGAAGTCTAGTACCTACCAATTCAGAGCATAATATGATAAAAGAACATTACGAAAGTGAGATTGTTTATAATGAAAAGATTCCAACAGAATAGCACTTTTGGGCCTAAAATAATACTTTATAATTTGTTATAGCTGAAAAGGAACATTCAGCATAAAAAAAAAAAACATATACCAGAAGAAAAATGGAAGTCGTAGTATAGAAATTATTTCAAGAATTAGATAAAGCTGGCATTTTGAATTGTAAACAGTAAACATAACCAACAACATCATTCTGCAGCTATTAGGAAGTAGAAAACACACCTTCTATTTCCAAAGTTGAATTTGTCAAATGCGGGTTTCTCTGTCCCAATAATTTTGGCGGACTGAGTCAGTAATATTTACAAGGGGCACATGTTTGTTGATCCACTGGTCTTCTCGTATGCTCTCCCTAAATTCTTCTGGCATATTGATAATGTGGAAAACTTCAAGCTTGCCTAAGTGGTGGATACCAGAGGGTACCTTCTGGAGTTGGGGGATATACACTAACACGAACTCTTTCAACGATGGCAGTGCTCCTTCACCGATATGGATGGAATTCAAACCATACAAGTGTCTGAGTGATAGTTGCTTTAGTTTCCTAAACCCCCCATCTTCAAAATGCAAACCTTCATCTTCATATGCAGAGTCGAGAGAGAAGAACAACAAATTTGGCATATATTTGAGTGATTTCAATGGATCATCAGTTAACTTGGAGGATATTAAGGACAGTTTAGCAAGATTTTGGAGCTTTGGAATCCAGTCCGGCAACCTCTCTAACTTCCCTCGCAGGTGAAGCCGCTGAAGTACAGGCAGAGATGAAATACAATACAAATCAATGACTTGTTCAGAACGTATTGCATCAATATATAGTTTCTCCAGCTGTTGCATCTCATTTATTGAGGAACATAGAGCGCTTCCGTATTCTCGCTCAACATGAATCAAGCCCAACACCCTTAACTGCCTCAGCTTTCCAAGCTCCTTAATTAGCTCTACTCCACCGTGATCCGTTTCCACTTGACGTAGCGTTTGTAGGGATACCAAGCCTCCAATACCATCCATCATTTGTATCCCATAACCAAAATACCAAGACGTATGGTTAGCCAGAAGATGTCGTAGCTTTCCAAGCTTGTTAATCTCTCTTGGCATCTTACGCACACGTGTTTGCCTTAGATCCAAGGTCTCCAGGTTCTGGAGGTTACCAATGGAGTTTGGAAGACTCCCTACATTTGTTTTCCTAAAGCTTAAATACCTCAAGTGGAATAAACTCCCCAAATTTTGAGGAACATAGTTCAGTGGAGTATGTTCAAAATCAAGTACCTTCAATAGCCTGTATTTTGTAGCGATTATCCTCACAAAGTCTTCAGGTAATTCTTCACCTCTGAAAATATGCAGTGACCGAACATGCGCACTTTGAATAGTTCCCATCAAATTGTTGGAATTGGTCGCTATTGTTCGGCGCCGAATTATGTCACTAAAGACAGACTGATCATCTTCACTAACAAACTGGCAAAAGCTTAAATCCTTAAATTTTCTTAGGATCATCCCACGTAATAGGTCATGAACACGACAGCTTTTAGCTTCGCCATCAAAGCTAAATGAAGATACTTGCACCAAACTTCTATGGATCAGCTCTGTTAAATATTGTTTTGCAACTTCTTCTAAAGTTCTCCCCATTTCATCACTTTTGACAAACCCCTCAGCTATCCACTGCCTAATTAGTATTGCAGATTTAACTTCACAGTCTTCAGGATATATTCCAAAATACAATAAGCATGATTTTAGATGGTCAGGCAAATCATCATAACTTATATTTAAAATCTTTGTTATATCAGTCAAATGGGGATTATTCTCCAGCTCTGAACCTAGACGTTCACAAAACTTATCCCATTCAATTGTTGTCTTTTTTAAGTTATCGCTACATAAAAGACCACCAATTATCACAATTGCTAGTGGTAAATCATCACATTTTGCAACAATTTTAGAAGATATATCCTTGAATTCTTCCGGACAGCATCCGCCAGGGTGAGATCGGAATGCCATCTTACAGAAGAGCTCCAAAGATTTTTCTCGACTTAAACGTTGCATCTCATGTACTTCAACAGTAGAATATTTCTGACAACACTCCACAACACCCATTTTCCTGGTTGTGATTAATACCCTACTTCCATTTTTATCATCAACTAGAGCAGATTTAATCTTATCCCAAAATTTCTTGTCCCATACATCATCAAACACGACAACATACCTGTTTTGCTGCAAGTAGTTTCTCACTTTGTCGATCAATGTCACTCCAACCATTTTAGAAATATCCTGAGGAGGAGCCTTCCCTTGATCTTCATAAAACTTGTGCAACATCTCCTTCAACAATCCTTCTACAGTGTAGGACTGAGACACTGTGATCCATGCATGGCAATAAAAGTGCCCAATCACCTCCTTGTTGTCAAAAACCATCTTGGCAAGAGTGGTTTTTCCCAGCCCTCCCATTCCTACCACAGAGATGACAGTGAGCTCTTTTTTCCTTCTCTCTGGATCTGTTAACCAACCAATCAATTTACTTGTTTGGGCTTCAAAGCCCACAACATCATCTTCCTTAACGTAACGAGAAGTCATTCGAAGGTTTTGCCATGTGACATCTAGGCTTCCTGTGGAATTGCTTGATCCTTGTTCAGAATTAGATTGGATTTGGGAGGCATTATTTCGTCTTCTTTGCTTGATTTCACGAACACGTGATTCAATTTCCTCATCATACGATTTAGCGTACTGAATGTTATACGCTATTCGTAGACGAAGGATCTGAGTTTTGACGTAGTCAATTGTCTCATAAGGATAGGGTAGAGCTGCAAATCGAGGATCACAAAACTGCTCCTGCTCCTCATAGATTTGACATTCATCAATGAGATCTTCTATGCGAAAAGATGCTTCCTTCAGCTGCCTCACCCTTGTTTTGATTCTGTCACGAGTGTTGCCTTCTTCAGCTACCGCCGCCCTTCTATCTTCATCGTTGATTAAGTCTTGAATGATTTCTAGCTCATCTTTAAATTCTGCGAGTTCTTTTGTGGCATCCCCGACCACATTCGCTACTTTCCTTAATCGTGGAAGCAATAGCTCATTAGCTAAAGTCTTTAATGGTGGAAGCAAATACTCACGAACAAAGTACGCTGCCATTTCGATGATTTTAGTCTAGCTCTGGTTTCTGCTATATGGTGAGAGGATAAGTTGATGTTCTTCAAGATTTATATAGTGTGAAGTCTATGCAGTGAGAGGGAAGACTAGAGTAATTTAATTTTTTATAATAAATAATATATAATTTATATTTCATTTAAGAAAATTTAGGTCGAGGAATAAAGAAGAAGACAGAAAAATGGGTAGGTGATCTTCATCAAAATGCTGTGAGAGGGAAGACTCTAGTTCCCTGCGATGTCAAAATAAAGGGTCTGGATTAAATCCATAAAGACCCGAACCGACCCGAACAGACATGTTAGATCTGGAGCCCCGATCCAGATCCAAACTTGACCCAAATTAAATTTCAGAACAAGTCATCTTCCTTAGAAACTGCAAAATGGGGGTAGGGTTTCTAAAGTCGTAATTTCAGAACAAGTCTTCTTCTTCACAGGTGGCCGCGGCTTTGGTGGTAGAAAATGTTACCGGCTAAGGTTTTCCGGCGAGTCTCCGTCGTGGCTTGCGGCAGTTCATCTCTTCCACCGTCGCGTTCACCAGCAACTCAACACTAACATCATTTCGTCCTCTCCATCGCCGGCTCCGGCCTCGTCCCCGACTGCTCCAACCTCGTCACGTTGATGCTGGCCACACAGATCTGGATTCAAATATTTTCTTCACTCTTCCTCCTTCGACTGGCACGACGTTCACTCTTGCCGAAGAAGAAATGAATTCCGCCGGAAATTCAGATTTATCGTTGCAAGTCGAAAATGGTGGTAGAATTTCTGTTGCTAGCTGTCAGAGTGAGGCTGAGGAGGAGAGGCACCGGGTCATACGGAGACCCAACAATGTAGTGGATTTTTATAGATCCGATCCGAACTGACCCGAAGTTATATTTTGATCCAAATAAATCCGATCCATTGGATCTAATTGACCCGATCCACTGCTATCATTCTTAAATATTTATTGAACCTGATCCACTGTCATTCTTAAATATTTATTGAGCAAGTTGGATTTAGCTAATTTATGATTGTGACTAAATGATGCTCATTCTTCTATTGTTTAAAGAGAATGTGATTGTTAGAAATTATTTCATCTTTTTAGAGTAAGATTATAATCACTTTAATCATATTTAATTATTTTAATTGTAATTAATGAAAAACTTATTACTAACTTATATATTTCTTATTTTTATTTTTATAAAATAAAAATAATATTAAAAAAATAAATATGTAAATTAGTGGATGTTCATCATTAAAATGAGCATAATCCTATTTAAAGCTAAGGAATATCTTGATAAAATTTAACTTTATTTTCTTATATTTATTATATTTATTTTATTAATTAAATTATGATATGTATTTATCAATATTTTTTCTTTTATTCTTTTTAAAAAAATGTGTACAAAATTAAACTTAATTAATAAAATAGATATAATAAATATAAAGAAATAAAGTTAAATTTGTTAGGCATTTGAGTGTTAGTCATTCCAAACTACCAATAAAAAAAAGACTATGATATAATTAAAGTGTGCATAATAATCTTACTTAAAAAGCTGAGTAGTATGCAAAAGTTACTCACATATGTGCGTATTATTAGTTGTACCAAACTATTAATAAAGAAAGAACATGCTTGTAAAATATAATAGTCTGAAAGGTGTACTTTTGTTCATTATTCGGCTCAATATTTTCAGGCTTTTACGTCCGTAAAACAATTTTTATCAAACATATAAACAACTTGTATATTTAGTATAATGAAATATCATACAGTGACAAGGAAAATGTTATCTCACATGGAAGGAGAGGTCATTTTGTTATAATCAACTTCCTATTTTTCTATTTAAAATCCTCGAATGTTTATCTACATGAGTGTACAGCAGCATTATCCAACAACTTACTGTAATTTATAAAAAACTTCCTTTGCACAAAATTTTGAGTTTGTAAAAGAATTTATATAAAAAAATATTGTAAAACTTTTAGTTTTCTTTAATAAGTAGAATAACATTTTAAGTATAATTAATAGGAATACTTTTGGGTCTTACCTATTAACATTGATTTATGATTGTGACTAAATGATGCTCATTCTTCAATTGTTTAAAGAAAATGTAATTATTAGAAATTATTTCATATTTTTAGAGTGTCACGTAAGATTATAGTTACTTTAATTATATTTTGATATTTCAATTGTAATTAATAAAAAATTCACTATTAAATTATATATTTATTATTTATTATTATTATTTTTATAAAATAAAGACAATGTTGAAAAATAAATATATAAATTAATGTGTGTTCATCATTAAAGTGAGCATAATCCTACATAAAGCTAAATATGCAAAAGATACTCGCAATGTTAGTTGTACCAAACTACCAATAAAGAAAGATTGATTAGTGCATAATAATCCTTTTTAAAGTTGACAGTTTCATTATTTGTTTAATTTTTATATGTTTAATTTTTTTAATTTTTTTATAAATTTATTCTATATTTTATAAAAATATTACAATTAATATAAATTAATTTGATATTTTTCTCATAATAATATATAGCATAAATATAATGTGCATATAAAAATTATATGTAAAATATTTCTCTAAAAGGTGAGGAGTATGCAAAAGTAACTCGTACATGTGAATGTTAGTTGTATCAAACTATCAATAAAAAAAAAACCATGATATGATTAAAGTGCGCATAATAATCCTACTTAAAGCTGAAGAATTTATAAAAGTTACTCGCACATGAACCATGATATGATTAAAGTGCGCATAATAATCCTACTTAAAAAGCTGAGTAGTATGCAAAAGTTACTCACATATGTGTGTATTATTAGTTGTACCAAACTATTAATAAAGAAAGATCATGCTTGTCAAAATATAATAGCCTGTAAGGTGTACTTTTGTTCATTATTCGGCTCAATATTTTCAGGCTTTTACGTCCGTAAAACATTTTTTTATCAAACTTATAAACAACTTGTATATTTAGTATAATGAAATATTTTATAGTGACAAGGAAAATGTTATCTCACATGGAAGGAGAGGTCATTTTGTTATAATCAACTTCCTATTTTTCTAATCAGAAAATGTGACTACTTAAAATCCTCGAATGTTTATCTACATAGCAGCATGATCCAACAAGTTACCGTAATTTATAAAAAACTTCCTTTGCACAAAATTTTGAGTTTGTAAAAGAATTTATATAAAAAAAATATTGTAAAACTTTTCGTTTTTTTAAATAAGTAGAATAACATTTTAAGTATAATTAATAGGAATACTTTAGGGTCTTACCTATTAACATTGATTTATGATTGTGACTAAATGATGCTCATTCTTCAATCGTTTAAAGAAAATGTAATTATTAGAAATTATTTCATATTTTTAGAGTGTTACGTAAGATTGTAGTTACTTTAATTATATTTTGATATTTCAATAGTAATTAATAAAAATTCACTATTAATTTATATATTTTTTATTTTTTATTTTTATAAAATAAAGACAATGTTGAAAAATAAATATTTAAATTAATGTGTGTTCATCATTAAAGTGAGCATAATCCTACATAAAGCTAAATATGCAAAAAATAATTGCGCATGTGAATGTTAGTTGTACCGAACTACCAATAAAGAAGGATCATGATATGATTATAATCCTACTTAAAGTTGACAGTTTTGTTATTTTTTTAACTTTTATAAGTTTAATTTTTTTTAATTTACTCACAAACTCATTCTATATTATGCGAAAATATTACAGTCATATACAAATTAATTTAATATTTCTCTCATATTAATATATGGTGTAAATATGATCTACGTATAAAAATTATACGCAAAACATTTCTCTAAAGCTGAGGAGTATGCAAAAATTACACGTGAATGTTAGTTGTATCAAACTACCAATAAAAAAAACCATGATACGATTAAAGTGCGCATAATAATCCTACTTAAAACTGAAGAGTCTATAGAAGTTCCTCGCACATGAACCACAATATGATTAAAGTGCGCATAATGATTAAAGTGCGCATAATAATCGACTTAAACCTGAAGAATCTATAAAAATTACTCGCACATGAACCATGATATGATTAAAGAGCGCATAATAATCCTACTTAAAGATGAGGAGTCCATAAAAGTTACTCCCGCATGTGAGTGTTAATTGTATCAAACTACCAATAAAGAAAGACCATGCTTTTGGGTCTTACCTATTAACATTAATTTCTTAAAGTTATTTATAGGTGATTTTTTTATGAAAAACAACTTAATTTTCTGCTCTAGATTATTAAATGGATGTCAATTATCAATAATGTGATAAATAATATCACAATGCAGGGCGGAGGACACTGTCATTTCTGCCATTTTAATCTAGCTCTGATTTTAGCTTAATGGTGAGAGGAAGACTTTTATGTTCTTCAAGATTTATTTAACGTAAAGTCCAGAGTGAGAGGACGACTTTGTATTTCCCTTTGTCTTTCTTTATATTTATTGAGCAAGTTGAAATGTACAAATTTTTAATTGCATTTAAATAATTAATTTCATTCTTCTATTGTTTAAGGAGATCATGCTATTCAGTGTCAGTTGTACCAATAAAAAAAAACCCTCCTCTTGTAGGTATGCTTTCATTTTTTAATGTCACAAATTGTTCTTATAATTTCGAATCAAGATGATAATTAAGTAAAATTCTATTTAAAGTGATAATTTTAGGATTTAAACTTTTGACATTATAAATAAAATTTATCTGAAGTCGTAATCCACTTCTATTGTAATCAACTACTTTTGAATATACTTTTATTTTTAGTGTTCATTTGACTCTATGTTTATTGGCTTTTACTTCCATAAACCCCTTTTTTTCTCATAAATTTAAACAATTTATATATCTTGTATAGTGCATTCACGTATAGAGACAACGAAAGTGCTAAGAAGAAGTCATTTTGTTATAATCAAGATGCTATTAGGAATTTTTTTAATAAAAATATGTCAATTTTTATTGAGACCGGTGTTCTTCTTTAATCCATATATGTGCATGCTCACATAGCTTTTGAATGGAATCAAAGCATATACTTGATTTCGACATTTGGGTTTTGGTTGGTTGTAAATTCAATGTTAAAAAATTTCTATTTTTCTATTAAAACTAGTTATCTTACTTGTTATTTCATCTTTTATATTTATAATTTGTATAAAAAATGCTGTTTTTTTAATTATTATTTTAAATAAATTAAGTTCTTAAAATATATTTTTAAATTAAATTTTTAATTGTAGATAAATACAATGTTAAAAATAAATTTCAATTTTGTTACATGTTATCACTTTTTTTAATAATCTTTTTCATGTTAACACTTTCACCTTATGCATTTAATAACTTTTTAATCTGGAATTTAATAATATTTTCAATTACTTGAATAATAATAATAATAATAATAATAATAATAATAATAATAATAATATTATTATTATTATTATTATTATTATTATTATTATTATTATTAACTCTATTGTTGCCCGTTTAGCTAAACTATGCAAGCACACGTGTTGACAAATAATAAGAGTGAGTATTCAAATATCGCTCCCACGAGAATTGTAATAAAATTATGTTAAATATTAACTAATTACTACTTAATCTCTATTCTAGGCAATTGAATTGATTTTAGTGATTAACTGATAAATCAAAATTAACTAATAATTTTAAAACAAGATAAAAATGAAGAGAGAAGAAATAATGATTTGGGAATCTAGGGTCTAACTTCACTTATTATTTTATTTAATTTCATGCAATCCTTTCATTACTATTGATCATAATTTGGTTATATTACTCAACGTGTTTATGCATTTACAAACCTCTTTTTATGGCTTTGTAAAACTATAGAACTTAATCAGAATACTATATTTCTATGTGAGTTGATAAAATTCCATGCATTGAGAATAAACATCAAACACTTGCCATGCACGATCAATAGGTATATTTCTATCCTATTGGCAAATCAATTCATCCAAACAATTGAATTTAATTGAACATGCATTTTCTAATTCTATAGTCCAATATTCAAATCTCTATGTCTAGTTCAATGGGTTTGCCAAGACAACACAATTAATGACCAATCAAATGTGCGTATTAAGCATAAAATTAGAAAATCATAACCAAAATTATCACAAGAGCGAAAAAGGATTACAATTAATTCAAATTACATAATAAGATTCATTAGACCCTAGAAAAGGAAATTAGAACATCATATTTACAAAGTAAACAATCTGAGAAGATAACAACACAGACATTGTAACACCCCCTTTTTAGGACATCACATTTACGGATTCCAAGTTACCAAATTATGACCAAGTTATAATTACTAATAATATTGTACGTATGTTTTTCAAATATTTTTCTTCGCGGATAAATTAAAAACTAAGAAATTAAATAAAACACAAAATATACCAAACCAAAATAATTTACATCATTTACATGTCAAGTCTTAATACTTAAAAACATCTAGTTTTATCCTCAAAATAATTATACAAATATTATAGCCCAAACATAAACTAACTTAGTACCTGACATCTAGTCAGAAAGGTATTCATCCGGATCCTTTTCCGAATCTTCCTCAGATTCCTCAGCTGACAACAACCCCGGATGGGTCACAGGACTACGGACTGAAGTCCGTGCAGATGAAACTACTGAGTTCTCCCAAGGAGTAACATGATGACTACCCCATAAAAACTCTATAGGTATAATAAAACTCAAATGCACATAAGCATTAAAAGTAAAAACAGAATCCTCATCATGAGTCCTTCTCAGAGTTATAGTTATATTCCCAATATAACTAATACGATCAGTGTCTGCGTCAATATGCCAAGTGTCAGTGTCTCCCCGAAACTGAATCCTCACGAAACCAAGGAAACCAGACCTCGACACCATCCCAAAACGCAAATAAACTAGCATAAACAGAAGTTAGGCGATCCGTCCTCTTCCTCTTCATACTCTTTATCAAACATACAAATAAATAGAATAACATAGCAAAGATGTGACATCCTTACATAAATACCATCATGGATTCATGATAATATAATGACAGTAAAATAACATACTATTCATACACAACATTTAACAGATATATTCTTAACATTATATAATCATTGCATCAAATAGAAAATAATTACTACAACACACACACACACACACATATATATATATATATCACAATAAAATGATGACTGACTATGCACATGCACAAAGAACTAATTTTCTACTCCATGAAGCTAAACTCAATTTCAAAGAGAATGATCTAGAAGATATGTCTGTATATTGGCCACCTCAGACCAAGTGCTATAATTTCTCAATGTGCTCGTCAGGCATTATACAAGACATTCTACGCCAGATTGTGAATAGAATAGTGCCTGGTCGAGATCATCGGAGCATTGCTCAGTCACCACGGCCCAGAGGAGCTACCAACTGTCCACTTGTGGAAAACCCGTGCTCCTACGCCTCCAAGTTCAACAAGTGAATCACACTACGCAATTCGCATTAGCACAAAGGTGTAATTCAACTCCTAAGCAACAATGGCCTTAACAGGCACCGTCTGTCAAATAATGCATGTCTAATGACTCAATGCACATTATAAGCCACTACCGGCTACAATCACACAGTGATATATCTGGGTCCAGTATATTGGCCCGACAGCAAAACTTGTTGTTTCTCTCAATCGCGTAGTGTTTTTATCGCATTTTCACAATCCCATAAAACTTCTGTTACGTTTTCAAATCGCGTAATAGTTTTTCAACATTTTCTCAATCACGTAGAGATTTTAAAATGTTTTCTTAATCACGTAGCTAAAAATCACCATTTTAAAATCGTGTAAGAGTTTTTCTACGTATTTTCAATCACGTAAAAGATTTTCTTCATATTCTAAGTTCAAATCAAAACTTTTCTCATTTAATATAAGAATTGGACTTTATTTCCATTATTTCCCTGTTAAATCACCTTTAAATATTATTTCTAACACTTTTCTCACATTTTACCTTGGTTTAATTTTAAATAAAACTCTTTTCCATTTAACTCATTTATATCATCATAAATAAAATATTTTAAGTCTCCAATTTTCTTCTTAGTCCTAATTTTACTATAATGGTGAAAATCATATCTTAATTAGTGATAAAAATATATTTATTTTCATTTTTATTTTATAATTCCTTAATTAAATTTATTATCATTAATCCTCTAGGTTAACATTTAATAAAATATTTTGCATTGGATTTTCCCTTTGGAGGGCTTAGAGGTCGTGAGCCTCTATGGCCATTGGAGCCAAAAATTGTTTTCCTTTCTAACATTTCTATTGCATACAACATACTTTAACATCAAAATTCTACTTTAACAAGTTCATGCATAATATCAAAGCAATAAAATCACATAGAACAAATAATTACAAACCACACAATCACACACAATTTCGTGTCCCTCACCACCACAAGTAGTTGATTAGGTTAATCTCCCTCTTACCTTAGATGTAGCTTCCTAAGCTCCTTGTATGACTCTTTGTATCAACTTCCTTCACTAAGTAGCTCTTAGAATCAAAGAAAACACAAATATATTAACATCCAAGGCTAGAGTAAGACAACCATAGATCAAATATGGTCTTAGATATTCAAGAATCAAATAAGAAATCAAGTTTCAAGAACTTTACCTTAAAACCCTAGAACTTGAGATTAAAGAAAAGTCTTGAAGATGATAGAATTAGGTCTTCTTCACAACATCAAAGTTGTTTAGAATGATATTTAGGATCAAGTAGTATTAGTTTGAATTATGAGATATTGGAAAGTAGAAATGGGTAGTGAGGCCGTGAGCTTGAGGGAGGGAAAATGAGAGAAATTTGTGTTAACTTTTGCATGAAAAGATGATAACTTTGAAAAAATGATAGCAAATGAAATTCTAGTCTCCTAAAGCCCTCATGGCCATGAGATACAAGGAGAGAAGGAGTGATCAATTTGATCACTACAACCCCTCATAACCATTGATTAAATCAAGGGTAGACATACAAAGCTTCTTCACCAAGGTTGTTTCTTATTGGTTGTTCAAAAAGATGTCATAACAATCATCTTTGACCAACCAAGATATTTTCTAGATATTTTTTTAGAAACTATTACTTAATAGATAAAGGCTACTGCTATTTATTGTCCAATGAATAATAACATTACACAATAGATAATAGCTTTACCCAATGGATAATAAATTTGAACAAAAACTCAGATAAAGAAAATTTTTTATAACTGTTTTCGATTTCAAGTTTAGTAAGTTTTCTCAGTCCTGCATTAACAGTCCAAAACTTTTCTAGTCTAAGAAATTTTTTTTTTGGGCTCACCTCAAACACACATACAGTCTAAAATAATATTAAAATAATTAAAATAATTTAAAAATCCTCAAAAATTCACAAATATTATAAAACGCATATATATCAAGAAAAATGAAAAATTGAGGTGTTACAGACATTATGAAAAATAAAGAGAAGATGGAAGAAAGAACTAGGTGTCTTTAAGGATGTAAGGTGCTGTGTCCAAATTGCTCTCCCTCTGTCCAATATTGTTCTGCGTCCTAAAACTGTTCTGTTTTCTTCAAAAACTGATTTTTCCAATTTAATCAATGCTGTGCCATCCGAACAAGTGTGCCGCGGCACAAAAATGGTGAGAGCTGTGGCACAAACCTCTTAGGAGATCAAGAATTGCTTCCAGAGAAACTTGAGCCACGACACAAATGTGAAAAAGTGTCGCAGGAATGTGCCATAAAACAAATTATGTGAAGCCAAGGCACTACTTTTTGTGAAGCCAAGGCACTAATTTTGGAAATGTTGTGGCACTAAATTTAGAACGTGCCTAGGCACAAAATTTGTGAAGCTGTAGTATTTAATTTTGGAAGTGTCATGGCTCAAATGTCTTCATCCATCTTAAGCTCCCCTTTGCTTCTTTGCAAGCTCCTGAAAGTGAATAAATACCAAATTCGTCAAACATTTATAAAAAAAGCTAGCGTATGTAATTAAATTGATAATGATGTATGAACACGTACTCCCTATATGCTTTTTATCAAGGATTGAATGAAAACAATGTATAACTCAATGATCTAGCCTATGAATGCATCAGAAAATGCTTGAGTAATAACTCTATTTCATAGAATTATCATCTATATATTTAATGATAATAAGAAATGCTTCTCAAGTCAATTTTACTTATATATATAAAATATAAATAGATTGCCTTGTCCGTTGTAATAATATAAAAGAAATGGTATGGTGCACAAATGACTTGGTACAACTTGTAATAAGATATCTACACTTCAAAAAAAGAATAATGATGAATTAAATATTACTATTTGAATTTTCTAACTTTTTTATCCCACTCATAATTTACTAAAAGTATGATTGTAAATTTACAAATGGGCCAGTTTAGCTGCACCTAAAAAAAAGAGGTTAGTTTAATTGATGAACATGTAATATGTGAGTAAATAAATGGTTATATGTTTAAATTTTAATTATACCGATTATTTAGGATCAAGTTACAATAAATATTATTGCAAATTCATTAATCTCAACTTAAATGACCTATTTTTAACCTGACTAAAGAGATGAATTAGTTAAGATACGCATTAGTTGGCTTAAACACTATCTAATACATAAAAAACAAATCGTAATACAATTTGTGTGAAATCATTCATGATAAATAGTTACTCTACTTTAAACGTTTGGCTTTTTGGCTACAAATTATGCATGCTATCAACATTTTTTTATTTTATCTATTTCTTGTGAAGGCATGGTCAAAAGAATAAATACATCCATATAAAATGCAATATGTTAGAAAACTCTTGTGAATAGGATGAATAGGGATATATTGTATAAACTAATCAAGTATTTAGGTATTTTATAATTGTGACTTACAATGTTGATTCCTCTTTTGTTTAATGAGAGCATATTGCTTGCCGGTGTTTGTAGTACCAATTAAAAAAGACCCTGTTAGTCAAAATATTTTTCTGGTAGGTATATGTCCCTTTCATTATTTTTTTGGCATATAGTTTTTGGCCTTTACTTCTGTGTATTTTTTCTCTTATAAATTATGTACAACTCAAATTCATTAGATTTAATAGATAATTTATAAAGTTTTGCAACTGTGTTTTCACAAAATTATAAATAAATGAAATAATAAGAATAATATAACGTGAGCTAAAATATGTAGATTTTTGTAAAACACTTGTGAAACACTTGTAAAGGCAGGATATTAGAATCTTTTATGCTTAAAATAATAGTTTTATTTATTTATTTTATATGAAATTCTATTTTTGCTTTTAAATTGACAAATTATGCTTTTTTGTATTATTTTCCATTTGCATGTTGTTCAGAATCAGGAAAACCCCTCACTCTTCTCTCTTCTTCCCATTTCTGCCTCCTTCTCCGATGACCTTAAGCAATTTTTGATGAGTATAAGTGGCGGTTCTTGGTGGTTTTTGACTCATTCCAAGCTTTTTCTTCACTTATTCTCAAGGTATTCTCCTTCTCTATTCTCTTTTCCTTTTGAAAATACCATGGTGAAGGAGAGTGATGGAGAAAGTAGTTCCATAGAAATTCTAAGTGTTCTACCGTCTCCGTCGCTTCAAGCGCAATGGAGACGTTCTTCTCATGGTGGAGATTCTGATAAAGGTCTAAGGTCGCTATCAGAGATTGACATCCTAGAAATGATACAGAAGGCAGATCGTGCCAGGGAACTTGCAAGGCTAAGACCAACACGTCTGCTCTCCATACTCATAAGGAAGTTAGAGAGTTATAATGAAATCTCTTTTGATTTTGACATGATTATGGCCTCTGTAGGTAATGCTACCAATTTAGATATAACACGTCGAAGATCGGCTACTTCAGAACCAAGAGAATACAATTCCCAAGAAAATGTCGGTCTATACTAATGGGTTGACTGAGAAGTCTTGGGTACTCTTTCAAGCGTTGAGACATTGGAGGATGCCATCGCCAAGCAAGAATATTTACACCTAACTGAGGACCGACTTTGTGATGGTGAATGTATAATTTGAGCTCAACTAGACCAAGAAAAGGTTTGTTCGACAAGGACAAAAGGAGACCATTTCATTTATATGTATGATGAGCTATTTACCCACATAGGAGTCAGACTTCCATTTTCCAAAATTGAAATCGGAGTCCTCAACCATTTGCGTGTAGCTCCAACTCAGCTACACCCAAATGCATGGGGTTTCATTAGAACCTTTGAGCTTATCTACAAAACCTTTAGCTGCCCATACTTTATGGGGTCATTATTTTTCCTCTTCACCCGATTTTCATCCTCTGAATAGCTTCCAAAAGGGGTGGGTTGCCTTACACGCGCAAGCAGAGCTTAAGGTATTCAAACCATATCAAGAATCCTTCAAAAACTTCAAGAAGGATTTCTTCAGAATAAATGGAGCTCTGGGGTTTATGTTTTTTCTTGTTATCTCGAAAGGTGAACCGAGAATGTTCTTATACTAAACACAGGCAGTCTGGGACTGGAGTATAGAAGAAATTGAGACTCCAATTTCTGCCCTATCTGAAGATGATTCAGACGTCCTCAACTTTCTAGTTGAGTGGGCCTATAAAGGTGGGGTCATCTATTGTAAAGATTTCTTAGATGTGCCTTCCGATTCAATAAGACCACTCTTAGGTATCTTGTCATATATATGTTTAGCAAACTTGTATTTCCCAATTTTTTCTAAGTCTTGTAACATTCTTGTTTCTTGTTTACAAAAAGCATGGCACCTCCCGATGGGTTTAAAGCTCTCGCCTTATGTTTAGCCCAACGAAAGGCTGAGGCCTCGAGGTCCAGATCCTAGCCATCGATTGTTGTTCCTCCTCCATAACTTGCAACATAGGAGGCGGACTCCGGATCACCTGTTCAACCTCTTCGGCCTCGGAAGACGAAAGGGATGGCCGACAAGAGCAAAAAGGGAAAAGATTGGTGACTGAGGCTGTTCCCCTTGATCTTACTACTGGCTGGGAGACTGAAGTCCTGGAAGGCGCCCTTCTATAATTTGTTGGAAGGTCAGTTTGGTGTAGGGGGCTGATCCTTTGCAAATCATTGATAATGCCTTTTTGTCCTCCTGTCAGCTCATCTGAGATGCCCAGGTGCGGATTTTATGTAACACTTGTATTCTTTGCTTTCTAGAGTCCGCTTTTGAATCTGTTCATCAAACTTGAGAGCTAGAAAAGGAGCTGGATGCCCTTTGGGGTGAAAAGTAGGGCCTTGAGTTAGTTGTGGCTCAGAAAGATGGGCAGTTGGCTAAAGTTGGCAAGGAGCTCGAGTTACACAAGATTGAGGTGGCTGGACTCCAAGTTAAGCTAGCTGAGGCAGTTGCTCAATAAAAAAATATAAAAAATCAGATGACTTCTGCTGAATCCACCTTGACCGCTATTCGGATTGAGAATGAGATTCTCAGGCAATCCATGGCCAAACTTAAAAGAGATGGGCCAACTCGGTGGATGAAACTTTCTCCAATGCTCTCTCTTAACTGCGCCTGTTGAATCTGAAACTTGTCGTGGAAGGAACTAGTTCGAGGAAGGTAGTCCATGATGGTCGCATTGTGGATGCCACCCTAAAGCCACTCCAATGAATTAGGTTCCTACGACTATGGACAACAGCGAGGAGGAGAGAGAAGAGAGTTCGGAGGGTAGCCTAGTAGAAGAGGCTGTGAACACTCAATTTTGACCAAACTCCCAATTTTTTTTTAAAAAATAAAAAATAAATATTTTTGAAAAAATAAAAAAAATTAATTCAAGTCCACATTCTTGATATTTATTCTTAGCCCAAACACATAAGGCCCACCTTAGCCTAAAAAAACAAAAAAAAAATATATTAAAAAAACTATAAATGAAAAAAAAGACTGCTGCTTGATTATTTTGGATGGAAACAAATTTTCTTTTCTTGTTCTTTTTCCTTTTTTGACCCTACATCATGCATTCACCACCACTACAGTGCAGCACACACTATAGGAGAGGGGACAAGCCTCCTTTGCTTCCACTTTTTTTTTTTGGCATTATTACCAGATGCTGCCCCACTGTTCTCAAGTTTCCCACTGTTCTCAAGTTTCCTACACACTACTGCGCAGACTCATCCTCACCAATTCACTCATTCACGTAGCTCACACACCCACTCACTTTCACATTTTTCATCTTCCACTTATAAGCACACTACAACATGTTTGGGGCATTCCCTTCACACACATTTTTCATCAATCATCATCACCTCCCCTCTACCATCTTCACCTCCCTTCAACCATTCCTCTTCCAGATTCATCATTTTCCAACCACTTTCAACCTCACCATCCCACCACTGTGAACCAATTCACCATCCTCACCATTCCTCCAAGCTTCCATAATAGAACACGCATTCCTCTTCCCCACATTTAGTATTCTCATACCACCACCCTTACTCATCTTCACCAAACCAACCGAATCCTAATCATCTACCCTCCACAATCACCATTACACCAGCAGCTGGCCTATCCATCTTCAGAGGCATAAGGACATTAGAGTGTGAGAGAAAATGAGACGGTGATAGTTTAGTGTTTTAGTTGGAAATCAGAAATAGAGGGCATACAATTGGACACTTCCTCATTTCCTGTTAAACTTCAAAGGTGAGAATATCTTTAATCTCCTTCTGCTTTTAGCTTCCAAATGGACTCTGCTTTTATTTAATTTTGGTTGATTTACACCCTTGCTTCACTACGCACACAAGAATCACCCTTTGGTTTCGTATTTACACTTTCAATCATAAAAAAGAAAAAGAAAAAGAGAGGTGTTCAGATAACTAGTAAGAAACAGATAGAAGGGAAGTAACAGAAGCAACAGAAAAAAAAATAGTAGTCCTATTCATTCCATTTATGGCAAAAAAAAGAGAAAAAAAAATAAAACCCCCATCACCGCCGCCCACCACCATCCTCCAACCTTCATCACCACCCACCATCATCCATCCAACCTAAAGCATTAACCCCCTCTGTCATAAGCCTCAAAATCATCACAACAATACTATTCATTCATCTCTATTATCACCCATACCACCATTTTATTTTCATCATCTTCAACCTTACCTCACCTCCATCAACCACCCTCCGCCACCACCATCACCAAACCATCAACCCATAACCACCACAAAACAACCACCAACAATCACCCTCAAACCCACCATTGCAACGGCCAACACACACAGATCCACCACCCAACCGTGACCACCACACCACCCCACCCCAAACGGCCCATTTCAAACAAACACCTCAACCACCGCCGCTCCACAAGCTCCACTGTGAACTAGAGGCTTCACTGCCGCAAGCAGCAGAATCTGCCGCCGTTCTCACGGCGTCGTCTGAGCTAGCACCCACTGGACCCGCTACCCCCAAACTACGTACCAGCCTGCCTCACTTGAACCCACAAAACCCGCGGCTCCTAGTCACATGTAAGGCCCAGATCCGTCAGCCGCCGCGCCATCTCAGCTGTGCGCCACCACGAATAGCCACGCCAAGTGTCACCGTCCAGGCCGTCCACCACCATGAACCTCCCCCTGCTATTTGTGCTCCATCAAAACCTACCCCTCCCCTCTGTTTCATTCTTTCTGTTGTAGAGGCCAAAAGCTTTTTATTTATTTGTTTGTTTTGCTTTATTATTATTATTATTATTTTAATGACTTGTTTATTAAAAAAATCTATTTTAAAAAAATATTAAGAAGAATTTAGATGGGCCATTAAAAAGGAATTGAGAAAAGCAAAAGAATTTTAACATGATAAATTAGTTAAACATCTTGGGCTAAGTTTTGTTAGTGAGTTATGAGCTTTTTTTTTATTAACAAATAAAAAATATTTGAACCTTATTAAGAAAAAATAAAGTAAGATTATCTGATTTGTGACAACTTGTTAATTCTATAACTTTTAAAATCATCTGAGTTGTGACAGCTCGATAATTTAATTTTAAAGTTATTATTATTATTATTATTATTATTATTGTTTTGTGTTCAAATTTTTTTTATAAAATAAATCACTACTTAATAAAGACTAAAAATTCTTTTTTTCCATGTAACTTTAATTTCGTAACAAACTTGATAGGTGACGTCTCTAGCGTAATGCTGAATTTCACCTATTCAAATTTTAACAAGGATTAACTGAGTCGTGACGACTTGTTAATTCGAATTTTCAAAAAAAGATAAATAGAATAAAAAATAAATCAATTTTTATTTAATTAAAATCAACTAATCCATAATTATTTTCTAGATAATTACGTGACTTTGAGTTCCTCATTGCACCTGAGGATACGTAGGAGCGAAACTCTTATTCCGTCAAGTCAAAAATTAAATTTTTGTAATTTGGTTTTTTTATTTTTTATTTTAAAAAAATAGTTACAAAGTCTTTTTAAAAGAGTAAAATAAATATACTTGAGATTATCAACTTTTTGCACAGCTGACTTAAGGTATTGTCTTATGGCAGGTGTGTTAAAGGTGCCGTGGGATTTAGTTTCCACCCTTCCTTATCCATAACCAATTCTTGAATCCGATCTGATTTTCAAAGACCATTTTCAGAGAAAGATTTTCTAATTTTTCCTAATTTAAATAAAATTGGTAGCGACTCTATTTTTCACTTTCTAAAATCCCATGACTTGCTATTTTTCACTGCAATCCCGGTCGTGACAGAGGCTGAGATGGAATCCATAATCAAGAGGAGCCTACCCTAGATGCCTAATCTTTATTCTATCTTTTTTATTTTGCCCCCCTACATGGGGTTAATTTCATTTTTTTTGGACAAGTCCTAGCTTTCTTGGCTTTTTTTTATACTTAGAATATTTTTCTGCATATTCTTGTTGCCTTTTCTTTTTGTAACTGAAATGGGCCCAATGCTCGATCTCGGTGGCTTCATTTATACTTAAGGTATATTCTTGTTTTTATTCAATCGAGATAGGTTCAACACTCGATCTCAGTATTCCTTTTTTAGACTTAGTGAATACTCGTGTTTTTTCGAACTGAGATGAGTCCAACGCTTGATCTCAGTGATTCCTTTTACATTTAGCGAACACTTGTGTTTTTCCCAACTAAGATAGGTCCAATGCTCAGTCTTGGTGGTTCTTTTTCCAGGGTCCACTTTGTTTATTTATCAACCATCTTTCTCCACTTTTGTTAACACTTAGTCAAAGTTTTAAGTGTGAAACTATGAAGTATGATTTTGACACATAAGCCTCTTGGAGTGGCATCCACGTATTTCGAGCAACGATCAACTACTTTAAACCTCTTTAAATCTATTTTAGCCTTATAGGTTAAGGTTAGGCTTATTAGGGTATGGGTTAAACCTTTAAATTCGTTCCTTGAACTCAAATACCGGTCAAGTGGATTCCCTTTTTTAACTTTCATTTACGTATCAAAATATTTGATCTTAATTGGACCTTGTATTCCTCGGACATCTCCAAGGTGCGATAACCTTGTGGGTTGTAATAGTTATAGGTGAACAAAACAACTAAGTGTTGGAGAAATAATAATTAGTTTATTCATGTCGGAACTCGTCACTTACATAATAAAAATAACAATTAAAGGCATCTCACTATAATATTTCCTTAGCTTATTAACATTCTAGAAATTCTTGATAGTTTTACGAGAGAGGGTTTCTAGAGTATAGGCTCCTGTGTTTGTTTTGGATATAATCCTATATGGTCCTTCCCAATTAGGAGCTAACTTTCTACCCTATGAAATACAGTGTCACTAGGAATAAATCTTCGTGGTATCACTTTAGAATTATATCGTGCTGTAATCCTCTATTTAAAGGCGGCTTTGTAAAACCCTCATTAACATGTTAGGCCGGTAAATGAGTTACAAAGGTAGCCCAATACTTGCTTGATATGTCAGTTCAATTTTGTGACAAACTGAGTTAGTTTAGGTACTTAGTTGCAACCTAGAAGTTAAAAAATAGCTTAAAATGACTTAGAAAATAACATTAAAAGCCAAGTTGAGGGAAACAAGTATGGATAACTTGTTTCTAGGTCATAAATGAGTTAAGTATAGTGTAGTTAAAATTTGAGAGCAATCAGAGTTCGTTTGGTATTTTTAGGCATATTGGTTGTGCTTTTAATACTGATTGAATCCCAGCAGATATGAAAAAATAGAGAATTAGTTAAACATGATTTTAGATGAATCTCGGGATTTATTCTAAAGTTGTTGAAAGTTGAAAAACTTGAATTAGTATGATTCGAGTATCCTTAGCAGATATAAGTTTCAGTGTTGAAACTTAAGCTATCATCTTTTCCTTATTTTCTCTTCTTTCTCACGGTTTCAGCAAAATAGAAAAACAAAGGGAGAAAGAGAGAAAAGAAAAGAAAGAAAGGAGGGGAAGAGGAAGAGAAGAAAGACCCAAGGAAGATCAAGAGCAAGATCAAGAGGCTTCAAGATCTTCATCCAATCACAAGGTAGGAGATTTCTATTCATTTTTTTCCTCTTTGTTCTTTTTTATTGGGGTTAGGGATTTTGAATGGAAAAGGGATTTGGAGAGTCAAATCCTAGTTCTTAACTTGATTCTTGATACCAAGGATTAAGTTAGGTTAGTTTTAGCTCAATGAATGTTAGATGGTCATTGATGGCTCAACCCAAATCATGTTGGTTCATAGATGAGGAATTGGTAAATGGTTAGGGTTAGTGTGATTTGGAATCTAAATATATGCCCGAATGAATCAATAGGTTGTATAAGAGTTGCAACAACTTTAGGGGCATGAATTAGTGTTAGAAATCACAAGAAAACTAATCACGAGTGATTGGAATATGATTTTGGCCAAAGGAATCAATAGCTCAGTTCTGTAGAATTTTCTGTAGAATTGGTCATGCCTAGGCCTAGACTCATCAATTTTCAGTCCTGAACAAACAAAGAATGCCATGCCTAGGCATGATAAAGTCACACCTAGGTGTAGGCTGATCAGTTTTCAGTCCAGGCGAGACAGAGAGTGTCACACCTAGGCATGGAGCCACGCCTAGGCATAGGAAAGTCATGCCTAAGCATGAGTTCCAAGATTTTTTTAGGAATTATATTCTTGAGGATTTTAAGGTTCCCTACTAGTTAAGATCATTTATATGTGTTTTCTTAAGTATGTTAATACACTTTTTGGGATATTTCACAAAGGAAATAACCCCTCTAGCATATAGAACAAGTTGAGTTTCGAAACTTTTCAAGAGAAGGATTTGTTTGGAATAGAAGTCTAGGACCTTTGATCATATTAGTGTGGTTTGTAATACCATTAGTGATGTGATGGTAAGGTAGTTTAGAAAAAAGTTTAAGAATAAAGTTATAAGCATGATTCACTCACCTATAGTTAAAGATGAGTTAATTATGCTAGTTTCAAGAAGAATACTCTATTCTCTCATTAAGTTGGGATTGAGAGGTTGAACCCTAGCAGAATTGGTTCCTTTGTTTACAAGGTTAAACCCTAGTATCTGGTTCCCTCATACAAGTAAGGTTGAACCGTAATAAATTGGATCCCTTATACAATAAGTTTGAACCCTAGTATCTAGTTCCTTCATGCAAGTGAGGTTGAACCCTAGTAAATTGGCTCCCTTATACAATAAGGTTGAATCCTAGTAAATTGGCTTCCTCATGCAAGTGAAGTTGAATCCTAGTAAATTGGCTCCCTTATGCAATAAAGTTGAACCCTAGTAAATTGGCTCCCTTATGCAATAAGGTTGAACCCTAGTAAAACTGGCTCCCTTGTGCAATAAGGTTGAACTCTAAAAAATGGATCCCTCAAGTAATAAGGTTGAACCATAGAGAAAGTCCTAAGCTAGGCGGTGGACTAGAGGAAGTACTAAGCTAGGTGGTGGACTAGAGAAAGTCCTAAACTAGACGGTGCACTAGAGAAAGTCCTAAGCTAGGCGATAGACTAGAGAAAGTCCTAAGCTAAGTGGTAGACTAGAGAAATCTTAAGCTAGGGTATGGATCAGTATATCCTACGCTAGGCTATGGATGAGTATGCCTTATGCTAGGCCATGGATTAGTATATTCTATGCTAGACTACAAATGAAAACATCTTATGTCAGGCTAAGGATGAGTAAGTATAGTATGCATGCTTTAAAGAGTAAAGTTGAGGCATAAGAGAACTTTTGACATTTTACATTTGATTAGACATTTGTTTACTATCGAAAGTAAATATATGAGTTATAGTTTATAAATGTGCCTCTGTGTATATTTGTTTTTATGCCATGAGATATATGATATTACTGAGAATTGTTATATTCTCACCCTGTTATATTTCATGGTTAGCAAGTCAAGGTCCTACAAGAGAGTAAGAAGATGAAGATATAGTAGAACTAGATGAGTTTAGTTATGTTTTTAGTTCAAAGCTTATGTACTAATTAATATTTTCTTTGAGAATGTAAAAAGCTGTATGTATAATACTTATATGTATGACTTTTAGATATGGATCTCCATAATTATTTGTTTAAATATTATGGATTAGTTAAAGATTAAGTTAGAAGAAGTATGACTGATACTGTTTATCTAGGTATATGTTACATATACTAGAGTACTGGTATTAGGATGTTACAGGGTTCACGGACATGAATAGTGTGGTGTTGTTCTTCGAACAAGTCTAAGTCATGACGAATGACGTCTGGGTTGGCCTCCTCTGAAAAGTTCTGTCTCATCCAGCTCTGTTCTCCTATTTCTACTAGGATCATAACCTCGCAATCATAAGCCAATTTAAAGGGAGTCTCTCTTGTGGAAGAATGAGGTATAGTCTGATATGCCCATAAGACATGATCGAGCTGCTCCACTCAATTCCCTTAGCTCATCGAGCCTTTTTTTTTATTCCTCTAAGTATAACTGGTTGGTGGCTTCAGCTTGCCTGTTGGTCTTTGGGTGTTCCACCGAAGCGAAATGTTGTTTGATCTTGAGATCGGCTAAGAAATCCTTCAACTTTTGATTAGTGAATTCGGTTCCATTATCCGTGACAATAGACTCTGAGATACCAAACCTACTAATAATATTCATATAAGTAAATTTATGGATCTTGGCTGAGGTGATTGATGTGAATTAAAAGTTGCAAACTCAAGTATAGGTTGTTTCAAGTAATAAATTCTCGGAAGTCCGAGGTCGATCCACAGGAAAATATGAAGAAAAAATCTTTAACGTAAGGAAAATATTTTGTTATAACAATAAAAGTGATAAAACTTGATCACAAATTAAAAAAAATTTACTTGAGTTAGGAGATCCACTCTTGATAAGTAAATTAAGGACAATATTAATTTTTTTATAACTCAATAGAATCCACGCATAATGGAGGTTCCAATCAGAAAATACCAAATTCAATGTTCATTTAAGATTATATATGTAATTATATTATGATTCCTTTAATTATCTATTAACATCACCACTTATAAATGGGCTCAAGCATTCATTGTGTCAATATCTTATTTACAACAAATCAAGATCATTACTTTACAAGGATAATTTTTAAATTGATTGGAAACAAAAATACAATACATATAATGACCACTTGATAATATATCATTTAAGTACAAGAAAGAAATTAATCTAACCTTAACTTATTACCAAGAGTTTCACCCTTTCACCCAAGTAAAATAAAAATTATTTACTCATAGACAAGAAGAAAGAAGAAGAAGAAGAAGAAAAAGAAAAGAAAAAGAAGAAGAAGAAGAAGAAGAAAACTTCAATTTAGAACAAAAGAAAACTACAACAAGATAAACAAATAATACAATAGCATAATCTTGATCTCTAACACCAAGATTCTTAAACGATCAGTCAATGGTACCTTTTATAGAGGATTAGGGATACAAAATGACAAGGGGCTGATTAATGAGTGGGTGGATGAGTGGAAAATGTCAAATGACTTTTGATGAGTGAAAAATTATTGAGATTCTTTGTCTCCAAAATTATTCAGTACTGAACTCATTGCATTAGTCATTTTCTCACCAAGTGGTCTTCATAAAAGTTGTAAGCTTTTGTCTTAGCTTTCAAATTTCATAGTTTCAACCCAAAAGCATTCCTACAACTTGAGATATGGTCTGATTACTGCACACTGCTCAGGCCCAGCTACAGCTCCTTTGTTCTGACTTGCAAGCCCAATATGACCTCTAAGCAATCTGAATTGAGTCTTGTGTTCTGCATAAAAGTTGTAGATATGAGTCTTAACTTGTAGATGCCAAACTTTCAGCCTAATTCAGTTCTTACAGCCCGAGTTATGCCCTAATTACTTAACACTGTTCAGGTTCCAATCACAAAACTAATGTTCTGACTTTCAAGCCCAATTAGCTACACTAGATGTCTAATTTTGACCTAGATCTCCATGAAAGTTGTAGAGTTCTCTCTTATCTTTCCTATAAGGTAAAATACATAATTATTAGATATCTAGAACTCAAGATATAACCAAAATACAGAAACAGTGTAAGACATAAATCTTGCTGAAAAAAATCAATTAAGTCCAATTTGAGTCCAAACTTATAAAACATAACCAAGCTCAATCAATTAAACTCATGGAGAGTGTAAATAACTAAAAATGAGGGTTTATTAATGTATAAAATATGTGATTATCAAATTTTATACACTTAGCTTTTTGTACTCTTAGGCAAAACACATAAGACCAAAACTAGGGAATAAGGAAAAACAACACAAACTCAAAAGTTAAAAATTCTAAAAGACTCAATTTCTAATAATATTTAAGAATAAAGAGCAACCAATCATTCAATGGATCAAAATATTTATTAGGTAACGTTTCTTCACATCTTAAACCAACAAGTAAGGAAACTTCAATTGAAAAGCATGAGTCAAGAATGATAGATCTTCACAAGATTCACTCTCAATCCCTTAAGTGTTTAAAAGGTAAGTATTTCACTCAATTCAACCTATGAAAATTGCACTACCATAAACTTGCTTATCTTCTACTTCTCCACTACTCAAAACACATGCATATACAAATCATGAGGACTTTATTCAAGGTTATAATTGGGTCAAGGTAAAGGAGGAGGTAATATGTATATGACAAATTAAATACTAAAGAGAACAAAAGAGTGTGAAAGTTGAGTTCAATTAACAAGCATGAAAGTTCATCTCAACTCTACCTGATACAAATTCCCTTTACATATATTCTTTTCCTTTCTTTTATTGCCTTGTTGGCCCACATTTGCTTTTTATTTTATTTTATTTTATTTTTTGAAGAAGAACATACTATATACATTTTTTTTAATTAAACATTTTTTTGAACCATTCTACACACACACTCCCATACTTATTCAAGAACTCATCCAATGACAAAACTAATGTTCTCTTATTCCCTAAGGCTGGGTAAGAATATAATTTTTCATTTAAGGCACATAATGAGCTAGAAATAAGGAATGGTAAAATAAGCTCAAAGGGGTTATGTAAGGGGAAATAGGTCATTTTCAATGTCTTACGTTGGCAGGAATCAGAGAATTTCTGAGAAGTCATAAGAGTGTTTGATATCATATTGAGACAATATGCTACTGAGCAAGGCTGCTTATTTGTGCACCAGTCATTCTTGACTATTTGGTTAAAGTAGTTATTTCAAGAAAAATGTCTCAGTCATGTTTATGCATGCATGTGAAAATGTAGTCTAAAAAAGAATCAAAACAAGTTCTAGAGTAACAATTCCATTAGTGAAAATCACACAAGAAAGAAGAGAATGGTACAAATGTTTAATCCATTCATCAATAGGCTCAAAATCTCACAAGGTATAATTCTATCATTCTCAATCCGCCAATTCAACATCTATAGCAAAGCATGTGATTTTTAAGAAAGAAGACAATTTACTCAATCATGATATGTTCCCTGAATTTGAATTGTTACTTTCACATAAACTAGTTATCTACCTAATTGCTCATTACTCTGCCACTAATTTTGATGTGTCTCAAAAGCAAATTTACCTCAAGGGTATAATTTACTCCTTACTTTATCATCCTTAATTAGTTTTACTGTTAGTAAGTTGCTGATAAACATATAAATAAACACACTTTCCTAATTTTTTTTATTTTTTATTTTTTGGTTTTTTTCATACAACTATCATTCCTCCCAACCAGATCACAACATTATCCTCAATGTCAAAACATAGATAGGTAAAGGATAGAAGATAGTATTTGTTGTTACAATTACTGAAAAGAGAAACCCTACACAAATTTAAACAGAAACAAAGTACGATGAATAAAACCAAAGGTAAAGGAAAGTTAAAGATGAAGTGTCAGATCACACCCATGTTCCTTGCTGCCTCCCTTGCTGCTGCCTTCTAACCAATCTATCTGAGCTATAACTGGTTCAGGTTCATAAACAAAAGCTTATAATTTATCAATTAATTCATCAATAGTAGAAGCAAATATAAAGAATCATCTTGTCGAAGGTGTGATAAAGTTCTGTTCCACAACATGGTCAACAAAAGATAATAAATTATCAAAGAAATTATTAACATTCAACAAACCTATGGGTTTATGTTGGATGTTCAGTTGGACCCAAGAGATAATTTGTAAAACTTCTTCCAAAGCACCAAAATCACCCGGTAAGGTAATGAATGCTTCAGAATTTTCAAGCATTGCCTTCATTCGTCTATGCATAGATGATACTTGAAATTCCCGCCCAATTATCTTTCCAGTGATGTTCCTTCGAGTTAAAGGTTCAGGAATGATAGCTAAAACTTGACCACTTCTTAGATGTGCAGAAAGTGATACAGCTCCCATTAACCTAATGCTACCTCTCCTATATACTACATGAATGTTTCTCACAGCAAGTGTTCTACCAACAGTGCTTGCTGCATTTACAAACTTTAAACCCTTCCCATAACTTGTCCCTCAAAATACACAAATACTGGTAAATCTACGAACTGAGAAGAAGCTCCCTCCATTTCTACACTCACACTCTCTTTGAATGACTATGAGTTGGAGGAAAGTGAAGAAAATAAAGTGTTTAAATAGGGAAGAGAATGGAAAAAGATAATGATAGCACCTATATGGGTAGGCTGGCTGTTGTTAGAAAAGTTTGAAAATAAGAAACATAGTTTTTTTTGTTTTTTTGTTACTTCAAGAAAACTATCAGGGTAAAGAAGTATAGAAACCCCTAAAGGACCCTGCTCAAAGGATCGTCTGTCAAAATCAAAATACAACAAAATCATACAAAGATAAAATTATAATAACAAATGATGGCTTACCTTTATGTACAGGGAATTGGTGGCATATCTTTATACTAGGTGTCACCAGTGCAGAAGCCTTCACAATCTTACTGCCCCTTGAAAGAGACATCGAATTCTTTTAAGGAATTTCAGACTTATGGCACTCCTTCCACTTGTGGGATATCCCAGCCTATGCATTGTCCCTCTAGTTAAAGAGAGAAAATCTGAATACGACGACCAGTGACCACAGCCAGTGGAGCTATGCTCTGGAACCCAATAAATCAATACTAGGAATCGAGCTCAGAGGCATTATCACGCGAGAATGCAAATACGGGACACTTCTATTTGTCCATCAGCAAGCAGAGCCTACGATTAAAATCTAGGAATGCTTGCGCGACTCTCTACAGAGCATGGCACACGAACCTTATTTACAGACCGATGTGTGAAAGTCCACCCAAGTTAATGGCAGGACAGACATCTACCCGGGGCTCCTAATCTAATTAAAGACCAAGTACAACCGAAGTTTTGCCCCTTTTTTTCTTTTTTTCTTTTTTCTTTCTTTTTTTCTTTTTTTTTCTTTCTTTTCTTTTCTTTTTTCTTTCTTTTCTTTTCGTTTCTTTTCTTTTTTTTGAAGATGTATAAGATAATATATACATGTTGTTGTGATTGTGGCTCATATCTTCCTCTGGTTTTACGTCTAGTAACGGCTTAAACGCCTTCTATGAGTCGAGGATAAGCTTCTCATCCAATTTTCTTATAAATTGGCAAATAGGGTCTTTTTGAGTCAAATTCTCAAGACTGTAACGCTCTTGCTTTTTCCTGAAAAGATTTCACAAATTAAGAAGTTCACGCTGCACATATCCACAAGAATGCGTCTCAAAAATCAATAAGATATTATCTAATGACTCCTTACTCAGTCCATTCTTAATGAAGAATATTTTATCTTTTCTATTTGCGGAAATCATTCCCAAAGAACAATATCATGTGTTACAATTCCATTGCGTACATTTGTAACAAACTTGCATTCTTTTTGCTCTTCTCCTTTTAGAATAAGAACTTTTACCGAGACTCGGCATGTATGGGACAAATAAATTTAAAGATTCACCAGCTAAACAAACATTTGCTTCGATTATCCAGCAAACATCTTCTAGGATGCCCTTGTGCATTAACAGACTCAGTCTTTCACACATAGCTTTGTAGATTTTTGTTAGAGCATTTTAAGGAAGAGAAGGAAAATGCTTACTAAGATTTGAGAGAATGACATCCATTTTAAAGGAGAAAGAATCAGTTATTATGGGAAACTGAAAAATAAACCGACTTGAGAGCCACGGAGTACCGTTATCCGCCACTTAACCGGGGGCACAAAGAACTCAACAACTTGGTTTTCCAGAAATGGTTTGAGTCTTTATCCATTGACCTTAAATACATTATCATTCTTAAGATTCTCAATGTCTATGGCCTCATAAGGATACACATGTTTGACAATAAAAGGGCCATGCCACCTAAATCTCAATTTTTCAGTGAATAGGTGAATACAATAATTATAAAGCAGAACTTTTTGACCAATTTCAAAAGTTTTTCTTAAAATTGATTTGTCATGAAAAGCTTTTACTCTAGCTTTATAGATCTTTGTATTTTCATATGCATCATTTCTTAATTTCTCAACAATCAAAAAATTCAATGACAATGATAGGGTTCAAAAGCATCCTGTTTCGCTTAGAAATGAAACCCTATTTTTGACAATTTTCACAACTTTTTCAAAATGTATAGTTATCTTTAAATAAAGTGGGCCAATAAAATTCATACTACAATATTTTCACAGCTATTTTCTTTGAAGAAAAGAAACCTCCACATGCTTCTGAGTGACAAAATTTAATGACATTACTTACCTCACTGTTGGGCACACATCTCTGAATGATTTGATCAGGATAATTGAGGCGGGATCTTTCATGTTGCAAGAAAATTGATTTTTGTTAGCAAACCAAGGCTTGGAATTGACAGAAAATAAAAATTCAGTGGAAAAAGAATTATTGATAGGTGTGATATCAAAATGTGAGCTTGTTGTAAGTATGGACAAATGATCTGCAACAACATTTTTGGCTTCTTTCTTATCTTTTATTGTGATGTTGAATTCTTAAAGCAACAAAATTCACTGTATCAACCTCGATTTGTAAAAACTTATTAAGAAAATCGATAAGTGCACTGAATCGTCAAAGTAATAAAATAGTGAAAAGAATATCGTTTTCACGAGAAATTAGTTTACCAAATACCACTTCTCTAATATAAATACTATCTAGGCAACCAATAATTAAAAGTGATTCAAAATAATTAAAAACACAAAATTATATAAAAATAAAAAAAATAAAAACACACTAAAACGCACCAAATTAAGAAGGAAAAGAGAGAACAAATCACATGAATGCAAAATACATTAAGGATGTAAACACATGAAATTAAAACACTAGGAATCTGACTTCACTTAATTCAATAATCTATCATAGACAATAGAGTAGTTTTGAGACCTTTATTCTAATTAATTTCTAATCATTCAATTGATGGGGAGAATCCCTTAATTAATTAAAACTCAATTCCTTTGTCTACACCATAACTCTTAAAGGCATGACCTTTACTCTATGGATTCTCATGAAAAATATTACAATTTTCTCACACAAACTATAACATCTATTCCTAGATGATTATAAATCATAACACTTAATATTTATGGTTTAGGTCATATGCAAACCTCCCGATTCTACACACACATCACTAGATCAATTTATGAGTGGCCAATTCATAAAAGCATTAAGGATCATATTAAGCACTTAAATTGAATAAAAAAGAATAAAATTCCAATCTTAATACATGTCGATTGAATTAAGTTACATATTCACCTTAGAAACACACAAATTTAACTACACATGACAAAAGAGAAGAAAAAAAGAAAGAATAAAATAAAAATATATACAGAGCTCAACCTTCCATAAAAAAAAATATTAACAAGTAGGCGGTAAATCTATCATGGTAAAAAAAAATATTAACAAGTAGACGGTAAACCTGCCATTAAATATTAACAAGGATGTGGTATAAACCAACCACCAAATATATATTAACACGTAGTTAATAAATATTAACAAGGGCGTGGTATAAATCAACCACCAAATAGATATTAATAAGGGTGAGGTATAAACCAACCACCAAATAAATATTAATAAATAAAAAGTTAATAAGCTGATAAAGTAAAAAGTAGATAGTTAGAAAGTTAATGATTAGGTTAGTAAGTTAGTAAGTTAGGAAATTAGATTTAAAGTGCAGAAAATTAAATACAAAAAATAAAGTGTAGAAAGTAAAATACAGAAAATAAAATACGAGAAAATAAAGTGCAGAAAGTAAATTTAAAATATGAAAATCGAAGAGAGGCAGAGCCCTACCAGAGCCGTGCGAAGGAGGAAGAAGAGAAGAGTCAAGATTGAGATATTATTAGAACATAAAGTAAAACCAGAGAACCAACCAAATTGATTTTTTTAGCGAGAAATATTATTTCATTAATGATTGCAGATTATAGAAGGAGAAAAGAAAGTAGAGAAGAGTTAGTAAGTCAAGAATACAAAACAAAAAAAAATTAAAAGAATAGAAATATATATATATATATATATACACACACACACACACACACAAGATCCACAAGGATAAAAAATATATAAAAATATATATACAAAATATTTACACAATAAATTTGTTCTTCAAATTAAGTCCCCGCAACAACGGCGCCAAAAACTTGATGCGAATTAAAAGTTACAAACCCAAGTGCAGGTTGTTTTAAGTAATAAATTCTCGGGAGTCCGAGGTCGATCCACAAAGAATTGATGAAGAAAAATTCCTTGACATAAGGAAAATATTTTGTCACAACAATAAAAGTGATAAAACTTGATCACAAATAAAAAGGATTTACTTAAGTTAGGAGATCCACTCTTGGTAAGTAAATTAAGGACAAGATTAATTTTTTTATAACTCAATTAGAATCCATGTATAATGGAGGTTCCAATCGAAAAATATAACTTTCAACGTTCATTTAAGACTATATACGTAATTATATTATGATTCCTTTAATTATCTATTAACACCACCACTTATAAATGGGCTCAAGCATTTATTGTGTCAATATCTTGTCTGTAACAAATCAAGATCACCACTTTACAAGGAGAGTTTCTACATTGATTGGAAACAAAATACAATACATATAATGACCACTTGATAATATATCATTTAAGTACAAGAAAAAAATTAATCTAACCTTAACTTATTACCAAGAGCTTCACATTTTCACCCAAGTAAAATGAAAATTAGTTACTCATAAACAAGAGGAAAGAAAGAGAGAAGAAGAAGATAACTTCAATTTAGAACAAAAGAAAACTACAACAAGATAAACAAATAACACAATAGCATAATCTTGATCTCTAAGACCAAGATTCCTAAATGATCAGCCAATGGTGCCTTTTATAGAGGATTGAGGATACAAAATGACAAGGGGGCTTATTAATGAGCGAGTGGATGAGTAGGTGGATGAGTGAAAAATGTCAAATGACTTTTGATGAGTAAAAAATTATTGAGATTCTTTGTCTCTGAAATCATTCAGTGCTGAACTCATTGCATTCGTCATTTTCTCACCAAGTGGTCTTCATGAAGTTGTAGGCTTTTGTCTTAACTTTTAAATGTCATAGTTTCAGCCCAAAAGCATTCCTACAACTTGAGACATGGTCTGATTACTGCACACTGCTCAGGCCCAGCTACAGCTCCTTTGTTCTGACTTGCAAGCCCAATATGACATATAAGAAATCTGAATTGGGTCTTGTGTTCTTCATTAAAGTTGTAGATATGGGTCTTAATTTGTAGATGCCAAACTTTCAGCCTAATTCAGTTCTTACAGCCCGAGTTACGCCCTGATTACTAAACACTGTTCAGGTTCCAATCACAAAACTTGTGTTCTGACTTCCAAGCCTAATTAGCTCTACTAGATGTCTGATTTTGACCTAGATCTCCATGAAAGTTGTAGAGCTCTCTCTTATCATTTCTACAAGGTAAAATACATAACTATTAGACATATAGAACTCAAGATATAGCCAAAATACAGAAACAATGTAAGACGTAAATCATACTGAAAAAAATTAATTAAGTATAATTTGAGTCCAAACTTACAAAACATAACTAAGCTCAATCAATTAAGTTCATGGAGATTGTAAATAACCAAAAATGAGGGTTTATTAATGTATAAAATATGTGATTATCAGTGATGGTGGATAACAGTTCAATCTCAATCCACTTAGTGAAATAATCAACAACCACAACTAAGTACTTGATTTGCCCTAGTGCTTGGGGGAAAGGACTTGGGATATCCATCTCCTATTGAGAAAAAGGCCAAGAGACGGACATTATAGATAGTTCATCTGATGGTGCAGCATAGATATCCGAGAACCAATGACATTGATCATAGACATATTCAATGCTCTCAGCTTCCACACTAAGCCAATAGTATCCAATCCTTAGTGCTTTCGGTGCTATGGACTTTCGGCTGAGGTGATGGTCAGAACTCCCTTCGTGGATTTTGGCCAAGACATATTCTGCTTTCTTAGGATTGAGGCAATTAAGGAAATGAGAAGAAAATCGGTGATGGTACAAATGATTATCAAGGATGGTATCCCAAGCAATTGTCCGTACTATTTTATGAGCTTATTTATGGTCTTCCGATAATAGGTCATTGCCGAGGTAAGCATTTATGAGCATCATCCAAGTTTCATCATCTTCTAATAGAAGGACTTCATTGTCCATAATACTAAGAGTGAGTAAGGTATGCTAGATCACAGACTTGTTGTTGTCAAGGCTCTTGGTACTGGCAAGCTTTGATAAGATGTCATTTTTAGAATTATGCTCTCTTGGAATATATTCTACCTTAACATTATGAAAACTTTTCATTACTTTCTTTACTATGGCTAAGTATTTCTGCAATAGGGGCTCATTAGCTTAGTATTTAGCTCAGATTTGGGACGTTGTCAGCTGTGAATCGCTACATAAAATTATATATGTAGCCCCTATCTATTTTGTCATGTTGATGCCCGTAATGCATGCTTCATATTCAGTTTGGTTATTTGAAGTTGAAAACTTAAACCTCAAAGAATGTTCTAATACAAGCCCGACTTCATTTTCTAACATTACTCCGACACCACTCTCTTTGGGATTCGAAGATCCATCAATGTAGATGGTCCAGGAATTAGCTCAAGGATGGCTGGAATCCGGTGTAAGCTCAACCAAAAAATCATATAAGACTTGAGCCTTTATGACTTGTCTTGGCTCATAAGTGATCGATGCTGAATTCGGAGAGCTCCACAGACTAAGCAATCATTTTCCTAGTGACATCCGGCTTATGCAGCACCTGCGGATTGCTTGACTATTCTCACTATCACAGGGTGACACTGAAAGTATTGTCATAACCTTCTTGTCATTATTAGCAATGCCAAAGTTAGCTTCTCAATCTTCTAATAGCGGAGTTTGGGGCCTTGTAGAACCTTACTGACAAAATGAACCGAACTTTGTCTTTCCTTGGTTTCCCGTATCAGAATTGAATTGATTGCTTCATAACTAACTAAAAGGTAGGCACATAGTACTTCACCGAAATCTAGTTTCGTTAGAATCAAAGGTGTGGATAGCATCTTCTTCAATTCTTGAAATGCAACCTCACACTCTAAGGTCCACTCAAAACGCCTTCCTTTTTTTTAGGTTTTGAAGAAGGGAAAAGATTTTTTAGCGACCTTGGTTAGAAAGCGAGTGAGGGCCGTTATTTGTTCTGTCAGTTGTTGTACCTCTTTCACGAATTATAGGTTGCGCATATCGAGGATGACTTGACATTTCTTTGGGTTAGCTTCAATACTCAATTTGTCAACAAAAATCCCAAAAATTTTCCATCCTGTACACCAAAAGTGCATTTGTTTGGGTTTATATATCCTCTAATCTTTGTTACCTGGTCAGGCTTAGCACCGAGTTGAAAGGACTGAAATTTCCCATCAGGTTGAGGATGCGTACCACAGATCTTTTCATGAACATCTAGCTCAATCAGGAGGACATTGATGTGGTCCGTAATGACTGGAACTGTGTTGTTACATTGGTCCATGGTCTGTGGCTTCTTAGCAATCTTTAGGCTATTATTATAACAATTGCTTGTTATAGCCTGGTTTCCTTTAACCGTAATAACTCTGTTATGCTGGTCGAGAAACTTGATGGCCAAGTGGGGTGTATAGATGACTACCCCGAAAGCATTGAGTGAGGGGTAGCCCAATATGACATTATAAGCCGAAGGACAATCAACCACAAGAAATTTGACCTTAAATGTCTTGAAAATAGAATAATTTCCTAAAGTCAAATAAGTCTCGATGTATCCCATTAGTGTGAACTTGTCTCTAGTGAATCCGACTAGTTCTGCGATATACGGGATCAATTCCTTCTTTATTAGTCCTAACTTTGTGAATAGATCTAAGAACATAATGTCAGTCGTGCTCCTTTGGTTAACAAATATATGACAGACTTCAGCATTGATTATTATTCTTGAGATCACCATGGGATCATCGTGATTTAGGATAGTGCATCTGTAATCCTCATTAGTAAATGAAATCGGTAGAGTCTTCCGTGCTCTACTATCCGACTTAGATATTGAGTGAGATGCTACACTTAAAACAGCCTAAAGCACATTCTTCCTTGTATTTCCTGATTCACCACCACCTGTGAAGCCCCTTGAAATGGTGTTGATTGTCTGAGTTACTTCCGCGTGGTGACGTTCATTGTCTAGATTGGGTTTATCTTGAGACTGTACCCTTTCTTGATTCTGGGCATTACCTCGGGATGGGCTTGTGCTAGAATTCTTATTCCTCAATGGAAAATTTCTTCTTTGGTATAATAGAGATGGACTTCCCCGATGGCTATAACTCTGTTTCCTGTAATTCTATCCTCCCATTTTATTATTATTCTAAGATTGACGCACATAATGACCTAGATAGCCATTCTGGATCAAAGATTCAATGACATCTTGAAAGTTAATGCAATCTTCAGTATTATTCCAATGACCTTCGTGAAAAGCACAGTGTTTAGATTTATCCTTCTGTGCATGTTTTCTCAAGGGAGAGGTCTTTGCATGTCCCTAAACTCCGTATTCATGACCTCCTGGAAAATTTGAGTCCGAGGTGTGTTGAAAGGGATGTAACTCTTATATTTTCCTTTCAAAGGTGGCCTTGATGTATTTATCCGAACTTAGGTTTGGCATCTTCTCTTTTCTCCAGATGCTTCCTAGCCCGAAAAACATGTTTTGCATTGATGTATTTATCGACTCTAGCATGGAGCTCATCCATATTCTTGGGTTCCTTTTTGGCGAGAGAAAAAGATAATGAACTAGGGCGAGTCCTTCCCTCATGTAATGTAATCTGAGTCTTTCATCTCAGTCATAAATATTTATTATTTCTTTATTGAACTGGGATATAAAGCCTTAGAGAGATTCCTTTTTTCCTTATTTAATATGAGAGAGACATGATATAGATTTCGGCTACGCCTTACTAGTGGTGAAATGCAGCAAAAATATCGAGGACAATTATTCCTAGTTAATAACGGATTTAGAAGTCAAAGAGGTAAACCATCTCAAGGCGACTTTTTTCAAAGAAAGAGAAAAAACACGGCACATGAGCAGATCATCTCCTCCAGTAAATAGGAGAGCAAAAACATAAGCATCTAAGTGCTCTTGAGGGTTTGTGGCCCCATCATAGATTTCAATTTTTGTTAAATATTTGAAATGCCTAAGGATCTCGTAGGCCATTAGTTTGTTAGAGAAATGTTGGTTTTGTTTAATCGAATTCCTTAATCCTTGATCCTATTCTTTGTTTCCCTGAACTAGGATTTCAGCTTTTTGACTGGGTTCTGTTATCTTGGAATACTCCGCATGGCGTACCCCGTCAGGGGCTGGGTCCTTTCAATTTTCTTGATTCCTATTAGGAATTCAATTTTAGTCTTCTTTCTCTTAGTTGACAACTCTCTCTAGGTTGTGAATACGTTCGTCCTGGAGTCTAACAAGAGAGATGAGTTCTTCTTTGGATAGCTCCGGGAGATTGGGTTCACCTTGGTGGGATCGAGCTTCATCATTATCCACCCGAGCTCCTAAGTGTTGCAGCGTTGATACTTGCTGTCTGGTATCTCCAAAAGGTACTCCTTGCAAACTAAGTCATTGCCTCATTGGAACTCGTCGCGATGAAGGAGAGAGATTTTCGCCAACATGGGAAGTCTCTACCCCTTCATGCCAAGGTTTCGATTAGGTTGTGGTTGGCTCATGAATTGGGCCAGATGCCGGACGACGACTGCCAGAAGATGGTTGATTCTGAGTGGTAGAAACGTGATTTTACCTTGTAGTGACCATGATGGTGGTAATAGGAATCAAAGTTTATCGTTTCCTATAGATGGTGTCAATATTTTGAACAGGGTTTAGATGATTACCTGAATAAGGTTGACAAAGGTGGTTTCCTCTGATGCACGGTGGTGTGAGGGAGTGGGTATTTGCAAAAGGAACTCCAACGCTTAAGTTAGACTGTGCACAATGTGGGTAGTGTTTGCAATTTGATGCATACCTTTGCTACGTTGTGTGGTATTCATAGGAGCATCTTGATTGATAAGAATCATAGTTAAATCTGTATTAAATGCAGTTAATTAGGATGATATTGTAGTAAGATTGTTGTCTCTTATAACCGATTCCTATATTTATGAGGGATATAATTGATTTCCTTATTTATGAGGGATCCTATCAGATATTTACTCATCATAAATAGGTATACTTACTTATGTAATAGAATGCATAAATATCTGTGATCCAATTCTGGTGGGCCGAGTTACTCCTAAATTGCTAATCCCGGATCCTGATCCAGAAGAATATTGAATATCTATTTAGAGGATCATTGCTCACTTGTAAAATGCTTTCTAAGTAATCACGCGTGCTAAGAAATACCAAACAGCTATGCACTAAATACCACACTTTTACTATGCAGTTCCACAACAAAAGGCTAAGAAATAAAGCTAATGTACCATTAGTATTTGGAAAAGTGCACAAGGGATGAAACTAGAAATAACTTCACAAGACAATAAATTATGGTAAATGATAGAATCACTATCTGGCCTTGGTAAATAATGCCAACCCAAGAAAACTAGGAAGCAATGCAAGAGAGAAAATGGGATAGGGGTTTATATTTCTTTCTGACTCTTCAAGGACTTAAGTGATAAAAAAGGATATGTTGGTAATTAAACAAAAATTGGAGAGAATTTTTCCTATCAAGTCGTGCCACTCCCTCCTAAACCTCTCAATTTGGAGGAATACCAAATCTGAGATTTCTAATGGCAAGCAAGGGTCTAAGAATCCCTCCTTTAACATTCCATTCCTTTCTATTAAGTAACTACCAAACACACATTTTATAACATTTGCCATGTCATTTCATACCTTTCCCTTAGTTGCTATCCATCCAAATAGACCCTACGATTTTTGTTTGGTAAGATAGAATGGAAAGGTTAAAGAAAGGGATATAAAATAAGAGAAAAGAAAAAAAAAGGAAGAGAAAGTAGAATTGTTTGGTATCATCTAATAGAAGAAAAAAGGATGTTTCTATTTTTTTGTTTGATTTTATGAAAGAAAAGAATAGAAATATAAAATACATGATGACATTTACAAATTTATTTTCTTCTACTTCTCTTCCCTTCTTTTCCATTCAAAAGTGGAAGAATGAAAAACTGATACGACTTATAGAAATTATATCTCTCTAAATTCTTTCATTTCCATTGTTAAAGAGTTACCAAACAAGTGATAGACTTAATCCTCCCAATCTTTTTCTTTACTTTAAGGATACCGAACAAAGCTTTAAAGATTATTTTTTGGTACATTGTTAAAAGTTTATTTACTTTTTGCTTTTTAATACCGAAATACAATGAGCTTTATATTTCTTTTTTTCATTTGAATTTAATTGTGATGTACAGATAATTTTAAAAATATTTACAATTAAATTTTAATAATTTATTGTTACATTATTTAATAAGTGTAACATTTTATGTAATTAATATAATTAAGTTCACTAAATGACATAACAATATATCATCAAGATATATATAAAAAAAATATTAACAGCTTATCAAAGCTAGACTCTTCTTTGCTATGGTATGATAAACGTGTTTACAAACAAAAATTATAGCATAAAATTTTGTAGAGAATGTTAGGCCAATTGGCTTAAATTGTAATGGACACATTACAACTCACGTGCGGGCCGGGCTAGCGTCTGCCTGTTGGAGAGGAAATTTGTTAGATAAAGTGGCGAGAAGTCACTCATTCATTTCTCTAAGCCCTATTGCAAATCGTCAGCATTTTCCATGGTTCCATTATCCTTGAACGAGTCCTAAATCCGAATCTCATAAACGGTGCTTCCCAATAGTGCCAAAACACTTATCTCTACCACAGCATATCCAACTTTTTTTTTTACCAATTTGATTCGCTCATGTTATTGTTGATTAAATGGATTCCCTTGTTAAAATATTACACTGACCAAAAGCAGAAAAGCAATGCAGCTAGCTAACTTATGATGTGTCTTTGCCTTTCCATGTCACTCCGCACGTTATGTCCCTAACTTAAATTTGCTGCCAACTGTAATAATGATTACTTACCCTCATGAATGGAGATTAGCATATATGGCAAACTTTTAAAATTGCAACTTGTTTGCGGCTATCAATAGTCTACTACCAACTACTTGATAAGGTTGGGATGTCTCTTGACTCTCTTCCCTTCTGTCTAGTTTATGATAAACACATATATATAGTTCTGGATTCAATCTATATGTAAGGTAAGAGGTATAGCCACTTTATAAGCTTTGTTTATTTAATTTAAAATAAAACTAAAAGATGAAAATGATCATATTTAAATAATAATTAAATCTATAATAAGTATTAAACCATTTGGGCCCAAGACATAATAAGTTTATCTTGGCTAAGGTAAACCTTGATAGATTGACTATACAGGGCTAACATTTATACAAGGTAGGTCCACTTTGAATAGCTAAGCCCAGAAAGATCTGGGTTAACTCGACTGAATTCCCATCACCAAGATCCTACCAACCCAAACTCAAATGGAAATTGACTCAACAAACATGTGCTCAATACGATCCTCTAACAGTCGTTGCTTGGCACCATGATAACCAACAGTCACAGATAGCTTAGCACCTTAATAACTAGATATAACGTAAACTTAACGTCTATGAACCTTAATGACCTAAATGGCAAGGAGTTAGGGGCTCAGTCCTCCAGAGCCCTATTTAAACCGACCTGACAGCCTAGGTCGAGCATGTTCTATTTCTTACACAGACACTATAGCTCACCAATTTAACGTACAATCCTACCAATCTTTTGACCTGCCTAGGTTCTTTTGCCCTCGCTTTTGCCTTCCTTATAGGCCTCCAGTGAGTCTTTCCTTCATACCGACCTAAGTCTCGGTCAGTACTTGGAACATCTGGCTCCTACCATGGGGCTTTGGTAAAACTGTCCTACCTCACAACCAACCTGCAAACCTCGACCAACCTACAAATCACCAAATTATCCCACACAACCAACCATGGCCACTAATCGGAGCACTGTCAACAACGAAACAAACTAGGAAACATCCAGCCCAATAACATTGAAGTTTTGACGCAGGCCATTCGTGACATTCACACCAGAATTAATCAAATGACCAGCATGGAGCCACAATGTAAGAACCAGAGAAGGAGGCTGAAAGCAGCCATCCTTACACGAAAAATTGGGTCCAGAATACTCCGAGCAGAAATGTTTGGCAACAAACTGAGATTAACCTCCACCCCGTTCCAGACCACCCATTTTCTGAGTCCATAATGTTAGTTTCGCTCCATGAGGGTTTTCCTTTCCTGACCATCGAACTCTACGACGGGATGACTGATCCTTAGGAGCATTTAACCATGTTCAACTCGATGATGCTCCTAAATGGTGGGATAGACTCGATCAAGTGTAGAGTTTTTCCAACCACTTTGAAAAAGTTGACACTCCTTTGGTTCTCAACCCTTGAAGCTGGGTCAATCTATGATTTTGCAGAGCTTTCGGCCAAATTCCATACCCATTTTTTTACTAACAGAATTTAGCAAAAAACTTCGGCCAATCTAATCAAATTGAAACAAGGATGGAATGAGTCACTGAAGAAGTTTATGAAAAGAGTCAGTGAGGAAACAGTTCAAATTAGGGATCTGAACCTTGTCGTATCTCTGCACCCCATCATGGTCGGCTTGAAACTTGGCCTCTTTGCAAACTCACTAGCTATAAAATCACCTATGGACCTAGACGATATAAGGATTAGGTCTATGTGATACATCAATATGGAGGAAATAATAGCTATGAGAAAACAAATGAACAAGGAGTTGTTCTAGTCAGAAACTAAAGAAACAAGGGGTAATCCCCATATCTTGATCTAACTGTAAAGAGGCAGAGGAGCAAAGCCAAGAAGAAGATTGATGAGAACAGACACTCGATCCGATCGATTTTAACGCAATGGCTTGACTACTTTAGGCAACCCCCAACCTTGATATGATGTATACACCCCGCTGACCACCTGATGAGAGCAGATCTTCCAGGAGGTTTACAACATAGGCATCATTCAACAACTAGAAATGTAGGGCAACGGAAGATATTGCCTAAGATTGATAAAAGTAAATGGTGCGACTACCATAAGATGTATGGCCACACGACCGAAGAATGCATCACCCTCAAGGATAAGATTGAGCAGCTAATACGAGAAGGACATCTCAGAAAATACGTTTATCGAAGAAGAAGTCGAAGCAGAGAAGCCAAAGAGGAAAACTAGTCTAGAGGAAGAAGCCCAAGCCCAGGAAGAAAAGGGAAGGCAGTCGTAGCGATCACGGATACCTAAAACCAAGTAATAAGAAGAGTGATCGATTCAATAGCTAGGGGGCTTGTAGGTGGCGGAAGTTCAAGCTTAGCCAGAAAGCGCCATCTCAAGGCAGTTCTATCAGTAAGTCATCCACCTCCTTTCAAGCTATATAGCACAACGAAGGACTAGTAGCTTCATTTTCAAATAAAGATTTTGTTGGTCTAGACAAAAATTTAGATGACCCAATAATGATTTCCATAATAGAGGGCGATTATTATATTAAAAGGATATTGGTTGATCAAGGGAGCTCAACTGTTATCCTATACATGTCTACCCTCCGGAGACTTCAGATTTCGGAAGACGCCTTAACTTCTTTCAACGAAAGCTTGGTCGACTTTTCCAAGGAGCAAGTAAACGTAAAGGGGTACATCAAGCTCCGAACAACTTTCAGAACATGATCCTTACTCAAAATTATTCCAATCAAGTATCTGGTGATTGACTGTCACACTCCTTATAATGTAATCCTCGGAAGACCATCCCTTAATGCCCTTGGAGTAGTAGTCTTGACTCCCCACCTGGCGATGAAGTTTCTAGTCTCAAAAGATGGGGTTGGGGTGGTTCACACTGATAAAAAAAAGGCTAGAATTTGCTATAAAAAGAGTTTGAAATTGAAGCCTAGAATCCCGGTCAATCATGTAGATCAGTCTAACAAATGATCATTGCATGATGTTAAAATGATTGAGCTCGATCCGAGAAGCGACAAACAGGACTGACCACAACCAATCGATAAGTTATAACTCATTTCTTTGGGTCCCAAACTTGACCAAGTAACTCATATTGGGCTCACTTACCAACTAGTGTCAAGCAAGAATTGGAAGAATTATTGAAAAAGAATTCAGATTTATTTGCTTAGACTGCCTCGGACATCCACGGAATTGATCAAGAATTCATTTTGCACAAGCTTTCTTTGGATCCTAAAGTAAAGCTAGTCACCCAGAAGAAAAAGAAATTGGGTGCTAAAAGGCAAAAAACTATAACTGAGGAGACCAAGAAGCATCAGAAAGCATGATTCATCATAGAGGTGGAAAACACCACTTGGCTACCTAATGTGGTCATGGTAAAGAAATCATCAGGCAAATGGAGGATGTGCACTGACTTCATCGATCTCAATAAAGCATGTTCCAAAGATTCCTACCCATTGCCTAGTATAGATAGACTAGTCGACGGGGCTTCTAGTTACTAATTCCTCAATTTCATGGATGCATATTTCGAATATAATCAGATCTGGATGCGTCTAGATGATGAGGAGAAGACTATCTTCATTATAGAGTTTAGGAATTTCTGCTATAGGGTAATGGCTTTCGTTCTGAAAAGCAACCATCCTGACACGAAAATTTGGGTCCAGAATACTCCGAACAGAAATGTTCGGCAACAAACTGAGATTAACCTCCACCACGTTGCAGACCACCCGTTTTCTTAATCCATAATGTTAGTTTCGCTCCACAAGGGTTTTCCTTTGCTGACCATGGAACTCTACGACGGGACGACTTATCCATAGGAGCATCTGACCATGTTCAACTCGATGATGCACCTAAATGGTGGGATAGACTCGATCAAGTGTAGAGTTTTTTCGACCACTTTGAAAAAGTCGACACTCCTTTGGTTCTCAACCCTTGAAGCCAGGTCAATCTATGATTTTGCAGAGCTTTCGGCCAAATTCCATACCCATTTTTTTACTAGCAGAATTTCGCAAAAAACTTCAGCCAATCTAATCAAATTGAAACAATGATGGAATTGGTCACTAAAGGAGTTTATGAAAAGATTCAGTGAGGAAGCAGTTCAAATCAGGGATCTGAACCCTGTCGTATCTCTGCACCCCATCATGACCGGCTTGAAACTTGGCCTCTTTGCAAACTCACTAGCTAGAAAATCACTCATGGACCTAGACGATATGAGATTAGGTCTATGCGATACATCAATATGGAGGAAATAACAGCTATGAGAAAACAAATGAACCAGGAGTTCTCCCAGTCAGAAACTAAAGAAACAAGGGGTAATCCCCATATCTCTATCTAATCGTAAAGAGGCAGAGGAGCAAACCCAAGAAGAAGATCGATGAGCACAGACACTCGATTCGATCAATTTTAATATAATGGCTTGACTACTTTAGGCAACCCCTAACCTCGATATGATTTATACACCTCGCTGACCACCTGACGAGAGCAGATCTTCTAGGAGGTTTACAACATAGGCATCATTCAATAACTAGAAATACAAGGCAATGAAAGATATTGCCTAATATTGATAAAAGTAAATGGTGTGACTACCATAAGATGTACGACCACACGACCGAAGAATGCATCACCCTCAAGGATAAGATTGAGTAGCTGATACGAGAAGGACATCTCACAAAATATGTTTATCGAAGAAGAAGCCGAAGCAAAGAAGCCAAAGAGGGAAACCAGTCTAGAGGAAGGAGCCTAAGCCCAAGAAGAAAAGGGAAGGCGGTCGTAGCGATCACGGATACCCAAAACCAAGTAATAAGAAGAGTGATCGATTCAATAACTAGAGGGTTTGCAGGTGGCAGAAGTTCAAGCTTAGCCAGAAAGTGCCATCTCAAGGCAGTTCTATCAGTAAGCCATCCACCTCCTTTCAAGCTATATAGCACAATGAAGGACTAGTAGCTTCATTTTTTAACAAAGATTTTGTTGGTCTGGATGAAAATTTAGATAACCCAATGGTGATTTCTATAATAGCGGGGGATTATTATATTAGAAGGATATTGATTGATCAAGGGAGTTCAACTGTTATCCTATACATGTCTACCCTCCGAAGACTTCAAATTCCAGAAGACGCCTTAACTCCTTTCAACAGAAGCTTGGTCAACTTTACCAGTTAGTAGGTAAATGTAAAGGGGTACATCAAGCTCCGAACAACTTTCAGAACATGATCCCTACTCAAAATTATTCCAATCAAGTATCTGGTGATTGACTGTCACACTCTTTATAATGTAATCCTCGGAAAACCATCTCTCATTGCCCTTGGAGTAGTAGTTTTCACTCTCCACTTGGCGATGAAGTTTCCAGTCTCAAAAGATGAGGTTAGGGTGGTTCACACTGATAAAAAAGAGGCTAGAATTTTCTATAAAAAGAGTTTGAAATTGAAGCCTAGAATCTCGATCGATCATGTAGATCAGTCCAACAAACGGTCATTCCACGATGTTAAAATGATTGAGCTCGATCCGAGAAGCGATGAACAGGACTGAACACAACCAATCGATAAGTTATAACCCGTTTCTTTGGGTCCCAACTTGACCAAGTAACTCATATTGGGGCTCACTTACCAATTAGTGTCAAGCAAGAGTTAGAAGAATTGTTGAAAAATAATTCAGATTTATTTGCTTAGACTGCCTCAGATATCCAAGGAATTGATTAAGAATTCATTTCGCACAAGCTTTCTTTGGATCCTAAAGCAAAGCTAGTCGCCCAGAAGAAAATGAAGTTGGGTGCTGAAAGGCAAAAAACTATGACTGAGGAGATCAAGAAGCTTCTGAAAGCAAGATTTATCATAGAGGTGGAAAACACCACTTGGCTACCTAATGTGGTCATGATAAAGAAATCATCAGGCAAATGAAGGATATGTATTGACTTCATCGATCTCAATAAAGCATGTTCCAAAGATTCCTACCAATTGCCTAGCATAGATAGACTGGTCGATGGGGCTTCTAGTTACTAATTCCTCAATTTCATGGATGCATATTTTGAATACAATCAGATTTGGATGCGTCCAGATGATGAAGAGAAGACTATCTTCATTATCGAGTTTGGGAATTTCTGCTATAAGGTAATGGCTTTTGTTTTGAAGAACATTGGTGCAACATACCAAAGGTTGATGAATAAGGTATTCGAAGACTAGATCAATTAGAATATAGAGGTCTATGCCGATGATATGGTGGCCAAAATGTTGTTCAATGGAAATCATTGTTCAAACTTAGCAAAAAATTTTGCTCAACTTAGAAAACATAATATGAGGCTGAACCTTGATAAATGCACTTTTGGGGTTCTAGCTAAAAAATTCTTAGGTTTTATTTTTACTAGCAGAAGGATCGAAGCCAATCTAGATAATTGCAAGGCTATCATGGAGATGAGGAGCCTAGCCACAATAAAGGAAGTCTAGAGGTTAACAAGGAGAATTGTTGCTTTATCCAGATTCCTTTCAGAAGCTACTAACTGAGCTTTACCTTTCTTCTAATGCCTCAAAAAGCCAGAAAACTTTCAGTGGACCGAAGATTGTGAAAAGGAAACTCAAGCATTTTCTAATCATTCCACCAATTCTGACCAAGCCTGAGTCAAGTGATCAACTATTCCTTTATATTTCTATTTTTGACCAAGCTATAAGCTTGGTTTTGGTGAAGGAGAATAACAAGGATCAAAGACTAATTTACTTCGTCAGTAGATTCCTGTAAGCTCTAGAGATCATATATTAGAAAATCAAAAAGATGGCACTCGCTTTGGTGGCAACAACTCAGAGACTTCGGTAGTACTTCTAGAGTCATCTAGTCATTATGAGAATCGACCAGCCAATCAAACAAGTGCTCAGAAAACTTGAACTCAGCCAAGCGAATGATCTCATAGTCGGTCAAATTGTCTGAGTTCGGCATACAATATTAACCCAGAGGTCCAATAAAATCATAAGTATTATTTGACTTCTTGGTTAAATTATCCCCGCCCCTTCCATATGATTCAAATTGTAACACTTGGACTTTATTTGTTAATGGAGCTTCCAACACAAAAGGAAGTAGGGCAGGCATAATCTTAGAGGGACCCAATGAAGTCTTGATCGAGTAGTCTTTGAGATTTGATTTCAAAGCAAGCAACAACCAGGATGAATATAAATATCTCATAGTTGGGCTTGCCTTAGCAATGGAAATGGGAGCAACTCAGTTGATTGCTAAATCAGACTCTCACCTGGTAATAGGACAAGTTAAAGGGGATTTTCAGATAAAGTATCCGTAGTTGACCAAGTACCTGGTGAAGGTTCAGAACGCCATAAACAAGTTCGAACAATTTGAAATCCTGCATATCTCGAGGGATCAAAATTCCCGAGCTGATTTACTTTCGAAATTAGCTAGCACAAAGGGGCTTGGAAATAATTGATTTGTTATTTAGGAGGTAATCAAGAACCCGAGCATTGAAGTTAAGGAATCCTTCATATCAACGACAATCTAAATTCTTGGAAAAGCCCAATCATCAGATACCTACGAGATGGTGAACTGTCAATCGATGACAAGAGAGTGAAGAAGCTGAAGAAATCAGCCATCTATTATAACTTGGTTGGTGATGAAATTTTCAAAAGAGGTTTTTCACTCTCGTTGTTGAAATGTATCAACCAAGATCAAGCTTGGTCGATCATAGAAGAGGTTCATGAAGGAGTTTGTGTTAGCCACATAGAAGGATAGTCTTTAGCAGGAAATGTATTAAGGTAGGATTTTATTGGCTGACCATGAAGGTCGATTGCCTAAAATATGTCCAGAAATGCGAAAAATGTCAGAAGTTTGCAAATTTACACAAGACCTCACCTGAAGAGCTACACAGTTTGGAAACTCCATGACCATTTTGTAGATGGGGATTGACCTACTAAGCCCATTCCCAGCAACAGTTGGACAGTTGACGTATATTGTAGTCATAATATACTATTTCACAAAGTGGATCGAGGCTGAACTTCTCTCTAGTATTACATCGGAGAAGGTAAGAAAGTTTGTTTGGAAAAATATAATTTGACGATTTAGTTTACCATTTGTAATTGTATTTGACAATGGAACTCAATTTACTGATAAAATGTTTTGAGAGTTTTGCAAAAAAAAAAATGGAATAAAGCAGGCTTTCACCTCGATCGAACATCCTCAAACAAATGGGTTGGCCGAGGCTACGAACAAGGTCATCCTTACTGGACTAAAGAAGAGGTTAGACTAAGTTAAAGGATTATGGGCCGAAGAGTTACCTAGTGTTCTCTAGGCATACCTTACCATTGCATAGTCGTCTACTCAGAAAACTCCCTTCCGATTAACTTTTGGAGTTAATGCAATGATTCCTGTTGAAGTCAGATAACCAAGCTTCAAAAGATTAGCATTCAATGAATAAATCAACGAGGAAGGAAGAAAAATCAATCTTGATTTGTTGGAGGAAGAAAGGGAAATCACACACATCTAAGAAGAAGCTGTCAAAGCTCAGGCTACCAGGAAATATAACTTGAATGTTCAAGCCAAAAAATTCAAGGAAGGAGACTTGGTCCTATGCAAAATCGAGGAATCTAGAAAACCACTTAGTGAAGGAAAGTTAGCTGCCAATTGGGAAGGACCGTATCACATTTAAAAAGACATTGATGATTGAGTTTAGAAAATGGCAGATATCTCTGGAAGAGCACTCCCCAGAACATGGAATGCAACTTCTCTCTGAAAGTATTTTAGTTAAGTTCTCATAATCATTATTCTATTCTTCAATTGGATTTTTTAATGAATATCAATTGATGTACAGGGAATTGGATAATGTACTCTTTTTCCTTACCAGGATTTTTTCCCACTATTTTGTCTGGAAGGTTTTAACGAGGCACATCTTAGTTCCATTCTATTAATGAAGTTTTTTCCACTATTTTTAGAAAAAGCAAATGTGAAAAACCCAGCTCAGAAAAGATGAGGTCATGGTCAATCCATAATGCCCATTCAAGAAAGGCCCAGCTAGGAAAAATTGAGGTCATGGTCAATCTATGATGCCCTTCCAAGAAAGGCCCAGCTCGGAAAAGTCGAGGTCATGGTCAATTCATAATTCCCCTCCAATAAAGGCCCATCTTGGAAAAGAGGAGGTCATAGTTAATCCATGATGCCCATTCAAGAAAAGCCCAGCTTAAAAAAGATGATGCCATGGTCAATCCATGATGCCCATTCAAGAACGGCCCAACTCAGAAAAGTCGATGTCATAGTCAATCCATGATGCCCATTCAAGAACGGCCCAGCTTAGAAAAGATGAGATCATGGTCAATCCATGATGTCTCATCAAAATCAGACCAGCTCGAAAAAAATCTAAAGTAAAAATGTTGAAATATACTTTGCCATTTCAAATAATTGTCATTACAAATTCCAAGTATACATACAAAAGAAAATATGTCTGAACTGAAAAACAAAACAAAATGCAAAGTTCAAAGACCAAAATACACTTAATCATTACAAGAAATAAACTGCTCGCTAAAAGTTCAAGTACAAAACAAAATATTTTCATGTTTATTCTCCATCTTCGGCAACTTTAGTAGCTTCCTCCCCTTCCTCAGGTGGATCAACAATTCAACTGTCAATTGCTTCTTTTAAGGCGCCAAGCACTGCGAGGCTATCGTCAAAAAGCCCATTCAGATTGAGCAATTTTGCAAGCTTTAGACCGTTCTCATAGCCGACTATCCTCTGCTCGGCCGCTTCACCTTTTAGGCTTTCCAACTCAGCCTCCAAATTTGCTTTAATCTCGAATGCCTCTTTAAGTACTTGGTCAGTCGCCTGCTTCTGTTTCTCTATATCTTCATTCTATTTTCTAGCTGTACTAAGTTGTCTTCAACTCTCTTCTTTTTTTTTTTCTAACAACTCCAGCGAAGTCTCAAGACCATCAACCCTGTATGCCTTTTCCTTTAGAATTTCAATTTCTGTTTTAAGACTAGCTACCTCGGCAAGGTGAGCTTTCTGAGTTTTCTCTAGCTTCGATATGAAAGTTTGGTTGATGTGAATGCTTATGTCATGAAGCATATCAATGAAGTTTTTTATGATAACAAAGTCAATACGAAGACCAAGTTCAAAAGAGGTATATTTAGTATAGGTTGGAAGTCTTAGAATTTTAATGTAAAATGCTCTCAATATATCTCAACTATCTCAAAATAGTTTTTGAAAGATCATTTTAAATTAACTTGAAGTTGAAAGTTCATATTTTAAAGAAATGTTGTTTTTAATCTTGGATTTTGTAACTCAAGTTTATATCTTTTCACATCCAAGTATTTTCTAAGTTGGAAATAGTCATCAAGCTTAATTAGGCTTGAAAAATGTGTTTACGAGTGATTGTAATCGATTACACAAGTGTTGTAATCGATTACAAGTCAAACAGAGGCCTTATAATCGATTACATTGATGTTGTAATCAATTACAAGTTTGGAAGACGCCATGTAATGAATTACACAAGTGTTGTAATTGATTACATCTCTGACAGAGGCTCTGCAATCGATTACATGAAGGTTGTAATTGATTACATCTTGCCCAGAAAGCCAAGAACACAATCTAAGAGCTATGTAATCGATTACATGGACCATATAATTGATTACAATAGGTCTGACAGTAGTCAACAACTATTTTCTTGACATTTAATATTGCCATAAATGTCACCCAATGGCTCCTTTGACTAGAACACTATAAATACATATCTTGGGTCATTATTTATGGCTAACCAACAACTGAAAACATATTTCTATCACTCTAATTCGTGAATCAATCCTTCAAAGCATTGGTGCTCTATTTTTGCAATAATTTGAGATATTCTTGAAGAACATTCTAGGGTTTCAATTTGTATTACATACTCTTGTGAGAGTTTCATCATCTATGCTCTTTGATTCTTTGTAAAGAGGGTGATGTATTCCTCAAATATTTGTAAGGGTGACATATCCTTTTGGAATTGAGGCTCAAGTATAAAGGGTGAGGTATCTCAAGGTGTGTTGAGTGCTCTAGATTGTAAAAGTTACAAGCACCTGTTGAAGCTTGAAAATATAGTGAAAATCTCGAGTGATTGCTTGAGGACTGGACGTAGGCCACAAGTAGATTGGTGACTGAATCAGGATAAACTTTGTATTTGATCTTCTAAACTCAACTCCTTTACATTTTTGTTTATTTTATATGTTTGCTTGCATAATCTCTGTTTTGGTTTGTTCATTTGTGAGTGAAAGTATTCAATTTTCTCTATCCATTCATCTTTATCAATCAACAGCTTCAACGAAAGTTGATAATCAAGTGTTTTGCAATAGATTTTTGAAAATATTTTATAAACTCAATTCACCCCCTCTTGAGTATTGAGGTCACTTGATAATAGTTGACAATCTTCAACTTCTTCTTGGAATCTTCCAACTTAAACTCGATCGATCACGTTATGCTCACCACACGAAGGAATTAAACTTCCATCCATTGGAACAGCCCTACTCCGCCGACCTTTTCTTTTTCGTCCTTGTCACTTAGAACCATTATGTGCGCGTCCAGGAAAGTCTCAAAGGGAATGTTGGTTCCCCAGAGCGAAGAATTATTTGCATCAGCGTCAAAACAGTTCAATCCATCGAAAGCAATTCAGATTTTCAAACTCTGGGAGGAAGTACCCTCACCTAAAGGTTGGTGCACTCCAGTAGATGAGCCTGCCATTAAATTAGTTCTGACATCTTGATCTTCAAAATTTAGCTGAAACTGCTTGCTTACTAATGGGTCCTATCTAGTCTTTGATGATTCTAGTTCCGAAATGGCTTAAATCAGTTCCGGTCGAGGAATAGCCTAGTCAGCTAGAGCAGCTTGGGCGACTTCCTTACTCTTCAATTTTTTCAAATGCTTCTAAAGTTCTCGTGCGTTAAGCCTTGGAGCCATTAATTCTGCAAGTAGAGAAAATAGTTAAAATACATCAGTAATAGAATAGCTCAAAAATTAAAAATTAAAAATACTTACGTTGACTTTTGGATAGCTAGGAAGGATCATCCTCGAACTTTATCACAGAACCAACGTCCAGACCAAGAGATTTTTCCAAAAAGTCAACAAGAGCCCGGTCTTCCAAAGATAAACTTCAGTACTCTACGCTCAAAATGGGAGATGGCTTACTTCACCAATATAAAGGAAACCTCTCCCCCCTCCCCCATATTGGTCCAAGAATAAGGAAAGATCGATTGGTTATGAACTTACTCAGAAGAAAATGGGCTTGAAATTCTTATTTGAAGAGTCAAAGGTAAAATGTAACTTCTTTCTAGGATGACTGTTTATTCATACCCAACCACCCTTTCTAACGCCTTTACATTGAAAGAAGAAGAAGAATACTCCAACGCACAAATCCCTACCGAGAAATCTTACCAATACTTCAAAATCCTGAACAAACGCACAACTATTTGGATGGAGTTAGGTCAGGATGACATTGAGCTTCACCATAACTGCACATTAGAAGTCAAAGAATGGGAGCCACAAGCCAAGTCAGATGAAGAACTTGTCGTACATGTATATCCATCCTACTTCTTCATTAGATCTAGGGGATATGTAAATTCTCTCTTCCGATTGACACACTCATCAAACAAACTGAGCTTTATTCCCATCAGCGGTCATAATAATACACTTTTATGAAGTATAGTAATACTCTCAGTCAAATTGTAGACCGAGAAGTATTTTCTAACATCAGTATGAACCCAACTAGGACAGGCATGTTCCATTTCTTAACCAGACACTATAACTCACCAATTTTGCGTACAATCCTACCAATATCTTGACCTGCCTAAGTTCTCTTATCTTTGCTTTTGCCTTCCTCATAAGCCTCCAGTGAGTCTCTCCTTCATACCGACCTAGGTCTCGGTCAGTACTCAGAATAAGTATATTGTTGATTTTTCACCCACAGCTTTTTTGATGACCATAACATAAGGCTACGGGGTTAAATTTTACATTTATTCCTTGAAAATACAGGGAAGGGATTTTGTAATTTTTTCCCCTGATCAACAAATCTATTTTGTTGTGTGATGAGAATGATTTTTTGATTCGGAAAACCTTTTGTAAAGCAAGACATTGACAGAATGACAAAGAAAGTAAGGTCAACAATAATGTTATATTCATCCATGCTTAAATTCATATATCTCCTGTTAAACCTATTATTTTTGGGTAAAAGAGAGTGAGAACTATATAAGAAAATAATTTTTTTTTATTTTTTTCCAAAAGTGAATAGAATAAAGGATAAGTATATAAATTAGGATATAAATATAATCTTATTGGTATTAACATTTAGTTGATTCAAGTAATTCGACACTTATTTCTCTTAAGTAAAGTCTCAAATTCAAGTCTTATGAATGAAAAAAAACTAACGCTGAAAAAACCTTACACATTTATAGTCTGACTCGACTTGACTCTTAGATTAATCAAAATTTAATGTAACTTCTAGACACCAAGAAATTTATACCATATATATATATATATATATATATATATATATATATATAACATTATTGATAAGATAAACTAGCAATAAACTAGGCAAAATTAAAATTTGTTGTAATGATGCACGCATGCATGGCTTTTTGGTCGACAGATGCGATAATGCTCTAAAGAAAACTCATGTAATTGTCAAATGTCACTTGTGTAATGATATGATATTTGTCCTAATTTTTTATTATTGTTATATTTCTCCATACTTGTTTAGTTTGAGATTATTCTTTGTTTGGCTCTCCTTATAAATATTTTTTTACGCGCTCAAACTTTTAACCATATTGTGATTCATTTAACCATTGACCTAATCATTTAACTTGAAGATATTATTATATAAATCATAAAATATGATGCCTGCAAATCATCATGTTCTAGTTTCCAGCATCAAATAGTTTGTCTCTGTTGGCCTTGAATGAGTTACATTGCAAGAGGGCTTTTTAGCATAAGCTCAAATAATTAAACCCATCAATTTTCAAAAGACAAATAAAGTTAAGAAGAGAAATGATTCTATCAAAAAAATAAGCCAGAAAATAAGGACAAATCGAGAAAAATTACCTGGTTCTTTCTTTTTATCATTGTCATGCTATTGGTTATGGTGAATTGAAGAATACAAACAATGCCAAAAAAAATTATTAATCTAAGGGAGAAAAGCAAAAACATCCCCCCCCCCCCCCCCCAAAAAAAAAAATTTGCTTGATGTAGCTGTTTTACAATAAAACATAAACACAGGAAAAAATTGTATCAAATCAAGGCTAAAAGGGGAAGGTATGCAGAGAGTAATAGAAAATCATGGGGAGAGGGAAATCACAACCAAATAGTTTTAGAAGCACTGATCTTTGTGATCCATTCCCTCATCCAAAAGAGCTATGTAACGTAGTGTAATAAGCTTACAAATGGGTCTACTTCTAGGTGTGGGTGATCACTTCACTGATGATCATAACGGACTCCACAATAATTTGTCTACGATATGCATTTTCCGATATGTTCTTCAGCGCCTCGAACAGTTTCTGCAGATTGCAGTTACAGAGGGTACCCCGCCGATATGCATATTTCGACTTGGAATCGCGTCAGTCCAAATAACAGAAGAAAGAAGGAGGAGAGATAACATAGAGATTAGTTTTGAGGAGCTAACATAGAAATTAGAATTAGAATTCAAAACATCAAACAAAATTGCAAATGAATTATTATAGAATTGGTTGCTGAAATAAACTACAAAACCCTCCATCTCTAACACAGAATCACGTGATTTTATTGAAATAAAATAATAGTTTTTTGCAACCACACCAACCCCAGCTGCATAGAAAGTACACCATCGCCATACCCCCGAGATGCAATTTCCGTGTCCAGAAAACGTGGAACAAAGAGAATGCGAGCAAAGTTGACGAAAGTAACAGTAAACAAAAGAGTTCAAAATTCCTAACCCGGTTGTGTAATGGAGATGAGAAGTCCCTCTTGTAATCCTCAATATTGGCTTCTACACCACACATCCAATCTAAACCCTCCCACCAAAAGTAAAGACGAGATCAACGTCTCAGTCAAAATCCCTATAAGCACCGTTCAAAACCTCACCAAATCCATTCAGCCTAACTCCTGAAATCTACTATAGCTATAATGTGTTCCACAGGGCAGCTCTAAATTACCCCCATTCCCCCATGAATTTTGAAAGAGGTCACATGGCAAGTTGGCATCCCATAGTCAAAGAGAAACTCTGAAATGTATGAGGTTCAGCCGCGTGGAACATGAACAGAAGACCGCACAGTAAAAAACACGATTCAGTAGCTGTATCATACTAGCACATTGACCTGTGTAACGCACGGTTAAACTATGTTAGCAGTATTTACCGATATAGTTAAATTGTAATACAAATTAAGATTATGTTTTAAATTTAAACATTTTTTTCTTTAGTTTTTACATAAATTTATCAATTAAAACAAACGACATATGTTTTATTTTTTTGTTCATTCATATGAAAAAAATTTAAATTTACAAATCGTATATAATAGATATTTAAAATATAGTGAGGGATAAACAAAAGATATAGAGTCAAAAAAGAATCATTTATCATAATATATAATCATTTTAACATAAAATAAATTTATTAAGTAATTCATGTACCAAATTATACATTGTACAATAATCAATCAAAAAATGTACTTACCAGAGATTAGCAGGAAATATAACAAGAATGAATTTAAATTTTATGAAAAACTTCCTTAAATACTACATTCTTAGTTCTTGAACAAAAATTCTCATCATCATTACAAATCAATATCTTTAGGTCGCTTCTACATTTAACCCGAGATATAGCAACATATAATTGTCCATGTGAAAATATTGGTTTGGGCAAATACAAACCCACATGAGATAATGTTTGTCCTTGGCTTTTGTTAATTGTCATCGCAAAGCAAAGAGATAAAGGAAATTGTCTCCTTTGAAATTTTAAGGGTAATCCAGCATCAGATGGTATTAAATTCATCTGCGAAATGTAAACTTTGTCTCTAACATGATTACCTGTAACAACCCTTGCACCAATAACATTTGAACCTAACTCATCCACAATAAGTCTAGTTCTATTACAAAGACTTGCAGATTGGTCAATGTTCCTTAACAACATTACAGGCACACCTTTTTTTAAAACCAACTTGTGATTAGGAAGACTTGAACACTTTAATCCATTAAGGAACTCAGGAGTCAACCATTCAACATCAATACCTACATCTCCATCAGATTTGCAAATACAATCAGAGCTAAGATATTCCCTATCTTCCCCAAGGATCAAAAAAAGAACAAATTCATTTACCTTCTCCACAACTTCCAGTGTCGGTGCTAGTATTGCTCTGTCTTCAAAAAACTTGTGATTTCTCATATTATCAATCAAATCAGGGTATGTACATGCAACAATATCGGCAATATGGTCATTCGATTCCAATATTAAAAGGTCTTTCGGAATCTCCACATCAGCTACACCATCGTTGTCAACTCCAACATTTCCATCACCAATATCAAGGATCCAATTTCCAAATTGTATCATCTCATCCACATTAGACATACCAATACCAGATTGAAGCCTCATGTTCTTAGTTAACTTTAAAACTTTGCAATGTTTTCATACTATGGATGAATTAATAGTTGCCATTACAATATCTGCCCTACTTGCTTTAGGAATAACTGGCAAAATTTGTCTGAAATCTCCACCAAGCACAATAACTTTTCCACCAAAGGGCTCATTCATACTATTAGTATTTGAAAATCGCATTACATCTCTCAAAGTACGATCCAATGCCTCAAAAACCCATTTATTAACCATCGGAGCTTCATCCCAAATAATAAGACTGATATATCGAAACAACTCAGCTTTAACACTTCCTTGTTTTATATTGCAAGTTGATTCCTCAGTCAAAGATATTGGAATAGCAAATCAAGAATGTGCAGTCCTACCACCAGGCAAAAGAAGAGAGGCAATACCGCTAGAAGCAACATTTAGAACTATCTTTCCCTTAAACCGGAGTCGACACGACAATGCTTTCCAAACAAAAGTTTTTCCAGTCCCACCATATCCATAGACAAAATAGAAACCCCCAACTCCATTAAGCACAACATTAACGACTTCACGATATATGCATCTTTGCTCATCAGTTAATGTTTCAAAATACTTGATATGTTTCGCCATCATCTCGTTTTTATCATAGCTTAGCTCATTGACTAACAAAATATTTTCGAACTCATGCAACAGGGAGAAATTAGGACATGACATTCCAGGGAACTCATTCAACGATTTACCATTTGAATGCAACAATTTTTCAATATCTATCAAGCATAGCATCTTCAATTCATCATCCCCAATGCTCAAATCTATAATAAGAAATGATTCAGATATAACAAAACAAAAAGTATTTTAAAAAAATGGGAAAACATATCAATTAATATAGCATTTTATACATTATATGAATAAAATAGTACCTGGGCAACCAAGTGATTTTCGTTTTTCATAAAGAATTCCATCAACCAATAAATCCCATGTTTGTTCTCACACAGAAGCTGGCTTGTTCATAGAATTTGACAACAACAAAGTAACAAAAAGACGTCTTAAATATGCACCAGATGCTAATTCTGAAGCTTCTTTGATTGCAGCAACAAATTCTTTGTCATCAGATAACAATCCTAAGGCATAACAGGCATCTTGGAAGCTTTCATACATCACATTATCCATAGTCCTAATACTCTTAAAGCTAGTACAACCTCGTTGCACATTTAACAACAACCTCATGTAATACAATTCCCCCGTATCTGGAGGAACAAAGTTTAGCCTGCCAATTGAATGACCTTTCTTTCTCAGTTTCCACAATTGTGTATCTGCAGAATAAACAAGTTGAGCTAGAAAATCACCATAAGTCAAATCCCTTCCCTCAAGATATGTTCTATTAGCTTCCATCCATGACAAAAATATTGACTTTTTATCTTTGTTCTTTTAAACGACTTCATCAATCTTATCATGATCATTAAACACAATTGTTTGTTGCCTAGGGAGGTGAAACGACAATCGCTGAACAGGAGGCCACCTATGATGAATATCGAAGGCAAAGATTCTCCAAATAGACTCACAAGCAGATAAATATCGATAATCATAATATTGTTTTATCTCATCAACTTCAGCTCCTGCATTTGGACATGCTTCTTGTGGTGTAATTGAAACAGTAACTCGATTAGGACCTTTATTCACATATTTAAACAAATACTTGATGGAATTCGATTTGTTGCAAAACTCTAGGTTAACATGTGCCTGGTACTTCATCAAAAGTTTTGGATTATAAGGAACAACAAATTGATTATCCAACTCAACATCCCTTTTTAAAGTTATTATACTTGTATCTCTCATTCTATATATTGGGTAACCTTCATCATCAAATGAAGTCTTGTCAACAAATTTTTTAGGATAAAACTTTGAACACCTGCCATCCTTCATGCAAGGAGAAGTACTTTGTGCAGCACCATATGGGCCATGAATCATGAAAAATGACACCATATGAAACAAATTTGGAAATTTGTTCTTATCTGGCAATTCAACAGATATCATTGAATCAACTAAGTCAACAGTTTGAAGTTTATCCTTTTGGTGCAACCACAACAAAATGTGAGCATGAGGTAGTCTTCTTTTCTGGAACTCAATGGTATACATACCTACATAGAATTTTAAAAAATCAAAATCATCAAATTAACTTTACACAATAAAAACAATAGCAAATGAGATATTCAAATTTTCATACCAGCAACAACTTTTCCAAAAATATGTTCTTTCTTAAAATCAACCATCATTTCATCTAACTTCATTCGAAACACTCTGCATGCAATATCAAGACGGTCATCAACAGCAAGCCCTCTGTCTGAGACATGCCGTGTAATTTCTGGCCATTTTGGGTTACACGTAACAGTTAGAAACAAATCAGGGAATCCACATCTTTTACAAATTACCATGGCATCTTGACAATTATTAAACATATATCGGCGACCTCCAATAAAAGATGAAGGTAAAACAACACGAGTGCCAATAGACGATGGTTCAATATCCCCACGATCAACTACTTCTTCCAATCCTTTCAAAAATTCTAACCTAATCATGGATTGGTTATTTCTAATGAAGGATAACCTTTGTGCTTCAATCATTGAGTAGCAATCAACTATAAATTGTTGTAACAACCTTCTACCCTTTAGGACAATGGATTGTTCAAAACTTCTTTCATGCATCCTAAATGCAATAAACTCTCGAAGTGAAATTCTAGTCCTTTTTTTCTTCGCCATCACATCATTTGTTTGTGTCCTACAAATATTTTCTTGGTAACCGTTTTCACCATATGGAAATAATAGAGCATATTGCAAAGGAATATAAGCAGTATGTGTTTCATGAATCCTTTGCAATTCTCCATTATGACCATGCACAATAACATCTCGACCAACATCAGAACTATCAAAATCACCAACAATAAGCGCAGCAACTTCATCCATTGTTGGAAGGTTATACATTCGAGCATCAGACACCTGATGTCTAAACAAACGCAAACAAAATTTGGCAGCTTGATCTTGTTCATAAAAATCTCTAACCCTTCTAAAAGACTTTGCCAAAGCGTTAAATTCATCGACCACTTCCATCAAATCTTTAACCAAGGAAGGATCTATGTTATTAGTCTGGTCAGAATCACTGCAACAATTCAATCATACATATTACAAAAGATAATAATATCCAAGTCAATATTGTAATATATATATCGAAGTATCCTTTTTCTTTTTGTAAAGTGACACCACACAAATGTTTGAAATAAGGAAGAATATATATCAGAAAAAAAAAGTTCAGAAATAGTTGACACTAATTTGAAACATTACAATCAATCATAGAAATTTAGCAAATATGAAATAAGCAAACCTGAAGTGTGTCATTCTATTTGAGATCTCGTTTAATGATATGTGTGAAATAACATCATGTTTTGTTCTTGTTTTGCATGCATTCTTGAGTGTTTTAGGCATTTTAGTTTTCCTTTTTAGTTAGTTTTTCCCTTAGTTCGGATAACTGCGGTGTTTTTGGTGTTCCTGTGCAGGATTAATGTTGAATTGGCATTGGATTGAATGGAATGCTCGCATGTTTGAAGTTGGAGCTTAATGGATAGCAATAAAGGTACAAAAAGGCCATTCCAGAGGGATCCACGGCCTGCCCGTGGATCAAACCACGGCCATGGATTGAGGGGCAACTTAAAGAAGCAGAAGAGAAATTCCAAGGAGATCCACGGCCTAGCCGTGGAACCATCCACGACCGTGGAACTCAAATGATCAGAAACTTGGCCTGTGGCAGAGAGATCCACGGCCTGGCCGTGGAATAATCCACGGCCGTGGATCGCAGTGCGCAGCAGATTTTTAGTTTTTAGTTTTTATTTTTATTTCTTTTGGGGGCTTTTTAGCCAATTAAAACCCTAGGCTATAAATAGATGTTCTGAATACATTGAGGGGGTTCTAATTTGGTTAGAAGGAGGCACATTGGAGGCTTTTGGTTCTTGATCTTTCTTCCCTCTTCTCTCTTGGATTACGAGTTTGGATGTTCATGAATATGTTTTCTGATTCTTTCTTCTTCATGTCTGAGTAGTTCTCTTTGTTTCTAGGATTGAGCAATGCCCTTTGATACATTGATAATGATTAATTGACGTTGTTTCCCCTTTTATTGATCTTGAATGTTCTTTGATTCAATTCTTATTGCTTTTATTCATGTGAATTTGCTAGCCACTTATTTGCATCTCATAGGCATTTAGGGACGTACTGAGAGGTGAACCTAAGTGCTGGAACCATAAGAATTGAACTTAAGGTTTAAATCACGAGAGTAGTTTTAGCCTTTCGAGGATTCAATGAATCACCACAAAGCGTAATGGGTTCAATTTAAATTCAATTACCACGAGAGTAGGAATTGGTTTAATTGGGCACGGATCTTGTATCTTGAGAAAGAACATTAATTAATTTAGGGTAATTCACCTTCAATTGAATTTCAGATTTAATAAAAAGGTTGTTAATTAGGATTTATCTTGTATCATTATGGTATCCCAATCTTGGAAGCTTTCTTGAATCTGAATACCATTCTTGATTACTTGTTATTTTTGTTCTGAATTCTGTTTTCTTAATTTTTATTTAATTGTTTTGTTTTTACGTTCTTCTTAATAAACAATCATATTCCCTTTTGTTTAATTTAATTGAATTAATTAATTAATTAGTATTCATAGACACAGTCTCTATGGATTTGATCTTTTTATTACTTGACGACCAAACCGTACACTTACTAATTTCACGCATCAAGTTTTTGGCGCCTTTGGGACTGTGTTTTTCTTGAATATTAATTTAATTTTTAATTTTATTATTTTAAACCTTTTTCTTTATACTTGGTTATTACGTTCTTGATTTCTCTTTGATTCTCTTTTGTAATTTCTCTTTTTTATGCAAAGTACTAGACGTTACGGGATTCTCATTGAAGCAGATCCAACGAAATTGAAAGGACTTTACGTAGAAGGAGAAGACAACAAAGGCACATGAGTAAGAGAAATATTTGAACCAACACTTGTCATGGCAAATTTGAAGATAATAAAGCGTTAAAAGAGTATGCAGCCCCTAATGCTCGGGGTTTGCGATCTGGGATTGCTCGGCCAGACATTGAAGCTAGGCACTTCACTATACCTCATGCCTTACTTTCTATGATAAGGCAAAACCAATTTGGAGGTTTACCCTCGGAGGACCCAAATGATCATGTGGAGATGTTCTTAGAATTCTGTGAGACTCTCAAAATTGAAGGTGCCTCAGTTGATGCCATTCGCTTCCGATTGTTTCCATTATCATTAAGGGACAAGGCTAGAGCTTGGTTGAAATCGGTACCTACCGATACATTAACCACATGGAATCAATTGGAGCAAACATTCTTGAATAAGTTCTTTCCTCCTTCCAAGACTGCATATCTTAGAACTCAAATAACAAGCTTTGTTCAAAGAGACGAAGAATCATTATCAGAAGCTTGGGATAGATACAAGGGGCTGTTGGAAGCTTGCCCGCATCATGGACTAGAGAAGTGGTTGATCGTCCACACCTTCTACAATGGTTTAGAATATTCTTCAAAGGTGTCTCTTGACTCCGAAGCTGGTGGAGCTCTGATGAATAGAAGGCTCACAGAGGCTTATGAGATTATTGAGAGTGTAGCTTCAAATCATCACCAATGAGCCAATGAAAGAGGGCATAACCCGAGAAAGCTCTTGGGAGGTAAGTTTGAGGTAAATGATGTTGATTTAATTATGTCAAAGTTTGATTCTTTGAATAAACGTTTTGACATGCTTGAGAAAGCTCATGTAAATGCCATAGGTGCCTCTAATAATTTTTGTGAGATTTGTGGAGCATAGGGACATATTGGAGTTGAATGCCAAGTTGGAATGGGATTCTCACATAGTGCACCGGTGGAGTAAGTGGAATCATGCCACAAATTTCATGACTTCAACCAAAAGAGGAGGAATAATCCGTATTCCCAAACTTACAACCCCGGTTGGAGGTCACATCCTAACTTCTCTTACCGGAATAGTCAATATCAACCTGGGCAAGGTAATACTAAACCTTCTTCTGGAGTCCCACAAGTACAGAAATCTAGACTTGAGTCTCTTCTAGAGAATTTTGGTTGAGAGCCAGTCTAAGTAGAATGTGGAGTTTAAGCACCATGGGCAAGTTGTGACTGAGGCAATTAAGGAGTTGTCAGCTAAGGTTGATAATTTAGCTATTCATAATAAGATGTTGGAAACCCAGATTGCCCAACAAGCAAGCACTTCTCTTAGGCAGTAAGGTAAGTTTCCTGGTCAACCTGAAGTCAACCCAGGCAATGAACATTGTAAGGCTGTGAGTTTGAGGAGTGGAAAGAGGTTAAAGGATCCTAGGGGTAATGGGGAGAGTAACAAAGATGAGGGGAATGAGGAAAAAGAGACTAAGGCACAACCTTTAGAAGAGGATGAAAGTAATGAGAAAGTGTCTGAGTATGTACCCTCTGAGCCATACCAACCCCCAGTTCCCTTTCCTCAAAGATTAGCTAAGGCAAAGTTAGACAGGCAGTTTGGGAAGTTCTTAGAGGTTCTTAAGAAATTGTACATAAATGTACCATTCACTGAGGCGTTAAAACAAATGTCTACCTATGCTAAGTTTCTTAAGGACATCCTGCCTAATAAGAGGAAGCTAGAAGACTATGAGACAGTAGCTTTAACTGAGGAGTGTAGTGCCTTAATTCAAAATAAATTACCTCCTAAGTTAAAAGATCCAGGTAGCTTCTCTATTCCCTGTTTGATTGGCAATACGAATTTTGATAAAGTTCTATGTGACTTGGGGGCTAGTGTTAGTCTTATGCCCCTTTCTGTTTGTAAGAAGTTGAAAGTGGGTGAGCTGAAACCCACAACTATCTCACTTCAATTAGCGGATCGGTCTGTCAAGTACCCCGTAGGCATCTTGGAGGATGTTCTTATTAAGGTTGGTAAGTTTTATATGTCGGTGGATTTTGTTGTGCTTGACATGGAAGCTGATGCTACAATGCCGATCATACTTGGGCGTCCATTCCTTGCCACTGGAAGGGCGATCACTGATGTCCATGAAGAAAAATTGACTTTGCGATTGGATGATGAGGAAGTAGTTTTTGATGTTTTTAAATCTGAAAATAATTCTAATTCCTTAAATTCATGTAATCGCATTGATGCTACTTAAGTTGTGGATAATGTTGTGCTTTCAGGTATACAGGAATCAGTGACTGATGCTATGCCCTGCAAGGAAGGACCTAAGAAGCAGAGTGACAAGTGTGTCGAGAAGCGTGAATTTAAACTCGGGGATAGAGTTCTTGTTAATAACTCGCTTTTACGTTTCTGTCCTAGTAAGTTATGGTCGAAATGGTCTGGACCATATGAGATTGTTCGAGTTTTATCCTACGGTGTGCTTGAGGTTAAGAAAGAAGGCCATAAGCCTTTCATGATAAATGGCCAGAGAGTGAAATACTTTGAAGGAGTGGGGACTGAGCACTACTCCATTGACATCACCTGAGCACAAAAACCAGATCAGAGTCGAGCTAATGACTTTAAACAAGCGCTTCTTGGGAGGCAACCCAAGTTTCTTTGTTTTTGTTTTTTTTTTCTTTTTTATTTCTTCTTTTTCTTTTGACTTTGTGTGTTGGATTGCTAGTTTGATCTTTATCTCATGGATATTGTTTAGGTTTGACCCTTTTTGAAGCTCAAATTAGAAGAATAATGAAGTCAGAAGGTTCCACACCCAGCTCATGAAAAATTCCATGGCCATGGATTGAACACCAGAAGTTTTTCCACCACCGCAGTGAGTTCTTTTCTTTTATCCCTTCTCTTGTTTTAGATTTTTACATTGGGGACAATGTAAGTTCTAAGCTTGGAGGGGTATTTTCATATTTTCATTTTCATTAGTTTCGTGCATTCTCATGTCTTGTTTTGCATTACATTTTCATGTTGCATTTTCACACCATCATATCTCTTGGGTTTTTGGTTGAACTTGTGCCCCTCTCTTTTGAGGATTTTGAGATGGTATTGATTTAGAACCCAATTTGTTGATTCTTGTAATAGGCTACAGGCATTGTTTTAATTGATAGTAGAGGTGATCTTTTGATAGTTGATAATTAGCATATGTTCTTTGAATTTATGCTTCTCATTGATTTTTAAACCTCTAAATGTGAGTTTTGAGCTTATATGAATTTCTGTTCTCATTCTTTATATTGAGTGATATTCCTCATTGATCTTATGCTCTAGAACTTGATTTGAAACCATTTTGAGGCGAAATTTTTGGTTGCATGCTTGAATGTGATTAAGGCATCTTAGGTATTTTTCTGGGCTTCTGAAATTGTTACACTGTCACCCACTAGTTGCCCATTTTGAGCCTATTGCATACTTGTTTTCATGATACCTATGCTGAAACATTATTGGTTATCATTTAGAATATTAAATGGAGCGAATTGGGCTTGAAAGTTGTGTTAGGAATTATATGTATTTGAGTTTCCTCTTTCTCAAAAAAAAAGAGAAAAAGAAAAGAAAAATAAAAAAAAAACATCATGAGAAGAAAGCTTGAAAAAGAGGCGAAAGAAGAGAAGGAAAAGTAAAGAGGAAAATTCTTTGAAATGTGGAGTTGGAGTTATGTTTTAGATTGAAAAATTATCTTTGCTCCATTAATGTTTTATTGGATTACTTGTATTTATTGAAAATCTTGATTAGCCCTTTTGTCATACCTTCCTTTCTCTACCTTACCTAACATCATTCCCATGGCCCCATTACAACCCTTGAAAGACCTTTTGATTCTTGCATACATGCTGATTATTAGTGAAAATTTGGTTTCTTATCAAGCATATGGAAGTGCATTTTCTTTAAAGGATTTTGAGCGTATGGTTTTCACCCTTAAACACTTTGAGTGTGGTTAGTAGAGTGAACTTGATTTAATCAGTGAGGATGCATGATTTCTGAGAACTTAGCCTCTAATTAGACTTGATTTTGATTACCTCTCAGATTCTTTGGTTGCCTTAGCCTATTGCTTGGATATTGTTTTCTCGGGTTCTTATTCTTTATTGTCTTTTGATCCCACTTCTTGGTTTGACATTAGTTATTGCTTGGGGACAAGCAAAATCTTAAGCTTGGGGGGATTTGATATGTGTGAAACAACATCATGTTTTGTTCTTGTTTTGCATGCATTCTTGAGTGTTTTAGGCATTTTAGTTTTCCTTTTTAGTTAGTTTTTCCCTTAGTTCGGATAACTGCGGCGTTTTTGGTGTTCCTGTGCAGGATTAATGTTGAATTGGCCTTGGATTGAATGGAATGCTCGCATGTTTGAAGTTGGAGCTTAATGGATAGCAATAAAGGTGCAAAAAGGTCATTCTAGAGGGATCCACGGCCTGCCCGTGGATCAAACCACGACCATAGATCGAGGGGCAACTTAAAGAAGCAGAAGAGAAATTCTAGGGAGATCCACGGCCTGGCTATGGAGCCATCCACGGTCGTGGAACTCAAATGATCAGAAACTTGGCCTGTGGCAGAGAGATCCACGGCCGTGGATCACAGTGCGCAGCAGATTTTTAGTTTTTATTTTTATTTCTTTTGGGGACTTTTTAGCCAATTAAAACCCTAGGCTATAAAGAGATGTTCTGAATACATTGAGGGGGTTCTAATTTGGTTAGAAGGAGGCACATTGGAGGCTTTTGGTTCTTGATCTTTCTTCCCTCTTCTCTCTTGGATTACGGGTTTGGATGTTCATGAATATGTTTTCTGATTCTTTCTTCTCCATGTCTGAGTAGTTCTCTTTGTTTCTAGGATTGGGCAATGCCCTTTGATACATTGATAATGATTAATTGACGTTGTTTCCCCTTTTATTGATCTTGAATGTTCTTTGATTCAATTCTTATTGCTTTTATTCATGTGAATTTGCTGGCCACTTATTTGCAACTCATAGGCATTTAGGGACGTACTGATAGGTGAACCTAAGTGTTGGAACCATAAGAAGTGAACTTAAGGTCTAAATCACGAGAGTAGTTTTAGCCTTTCGAGGATTCAATGAATCACCACAAAGCGTAATGGGTTCAATTTAAATTCAATTACCACGAGAGTATGAATTGGTTTAATTGGGCACGGATCTTGTATCTTGAGAAAGAACATTAACTAATTTAAGGTAATTCACCTTCAATTGAATTTCAGATTTAATAAAAGGGTTGTCAATTAGGATTTATCTTGTATCATTGTGGTATCCCAATCTTGGAAGCTTTCTTGAATCTGAATACCATTCTTGATTACTTGCTATTTTTGTTCTGAATTCTATTTTCTTGATTTTTATTTAATTATTTTGTTATTACGTTCTTCTTAATAAATAATCATATTCCCTTTTGTTTAATTTAATTGAATTAATTAATTAATTAGTATTCATAGACACAAATTATCCTCGTGGATTCGATCTTTTATTACTTGACGACGAAACCGTACACTTGCGGATTTCACGCATCATTTAACGTATCATAAATATACAACTGAGCGAATTTTGGCTTTTCTCTTTGACATGGTAGCAAAGTTCCTATCCTATGGTAATTTTGCCCACTGAGAATAAACTGAGGTGGACTTGTCCCATCATTTATGGATGTTTCCATCTTTCCTCCAATTGAAGTAAATGCAAACATGCTATTATAACAATGAATATTTTCTAGAAAGTGTTTACTTCTGACATCAACACCATGAAATAGATTCCACAATAATTCAGGAGGCTTAGTTAGATAAGGCAACCGGACCTTCCCTTTCATGCAACATAATGAGAACTCAGGGTCAAGAGGCCTTGTTGACTTCTCAAAACGTTTTTCATACCATGCCAAAGCACCACAAGCTGAGCAACAATGGGTACAATCACCAAAATCCAAACACACTGTAATCATGAGCAGTTAAATAAACCATTGTTATGTCAACAAATATTGAAGAAGGAGATAATCAAAAAAATAATGTCATTCTATAAATTATAAGTACCTTGATTTTCACTCTCAGCATACAAGTCATGCTCAATAACCACATACGGCTTCAACACAATTGTTTCTAATGAATGGAACTCAATACCAATGGTTTCATCAATGTAAGCAACATCTTCATAATACTACAAATAATAAGTACCTAACAAACATATATGAGAAAATTAAAAGAAAAATTGTGTATACTAAAATCTCACCTGCATCCTCATCCAAATTACATAGTGTTGGTGAACTACATAATTCTTCATATGCTGGATTTGAAACCTCAGAACATGGAGTTGATGATGCTATTTAATTTGGCAAAAACGAATAAAATGACCCAATTTTTTTTTTAAGAAAAATAAGATACCATACCTGAACTTATAGAATTCACTACGGCTTATAAATCAGTTGCCTAATAATAATACCACTGCATAGAATAACGAAACTACCTGAGATACATTGATAGGTGTAGATTGGATTCCTATGAGCCCCATGTCTAATTCTAAGACTTAAACCACCTAAGTTCCCTTGATTGGACATATTAGCAATATCACCTACAAGACGAACAACATGCCAAATTAACCATAACACTCATCTAATTAATAAGGGCAACAAAAATAAATAAACTAATTATATAAAAACCAAAGGAAATGGGTTATAAACAATATTAATTAAAATTTGTACAACAAAAGAAAATCTTAAGTGCATGTTATGCAATTTTAATAACACTTTGATGTCTTTGGGATTATAGCACTACCTGTTTCTTCGAAATTCAATGACGATCGACCTATTCATGTAGTACGAAACGATTGGCCTAAGATGCCAAAAAAAAATTGGTTGTCCGATTTTGACAACTTAAGCAAAGAGAATTTTAGCAGATCAAACTACCACACTCACTTGTCATTTCCAAACCAAAATGTAGCATGCAAAATAATAAGGCATCGAGTGTTCTATTTGTAGTTCAAATATTAATTTGATACTAATATATCAAAGAAAATTTATAGGGTAATTAAAATTTAGGAATTCTTTGTAAAAATATTTCCAAATTTAAAACTGCTTGCAACAGTTGTTGTTAACAATTTTTAAAAAGTATTTGATCACTTAAATATGTAATAGCTTAGTTGACCACTATTTTTTTTATTTTTTTATATTCATTAATTATTAAGTTGTAATAATTTCAAATTTTAATTACCAATATATTGAAGCTCATAATTAGAGGATGCTACATATAAACAACTATGTTGAACTAAATGTGAAGAAAATAAAGAGTAAACACTAATATCCAAGCACTAAAATTATGAAATAACTCTACTATACCATTTTTCATATGTGACTTAAAAGCATCTCGCACCTTAACTTAAAATTATTGAATATATATAATGTTTAGAATTTATTCGAATATATGAGTATAAGTTAGTATAATATGAATATAATATTCAAATGGAATATTCAAATTATTCTATTTTATTCTATTTATTTTTTATTGAGTTTAACTTTACATTTTATTCTATTCATTGTCCTACTTTATTTTATTTTTGTATTGTTTCTTCTTTTAGTTTTACATTATACCATATAAGTATAAGATATAAGATTTTCGAATAGAAGAAGTTTGTTACTTTTAAGCTTATAATATTTTAGTTAGTTTTATTTTTGGGAACTTCTCTTTTATATTCTATTTTAATGTGCTTCACAGGTAACTTGACATAATTTACTTTTACAACTCAGACTATTCAGCTTAACCCATTAACTTGATATAAAACTCACCTATGTGGACTCAATATATGCTCATGGTTCATAACACATCAAGTAACCTAAGAAGATTCATCACCTAAGTTGTCCTCTAAACTTGGGCTAGAAACTATTGGCCTAACCCATAAGCTAAACTTGACCCTATTTCCATAATCCACTACCCACCAACACGAAACCCATTTGGAACTAAACCCATTTGCCTAGCCTCACTAACTCCACCTAGCCCACCATAACTCAACCTGCAATCTATCAATCTGTGCACGCTTCCTACCTACAGCTTTCCATCTTTGCTGTAGCTGTAGCCGAGGTTCAGGTTCCACCATGCACAAACCGTGTTTGTGGCATACCCAGCTCCGAATCCGGTGTTATTAAGAACTCACAAGCACAACCACAGCCGCAACAACGACTGGTTCAAGCTCAACCGCCAAATAGTGCTAAACGAAGCCATGATGCTAAAGAGCTTCATATGTTTGTGTGGAGCTGGAGTGCATCGAAGGTTTGAAGTTGGCTTGAGGGACTCTATCATTCACTATCTGTAACTCTTCATTTAAGCTGGAGACGGTGAAGAGCTGATTTGAGAAGACCTGGGGCCAGCAACCCAAGGAACCACCATTTCCACTCATCCAAACCTGTATAAAGGAAGTGGTTCTAGAAGAGGAGGGATGCAAAAAATTTCTAAAGAATGCTCTAGAAGGACGAAAATTCAGAGGGAAATAGAGGGATAGGTTCTGCTGATGTACGTGGTGGTTCACTCATTGTTCTTACTTTTACTCAAGGTTTGGTAATCTTTTTTTTCCCATTTCAGATTTCAGAAAAGTATCAGAGGGGTTTTTAAGTTTTTGGTTTTTCTTCTTTCATATAGTGAAGAAACTACAATTTTTTTACTCGTTGTTCAGTTTGATTGGTTCCATGAATTATTCTTCTAAGTAAGTTCCATATTCAAATCTTTACCATTCTCAATTCAAACTTGGCTAAAAGTGTTAATTCATGTTCTGGTTGTTGCATTGAAAAGAAGCAAAATAAGACAAATCCCACCTCCCCAGGTTATATATAACAACGAAAAAAATAAAGTATATATATCACATAAGTCTTATGCCTGTAATTTCTTGTCTTGGTTTTTTCCCCTTTGCAATAATGTATCTCTTCCTTTTGGCCCTTACTTCTCTTGAATCATTAGTATTTATGGCATCCATGGATGGGAAATGAAATGGATCCTGCAACCAACAACCCACAAAGAATAAACTTTCTAATAAAAGATGAGTCCTTGATTTCTGTCACGAGAGCATAATAAATGGAATGGAAAAATGAAAAAAATCAAACCTAGAAAATAATGTTCAAGACCAATTGGAAGAAGCACAAAGTAGTCACCACATCATTAAAGCCAATTTTTTTCCAATAATTTATACAACTCTGTTATGCTGGAGGGGAGCTACTATATTTAAATGTAGAGACTTTTAGAAAGGAAGATGATGATCTACGAAATAGGTTGCCCCAAAATCAATCAAATCAAAATGACATAAAGAAACAAAGTGAACACTACATTAATTTGGGTTGCTTTGTTGACTATCCAAACTTTAAATGCAAGAACCAAGTATAAATGAATGAGAGCATTTGGGATTGCTGTTAGTCTATCTACAGAATAGATTACATTTTTTTTTTCAAATAATGGGCAGCTATTAGTCTTACAATGACCGAAACAATGCATCACACGTTTGTCCATTTGGGTTTGCTGACATACTTTTTAACCGGCTAAGGTTTTTTCTTTTCATTTGCAAGTTACCAATTTGAAGCTTCCACTCGTAGTTTATATAGTCTCTTCCTGCTTTTGTTTTTTTTTTTAATTGGGTCTGCCAGGAAATAGTGAAGGGAAGATTTTAGTTTGGGAATTGCAGTCAAGTCCCCCTATTCTTATTGCAAGGTTTGTTTCATTTTTTTTATCAAGGTTGTTTCAATGCATTCTTATTCAGTCACCTTGTTCGGGTTGTCCAATGCTCAATCAAAGTCACCAATCAAACATACTGCTATGTCCTATGGTGGAGTGAAATGTTCTGCATATTTTAGTATCTACTTGATTATAAAATTTTTGTTGATTGAAGTGAAGTTCCTATTTATAATGACAAAGGTGTTGGATGTGTGTCATAATAATGATATAAAATATATGATATTTCTCTCGTAGGGTGCATAATTTATTAAAGCATTTTTACTATTATTTTAATATGGTAAGAGGCTTATGCCATCAGTGTGCATGTGGCAATTTTGCCTTTTTAGGGACAGCAGGTGGTTGGTTTGAAAGGTTTAGCCTTCAATCTGGAATCCGCCCGGGTGCATACATTGACATGCCAGAATCATGCAGAACTGCTCATGATGGTGAAGTTGTTGGAGTTGCTTGTGACTCAACAAATACTGTCATGATAAGTGCATGATGTGAAAGAGATGGAAAGGTTCATATTTCTTGTTTAAAAGGCACTGTGTAATTATCACCTGTTAAAGTTCGTAAAGAGCAAGCATAGTAACTTTGGTTAGCAGAGCTACATTATATTGGAAATCCTCATTTATAATATGTTTTGTTGCAGGTTTGGGATTTCAAGGAATGTGGACTTAAATCCATATGGGACATTGGTTCCTCTGTTGTTAAGACTATTTACATCGTCATAATAGTAAACTGAGTATTTATTACTTCTCATATTCTTTCACGTGTTTGTGTATTCCTAATTCATCTAAATCCTTATTATTCCTTTGTTATCTTTAAAAATGTATGAGGAGAGAAGAAATTCCTACCTTGTAATAATTCATACAATTGGGTCATGAAGTGAATAAAGAGTACTAATGATTTTCAGGTCTAGTCAAGTCAAGCTGTTTTAATTTTTAAACAAAAAATGTCATCTGATATACACAAAAGGTTGAATGAAAGTACTATCTAATTTTGCCAACATCATCTTACAAAGTGTCATCTAGTGCAATGACCCATGCAATGCACAGGTGAACATGATCAATTCATATTCTAATTATTTATTTAAACATATTATCATAATTGACTTCAAGTTTAAGAGTATTACTTTTGTAAGTGCAGTTCAATCTCATTAGAAACTTTCAATATGCATTGACATAATTTGTGAAGGACATTGATTGTCCATACCCTTGTGGTAATACATGCCACCGGATGATCTTCATATGCTTACCATTAATGCCATTGAGTGCTTTATTGATCTTCTGCATACATCCATTACAGTCCATCCAGACGTGTGTCTATGTGACTCGAGGTTTTTGTATTTCATGGATCAGTAATTCTTAGGAAGAATTTTTGCCATTTATTTATACTTAAATAGATGAAACCATAATTGCATTGACATGTTAATTAGTATACACGCATGGAATTGTGGTGCCTTACCTGTAAACTCCGGAACCGTGGAATAATGGAATTAGATAAACCAAGAGATTTGGTTTGTATGATTGTAGATTATGGCTCTGAAGTATATTGAGAATGGCATATATTTTTATATGGGCAGCAGTAAATATGCAAAAGGAAAATATGTGGGATAAGGAAGGTATCTCTTTCTGGCGGGGTGAGAGAAACAAAATAAAAATGATATTGCTTGATTACTCTATGAAAGTCTTTGTCTATGCTTAGATTAGAATATTAGACCTGGAAATATTAGTGTTTCTGGCAATTGTAGAAAACAGGGGAGGACTTTTGTGACAAATGGTGTGGAGACATATAATCAGTGATAAGATTTAAACAGTACTACTTTCACTTGTCACACTAGCGAAATTACCCGTGCAATGCATGGAAAAACTGTCATGCTATTAAATCAGTATGACTAAGACAAGACTAAACAGTAATTCATCTAAACTATCCAACCATATCACTTAAACTTCTGCCATTGATTATCGTGTTATATATTTAACAACAACCAAAAGAACTCTATGAAAAGGATGAAAAACATGAGGATTATGAGTCTAGAATTACGACTGATAATGGTTGTAATCAAAGAGTAAGCAATTACTTTAATTGAGTAGGTTGCATTATAAAACTGATGATATATTGAAGGACGATAACATATATTGTACAAAGATTTTCATAATATAAAGTGACTTAATCTTTATAAAAACTATAATACAACTTGGTTACGGTAACATACATAATAGGAATGAAAAATATCGGACATGGGTTTATCTTTTCCCAATTGTAGCTTATTAGCATTAGTGTGTGTGTGTGTGTGCAAAAAATCCAATAATGGATTAATTGTGATAGATGGGTAATAAGTGTGTACTGTTGTTGAGTGAAAAATCAATTATGCTTATGAGATTTAACAATAGATCTGGAGGCTGGTGTAAAAATGGTAGTTGAACTTTCCCCTTCATACACAAATTGAAAAACTGGATGGGTGATCTATGAGATTTCTAACGTTCTTCGTACCATACCATAGCACCACATTTTGGACATAAAACATTACAATCTCCAAAATTCAAGCATTCTTGAAAAAAAGTATATAGATAGTGTCAAATAAAGTTTAGTTCAAAATTCAACCAAACTAAATATTCAAATTAGGTCATTCTAAAAAAAACTTACCTTGTTTCATATTCATCATATAAAATAAATGCATTTGATACTTCATTTTCGGAACCAAGTTAGACCAATCATCATCGTCAAGAAGACAAAAGAAGTTTCGGACCAACCATCAACTATAAGAAAACAAAGCACCATTTTATCTTAATTAAATCACAATGAATGAATTTATCGATACTAAGTTAATATAGTAATAAAAATATCAAATACAAATGAAATCAAGCTTCATTTTTTTGTCCTAACACCGTAGGCAAGATTCAATACCTGGATTAAGTACATCTTGTAAAAGAGAATCGCAATGTAATCCTATTACTTGTATGTCTAATAAAAGATCAAATTGAAGACGTGATTCATAATTTGGAACATCAAGAGCATACAGTTAATAAGATATGAAGCATTTTATGAAAATTGGAATCATTTTTAAATCTTATATAATACAATAAATGGCAGATGTAGTTCCAATAAATGGGTCCATAGGAAAATGACGCTCGTATAAGTTAGACAAAGAACACTCTGTGCAGAATAAAACTAAAAATAAAGTAACATCAATGAGTTATAAAGACACATATATAAATTGTATTTCAGAGATTTGAATAAATATCAAATAACTAACCATTAGATATAGAAAACAGAGGAGCCCTCAGATTAGATGATGGAGTAACAACAACACCATTCTTATTTGACTTGGAGTTCAACTTGATGACATCAGCTGGACAAACGAACATAATAGGATCAGTATAACTCAAAAAGAATATTGTATGGCTAAAGAATGCTATAAATTCTAAAAGACATGCGTTCAATTTCTTTATTTCCTCTTTTCCTCTTATCTTTCAAAAGTTGTCTTCTATTATCTCTAGCAACCTTCCCAACAACATTTGTTGTATGAAACATCTCTATACAAACACCAACTTGTCTGCAATTGGAAGCATATAACTGGAAAGAGTAGTATAGATGCAAATGCCTTCAATGAAATCACAAAATATTAAAGTATAAAAAAAGAGGATGAAGAGAATGCTTCAATTGGTACGAATATGAATAGGTTAGAGATTCAAAACAGAAAAAAGAAAGTAAAAGTTATTGGCTCAGTTAGGACTTTGAAGAATGTGGGAACGAAATAGTAACCTAGATGAATAAAAAATAAACAAAATAATGTCGTACATGTACAGTAAAAAAATATCCCGTTATATTTGATAATAAAACAATAAATTTAAAAGTTCACATCCAATCCACATCAATTACACTAACTGAACCCATGTGATATTTTTTTTTATCAGAACCCACCCACCGACATGATATCTGAATATGAATGTTGTATATTACTATTACTATTATGTACTTGTTAGGCGATAAATCTTAATTTTGGAATCGACAGAGAAAATACCTCACGTGTATAAACGTGATGTTACCTTTCGACAAAACATGACATGACAGAGAATGATGAAAGATGTCAGCCATAATGTGACTTGTGATGAAAATGGCTAAGTTACAATTTGACAGAATCAATGCTGACAGGAGAACATTATTTGACAAGAATGACTAAAAGCCAAGTTCTGTCGAATGAAGATCAGTTCTGTCGAATAAAGATCAGTTTTGTCGAATGAAGATCAGCTATGTCGAATGAAACCAAATCTGTTGAATGAAGATCGTTTCCATCGAATGAAGACCAATTCTGTCGAATGAAGGTTAGTTATGTCGAATGGAGTATAATTCCATCGAAGATAGTTGAAGATTAGCACAAATTCTAATTCGACAGATAGATGTTGGTAATAGAAAAATCGTCTAGGTGTTGAACCGACAAAAGTACTAAATGGTCAGAAGTTAGTTTTGTCAAAAGTTGGATACGATATACGCGTCTAATTTTGAGGAGTCAGTTATTTTCATAGTTTACTGATAAATATTAGGATTTACGATGTACAAAGGGTTGGATACTTGATTGAAATTCTAAACATCTCACTCAAGAAGATACACAGATACAGATCAAGTATGCCTTCCACTCTTTACATTCAAGCAAGTTAAATTTCAATGCAATTTACATTCAATTTCTTTTTTTTACATTTCTGCTCTTGTCTTTTATATTTCCTTTACTTTTTCTGCACTTTAAATTCACATCATTTTACATTAACGTTCTTTACTTTCACTGCACATTTAAACTTTCTACACTTAATTTTCCTTGCACTTTACATTCTATTGCCATTTACATTTTTTCTTTTAAACTTCTGCTCTTTAATTTGCTGCATCAGTTTCTTTAATTTATCAAAACTTTCTTTTTTGAACTTCTGTTTATATCCTTAAAACTTGCATTAAAGCTTATTTTTTAAGTTAATTTTCAAAACCTACAAGATTACCACATAACTTGAAACCCACATTCGTCTGATTTTCATTATTTATTTTTCAGACTTGGTCTTAACCCAAAAACACCATAAACAAATTGGCACGCCCAGTGGGACGAGTTTAGAGTAACTCGTAGTGCCATAGGAAATGGTTTCATGCATTTAAGAAGTGGAAGATTTAACTACTCTTCTCAAAATACGCAAATCATGAGTAATGTAAGTAGTCAGGCGTCGGATATACCTTTGACATCCATTACTATGCCACCCTCGACTTTTGGTAGCCAAGGAATAGGGGTTGTAGGTACAAGCAATCCAACTTTCTTTCGACAAGCAAGATTGAATTTGGGACCAGTTTTCCCAAATATGTCGAGAGATAATCCCCAAAGTGTAACAGAGCCAACTATAAATTCTTTGGCCAGCTTTCGACAATAAATGGATGAAAGCAACCATGACATGGTGCATATGTTTACTCAGCAAATGGGTGCTGTGATTACGCCAATCATGGAAAGTATGAATAATGCTTGCAGCGCATTGGCTCAGCAAATGGCAAGGCTAAACCAAGCCTTGGGAGTGGGTGATTTGGCCAATGACAATGCTCAAGTAGCCCAGCCTGGGGTAAATAGAGAAGTGGTTGCACCTCAGGCAAATATAGGGCAAAATCAACAAAACTTAGATCAACCTGGGCAGAATGATCAGGCACGTTTGGAATATGGAAATGTCCATATGCTCCGTCGAGGAAATGAAGATGAAATAGCTAGAAATGATGTAGTCATGAGATTGTTTCGACAAAATCTTGGGGGGCACCAAGTGGTTGAACAAAATGTAAACCAAGTAGTGGAGCAAGTTTTGAACAAATTTGGCTTTAACGTTGGCTACGCCAACCAACCATATTTCGTATCAGCGTTTCCTGAGTGGGTTGAATAGGCAGAAATGCCTAGAGGAATTAAGATTCCTAAACTCTCTAATTTTGTGGGAGAACGTGGGGAATCGATCGTCGAACATATTGCACGGTTTACGATAGAGATGGGGGAGTTGGCCACTGTTGAAGGCCTTAAAATGAGATTATTCCCAAGTTCCCTTACAAAAGAATGTTTTTCCTAGTTCTTGACATTGAGACCAAATTCAGTCCACTCTTGGGCTCAATTGGAAAAAAGCTTTCATGATCAATTCTTTAGAGGAGATTTGAAAGTGGGACTAACAGATCTCTTTAATATCAAAAAGATGTACAATGAAACTGTGGATGACTATATTGCTAGATTCAGACAAATGAGAAGTAGGTGTTTCACACCTATCCCTCAAAGCGAAAATAATTAAGATAGCCGCTGGGGGATTGGATTATTATGTCAAGAAAAAGTTTGTCAATCAGCACCTTGTTGATTTAGCTCAGTTAGGAGAGAAAGTTAGGAAATTTGAGTAATTAAAGACTGAAAAGTTGCAAAGGCAAAGGAATTTCTTAAAAGAGAGAAAATCAACTTTGTCGAATTAGAAGAATCTGACGAATAAGTTACAAGTCCTGACGAATTTGAAGTAAATCTTGCTGAGTTGAAAAATGGTCCTCCTTATGTTTGTCAGGCTCTATAGCCTAGAAGAAATAAGGAGAAAATGAATTATGTTAATAGAAAAATATATTTGTTTGATGTTACAAAAGTCGACCAAATTTTTTATGTTTGTCGGATAGTCGTAGGCTTTTAAAGCCTGATGGAATTAAAGACCATTTAAATTTATTCAAGTGTTTTCTGGAAATGCTGATGCACTTGTCGAGATTAAATCTGGTTTAAGGATTAAATCTACAAATGGCAAATATTGAAAACCATATAAACCGACAATGTGTGAAGTAAAGATTGGCAGAGAATAAATAAGGAAAATTTCTTTGTTCCTTCAAGATACTTGGCAATTACAAGTTATATTGTTGAGATAATCTTAAGTCAACAGAAAACACAAGTGTTTGTCGGGTAGGCTAAATTGACAGATACTACATATATTTCAAGGTTGCATATTCCTTAGAGTTTCACAAGAAGTTTATAGTGATTCTCTGTCAGTTAGAGTGGACTGGTAGTCAGGCTCCAGATATTGTATTTTGGTACTAAGGGCCTTGACTTTACTTCCTAGTTCTTTTGTTAAAAATTAAATTATCTATTATAAAATTTTGTCTATCTCTAGAAGCTATCGAAAGCCAAAACTTTGGGGGGCATCTATTAGGTGATAAATCTTAATTTTGGATTCGATGGAGAAAATGCCTCATGTGTATAAATGTGAGGTTACTTTTCGACAAAACATGACATGATAGAGAATGATGAAAGATGTCAGCCATAATAGGACTTGTGATGAAAATGGCCAAGTTACAATTTGACAGAATCAATGCTGACAGGAGAACATTATTTGACAAGAATGGCTAAAAGTCAAGTTCTGTCGAATGAAGATCAGTGTTGTCGAATAAAGAACAGTGTTATATGTAAGACATTGGAACTCATAATGCAGTGCCATAAAACAAATTTACATCTATTATTAAGGCTCTTTAATTTTTCAAATCATTCCAAATCAACAATATTGATGTATAATCCAATATAACAAATTTAATAGCTTATGAATTATGATTGAGCATTATCCACCCATATATACAATAAAACTAACAACAATACACAATAAAAGTAATAAAAATAAAGTCATAACCAATATATTATAAGCTAAATCAATCAACTTAAAAAAGAGGGATTACACCCTATATTGTAATTCATCATAGTGGCTTCACAGTGGTCTTGAACTGGAAAATAAGGCGAAATTCATGCTTTGTAGTTCTGTAAAATCCAGTATTTGGTGCGACACTGAAGTATGCAAATTGGTAGACACCACCCTCCACTAATACCTTCGACAGCCATTACTATGCCACCCTCGACTTTTGGTAGCCAAGGAGTAGGGGTTGCAGGTACAAGCAATCCAACTTTCTTTCGACAAGCAAGATTGAATTTGGGACCAGTTTTCCCAAATATGTCGAGAGATAATCCCCAAAGTGTAACAGGGCCAACTATAAATTCTTTGGCCAGCTTTCGACAATAAATGGATGAAAGCAACCATGACATGGTGCATATGTTTACTCAGCAAATGGGTGTTGTGATTACGCCAATCATGAAAAGTACGAATAATGCTTGCAGCGCATTGGCTCAGCAAATGGCAAGGCTAAACCAAGCCTTGGGAGTGGGTGATTTGGCCAATGACAATGCTCAAGTAGCCCAGCCTGGGGTAAATAGAGAAGTGGTTGCACCTCAGGCAAATATAGGGCAAAATCAACAAAACTTAGATCAACCTGGGCAGAATGATCAGGCACGTTTGGAATATGGAAATGTCCATATGCTCCGTCGAGGAAATGAAGATGAAATGGCTAGAAATGATGTAGCCATGAAATTGTTTTGACAAAATCTTGGGGGGCACCAAGTGGTTGAACAAAATGTAAACTAAGTAGTGGAGCAAGTTTTGAATAGATTTGGCTTTAACGTTGGCTACGCCAATCAGCCATATTTCGTATCAGCGTTTCCTGAGTGGGTTGAACAGACAGAAATGCCTAGAGGAATTAAGATTCCTAAACTCTCTAATTTTACAGGAGAAAGGGGGGAATCGACCATCAAACATATTGCACGGTTTACGATAGAGATGGGGGAGTTGGCCACTGTTGAAGGCTTTAAAATGAGATTATTCCCAAGTTCCCTTACAAAAGAATGTTTTCTCCTGGTTCTCGACATTGAGACCAAATTCAGTCCACTCCTGGGCTCAATTGGAAAGAAGCTTTCATGATCAATTCTTTAGAGGAGATTTGAAAGTGGGACTAATAGATCTCTTTAATATCAAAAGGATGTACAATGAAACTGTGGATGACTATGTTGCTAGATTCAGACAAATGAGAAGTAGGGGTTTCACACCTATCCCTGAAAGCGGAAATAGTTAAGATAGCCGCTGGGGGATTGGATTATTATGTCAGGAAAAAGTTTGTCAATCAGCACCTTGTTGATTTAGCTCAATTAGGAGAAAAAAGTTAGGAAAATTGAGCAATTAAAGACTGAAAAGTTACAAAGGCAAAGGAATTTCTTAAAAGAGAGAAAATCAACTCTGCCGGATTAGAAGAATCCAACGAATAAGTTACAAGTCCTGACGAATTTGAAGTAAACCTTGCTGAGTTGAAAAATGGTCCTCCTTATGTTTGTCAGGCTCTATAGCCTAGAAGAAATAAGGAGAAAATGAATTATGTTAATAGAAAAATATATTTGTTTGATGTTACAAAAGCCGACCAAATTTTTTATGTTTGTCGGATAGTCGTAGGCTTTTAAAGCCTGATGGAATTAAAGACCATTTAAATTTATTCAAGTGTTTTCTGGAAATGCTGATGCACTTGTCGAGATTAAATCTGGTTTAAGGATTAAATCTACAAATGGTAAATATTGAAAGCCATATAAACAGACAATATGTGAAGTAAAGATTGGCAGGGAATAAATAAGGAAAATTTCTTTGTTCCTTCAAGATACTTGGCAATTACAAGTTATATTATCGAGATAATCTTAAGTCAACAGAAAACATAAATGTTTGCCAAGTAGGCTAAACCGATAGATACTACATATATTTCAATGTTGCATCTTCCTTAGAGTTTCACAAGAACTTTATAGTGATTCTCTGTCAGCTAGAGTGGACTGGTAGTCAGACTCTAGAGATTGAATTTTGGTACTAAGGGTCTTGACTTTACTTCCTAGTTCACAGAAATTACTTTGAATTTTTTGTTGAAAATTGAGTTATCTATTATAAAATTTTGTCTATCTCCAGAAGTTGTCGAAAGCCAAAACTTTGGGGGGCATCTGTTAAGTGATAAATCTTAATTTTGGATTCGACAGAGAAAATGCCTCATGTGTATAAATGTGAGGTTACTTTTTGACAAAACATGACATGACAAAGAATGATGAAAGATGTCACCATAATGGGACTTGTGATGAAAATGGCAAGTTACAATTTGACAGAATCAATGCTGACAGGAGAACATTATTTGACAAGAATGGCTAAAAGCCAAGTTCTGTCGAATGAAGATCTTTGTCGAATAAAGAACAGTGTTACATGTAAGACATTGGAACTCATAATGCAGTGCCATAAAACAAATTTACATCTATTATTAAGGCTCTTTAATTTTTCAAATCATTCCAAATCAACAATATTGATGTATAATCCAATATAACAAATTTAATAGCTTATGAATTATGATTGAGCATTATCCACCCATATATACAATAAAACTAACAACAATACACAATAAAAGTAATAAAAATAAAGTCATAACCAATATATTATAAGCTAAATCAATCAACTTAAAAAAGAGGGATTACACCCTATATTGTAATTCATCATAGTGGCTTCACAGTGGTCTTGAACTGGAAAATAATGTGAAATTCATGCTTTGTAGTTCTGTAAAATCCAGTATTTGGTGCGACACTGAAGTATGCAAATTGGTAGACACCACCCTCCACTAATATAGGTTTAAATTTATAAATGAGCGTCTTCTTGACAGTTGCTTGCATCTTAAATCCCTGTATCACCACAAAAAAAACTTTAAAAAATATGATAACAACAAATTGAGCTCACAAAAATAAAATTGTAATTCTTACAAACTCATCCATTAAAACCATGAATTTGTGGGATGAATGGATGGTCCCGGCGAAGCCACATGCGAACAATACGGGCCTTAACCCTCCAAGCCTCACGGTCAGGGGTAATTTTCTCCAAAACATCAATTTGGGGAGCCATAGAAACAACAGGAATACAGAGAAAAACACAATATGTAATTGGTATCAGATAACAGAGGAAGTAGTGCATGAATCAACATAAACCAACATCTATTTATAGATGGGGAAAACTTCATATATTGAACATTAAAAAATTAAAAATGTCAGTAACAAATTTCAATTTTGAAAAAAATTAACGGGAAATAAAAACCTATCATCTATAACATATCATCTGAAACTACCCATACCACAAAGTACAATCACAAAGTTGATTATACCCATCAAATAGTACAAATCGACATGGACCTCCAACCACCCCAGGTAAAGAACTCATACAACAACCCCATCACTACAGCCTCTGACAAATAACAATAACATTAGGTGAAAATACCATACCCTGTAAATGGCAGATGGAATGGTGAGTAAGGAAATCTTCATTTGGGAGAAAATATTGGAGTGAAATGTCTGCCGAAATATATGAAATTTTGAGCATTTGATTTGTTTTGTATTATGCTAGATTTCAAGTGGTTGCGAAATATATCATATGTAAATACCATACCTTCTTTAACACGCATTCAAAGCGTTCCGTTCAAATTTGTCTTTACACATGGGTATGGGTATGGGTAATGGGTAGTCAACATACAAAACAGGAGAGTGGGGTATAAACCCCTATAATTTGGCCACGTGGGTGCAACAAGAAATCTACAGTGGACTCAAAATAGCTTCCATGTTATTATAAATAGATTCATTAGGACATACTTGCCTTGTCTGATGAGAATGGATATGTGAGCTATGGCAGATTACACGTATAATATATATCATTAAGTCACTCCCAGCTATTTTTATTTTGTTTTTTATTATTTAATTTTAAAAGAATTATGTTGCTTAATAAACAAACAATGGGATTGCCTTAAAATTGGTCAAATGCTTCCATTTGGTACGTTTATTAGAATTAGAATTCGTAAGATCCATTAAGGAGGAAGTCTACTGACTGTAGCAAAATAATTCAATATATGCAAGAGCCCGTGCTATGCATGGAGAGAAGTTATATATGTTTACAAAGCAGGTTAAATCAAAACTGAATTTACTAAATGTTGTAAACAAAATGTAGATATTGTGTAATTTAATATGATGAGAAGACAACAAAACTTGGCTAGGTTTGGAAATGTTAATTGATGATAGGTTTCAAGGACACATATAAAGTATGTATCGGAATCCAATGAATACGATGTTGGTCATTTTGTTGCCAATGTAATATGTATGACACAGATCATTATTAATACCACTAATAGAACAATTTTAATTTGTAAGTATATTATCATGAGATTTCAGTCGGTAGTTAGAATCTAACATCTAATTTAGAGGTAAAAAGTTAACATATTAATAACTTAGACATCCAGGTAAACCCCAAGTCCAAACCCAAAGTCATAAGCTAACAACTGGTAACACAAAATACCTTATATACATAATAACATCCAAGAGAGGGAACCCAAAACTACACATTGTGCTCGGAGTAGTGAGATTTGCGTCTGGTCCAAATACATATTATTTGAGTTAAAATGTAACCTCAAACTTGTCATCTTCATTAGTTTTCGAAGTGAACCACAGTACTAGCCTTTATCTTATATGCAGAACAAAACTGATACCACCCCATTCCAAAGTGGCATTGGTTGCGCCTACAGTCAGCCTAGAGCAAATACCAGTAATAAGTGTGACCATTTGGTTCTTCAACTCGTATCCGATGTTGATGTCGATGAAGATACCATCCTGTAGACGTTGTATTATCCATGATTCTACCCATTTATTTTAAATGCAATGTAAAGCAGTTCACAAAGGTGATACGTAGCAAGTGCTAGTCCAAATCCCATAACAAAATGGCAAAATCAAAATTTAATTGTACAATGTGCATAACTATTATTCTGCTTAAATTTGTACTAAATCTTAGATTTTTAGAAGCTTTACCAACCAATTTTTCAAACAGGCATGAAAAAAATGTTGCATGATACACCGATAACACAACAAAAGTTTTACATAAGCTTGTTCCCACAGCTAATCTCACACTAGCTGTGAGTTTAATTTCATTGAGACACAACTACTTGCTTTCTTTCTTTTCATTCGTTTGGAGAGGTTAGCAATAAAGAAACCACAACTTTGTATTACAACTGCAAATGACATTTTAACAGGATACCCATTTCAAAAAAAGTCAAAGACCATCATCAGGCAGCACTATTTTCACATAACAGAAGAACAATTATTGTCAAGCCTTAGACAGCAACTTTACTATCTTTAGTTAATTTAGGTATGAGTATATTGGTTAAATACCCGTAATTTAGGCCGAAGAGCCTCAAGTGGTCCCTTAGGCTTCTCACCACCTTGCTGTTTCATGTGAGGGTACAGAAGAGTGTAAGAAAATTCAACATATTGAGTTATTACAGACGTGCGTTTTCAAGAAGTACCTTTCCAAGTGCCTAATCGGCAGAATCGAAGTAAGCGCGCTCATGGTCCTGGCATAAAAGTTAAATTTTAAATGAAAAACAAAATTAGCACTTCATTGGCATTGGCCATCTTGATTTCATAAGCTTAAGTCGCAAGCAAGATCTGAATACAACCTGCTTCTGGGATGATGGCATGTTAGCTGACTCATCTGATGCATCCACATCCATCTGTCCTTGTTCTTTGTTATCCTCTAAGTGAGACATGAGGTACCTTTGTGTGTAAAACTGCAGTTGGAACGATAGGCAATGTTGGTAGAAAATTCTCAACTGCACGAAATACCATATTTGTGAATAAGTTCCAGACTCTAGCAATTATTAGAATTTAGAAAGCTCCTCAGACAACAGAGTGAAGAAAACATCAGACTCTATCAATGAAAACAAATTGTTTTTATTGAGAAGGGGAATTGGGACCAATATTGTCATACATGCAAGGCATCATAACCAAACTTACTTCATTAGGTGGACAAAAGATATAAACAGGAGTTAAGAAAAGCATATGCAAGTCCTCGTAGCTGGCAATGCAGAGTGGACCAATGAACCATATCTTCTTGATATTATAGATTTTAGTTGACAAATCATACATCATGATAAGCGCTAGAAATACATATTGTAATGAAGATTTCGTCAGCCATATTATCTAGTATCCAACATAGCAGTAACTTGAGGCCCCTATGCCACCGTTAGGTCCCTACACTCAAAATAAGAGTTTCGTTGCATATATATTGAAAAAGGTTAGCTATTCCAAAATGAACTCATAAAAACTAAAGAAGACTTTGTTACATGAGCCCTTCGTAGACCAGAGTTAAAAAATGGGTTTGTATGGTACATCAAAATAATGATGTCGTGCAGCATGAGTAGAGACTACCGATGCAGAAAGTGTGTTTTCATAGAGTCATGGTGAACACAATTTATTTCGAAAGGATAATCCACTAAACAAAAATGGCAGCAATATGAAACTTTCAATAGAATCATGGCAAAGACAATCATATGCTGTATTATTTCAGATTGCTATTTGTAAATAAACATGAAAGAAAATTGAAATAGGAAAGCAAAGTATCCAATAAGTTTGGAATTAGAAGAAAAGATGGTCATTCATATAATTATTTACAATACATCATACTCTGTGACAATTGTTTGGCAATGGGTCTATACAAACTTGCCCAACCCAAACAAACTCAATTGCATCACAATTCATATTACAACAAAATGTAGTTCCCCAAAAGAGAGTCTAAGTCACATACTATGACACAAATCACACACCTAGAAGTTGGACAGAATTGACTAACAAAAAAAACACACTTTAGGCACCAGTCCATCTATATACAATCAACCAAAATGTCGTCCATCATATGCTTCATTCAGGCTCCTTCTTAATCATCTTCACAACTCCATCAATGACAACAATTCCATCATTCATTGCTTCCTCAAGGTTCCTCTTGGCAGGGGTTAACTTTGAATTAGAGCAACAACCCTCAGATCCCAATGAAACAGTACTAACAAACAGTTGAGACCTAAACTCCTACAATAGTGTAGAATGTATAATTAATGATTGCAATTTTCAAATGTAAATGTAAAGTACAAAAATTCTAAATAAGAGTAAAACCTTAGCCTCCACTGAATCCAAACCAGAATCATCAGAACTTAGATTACAAATCTCTGGAAATGGTGGGGTGAACTTAGCCTAGCATTTAACATAGAATGAGTCACTCAGTAGCAAGAAGCCATACACAAAAAAAAGTAAATTAAAAATAGATGACATAAACATAACACAAAAGATGCAATAACCAGTAGGCACTCTTATTTTTCTACCTTATTTGGAGTAACTTCTATTCCGGGCAGCTGAAACATGGTTAAGATTGCATCATCCTCACATACTCTCCTAACTCGATATGATGCCTCCAATTGGGCAGCTGGAGCAATTTTTTTCTCAATTTTAAACATCTTCTTCCCCACTAATCCAGCCAACACAGCAGGATGTAGGCCATCAATGCTAGGCTTACCCTTTTGCAATTTAAAAAATCCAGTCAATCAGTTCATATATATCTGTCGCGACCGAGACCGCGGGGAAAAATAGCGACTCAAAGGATTTTAGAAAATGAAAATGGGAAAATGGAGTTGCCACCAATTTTATTTTAACTTAGGAAAAATTGGAAAACCTTTATTTGAAAATGGTCTTTGGAACCAGATTGGATTCGGGAGTCGGTTATGGATAGGGAAGGGCAGAAACTTAATCCCACAGCACCCCTAACACACCCGTTCTAAAACGGTACCTTGAGTTAATTGTGCAAATTCTTAACAATCTTTGAAAGTATTCATTCTACCCATTTTGCAAAACATTGTAGCTATTTATATAAAAAAAGAAACCACAAAATTTATGAAAATTTAATTTTGACTTGACAGAAATGAAATTCTGCTCCTACGTATCACCTGATGTAATGGGAAACTCAAAGTTACGTAGTTCTTTATAAAATAAGTCTGGGTTGATTGATTTTAATTTAAAAAAAATAGATTTTTTTTGAAAAGGAATTTTGTTTGAAAGCAAAATCAATATTGCACAAGGTTCAAGTTAGCACAAGACTACTCAATAAACCTTTATGATTCAAATGATATTGAAGATAGCATCCGCTATTCAATCATCATCATTGATCATTGCATTGATTAAAAGATTTTTTTATATTTTTTTATTTGTCATTTTTATATTCTTTACCTTTCTCCCTTCTTACCAAAATGCATCATTATTGCCTTAATGTGAAATGGACAGCAGCCTACGTGATTCAACCTCACACCCAAAAAGACAAACACAATTCAATTTAAAGAAATAAAAGTTTGGAGACTTTGGCAACAATAACAGAGCACACACCAGGGGACGTTTGTGGAGGGATCTAGTCTGAGGTTCGACGGTCGGTTGAAGGTATCTAGACCCTGAGGTCCGACAGTCGGTGCTGGAGGGATCTGGATCCTGAGGTTCGACGGTCGGTTTGGGGAAACCGGATTACGAGGTCGACGGTCGAGGCGCCTCGATGGTCGGAGGCGGTTCCAAGGTCCGACGGTCGGGAGTTGGCCTCTGAGGTCCGACGGTCGGTGGAAAGATGGATCTTGTTGGGTTCAACAGTCGGTTCGGAGATGGATCTTGTGGGGTTCGACGGTCGGTGGAAAGATGGATTTGGTTAGGTTCAGAAGGTTGAAGGTCAGTAAGGGGAAGGATCTGGCTTCTGTAAGGTCCGACGGTCGGTGAGGGGAGATCTAGCTGAGGTTCGACAGTCGGTTGGGAAGGTCTAGCTGTGAGATCTGACGGTCGGTGAGGGGATGGTGACTGGTGTTGGTGAAGTTGGTCGATGAAGGTCATGGTGATGTGGTTCGACGGTCGGTGAGGGGAGATCTAGCTGAGGTTCGACGGTCGGTTGGGAAGGTCTAGCTGTGAGATCCGACGGTCGGTGAGGGGATGGTGACTGGTGTTGGTGAAGTTGGTCGATGAAGGTCACGGTGGTGTGGTTCGACGGTCGGTGCAGAGGGATTCAGGGGTTGTGTGCAAGTGAGAATAGCTAACAGAAATGAGCTACATGACATAGATGAAGAATGTTATCTATGGAGTTCAAGGTGAAGCAGTTAAAGTGAATGCTATTCCTCAGCAAGGCTCCTGTCTCCTTCTTGTTCCCTTCTCTTTGTTTCCCTTGTGATGGCTGTGCTCTTGGAAGTTATGGTGATGAAGGATTGATGAAGACGATGGTCACGGTGGAGAATGGGTGGAGGTGCTGTTTTTGGTGATGAAGGTATAGAAGGTGTTTTCTGGTTCGGTTTTGGGTGATAGGAAGGTGAGAGAAGGTGGTTTAGTGCTGGATGGTCAAAGGTTGATAGAGATCCTCAAGGGTGGAGTGGTGGAAATGAAGGGTGGAATAATGGACGAAGAAATGGCAGAGGACTTATGGAGGGATGATTCACGATTGGAGCTTGGAGGAAAGAGTTGTGGTTCTGTCTTTGGGTTGCCGGGTGCTCACCGTTTGGGAGGTTGGCCTTTTTCTTGAAATCTTCATCCCCCCCTTTTTGTATCCTTTCCCGTATCCAAGTTTCCCCCCCCTTTTTCATTTTTTCAGCTGACATTTCCTTCTTTTTTTTTCTTTACGTCAACCCTTCCTACATTGAGCCCCTCACTGCTTTCTGCTACCCCCCTTTTCTTTATTACGTGAGATCCAAAAAAACAAAAAGTCGTGTGTGCGGGGATTGCGTGTGAGGGGAGTGAAAGTGTGTGCAGAGAGTGAAGCGTGAAGCGTGCAAAGTGTGTGCAGGTGAGCAACCTGAGTGTGTGCAGATGAGGGAAAAAAAGTGAGTGTGTGACTGTTTTGTTTTCTCTTTTTTTTTTTGTTTTGTTTTTTTTTTTTTTTTTTTTTTTTTACTTTTTACTCTCTTTTTTTTAGCCCGATCAAAATTGGGTGTTCTGATTGCCTTTCTTTACTTGTTTCTTATTAGATAAAAAGAAAAACTGTGATTTTTCATTTTATCGTCGTAAGAAACGAGTAAAGACATGAACTCCAATTTTGTCTGGCAATGCATAAAAGGATAAATGCAAAACAAAGCAGGAACAACGATAGGAAGTTAAAATGCAATGAGCCGGTGCGCTCAAAAGAATTTAAAATGCATAGAGCCGATGCGCTCAACAGAAAGTAGAATGCATGGAGCCGATGCGCTCAATAGAATTTAAAATGCATGGAGCCGATGCGTTCAATAGAATTTAAAATGCAAGGAGCTGATGCGCTCAAAAGAATTGACAGAAATTAAAAAGACAACTGGGCAACTGAGTCCCGGAATTTAAAAGACAATGGGCAACTGAGTCCCGAAACTTAAATGACAATAGGCAACTGCATCCCAGAATTTAAATGACAATGGGCAACTGAGTCCCGGAATTTAAAAGACAATGGGCAACTGCGTCCTGGAATTTAAATGACAATGGGCAACTGAGTCCCAGAAATTTAAAAAGACAATGGACAACTGCGTCCCAGAATTTAAAAGACAATTGGCAACTGAGTCCCTAAATTTAAATGACAATGGGCAACTGCGTCCCGGAATTTAAAAGACAATGGGCAACTGAGTCCCGGAATTTAAATGACAATGGGCAACTGCGTCCTGGAATTTAAATGAAAATGGGCAACTGCGTCCCGGAATTTAAAAGACAATGGACAACTGCGTCCCGAAATTTAAATGACAATGGGCAGCTGCGTCCCGGAATTTAAATGACAATGGGCAACTGAGTCCCGGAATTTAAAAGACAATGGGCAACTGAGTCCCTAAAATTTAAAAAGACAATGGGCAACTGCGTCCCGGAATTTAAAAGACAATGGACAACTGAGTCCCGGAATTTAAATGACAATGGGCAACTGAGTCCCGGAATTTAAAAGACAATGAGCAACTGAGTCCTTGAAATTTAAAAAGACAATGGGCAACTGCGTCCCGAAATTTAAATGACAATGGGCAACTGAGTCCCGAAATTTAAATGACAATAGGCAACTGAGTCCCGGAATTTAAAAGATAATGGGCAACTGAGTCCCTGAAATTTAAATGACAATGGGCAACTGAGTCCCGAAATTTAAATGACAATGGGCAACTGCGTCCCGAAATTTAAATGACAATGGGTAACTGCGTCCCGGAATTTAAATGACAATGGGCAACTGCGTCCCGGAATTTAAATGATAATGGGCAACTGAATCCCGAAATTTAAATGACAATGGGCAATCGAGTCCCGAAATTTAAAAGACAATGGGCAACTGAGTCCCAAAATTTAAATGACAATGAAATAAGCATCTTGATCCAAAAAGATTTTTTCTTTTTTTCTCATTTTCTCATTTTTTTTCTTTTCTTTGTTTTTCCTTTGCTTTTTCTCTTTTCCTTTTTTTTTGTCTTTTTTCTTTTTTTTTTCTTTCTTTTTTTTCTTATTTTATTAAAAGTCCTTTGAACCAATGGCGACTTTTGGAAAGCTTTGACCAATCAAAATTCCTGCTCACATGCTTTCGCTCTTTGGACTTGATAACTTCAATCATTCTTACTCATCCTTTCTTTCCCTTTTCTTCTTTCTCTTTCCTTGTTTTCCACTTTCAACTCTCCTTTCAAGAAATGGGATGAACCATTGCTTGACTAATTCCTTGAGAGAAAATTTTGCCCCAGTGTTTAACCTTGTCTCTCATTTAGTTGATTCCCTGCAACTGCTTGATAACTCAGTCCCTGTCTGCGTTGCTACTTCCTTCAACACCTCTTCTCCTCAATCCCTCAATTTTTTTGCCCCAGTATAGCCAACTGAATGCAAACAAAACTGCCCCGGTGTAGCTGATCAAATGCAATTCAAAATTGCCCCAATTTGGGTGCACCATTCAAGGTGTTTCAGGCCAACTTCCTCTGAGATTTTGCCCATTTATTTGCCCTAACTTTTGCTTAGATCGCCCCTTCGGGTTTTCAGACTAACGGGCTCTTTTCCTCTCTCTATTTTTTTTAGGCTTTTTTTTTTAGGCTGCCCTTTCGAGTTTCCAACCTAACGAGCTTTTTCTCTTCCCCCTTTTTTTTCGGGTACCTCCTCTTCCATCAATTGGGATTTCCAAGTTCTCTTCAACCTGAATTGTTCATCAGGAGATTATCATTAGATGGTCAAATCATAGTGTTGTACTTATGTTCACTTTACCTGAAGCATTACGTAACAGACACTCATGAACTCAAAAAGTACAACAGAGAAGAAGCGAACAACTTCCAAATTGTTCTTGGAAGCTTGACTACAGAAAGGGTATTATTTACAAAGGGTACAGACACAAGAAATAGAATAGCAAGAAAGCCAAAAGATTTTTTTTTTGCTCCAATATGGACGTGATTGATCTAGACTCGACAACTGGACATCATGACTATTATTTTATCAGGTATATATAAAAATCTGCTCTCATGTAGGGTATCAAAGGAACTTGGCTCAAAGTATGTTATTTGTGAACAAAAATTGCCCCAGTGTGAGTCACGAAGCTACACCAATGTAGGTCAAATTGAACCAAGAGAAGAATGTCCCAGTGTGAGACCAGCTCGAACAGGGTAGAAACTTACCCGAGTGTAAGTCTCTTTTTTCTTTTTTCTTTTTAGGAGCAATGAATTGGATACTTAGATGAGCATAACCTTTGTCTCAAAATTAAAGTTAATGAAAATGATAAACAAACCTTCATTGATCAGAATGGACTTTTTGAGGCTTGTAACGTGGCCAAGGCTAGGGGTTACGAAAGGAAAGATATAAGGCTCGAATAATTATTTAAAGGTTTGAATGGGACCTAGGATCCATGTTCAAAGTTAAACTTTTTCAATTGCCTTTGTACTTTCAAGCACACTTTTCTCTTACTGCTCTTCACTTCTTCCTTTTCTTTTCACTTTCTTTCATTCGCCCTTGTCATGACTTATTTCTCATTCATTTTTTTTATCTCTTTTTTGGTTTTTTTTTTGTTTTTTTTCTTTTATGCTTCAAAATAGCCACCATGACAATCGACCTTTGCTTTGTGTCATCCCCTAGTATAGAGGTGATCCTTGTCTAGGGTTTATTGAAGAAAACTTTCAAGCTCAAAAGGGGACATCGATAGGAAGGATGAATTCTTATGAGGGATAGAGAAACACGGCCAATCTTCATTTCAAATCTCGATTGCTCATTTTCAAAAATTTTAATTTAGAGACAAAAGGTTAATGCACACCAAGTGATTAATTCTTTGCTCCCTTTTCACTCTTTTTTTGTTGTTGTTGTTGTTGTTGTTGTTGTTATTTATTTATTTTATTTTTTTTGCAAATGGCATTTGCACACGTGGACTTTATGACTACTGACATCTATCAAAGTAAAGATTGTTAAGAAATGGAGCCCAACGGGATTCAAACAAAAGGAAGACACTTTAAATAAACAAGAGAAAAATAAAATGACCAGAAAGACCATGAAAATGACAGGAAACAAGATATGCTTGAATCCAAACAAAATCATTACATTAATGCTTCAAAAAGAGTTAACATAAGTTCAGCACCACAAAAATCAAAGATGACAATCACATTAATTAACGCCTCAGATCTCCCATTGTTTAGAGGTTTCAAATTACTGGAGGATGAATGACTTCTTCAAAGATGATTATCTTGACTGGTGCGGGGAGTATTTCCCTCAGATGAGGAATGTGCTGCATCATTTTCTTTTCCCAGAGTCATGCCCCTCACCATTTCCTCCAACTCCACATTGACCTCTTCATAGGAAGCTATATCTTGCCTAGCTTGTATTACTTTTGAAGCGAGTGATTCTTGGATTCGCACCTTGAAATCCCAACAACCCTTAACACAACTTGATTCTTCATTCTGCTCCTCCTCTTCTTTCACAGTTGCAGCTAGTGCAGTGATACTACAACCTGCTTTCTTCAGCCCCTCAACTACTTCAGCCATTGGTGCATGCAAGCTTCTGACCTTTCCTATGGGTGATCCTTCCATCTCCCATGCATTTACCTCATCAAGAATTGGGTTGTTGACAATACTAGGTAAAGCTATTTCTTGAATATCGAACTTCCCATAAGCTATTAGCTTCCTTACTGCAATCTTGAAAGATTCACAATCTTCAATTGAGTGCCCTGGGACGTCCTTGTGATATTTGCAAGTTAAACTTGGATTATACCATGTTGGGAATGGTGGTTCTAAAGGACGTACAGGACTTCCCGACATGAGGTGAGCATCGAATAGTCTTTGGAATAAGTCTGCGTTTGACATGGATAATCTTGGGAAAAGAGGTAAGTTTTGGAGGATGGAAGCGACCTCGATTTCGGCAGTTCAGTTGAGGCTGTTGGAGGTTTGAGTAACTTTGTGGAGGTACAGGTGGATATCGGATATGAGATGGGCGAATTGGTACATATGGTGATGGCATGGGGCCATTGTTGGTTTGGAATTGTGGAGTTGGGGTGCTATTTGTGGTTGGAACAAATTGGTGGGAGGGGTGATAAGGAAATGTAGGCGTAGGTGTTTGGTATGAAAAGTGAAGGTTAGGGTTATATGGTGGTTGCTCCCCCATGAATCCGACATTACCGTGGACCTCATTTCGAGCATCCTTTGAAAGACGACACTCTTCTCTGATAGGAAGCCCTAGCGGTGCAGTGTTCGAGGTCCTTCCCACAACAGGAATCTCAGTGGTGGTCCTGGGGTTTGTCCTTATGGAAGTGATAGTCGGCAGGTGCGGATGTGCCCCAGTCACTCCTGCACTTCCAGTAGCCCCAATCAAGCTGATAGTCTCCCTCATGGCCAACAACATTTCCTCCATTCTTCTCTGAGATTTTGTCATTTCAATCATCATCTCTTTCATCTCATCTACTTGCATACTCAGATTTCTTCCTTTATTCTCAGGGTTATCAGCAGCCATTCTGGTCCGAGATCTAAGCTTATGAATTTGGGTTTGATTGGTCTCTTCCCTCCTAGGCTCTCTCTGGTTCAAACCAATTTGATTTATTAAAACAAAATAACATTTATCAAAGAATGGGATGAAATGCACGAGATGCACAAAATGAATGAACTTTGAAAACACTTTTTTCCATTTTTCTTTCCTCTTTTTTTTTTAAATGCTATGTCATGAAAATGCAAGATGCTTTTTCTCTTCTTTTTTTATTTGAATGCTAGGGATGCTATGAAAATGCAAAATGATTTTTTTTTTTTTTAGAATGCTATGAAAATGCAAGATGCTATTTTTTTTTATATACCGAAAATGTCATGAAAATGTATGATTTTTTTTTTATAATGCTAAGCATGTTATGAAAATGCAAGCGATGAATAGCTTTTTTTCTTTTTGATTTTTTTTGTAATGCAAGAATGAATGATATGAGAAATAAATAAATAAAGAAAAAGAAGTATGCTTCCTTTTGTGCCCTAGTCAAGTGGAACCTATATGTTCAATCTATCAGTGCAAGATTTTCGGGACAGGTCTAAACTTCTAAAAGTCATGGTTCCCAGATTGCCCTTATCTCGAAAGACAAAGACCCAATTCATGAATTAATCACAAGTTGGGATAAACCTTCTCAATATGATTCATCCATGATAATGGTGACAATCTGAGTGGTGTCTCAACAAATGTCAAGTGAGCATAAAGCCCCTCAATAACAAAAATCGAGACCCCTCCTACTCCTCAGGTTCGCACAAACTCGGGTATAGAGCCCAGAAAGTGTGTGAGGTACGTGACAGTGGCGTGTGTGAGGGAGCATGTCAACCTATACAAAAATTTAAAAGATCAAAATACCCCAAACCTGCAAAAGCATATATACAATAGCCAGGCAGCAATCATCTATCCTAAGGTTTCAACAATTATGTATGAAATATATACATGTAACAATATATATAAGATAATGCCATCAGATATTTACACAAATAAATAAAATCCATTTACAAACAAAAAGAAAACAAAAACAAGGATAAAAAGGGGTAAAATAAATAAATAAAAATTATCAACAATTTGCACAACTAACAACAACAGGCCTGACTCTCCAAATCTCCCCAGTGGAGTCGCCATCTGTCGCGACCGAGACCGCGGAGAAAAATAGCGACTCAAAGGATTTTAGAAAATGAAAATGAAAAAATGGAGTCGCCACCAATTTTATTTTAACTTAGGAAAAATTGGAAAACCTTTATTTGAAAATGGTCTTTGGAACCAGATTGGATTCGGGAGTCGGTTATGGATAAAGAAGGACAGAAACTTAATCCCACAGCACCCCTAACACACCCGTTCTAAAACGGTACCTTGAGTTAATTGTGCAAATTCTTAACAATCCTTAAAAGTATTCATTCTACCCATTTTGTAAAACATTGTAGCTATTTATATAAAAAAAGAAACCACAAAATTTATGAAAATTTAACTTTGGCTTGACAGAAATGAAATTCTGCTCCTACGTATCCCCTGGTGCAATGGGAAACTCAAAGTTACGTAGTTCTTTATAAAATAAGTCTAGGTTGATTGATTTTAATTTAAAAAAAAAAGAGATTTTTTTTGAAAAGGAATTTTATTTGAAAGCAAAATCAATATTGCACAAGGTTCAAGTTAGCACAAGACTACTCAATAAACTTTTATGATTCAAATGATATTGAAGATAGCATCCGCTATTCAATCATCATCATTGATCATTGCATTGATTAAAAAAAAATTTATATTTTTTTAATTTGCCATTTTTATATTCTTTACCCTTCTCCCTTCTTACCAAAATGCATCATTATTGCCTTAATGTGAAATGGACAGCAGCCTACGTGATTCAACCTCACACCCAAAAAGACAAACACAATTCAATTTAAAGAAATAAAAGTTTGGAGACTTTGGCAACAACAACAGAGCACACACCAGGGGACGTTTGTGGAGGGATCTAGTCTGAGGTTCGACGGTCGGTTGAAGGTATCTGGACCCTGAGGTCCGACATTCGGTGCTGGAGGGATCTGGATCCTGAGGTTCGACGGTCGGTTTGGGGAAACCTGGATTCTGAGGTCCGACAGTCGGGAACTGGTTCCTAAGGTCCGACGGTCGGGAGTTGGCCTCTGAGGTCCGACGGTCGATGGAAAGATGGATCTTGTTGGGTTCAACGGTCGGTTCGGAGATGGATCTTGTGGGGTTCGACGGTCGGTTCAGAGATGGATCTTGTGGGGTTCGACGGTCGGTGGAAAGATGGATTTGGTTAGGTTCGGAAGGTTGAAGGTCGGTAAGGGGAAGGATCTGGCTTCTGTGAGGTCCGACGGTCGGTGAGGGAAGATCTAGCTCAGGTTCGACGGTCGGTTGGGAAGGTCTAGCTGTGAGATCCGACGGTTGGTGAGGGGATGGTGACTGGTGTTGGTGAAGTTGGTCGATGAAGGTCACGGTGGTGTGGTTCGACGGTCGGTGAGGGGAGATCTAGCTGAGGTTCGACGGTCGGTTGGGAAGGTCTAGCTGTGAGATCCGACGGTCGGTGAGGGGATGGTGACTGGTGTTGGTGAAGTTGGTCGATGAAGGTCACGGTGGTGTGGTTCGACGGTCGGTGCAGAGGGATTCAGGGGTTGTGTGCAAGTGAGAATAGCTAACAGAAATAAGCTACATGACATAGATGAAGAATGTTACCTGTGGAGTTCAAGGTGAAGCAGTTAAAGTGAATGCTATTCCTCAGCAAGGCTCCTATCTCCTTCTTGTTCCCTTCTCTTTGTTTCCCTTGTGATGGCTGTGCTCTTGGAAGTTATGGTGATGAAGGATTGATAAAGACGATGGTCACGGTGGAGAATGGGTGGAGGTGCTATTTTTGGTGATGAAGGTGGTGAAATGGAAGGTGTTTTCTGGTTCGGTTTTGGGTGATAGGAAGGTGAGAGAAGGTGGTTTAGTGTTGGGTGGTCAGAGGTTGATAGAGATCCTCAAGGGTGGAGTGGTGGAGATGAAGGGTGGAATGGTGGACGAAGAAATGGCAGACGAGTTATGGAGGGATGATTCACGATTGGAGCTTGGAGGAAAGAGTTGTGGTTCTGTCTTTGGGTGCACGGTGCTCACCGTCTGGGAGGTTGGCCTTTTCTTGAAATCTTCATCCCCCCCTTTTTGTATCATTTCCGTATCCAAGTTCCCCCCCCCTTTTTCATTTTTTCGGTGACATTTCCTTCTTTTTTTTTTTTTTTCTTTACGTCAACCCTTCCTACATTGAGCCCCTCACTGCTTTCTGCTACCCCCTTTTCTTTATTACGTGAGATCCAAAAAAAGAAAAGTCGTGTGCAAAAGGGATTGCGTGTGAGGGAGTGAAAGTGTGTGCGAGAGAGTGAAGCGTGAAGCATGCAAAGTGTGTGCGGGTGAGCAACCCGAGTGTGTGCGAGTGAGGAAAAAAATGAGTGTATTTGTTTTGTTTTTTCTATTTTTCTTTTTTTGTTTTGTTTTTATTTATTTATTTATTTATTTTTTTACTTTCTACTCTTTTTTTTTTAGCCCGGTCAAAATTGGGTGTTCACAATAACGATAAAGTAAATAATCACCAATCATTGTTAAGCTAAAAAACATTAACATTACCATTCTTTGCACCTTAGCTACCAAGTCAACACATGCTTTATGTAGGATTTGTTGTGCATCACGATCAAATAGCACAAAGATTGCACAACCACTGCCATCTTCCACATTCACCTTTATCTTGTACCTATTTAGCAACCATAAATTTGTTTAAAACAATAAATATCTAACAAAACGAATAAGTAATTGTAATAAACAAATAAAGAATAATGAGTCAAAACTAAGACCTTGGAGTGACATTAAGGACATGGCAGAAACACGAATCATAGTAATACAACCCAGAGTTAGGATTAACAGCCCTATGGCACTTGCAGGCTGGATACCACCAACCAGCATCCTCAACCAACCCATTAATAGTGGCTAAGACAATAAACATCCCATCCTACATCAAATACAATAAATTGCACATAAAGTCAGCAATGTTAATTTCTAATAAGCTAACAATTTGTTCTATTTTTTTAATAAATACAAAGCACAATGGGATCTCTAATTATCTAAACATGTTAGTATGGACCAATCCATACAAAAATAAAAGCATAAAAAATCAAAGCTCAAGTATCAGACCTTTTGGAAAATATTTACAGAATGCAAAAGGGGCAAAGAAATTATCTAATTCAACCTCTCCAAAATTATTAATGATTAATATCCAGCCAGCATGAAACACTGCAAGGTAATTAAACACAATATTTAGACATCAGCGAGAAGCAGTTATCTAGTCTAACCTCTTCAGTCTCTGCTAGCTGTTGTATGTCCTTTCGAACATGAAGGCGCATGAAATCATCCTCAATAGACACTCGGAGACCATCAGGCACAACTGCCAAGGCTTGGGAGCCACCCAAACCATGCGCTGAAAGTCTGCACAGAATACAAATAATACATTCATGTTAATAAAATGACAACCACACCAAATTTTCGTAGAAAAAAACTGAAAAAAATGGAACAAAGTAAATTCACCCATTTCTAAATTCAATGGCCTCAGCAATTTCAGGATTAAACAGCAGTTTGGTTGCATGCATAACATTCTAAATAACAATGTTGCCTAAAGAGGAAAATTAAAGAAAAGAACTTAGATAATGTGTTGTAAATTAATATAAGAAATCAACAAAAAAAAAGTTACAAAAGGAGTCTCACCTCTAAACAACTTAATTTTTGCTAATTGGACCACTACCACAGGATCATTCAAACCACCACTTGCCAGGAATGCATTCAGCTCTTCAACATAATCACCAAACAGAGTGCATTCAAGTTTTCCCTTGCCAAAATCAATTTCAATAGATACTATCAGCACCTATAAGACCTAGAGAATATACCAGTTATCAATGTTTTTCAGAACAAATGGTAGTGTAAGAATATTTAATATGAAAATGAAAATGTATAATAAGAAACAAACTGGCAATCTATAAGGTCCATGACCACCATTTTCGCCATCTTTCCATCTCTCTCATACTGCTTTTCAGTTGACACACCAGACAATAAGCCCATAACATCTGTACATAACAATCACATAAGGGTTAAAATACGAACTCAAAACAAATACAAATTAAAGAGAGAAACCAGCAATAATTTCCAAACTTTACCAACTAAAAAGTCAGAATCTCCATCATGTTTGTAGACATCCCCAAACGGAATAAGAGATAACCCATGAAGAGGAATTAGCTCAGATTCACACGTAGTGACAGTAGTTCTGAACTGAAATATCAATCGGTAGTCATGAGTTGTGGCTCTATAACAGCCAGTGTTAGGGACAACAGTAAAGTAGGTCATCCTATACACTCCCCCCCTCCCAAGTTAGGAAGAAACTTGTACACCAGAGTCTTTTTGATTGAAGCTTGAATTTTACCTCCCTTGAAAAAAAAACAATTATAAAAAAACTCAAGAACGAAATAAGCAAAAGCAAATAGCATAATGAAACTTACATATTCATCCAACAGAACCATTTCAATAGAACTTATTTGAGATGCATTGTTGAATGTTAGGACATTCCAGAGGCGGATGATGCGAACCTTAAGCCTCCAAGCTTCCCTCTCAACATAAATTTTGCTTATAGGATCAAACAGAGGTTCCATATTAGCCTAGTATAGTACCCAAAAAAATAGAATAGCAGAAACTTAGCACAAGTTCAAGATCTGAGATTACGAAGGTAAAATGTTCAAGCTGATTAATTTCACACAATCTCAGAGTAAAAGGAACCCATATTTATAGGCCTACAAATTTGAATTTAAATTCGAGAAAAGGAGGGAAAAACTCACAGTTACCATGAGAAGAGAGAAAATTTGACTGCAGAATCCAAACCCATTTTCATTGACAAATCCGTACCAAAACCCCATACTTTGTATTTTAGATTTCTCACCTTGTCAGAGCAGCAACAGAAAATGGAAACACGATGAAAGCTACAGTAACAGGAGCGTCTCGAATGGGTTTGCTGAAAACCATTCCCGGTTTAGGCTGACTGAAATACACATCTGCTTTGTCGTCTCCAACACGCTACTCCCCACCAACTCCCATCTGCAACTTCGGATAACTCCGTCGACCATGGGAAAAGTAGGCAGAAGACACAGGCTCTTATAAGAGCCATTCAACCTCTTCCCCACCACGAGTTTACTTTAGACTACACCACCTAAGTGTAGCATAGACCAAGACGCTCCTAAACCGACCGCTGTTGAGCATAAGCTAATTCAAAAAAGCAAGATCTGCAACAGGTACTCAACACATCTATGCATAGCTACCAGGTCAAGTGGAGAAGGGAAGAAAACGTGTGGAATGGATGAAGAAAGCAGCAACTCTTTTTCTAATCACGTCTGCTCACACCACGTGATCATTAAATGCATTTGCAGGGTATCCAAAGCCAAAGAAAAATCTTATTTGACGAAGTTACGTATCACGTGCAAAGGTGTGAAGTATATGCCATCCAAAGCCAAAATAAATCCCTCTCTGCAGCAGGTATGTATCACGTGTTCAAGGAGTGAAGCACATGCCATCCAAAACCAATGCATCAGTTTGTAATTGAGAAAAAAATACTCACTTTTTATCAAGAAACCAACACGTGTCTGCAACAGTAAGTGGTACAGGATTGAAAAACGTTGAGCAGTTGTGTAGTTTATAGATATAGATAGATTATATGCTACTGTAGAACTTCTGAAATGAATGAATATGATATTGACTTACTCTTCTAAGCTTAATAATCTGATGAACATATAGTAATTATATGTCAACTCCAGCAGCACCTCCCTCAAAACTTCCCCATCAGATAGCCAGCTCAAATAGATAAACAGTTTTTGTTTGTTCATTTATACAAGCTTGGAAGTTTATGATTGTCAATAATTTAGACACCCAGTGTAATTGTCTAGAAAGTAGAAACTGTCTTTTCACTTGAGTGTCTCGTGAAGATGACCAAAGAAATGTTATTGAATACAGAATATTCAAAACCCAACCCTTATGAGTTATGAAAGCTTATTTTTCTAAGTTTGTTGAAAAATCCAATTGCCTCTTAACTATTACCAGCTTTATCACATTGATCATTGATTTTTTATCTAAATACCATTCACAAGTTGTTATAACCTGGAAAGGGCAGCCATGTAATGCATTGTTGTTACGTTTTGATACCAAGATATAGATGTAATGAATGAAAAAGTAGACAAGAAAGAGCTAGCAGAGGAAAATTTAGCAGAGAAAAAAAGCAAGGAAACCTTGAAAAATTAAAGAAATTACAAGAAACTTTCTTTTTCTCCTTATTCTGAAATAGAAAGGCATAAATCAACAGAAAATGAGGTCTTACAATCCTTGAATGAGAAAGTCTCATAACATGTTGAATAAATGATACATTACATACGAATCCAATCAAAAGTAAAATGTCTAGAATCGCTCATTCATTCAGATGTTCATATGCCTTTGTTGAGGAAAGCCAACTCGATATATTCTCTTTATTTGGGGACTAAAGCAACGGAAAAACACAATGCCATTCTTGTGAAGAGCCACATGGAGAATCTGAATTTCAGAGCACTGGAAGTCTAGTACCTACCAATTCAGAGCATAATATGATAACACAACAATAAGAAAGTGAGATTGTTTATAATGAAAAGATTCCAACAGAATAGCTCTTTTGGGCCTAAAATACTTTATAATTTGTTATAGCTGAAAAGGACCATTTAGCATAAAAAAATAAAACATATACCAGAAGAAAAATGGAAGTCATAATATAGAAATTATTTCAAGAACTAGATAAAGCCTGCATTTTGAATTGTAAAGAGTAAACATTACCAACAACATCATTCTGCAGTTATTAGGAAGTAGAAAACACACCTTCTATTTCCAAAGTTGAATTTGTGATTTCTAATGCCTTGAATCACGAATAATGCGGGTTTCTCTGTCCCATTAATTTTGGCGGTCTGAGTCAGTAAAATTTACAAGCGGCACAGGGTTGTTGATCCACTGGACTTCTCGTGTGCTCTGCCTAAATTCTTCTGGCATATTAGTAATGTGGAAAACTTCAAGCTTGCCTAAGTGGTGGATACCAGAGGGTACCTCCTTGAGAAGGGGGATACACTCTAACACGAACTCTTTCAGCGATGGCAGTGCTCCTTCACCGATAAGGATGGAATTCAAAGCACACAAGTCTATGAGTGATAGTTGATTTAGTTTCTTAAAACCCCCATCTTCAAAATGCAAAACTTCACCTTCATATGCAGAGTCGACAGAGAAGAACAACAAATTTGGCATACATTTGAGTGATTTCAATGGATCATCAGTTAACTTGGAGGATATTAAGGACAGTTTAGTAAGATTTTGGAGCTTTGGAATCCAGTCTGGAAACCTCTCTAACTTCCCTCGCAGGCGAAGCTTCTGAAGTACAGGCAGAGATGAAATACAATGCAAATCAATGACTTGATCAGAATGTATTGCATCAATATATAGTTTCTCCAGCTGTTGCATCTCATTTATTGAGGAACATAAAGCGCTTCCGTATTCTCGCTTAACATGAATCAAGCCCAACACCCTTAACTGCCTCAGCTTTCCAAGCTCTTTAATTAGCTCTACTCCACCGTGATCCGTTTCCACTTGACGTAGCGTTTGTAGGGATACCAAGCCTCCAATACCATCCATCATTTGTATCCCATAGCCAAAATACCAAGACATTTGGTAAGCTAGAAGATGTCGTAGCTTTCCAAGCTTGTTAATCTCTCTTGGCATCTGACGCACATGTGTTTCCCTTAGATCCAAGGTCTCTAGGCTCTGGAGGTTACCAATGGAGTTTGGAAGACTCGTTACATTAGTTTTCCTAAAGCTTAAATACCTCAAGTGGAATAAACTCCCCAAATTTTTCGGAACATAGTTCAGTGGAGTATGTTCAAAATCAAGTACCTTCAATAGCCTGTAGTTTGTGGCAATTATCCTCACAAAGTCTTCAGGTAATTCTTCACCTCTGAAAATATGCAGTGACCGAACATGCATGGTTTGAATAGTTCCCATCAAATTGTTGGAATTGGTTGCTATTGTTTGGCGCCGAATTAGGTCACTAAAGACAGACTGATGATCTCCACTAACAAACTGGCAAAAGCTTAAATCCTTAGATTTTCTTAGGATCATCCAACGTAATAGGTAATGAACACGGCAGCTTTTAGCTTCGCCATCAAAGCTAAATGAAGATACTTGCACCAAACTTCTATGGATCAACTCTGTTAAATATTGTTTTGCAACCTCTTCTAAAGTTCTCCCCATTTCATCACTTTTGACAAACCCCTCAGCTATCCACTGCCTAATTAGTATTGCAGATTTAACTTCACAGTCTACAGGATATATTCCAAAATACAATAAGCATGATTTTAGATGGTCAGGCAAATCATCATAACTTATATTTAAAATCTTTATTATATCAGACAAATAGGGATCATCCTCCAGCTCAAAACTCAGATATCCACAAAACTTTTCCCATTCAATTGTTGTCTTTCTGAATTTATCGCTACACAAGAGACCACCAATGGTCACAATTGCTAGTGGTAAACCATGACATTTTTCAACAATTTTAGAAGATATATCCCTCAATTCTTCTGGACAGCATCCACCAAAGTGAGATGGGAATGCCTTGTTCCAGAAGAGCTTCAAAGATATTTCTGGACTTAAACGTTGCATCTTATGCACTTCAACAGTAGAAGATTTCTGACAACACTTCCCAACTCCCATTTTCGTGGTTGTGATTAATACCCTACTTCTATTTTTATCATCAACTACAGCAGATTTAATCTTATCCCAAAAATCCACATCCCATACATCATCAAACACGACAACGTACCTGTTTTGCTTCAAGCAGTTTCTCACTTTGTCAATCAATATATCTCCACCCATTTTAGAAATATCCTGAGGAGGAGCCTCCCTTTTATCTTCATAAAACTTCTGCAACATCTCCCTCAACAATCCTTTTACAGTGTAGGACTGAGACACTCTGATCCATGCATGGTAATGAAAGTGCCCAATCACCTCCTTGTTGTCAAAAACCATCTTGGCAAGAGTAGTTTTTCCCAGCCCTCCCATTCCTTCCACAAAGATGACAGTGAGCTCTTCCCTTCCCTCTGTCAACCAACCAATCAATTTACTTGTTTGGGCTTCAAAGCCCACAACATCATCTTCCTTAACGTAACGAGAAGTCATTCGAATGTTTTGCCATCTGACATCTAGGCTTCCTGTGGAATTGCTTGATCCTTGTTCAGAATTAGATTGGATTTGGGAGGCATTATTTGGGCTGCTTTCCTTGATTTCACGAACACGTGATTCAATTTCCTCAACAAGCGATTTAGCGTCCTGAATGTTATACGCTATTCGCAGACGAAGGATCTGAGTTTTGATGTAGTCAGCTGTCTCATAAGGATAGGGTAGATCTATAAATCGAGGATCACAAGACTGCTCCTCATAGATCTGACATTCATCAATGAGATCTTCTATGCGAAAAGCTGCTTCTCTCAGCTGCCTCACCCTTCTTTTGATTCTGTCACGAGTGTTGCCTTCTTCAGCTACATTGTTGATGGAGTCTTGAATGGTTTCTAGCTCATCTTTAAATTCTGCAAGTTCTTTGGTGGCATCCCTGGGCACATTCGTTACTTTCCTTAGTCGTTGAAGCAATAGCTGATCAGCTAAAGGCTTTAATAGTGGAAGCAAATGCTCACGAACAAAGGACAGTGCCATTCCCGCAATTTTAGTCTAGCTCTGATTTCTGCTGCAAGAGGATAATTTTATGTTCTTCAAGATTTATATAGTGTGAAGTCTAAAGGGAAGACTTTGAGTTACCTGCCATGTCAAAATAACGGGTCAGGATTAAATCCATAAAGACCCGACCCGAACCTACATGTAAGATATGGAGCCCCGATCCAGATCAAACTTGACCCAAACTAAATTTCAGAACAAGTCGTCTTCTTTAGAAACAGCAAAATGGGGTAAGGGTTTCTAAAGTCCTAATTTCAGAACAATTCTTCTTCTTCACAGGTGCCAGCGGCGTTGTGGTAGAAAATGTTAAAGGCAAAGGTTTTCCGGCAAGTTTCCGTCATCGCGTGCGGCAAGTTCATCGCTTCCACCATCGCGTTCACCAGCAACTCAACACTAACATCATTTCGTCCTCGCCATCGCCGGCTCCGGCCTTGTCCCCGACGGCTCCTACCTCTTTACGATGATGCTGGCCACACAGATCTGGATTCAAAGATTTTCTTCACTCTCAGAGTCGGTGATGGAAAAGCCACCGACGGTGACTTCTCGGCGGCACAACTCGTGTGTTTATAGTTTGGAACATTAAATGATTTTTAAAAAATGAAATGGTTTTCAGATATGAGTTTAGTTCAGGAGTTATTGTTTTTTTGGCGTGTTCTGACCTTTTGAAGCATGGATCGAGGGTAGTTTTTTTTTTCACTTCACAAAAGGGCATGCTGGATCATGCATCTATATATACAGATAGAAAAATAGACCAATAGATTCACACCGGATATCTTTACCATAGATAGATAATAAGGGTATCAATTCATATGGTCATGTTCTATTCAGTGGAATAAAGATAAAATCGAAATTAGCTTTTGGAGAGATGGCTGAGTGGTTGATAGCTCCGGTCTTGAAAACCGGTATAGTTCGAAACAAAGAACTATCGAGGGTTCGAATCCCTCTCTCTCCTTTTGGTCGGCGAATGGATTTGTTTATTTTATTGGTTTTTTTTGGCTCGGCTAAGTGGTGGTATAGCCGAGCCAAAAAAAAAAAGATTAGATATAAATGAGTTGAAAAGAAAATACTTTTTCAATATGACCTGCTCGACTCAACCCAATATGTATGGTGAAATCAAAGTGATTCCTACTTCAAGCATTGGATCTCATGTCTTAATTAAGAGGAGTCATGGAAAGAACAGGTTCAAAATCTCGATCAATTCCTTTTTCAAATCCTGCGGCAGCTGCGCGAGCTCTTCCCGCGTGCCATAAATGACCTACGAATAGGAAGAATCCTAGAACAAAATGAGAAGTAGCTAACCAACTTCTAGGAGAGACATAATTGACTGCATTGATCTCCGTAGCTACGCCACCCACCGAATTTAAAGAACCTAAAGGAGCATGGGTCATATATTCCGCGGAACGACGTTCTTGCCAAGGCTGTATGTCTTTTTTCAGTCTATTCAAGTCCAAACCATTGGGACCCCTTAGAGGTTCTAACCAGGGAGCACGCAGATCCCAAAAACGCATAGTTTCTCCCCCAAAAATAACTTCTCCGGTCGGGGAACGCATTAGATATTTACCTAAACCGGTAGGTCCCTGAGCAGATCCTACGTTAGCCCCAAGACGTTGGTCTCTAACTAGAAAAGTAAATGCTTGAGCTTGAGAAGCTTCTGGTCCAGTGGGCCCATAAAACTCACTAGGATAAGCGGTATTATTAAACCAGACAAAGCAACAAGCAATAAAACCAAAAACAGATAAAGCACCTAAACTATAAGACAAGTAAGCTTCTCCAGACCATACAAGTGCACGCCGAGCCCATGCAAAAGGTTTGGTTAAGATATGCCAGATTCCACCAAGTATACAAATGGAACCCAACCATACATGCCCTCCAATTATATCTTCCAAATCGTCCACACTAACAATCCACCCAACGATTATCAATATCTTTTGGGTGAGTACCAAATTAATATGTTCTAAAATTAATATGCCCGAGAAGAAATGAACTCCGCCAGAAATTCAGATTTATCATTGCAAGTCGAATATGGTGGTAGAATTTCTGTTGCTGGCTGTGATAGTGAGGTTGAGGAGAGGCACCGGGTCATACGGAGACCCAACAATGTAGTGGATTTCTAGAGATCCGACCCGAACATATCCGAAGTTATATTTTGATCCAAATAAATTCGATCCATTGGATCTAATTGGGCTGGATCGGATTGGATACCCGATCCATTGCCATCATTCTTAAATATTTATGGGGATTGAGAAGTTGGATTTTGCTAATTTATGGTTGTGACTGACTAAATGATGCCCCTTCTTCTATTGTTGGAAGAGACTGTGATTGTTAAAATTATTCTCACAATGCCTGTTGTTGAAAGAGACTGTGATTGTTAGAAAAATTATATTTTAATATTTCAATTATAATTAATGAAAGATTTATTATTAATTTATATGTTTATTATTTTAAATTTTTATAAAATAAAGACAATGTCAAAAAAATAAATATGTAAATTAATGTGTGTTCAGCATTAAAATGAGCATAATCCTACTTAAAGCTGGGGAATATGCAAAAATTACTTGCGCTGTGACTGTTCGTTGTACCAAACTACCAAAAAAGAAAGACTATGATATGACTAAAGGAATGTTTGAGCAATAAAAATTACTCGGTCAGTTCAATTTTTTTAGCACTTGCTTGATAGGTAGGTCAGTTTTCACAATGAACAAATGGCTTAGGAAATATTGTTAAAGTCTTTGAGCTGTTACAACTAAAGCAAGTGTCATCTTTTTAATTTTTTGGTATCTAGGTTTTGGACCTCGTAAGACTCTACTGACAAAATAAATTAGTCTCTAATCCTTGCCATCTTTCTTCACTAAGACCGAACTTATATCTTTGTCGAAAACAGAAATATATAGGAAAAGTTGATCACCAGGTTTAGGTTTGGTCAGAATGGGTGGAGTGGACAAGAAGTGTTTGAGCTCTTTAAAAGCCTCCTCACAATCTTCGGCCCATTGAAAGTTTTTCAACTTTTTGAGACACCGGAAAAATGGTAAAGCTTAGTTAGCAACTCTAGAAAGAAATCTAGACAAGGCAGCAATTCTCCCTGTTAACCTTTGGACTTCTTTTAATTGTGGCTGAGCTTCTCATTTCCATGATAGTCTTGCTTTTGTCCGGGTTTGCTTTGATCCCTCTACTGGTAAGAAGAAAACCCAAAAACTTTTAGGCTTGGACTCGAAAAGCTCACTTCTTCAAATTAAGTCTCATATTATGCTTTTTGAACTGATCAAAGATTACCACTAAATCCGAGCAATAGTTTCCATTTACCAGTATTTTCGCTACCATGTCAACTATGTAAACCGAGATATTTTGATCGATCTGTTCTTCGAACACCTTATTAATCAATCTCTTATAGATTGCATTAGTATTCTTTAGGTAAAAAGTCATTATCCTATAACAAATATTCCTAAACTCGATAATGAAAGTGGTCTTCTCTTCATCATCTGGATCCATCTAGATCTGATTGTATCCAAAATACGCATCCATGAAAATGAGAAACTGGTAGCCAGATGTTCCGTTGACCAATCTATTTATGCTAGGCAACAGGTAGGAATCTTTAGGACACTCTTTATTAAGATCGGTGAAGTCCGTGGACATTCTTCATTTTCTTGACGATTTCTTCACATGACTACATTGGATAGCCAAGTCGTGTATTCCACCTTTCTAATGAACTCGGCTTCCAAAAGTTTCTTGGTCTCCTCAAACGTAACTTTTTGCCTTTCAGCACCCAACTTCCTTTTTTCTGGGCAATCGAATTTGCTTTAGGATCCAAAGATAACTTGTGTGAGATGAACTTGGGATCAATCCTCGACATGTCAGAATAGGTCCAAGCGAATAAGTTTGAATTTATTTCAATAAATCCTCCAACTCTTGCTTGACATTAGTTGGTAAGTGAGCCTGAATGTGAGTTACTTGGTCGGGTTTCAAACCCAAAGAAACATGCTGTAATTCATCGGTTGGCTGAGATTGATCTTGTTCATCACCCCTTGGATCAAGCTCGGTCATGTTGACATCGTGGAATGGACATTTTTTAGACTGAACTACATGGTCGACCGAGATTCTAGGTTTCAATTTTAGACTCCCATTGTAGCAGATTCTTGCTTCTTTTTTATCTGCATGTACTACACCTACCTCATTCTTTAAGACGAGAAACTTCATCATCAGGTGAGGTGTAGAGACTATTGCACTAAAAGCATTAAGGGATGGTCTTTCAAGGATTGCGTTATAAGGAGTATGACAATTGATAACTAAGTACTTGACTGGGATAGTTTTGAGTAAGGAACCCGTTCCAAAAGTTGTTCGAAAATCTATGTACCCCTTAACGTTCACATATTCCCCAAAAAATCTGATTAGGCTTCCATTAAAAGGAGTTAAGACATCTTTCGAAATTTGAGTTCTTCGAAGGGTGGACATGTATAAAATATTGGCCAAGCTTCCCTGATCAACCAAAACTCTTCTAATATGATAATTCCTGGCTATTACAAAAATCACCATTGGATCATCTAGGTTTTCGTCTAGACTCGCGAAATCTTTATTCGAAAATGAAATTACTAGCCCTTCATTGTGTTGTTTAGCTTGGAAAGGAATTGGATTACTTACAAACATAACCGTCCTGAGATGGCATTTTTTGGCTGAATTCGAGCTTCCTCCTACTGCGAATCCTCCAGCTACTGAATCAATCACCTCTTTGAGGGAGGAGTGCTAGTGCATAACTTAGTAATAAGTTCATTCGAGATTCAATCTTTTTCTTATTTCTATTCATATTTGTTCAGGTCTTCTTTAAAAATGTTTGGAGCGTAATCAAGTATCCTTTGATCCTGATTCTGAACAACATGCAAATAGAAAACAATACAAAAAAATATAATTTCTCAATTCAAAAGCAAAAATAGAACTTCATATAAAAATAAATAATTTTTTTTAAAGCATAAAAGATACCCTTATCCTGCCTTTACAAGTGTTTCACAAGTGTTTTACAAAAATTTACACATTTTAACTCACGTTATATTATTTTTTTTCATTTGTTTAAATTTTTGTGAAAGCACAATTGCAATAATTTATAAATTATCTGTTAAATCTAGTGAATTTGAGTTGTACGTAATTTATGAGAAAAAAATACATAGAAGTAAAGGCAAAAAATTATAGAGCCAAAAAAACAATGAAAGGGACATATACCTACTCGACAAATATTTTGACTAGCAAGATCTTTTTTTATTGGTACCGCTAACACTGGCAAGCATGGTCTCTTTAAACAAAAAAAGGAATTAACATTGTTAGTTACAATTATAAAATACCTAAATACTTAATTAGTTTATACAATATATCCCTATTCATCCTATTCACAAGAGTTTTCTAACATATTGCATTTTATATGGATGTATATATTTTTTGACCATGCCTTGCACAAGCAATAGATATAATAAAAAAATGTTGATAACATGCATAATTTGTAGCCAAAAAGCCAAACGTTTAAAGTAGAGTAACTATTTATCATGAATAATTTTACACAAATTGTATTATGATTTGTATTTTATGTATAGTAGTTAGATAGTATTTAGGTCAGCTAATGTGTACTTCAACTAATCTATTTTTATAATCAAATTAAAGACATGTCATTTACGTTGAGATTAATAAATTTATAAAAATATTTTTTATAACTTAACCCTAAATAATTAGAATAATTAAGATTTAAATATGTAATCATTTATTTACTAACATATTACATGTTCATCAATTACTAAACTAACTCTTTTTTTTTGGTGCTGATAAACTAAACCATTTACAAATTTACAATCATACTTTTAATAAATTATGAGTGGGATAAATAAGTTACAAAACTCAAATAGTAATATTTAATTCATCATTATTCTTTTTTGAAGTGTAAATATCTTATTGCAAGTTGTATCTGGTCATTTGTGCATCATACCATTTCTTTTATATTACAATGGACAAGACAATCTATTTATATTTTATTTATAAAATTAAAATTGACTTGAGAAGTATTTATTGTTATCATTAAATATATAAAATTTATTAAAGTGATTAATTATAATTAAAATTATGATTGATTATGATTGATTTTAAAGATGATTGTAATTGATTTAGTATAGAATTAAATTGATTTAGTATATAATTATATGTTATTATTTTTATTTTACGTATAATAGTATTCTTCTATAAATAAATGCTAATTCTCTTATATATATTCATTCAAAAATATATACAAATTTATCAATATTGTCTTTCTTTTTGTTTCTAACATAATATTAGAGTCATCGAATTAGATTGATTTAATACATAATTATATTTTATTATTTTTCTTTTATGTATGATAATCTTCTTCTATAAATAGAAGTTAATCCTTATATATACATTCATTCAAAAATATACATAAATTTATTAATATTTATCTCTTTATTTTTGTTTCTAACAGAGTTAATAATAATAATAATAATAATAATAATAATATTATTATTATTATTATTATTATTATTAAATTCAAATTAAAAAGTTATTAAATGCATAAGGTGAATGTGTTAATATGAAAAAGATTATTAAATAAATGTGATAACATGTAACAAAATTGAAATTCATTTTTAACATTGTATTTATCTACAATTAAATTTTTTATTTAAAAATATATTTTAAGAACTTAATTTATTTAAAATAATATTTAAACAAAGAAACATTTTCTATACAGATTATAAATATAAAATATGAAATAACGGGTAAGATAACTAGTTTTAATAGAAAATTAGAAATTTTTTAGCATTGAACTTACAACCAGCCAAAACCTAAATGTCGAAATCAAGTATATGTTTTGATTCCATTCAAAAGCTATGTGAGCATGTGCATATATGGATTAAAGAAGAACACCAGTCTCAATAAAAACTGACATATTTCTACTAAAAAAATATTACTAATAGCATCTTGATTATAACAAAATGACCTCTTCTTCCATGTGGGATAGTACTTTCTTTGTCACTATACGAGAATGCACTATACAAGATTTATAAATTGTTTAAATTTATGAGAAGAAAGGGTTTATGGAAGTAAAACCCAATAAATATAGAGCCAAATGAACATGGGAAATAAAAGAATATCTACAAGTGATTGATCGCAATAAAAATAGATTATGACTTTAGATAAATTTTATTTGTAATGTTGAGAGTTTAAATTTTGAAATTGTTGTTTTAAAAAGAATTTTACTTAATTATTACCTTGATCTAAAATTATAAGAACAATTTGTTACATTAAAAAAATGAAAGCATACCTACAACAGGAGGTCTTATTATTTATTTATTTTATTTATTATTATTGATACAACAAACAATGAAAAGCATGATCAGCATAAACTGAAGAAGAATGAAATTAATTATTTAAACACAATTAAAAATTTGTGAATCCCAACTTGCACAATAAATATAAAGAAAGACGAAGAGAAACACAAAGTCTTCCTCTCATTACGGACTTTATATTAAATAAATATTGAAGAACATGAAAGTCTTTCTCTCATCATACAGCTAAAATTGGAGCTAGATTAAAATGGCAGAAATGGCAGTATCCTTCGTCCTGTGTTGTGACATTATTTATTACATTATTGATAATTGACAATCATTCGTAATCTGGTGCTGGAAATTAAGTTATTTTCCATTAAAAAAATCCCCTATAAATAACACTATGAAATTAATGTTAATAGGTAAGACTCAAAAGTATTTTAATAACATATTTTTTTAGATATTTTTTAATATTTATTTTATTAATAATCTAATAAATAAATGTTGTTAGTATTTTTTAATAATTTTTAAGTATAAGAGGTAAAATAATAATAAAATAAGTATTAAAAAATTATTAAAAAATGTGTTATTAATATTTCTCTTCTTATTAATTATGCTTAAAAAGTTATTCTACTTATTAAAAAAAGCTCAAAGTTTTACAACATTTCTTTTTATATCAATTCTTTTACACTCAAAATTTTGTGCATAAGGAAGTTTTTATAAATTACAGTAACGCATTGGACCATGCTGCCGTACACTCAAATAGATAAACATTCGAGGATTTTAAATAGTCATATTTTCTGATTAAAAAAAATAGCAAGTTGATTATTAGAAAATGACATCTCCTTGACTCCTTCCGTGTGAGATAACATTTTCTTTGTCATTATACGATATTTCACTATACTAAATTTACAAGTTGTTTATATGTTTGATAAAGAATGTTTTACGGACGTAAAAGCCTGAAAATATTAAGCCGAACAATGAACAAAAGTATACCTTCCAGACTATTATATTTTGACAAGCATGGTCTTTCTTCATTGGTAGTTTCCTACAACTAACACTCACATGCGCTAATAATTTTTGCATATTCCCCAGCTTTAAGTAGGATTATGCTCACTTTAATGATCAACACACACTAATTTCCATATTTATTTTTTTAACATTGTCTTTATTTTATAAAAATAAAAAAATGATAAATATGAAAATTAGTAATGAGTCTCTCATTAATTACAGTTAAAATATGATTAAAGTGACTATAATCTTATGTGATACTCTAAAAATACTTAATAATTTTAACAATCAGAGTCTCTTTCAACAGTCGAAGAATGGGCATCATTTAGTCACAATAAAAAATTAGCTAAATCCAAGTTCTCAACAATCAATGGATCGAATTTATTTGGATCAAAACATAACTTCGGATCAGATCGGGTCGGATCTCTAGAAATCCACTTCATTGTTTGTTGGGTCTCCGTATGACCCGGTGCCTCTCCTCCTCAGCCTCACTCTCACAGCCAGCAACAGAAATTCTACCACCATTTTCGACTTGCAACGATAAATCTGAATTTCCGGCTGAGTTCATTTCTTCTCCGGCAAGAGTGAACGTCGTTCCAGTCGAAGGAGGAAGATCTCGACACAGGTTCGTGGACTGCTCGACACAGGAAGATCTCAAAGGAGCAGATCTCGCTAATGGAGCGTCGACGTCGACGATCTTGACACCTTTGCCGGTAACATTTTCTACCACCAACGCCGCTGGCACCTGTGAAGAAGAAGACTTGTTCTGAAATTAGGACGTTAAAAAACCCTACCCCCATTTAGTTTGGGTCAAGTTTGGATCTGGATCGGGGCTCCAGATCTAACATGCATGTTCTCGTCGGGTCGGGTCTTGTTTGACATCCTAGGGAACTCAGGGTCTTCCTCTCTCTCACTATATAAATCTCGAAGAACATAAAGTTATCCTTTCATCATATAGCAGAAATCAGAGGTAGACTAAAATCGCGGAAATGGCAGTGTCCTTTGTTCGTGAGCATTTTCTTCCACTATTAAAGCCTTTAGCTGATGCGCTATTGCTTCAACGATTAAGGAAAGTAAAGAATGCGCTCAGGGATGCCACCAAAGAACTTGCAGAATTTAAAGATGAGTTAGAAATCATTCAAGACTTAATCAACGATGCAGATAGAATGGCGGCGGTAGCTGAAGAAGACAACACTCGTGACAGAATCAAAGCATGGGTGAGGCAGCTGAGAGAAGCAGCTTTTCGCATAGAAGATCTCATTGATGAATGTCAGATCTATGAGGAGCAGTCTTCTGATCCTCGATTTGCAGCTCTACCCTATCCTTATGAGACAGCTGACTACGTCAAAGCTCAGATCCTTCGTCTACGAATAGCGTATAACATTCAGGACGCTAAATCGTATGATGAGGAAATTGGATCACTTGTTCGTGAAATCAAGGAAAGAAGACGAAATAATGCCTCCCAAATCCAATCTAATTCCACAGGAAGCCTAGATGTCACATGGCAAAACCTTCGAATGGCTTCTCGTTACGTTAAGGAAGATGATGTTGTGGGCTTTGAAGCCCAAACAAGGAAATTGATTGGTTGGTTGACAGATCCAGAGGGAAGGAAAGAAGAACTCACTGTCATCTCTGTGGTAGGAATGGGAGGGCTGGGAAAAACCACTCTTGCCAAGATAGTTTTTGACAACAAGGAGGTGATTGGGCACTTTTATTGCCATGCATGGATCACAGTGTCTCAGTCCTACACTGTAGAAGGATTGTTGAGGGAGATGTTGCACGAGTTTTATGAAGATCAAGGGACGGCTCCTCCTCAGGATATTTCTACAATGGGTGAAGAGATATTGATCAAAAAAGTGAGAAACTGCTTGCAGCAAAACAGGTACGTTGTCATGTTTGATGATGTATGGGATGTGCATTTTTGGGATAAGATTAAATCTGCTCTAGTTGATGATAAAAATGGAAGTAGGGTATTAATCACAACCAGGAAAATGGGTGTTGTGGAGTGTTGTCAGAAATCTTCTACTGTTGAAGTGCATGAGCTGCAACGTTTAAGGTCAGAAATATCTTTGGAACTCTTCTGTAAGAAGGCATTCGGACCTCACCTTGGCGGATGCTGTCCAGAAGAATTCAAGGATATATCTACTGAAATTGTTGCAAAATGTGATGGTTTACCACTTGCAATTATGATCATTGGTGGTCTTTTATGTAGCGATAGATTAAAAAAGACAACAATTGAATGGGAAAAGTTTTGTCAACGTCTAAGTTTAGAGCTGGAGATTAATCCCCATTTGACTGATATAACAAAGATTTTAAATATAAGTTATGATGATTTGCCTGACTATCTAAAATCATGCTTATTGTATTTTGGAATATATCCTGAAGACTGTGAAGTTAAATCTGCGATACTAATTAGGAAGTGGATAGCTGAGGGGTTTGTCAAAAGTGATGAAATGGGGCGAACTTTAGAAGAAGTTGCAAAACAATATTTAACAGAGTTGATCGATAGAAGTTTGGTGCAAGTATCTTCATTTAGCTTTGACGGTGAAGCTAAAAGCTGTCGCATTCATGACCTATTACGTGGGATGATTCTAAGAAAATTTAAGGATTTAAGCTTTTGCCAGTCTAGTAGTGAAGATGATCAGTCTGTCTTTAGTGAGGTAATTCGGCGCCAAGCAATAGCAACCAATTCCAACGATTTGATGGGAATTATTCAAAGCGCGCATGTTCGGTCACTGCATATTTTCAGACGTGAAGAATTACCTGAAGACTTTGTGAGGATAATCGCGACAAAATACAGGCTATTGAAGGTACTTGATTTTGAACATACTCCACTGAACTATGTTCCTAAAAATTTGGGGAGTTTATTCCACTTGAGGTATTTAAGCTTTAGGAAAACAAATGTGGAGAGTCTTCCAAACTCCATTGGTAACCTCCAAAACCTGCAGACCTTGGATCTAAGGCAAACACGTGTGCGTAAGATGCCAAGAGAGATTAACAAGCTTGGAAAGCTACGACATCTTCTATCTAACCAAATGTCTTGGTATTTTGGTTATGGGATACAAATGATGGATGGTATTGGAGGCTTGGCATCCCTACAAACGCTACGCCAAGTGGAAACGGATCACGGTGGAGTAGAGCTAATTAAAGAGCTTGGAAAGCTGAGGCAGTTAAGGGTGTTGGGCTTGATTCATGTTAAGCGAGAATACGGAAGCGCTCTATGTTCCTCAATAAATGAGATGCAACAGCTGGAGAAACTATATATTGATGCAATACATTCTGATCAAGTCATTGATTTGCATTGTATTTTATCTTTGCCTGTACTTCAGAAGCTTCGCCTGCAAGGGAAGTTAGAGAGTTTACCAGACTGGATTCCAAAGCTCCAAAATCTTACTAAACTGTCCTTAATGTCCTCCAAGTTAATTGATGTTCCATTGAAATCACTCAAATATATGCCAAACTTGTTGTTCTTCTCTCTCGACTCTGCATATGAAGGTGAAGTTTTGCATTTTGAAGATGGGGGGTTTAAGAAACTAAAGCAACTATCACTCAGACACTTGTATGGTTTGAATTCCATCCATATTGGTGAAGGAGCACTGCCATCGCTGAAAGAGTTCGTGTTAGTGTATATCCCCCATCTCCAGGAGGTACCCTCTGGTATCCACCACTTAGGCAAGCTTGAAGTTTTCCACATTATCAATATGCCAGAAGAATTTACGGAGAGCATACAAGAAGACCAGTGGATCAACAAACATGTGCCCCTTGTAAATATTACTGACTCAGTCCGCCAAAATTATTGGGACTGAGAAACCCGCATTATTTGTGATTCAAGGCATTAGAAATCACAAATTCAACTTTGGAAATAGAAGGTGTGTTTTCTACTTCCTAATAACTGCAGAATGATGTTGGTGGTAATGTTTACTGTTTACAATTCAAACTGCAAGCTTTATCTAATTCTTGAAATAATTTCTATACTATGACTTCCATTTTTCTTCTGGTATATGTTTTATTTTTTTATGTTAAATGGTCCTTTTCAGCTATAACAAATTATAAAGTATTATTTTAGGCCCAAAAGAGCTATTCTGTTGGAATCTTCTCATTATAAACAATCTCACTTTCGTAATGTTCTGTTATCATATTATGCTCTGAATTGGTAGGTACTAGACTTCCAGTGCTCTGAAATTCAGATTCTCCATGTGGTCCTTCACAAGAATGGCGTTGTGTCTTTCCGTTGCTTAAGTGCCCAAATAAAGAGAATATGTCGAGTTGGCTTTCCTCAACAAAGGCATATGAAACCTCTGAATGAGTGAGTGATCCTAGACATTTTGCTTTTGATTGGATTCGTATATAATGTATCATTTATTCAACATGTTATGAGACTTTCTCATTCAAGGATTGTAAGATCTCATTTTCTGTTGATTTCTGTCTTTCTATTTCAGAATAAGGAGAAAAAGAAAGTTTCTTGTAATTTCTTTAATTTTTCAAGGTTTCCTTGCTTTTTATTCTTCTGCTAAATTTTCCTCCGCTAGCTCTTTCCCTTCTCTATTTTTTCATTCATTACATCTATATCTTGGTAACAAAACTTAACAACAATGCATTACATGGCTCCCCTTTCCAGGTTATAACAATTTGTGAATGGTATTTAGATAAGAATCAATGATCGTGTTATAAAGCAGGTAATAGTTAAGAGGCAATTGGATTTTTCAACAAACTTAGAAAATAGGCTTTCATAAGGGTTAGGTTTTGAATATTCTGTATTCAATAACATTTCTTTGGTCATCTTCACGAGACACTCAAGTGAAAAGACAGTTTCTACTTTCTAGACAATTATACTGGGTGTCTCAATTATTGACAATCATAAGCTTCCAAGCTTGTATAAATGAACAAACAAAAACTGTTTATCTATTTGAGCTTGCTATCTGATGGGGAAGTTTTGAGGGAGGTGCTACTGGAGTTACATATAATTACTATATGTTCATCAGATTATTAAGCCTAGAAGAGTAAGTCAATATCATATTCATTCATTTCAGAAGTTCTACAGTAGCATATATTCTATCTATATACGACATAACTACTGAATTGTGCAGTCTTCTGTTCATGTTCCACGCGGCTGAACCTCATACATTAAAGAGTCTCTTTGACTATGAGATGCCAACTTGTCATGTGACCTTTTTCACAAGTCACGTGGGAATGGGGTAATTTAGAGCTGCCATGTGGAACACATCAATATACGATCCATCTACAGGAGGGATACTTTTACTGTTTGGTGCCCTTTTGGTTGCCGATCTCTCGTTTCTCTTTATCAATTTCAGAAGCTGCTGTCACATTTCAAGTGATTTTGTTAAATTGGGTCAATTTTAAAAACTGTCAGAGGGGCACTGATGGAAAAAATTTAACAATGTAAGCATACGTGTCAATTAAGTAATATAATAGTAGATAAAAATTATTTTCATGAGAATTTGTTATTAAATTTTATAGTTAATTACTAACATTCAGAATTTTTATTATTATTCAAATAATACTTTAATTTTGACCAATTTAATTAGTTTAAAATTTTTTATGCAAAAGCATAAAATATCAAGAACTAAATAGTTCAGAAATTCTATTTTGATAGAATCTAATATTGTAATCTTCGTTTTCACTTCATTTGAATTACTTTAAAATAACTTTTTTCTATTTTAGTTTACTCAAAAATATCAATCTAGAGTTATAATATATTTGTATCCCTCTTCAGATGGCAACACAAATTTTTATCCACTTAATTTTAATTTCTATATACCTATGAGAAAAAAAATTAAATAGGATATGTTCATAATTAAACTCTATTCGAAATCACATATGGTTCTAACAGATATTCCTATCTTGAGAATGATTTTCCCCCAATTAACAATTGGTTTAAACACATGTTACTCACACTAGTTCATAGATTCAAATTCCTTTTTCTAAGTCCAATTAAAATTCTCAAAATCATCCAATTGATGATCAGGCAATCAGAAGCATTACACACAAGCATGAGTAAATATTTTTAGTAAATTGAAATAGGAATTCAACAAAATAATGATTCAAATTACATGAGAAGTTCGATTACAATCCTAGAAATAAAATTTAGTTCATGGCATACATTGAGAACAACAATAATAATTCAGAACCAACTGTCCTCATAAAAACTCAAAAATTCAGAAAAATAGTAAATGCAGAGTTGCAAACGATGAATCCAAGACTCTGATATCAATTTCCCCTTTTATTTCCTTTAAGATTCCTCCCGCAAAGCCTTCCTTCAGTCTTTTTTTTTTGTCCTCCTCTCACTCAGAACGACCTCTTATTAAATAAGATTTTATTTCAGCTGTTACAAAATCGAACAGACACTAGACAACGTTTCTGGCTGTCGCAGCACCGGAGTGAATACTGTTGTAGCAGCCAACAACTTGTGTTGTCCTGGAATTCTCCTTCCTCACTGGCTGCTGCGGCACTGAGCATGTTAATGTCGCGGCAGCCAACAACTTGTGTTGTTCTGGCATGTTAATTATTTCCTCTTCTTCTCAAGTTTAATTCTTGCATTTTTCTTCATGTTTTTCCATGATTTTTTTTTACCTTTCCATTAGTAGAAAGAAACTCAGTAATTAAAATCGAAGCACTATGTTAAAGAAATCATTCAAGTTCGTCACATATAATCATAAATAATCAAATATGGATAACCATACTCAACTTGCTAAAGAAAAAGTGTTTCAATGCTCATCATGATAATAAAACAAGGATTTAGCACAATTTAAAGATCAAATAGAGTTCAAATAACTCTACTTTCATAGAGTTATCATACCCTCAAACTTAAAATTTTGCTAGTCCTCGAGCAAAAGAACAACAATGAGCAACACTTAAGATTTATCAAATTAATATCATCAACTTGTGCAAATTAGATTCCCAGTTCAGTCATCAAACAATCATCACATTCACTTAACATCTTAATATTCAGAAATATCATCCTATTATGCTTTCACTCAGCCACAAATCAGGAGTTAAGTTAAGTTTCCCATGTTTGTGTGTATTGCCTCTTAGCAAAGATTTGCATGTTATTCGGATAAGCTTATGCAAAATGATTGATGCGAATTATAAGTTGTAAATCCAAGTGCAGATTGTTTTAAGTAATAAATTCTTAGGAGTCCGAGGTCGATCCATAGGGAATTGATGAAGAAAAAATTTGAAATAAGAAAATATTTTATCACAATAATAAAGATGATAAAACTTGGTCACAAATAAAAAAAATTTACTTAGATTAGAGGATCCACTTTTGGTAAGTAAATTAAGGACAAGATTAATTTTTTTTATCACTCAATTAGAGTCCACGCATAATGGAGGTTCAAATCAGAAAATACAACATTTAAAGTTCATTTAAAATTATATACGTAATTGATGCGTGAGGCGGATAGTGATTAAAATTTAGAATAAAAATCAGTTGTCAAACCCACCAGAAAATAAAAACCTTACAACTAGTTGTAGTTAGTAAGGGTCGATCCACAGAGAATCAATTCAATCAACACTATTAAACAATTCCTAATTTAGACTCTGATTGACAATAAACAGTAAATAGGGGGTTTTAGAGTTTTGATGAACAATGAATAGCTTCAAAAACAATAACAATAAATAACTGAAATCAACAATATAAGAAAATTGGTTAAGAGATTAAATCCACCACTAGATTTATATGATGATGTAAATCCACATATCCTTTTATTCTAACATGCTCAATTATGATTTTACGCAATTGTGAGAGTAAAATCTCTGTTTTTCTTAAGTGTTAGCCAATTTAGCAATCGCTCAAATCAACTCCTAATCACTGATTAGTCATAAAGCAACCGCTCTTACAACTATCCAATAATTGCATTAAGATTTAGAAAATCAATCACACTAAGATCTAATCACACACCGGGATTAAATTACTTAGAACATATATTTCTCTAGATCTATTCTTATGCAAGCTAGCATAATAAACCCAGATCTACCACTTTTATAACTGGCAAATAGTACAAAGATAATTATACCCACATGAACATCATACATTCCACTAAATCTACTACCGCAACCGCACATAATAAACCCAGATTTACCACTTTTAAAGTGGGAACAAGTACAAAAACCTTCATACCAACAATAAATTTAGAAATATATGAATAAAAATATAACTGTGTTAAAATAATCAAATATGCAAGATTCACAACATCAAAACTAGTGGTTTCATCACCCCCTTAACTAAGGGAGGTTTAGTTACACATAGCTAGAAGGAAATCACAAGAAAAACTGAAAAAGAACATCATAAGAAACAAAGTGCAGAAGAAAAACTAAATAGCAAACGAGTTTATGAGGATTAAGGATGATGGATCTCCGATTGCTCGAACCCGAGACTCTAATCTTTGATCCAAGACTCCCCTCAAAACGTGCTAAGGGTGTCAATATATAGGCCTCCAACGTAAACTTCTCGCAGAAGTTTATGTTTGATTCCTGTCTGGAGAAATACACGGCCGTGTATGATTTTGTGTTGAAGGAGCAAAATTTTACTATTTCAATTGCAAAAGTCAGAAGAGTACACGGCCTAGGCCGTGTACTCTCACACGGCCATGTATTTTTACGCAGCCTAAGCCTTGTATTTTGACGCAGGCCCTGTATTTTGACTTCTTCATTTTTCGGCCTGGATTCTTCTCAAAAACTCTTCTTTCATTGCTTCAAAGGGAGAAATTGATCTTCATGAATCCATATCCCTTCTTTAAGTGGATGTCAAGCCTGATTTAGGTTAAATGAACTCCGTCATTCAAAGGTTTTCTGAAAAGTTTAAGTATTAGCATCTGAGAATACATTTAAGCACAATTTCACAATAATATTCTAATTAGAGTTTGATATCAAAAACTAAGCTAAATGATGACAATTAAGCACGAATGGAGTTCAATAAATCAATTACAAGACAATTAAAATATAAGAATAATCAAAAGATCAATTACCCCCACACTTAGCCTTTTGCACTCTTGGGCAAAAATATACAGTTCAACACAGTTTCACAACAAGCCAAGCAAATGCAGAATAATGAGCAAAGACCTTTGTGCATTTAGTTTTCAAAGAATTTAAACAATTCAAAATTCTCTTTCTTAGCAATCCAAGTTGACAAGCAAAATCAATAAAATTTCAGGGTTCAATCAGCATGATAAATCCTCACTGAAATGCTCTCTCACTCAAGTGTTTCAGGCTTGTGTTTTCACTCAACCAACTCATGAGAATATGCTTTACCATAGGCTTGTTAAGCCTCTACTTCTCCACTACTCAGACCACATGCAAACAGAGATCAAAAGGACTTTGTTCAGGTTGTAATGGGGTCAGGGTTAAGGTATGATACATCAAAGATAGACAAAGCTAGACCATAGGAACTAGAAGAGCAAAATGGAAAAATATTCAATCATTACACAAAATTTCCCAATAATCTTCAAATTCAAATTCCTATTATGTACCTTATCCTTTTTTTTTGACTCTTTTTTTTTAATATATATATACACCTTGCATTCAATTCAACCTGACATTTTGTCAATATGAGACATTTTATACACAGACATAACTAGGCAAAAACATCATGAATCACACCCCCACACTTATTCAAAAGCCACTTTTCAATGCAATCTTTAAGCTCTTCTACTCCTTAAGGTAGGGTAGTAAAATGATTTTTTTTTAAAGTTTAAATTGAGCTTAGATAGAAAGAAATGGGGTCGATTAGGCTCAAAGGGGTTAATCAATGAATAAAATACAAGGATGACTATTTGGCCAATAATTGTTTAAAAGAAAAATATCTTTATCATTTCAAATGCATGCAGTGGTCATTAGCAGCTTAAAAGAGAACCAAGACAAGTTTTGAAAAGCACCATAATCATGAGTGGAATCACACAATCAAGGATCCAAAATGGCCTAAAGTTAGCCATTTACAATAAAGCCCAAAAACTCACTAGGTTTCGATTCATCATTTTCAATTAAACCTTTTAATTTTTTAAAATCTCACCCGACAAAATTGATAACCAGAAAGTTCATTCGATCAAGCTCAAAGGTTTATTATTGTTAAAAAAAAAATTTGGGTCAATTGCTCAATAATCACAACATTTGAAAGCTCATCAGAAACTTAAAAGCCCAATGGAAAGTACCCACAAGAAAAATTACACAATTAAGATCACATACACTCATTCCAAGAAAGGCAATTTAGTTTAATCAGTCATTCAATCCTCAGGAGAACAATTCAGAACATCAAAATATCTACAATAGAACATCAAAGTATCCCCCCCACACTTAAAACAAACATTTTCCTCAATGCTACACACATCCAGAAAAGGAAAAATAATGACAAAGAGAATGCTACACACATCCAGAAAAGGAAGATAAGCAAAAACAACTATACCACAACCGAAAGTAAAAACAAATCAACTATGAATGAAACCAGCAAATCAATAGTGCAAATTAAATCCCAAATGTACACAATACAAGAGAATGAAAATACAATGGAAACTAAGGGGGTACATTAATGGGGAAATGAGGGGAAATCTACTGCATGCGCTAGAGAATGTCATCCATCTTGCTGTGAAGGGATGCCATACTCTGGGTGTTACGCTCCTCCCATGCGTGAAATCTATCATCAAGGCTCTAAAGGCATGCAGTATAGTCTATCCGTAGGGCATCAACATGTGCTATGACATCGTCAAAAATAGTGGGTCGAGCCCTAGAAGACGGACCAGCCTCAGCAGTAAAACGAAAAGCAGACTCTGGAGGCGTTGAATCATCATCATCAGGCTGTGGTGGAACTCCCCTCGGAATATCCTGGTTACTAGCTCCTACCAAAAATAGCTCCTCATTCTGTTTCTCACATAACCCCATGTGAATCAGAGTAGAGCTATCAATGGCAGAAGAGCCCGATACAAGATCCTCAATAATAATATCAGAATCCAACCCAAACTACTGAGCAATAAGGGTAACAAATCCCCCCACTAAAATACAGCCAGTTAAAGCAGTCCTAAATGTTTAAATACGTTACACAACCAGTATGATCCATTAACAGACTCCCTATTAATCATACAATTCAAAAAGAATAATTCAGCTTGACTAATAGTGCCTTGACTTTCGCCCCTAGCACAGATTGTATTTACCAATCATTTTTGAATATATCTATGTGCTGGAGACCTAAGTCTGGAAACTTTGGACTTGTTAGGATTATAATTATCAGAATCAGCAACACTTAATGCAGTCCAAACTCTATCAGGCCTAAAATCATGGGGGAGCTGGTTATGGCCTATAGGGAAGCTAAAAATGGCACTAAATTAGTGAACATTTAACTGGTGGGGAATGTCAAATAGCTCAAAAGTAATATCACCTGACCACCTATCTTGGTCACTAAGAGGATACAACTTTCTGTCAAAACTCATTATGAATTCCTTAGTCAAAGTGTCATAAGTTGGTGCACGCATTCTAGCAAAGGTGCCCCAACCTATTCCATCCAACAATTCAAAAACTTCATCATACAATCCTATCTGACGCAAAGTATCCTCATCTAAAAATTTGGTTGGAACAACATCCTTAGTTAAGATAGGATGAACATTTACCTCAGGAGGGGGAGATGGTTCACGTGCAGGAAGTGGTGGCTGTGGTGCACGTGGAGCAAAAGGGCGGTGGTATGATTGACCACTGGCAGTGTGCTTCACTTTCTTCTTGGGAGGCATTTTGAAAATTTGTAGAAGATGGGTGCTGTGAAGTAGTGGTGATCACGGTGGAGAAGACAAGGATGATGTGGGGATTATAAAGAAATGGTGAAGAAAGGGAGTTGGTTTGGTTGAAATAGAGTGAGGAAAGAATAAAGGGAAGAATGGGTAATGATTTGAAGGTATAAGATTGAAGAAAAATGGAAGTGGTGGTTATGGAGGTGAGTAGTGCGTATGTGGAGAGAGAGAAAAGGTGGGTTTGTGAAAATGGTGAGAAAAATGAAGAGAAATGTAAGAAAAATGAGATATTAGAGTGATTTATGAGTGAAAAATGGTTGAAAATGGTGGATTTGGTTAGTGGAAATGGAGGATTTGGAGGAAGAAGTGGGTGGAGATGGTGGTGGCTGTGTGTGAAAGGAGAAAGAAATGGGAGAAAATAGAAGAAGAAGCCCTAAAATGGGCTACTGTCATGTTTACACGGCCGTGTGGATTCACACGGCATAGGCCGTGTATGACACTTCCAGAGAGTGGTTCCTGCCACACGATCATATGGCCGTGTACTTCACTGTTTTGCCTTTTTTTTTAACATACCTCACGACTACACGGCCATGCCGTAGGACACGGCTTAGGCCGTGTATTCCTCTGACTTGAGGAAACATTTGCTTTTTCATGCTTACATGGCCTGTGTAATTGTACACGGCCTCCCCTGCTTATTTTCTACTAAAAACTCATCAAAATGCATCCCTAAACTATTCAATTCACATAAAAAACGATAGGGAAACTCTTATGCAATGTTGTTCTTTGAAGAATAATAAAAAACATAGGTCAGGGTCTTTTAAAGTCAGATTCCTAAGACTAAAACTTATCATGCTTGAGGGAATTCCAAAAATCGACAAAGTTCATAAGGCACATATTCATAAGAATGCGTCTCAAGAGATCAACTCTTTACTCAGTCCATTCATTATGAAATACAATTTAACTTTCAATTGAAGGAAATCATTCTCAAAGAACATGATTCAACATTCAGAAGAACAAAACAACAACACCACAAAAGAAGTAATTCCTACAGTTTCGCTTAGTTTCCACTATACTTTGTCCACACAAATATCAATCAAACAATCAATGCATTCAAACACACATTTAATCAATCCAAAACACAAGGTTTTCCAAAGATTCGCATGTATCACAATCAACAAACAGATAAAAACATAAAATAAAAGGGTTAAAGAAAGCAAATCTGATTTTCTTGATGATGGGTTGCCTCCCAATAAGCGCTTATTTTATTGTCCTTAGCCCGACATGATGATACTTTCAATGCTTCTCATATTGTGGAAGGATGAGGGTCATCACTTCCATCTCTACAGTGTCAGGAAGTTCATGATATGGTTTGAGACGGTGACCATTGACTTTAAATGTTTTGCCAGAAATTTCACTCCTGATCTCAACTGCACCAAAAGAAAAGACATTAGTTACCACAAACGGCCCAATCCACTTAGAACGCAGTTTACTTGGAAACAATTTGAGTCTAGATTGGTATAGTAGAACTTTTTGTCCTTTGTGAAATTTCTTTCTGGAAATCAATTGGTTGTGGAATGCCTTAGCTTTAGTTTTATAAATCAGGGCATTCTCGAAGGCCTTATTTCTTAGTTCTTCCAGTTCCTGTAACTGGAACTTCCTTTGCTTCCCAGCACCTTCCAATTCTATATTAACTTGTTTAATGGCCCAGTAAGAGCGATGTTGCAGCTCAACAGGCAAATGACAGAGCTTTCCATACACCAACCGAAATGGTGACATGCCAATGGGAGTCTTATAGGCAGTCCTATAAGCTCATAAAGCATCTTCAAGTCGAGTGCTCCAATCCTTTCTTGAGGGATTCACTGTCTTTTCAAGGATTGACTTAATCTCCCGATTAGACACTTCAGTTTGCCCATTCGTCTGTGGATGGTAAGGAGTGAAAATTCTATGCAGTACTCCATATTTCTTCAATAGAGCATCAAAGGTTTTATTGCAGAAATGGGTCCCTTGGTCACTGATGATAGCCCTCGGGGTCCCGAGCCTGTAGAAAATATGCGACTTAACAAAATCTGTAACAGTTTTAGAATCATCAGATCGGGTAGCTTTTGCTTCCACCCATTTAGACACATAATCAACAGATAAGAGAATGTATGAGAAACCAAATGAATGGGGAAATGGTCCCATGAAATCAATGCCCCACACATCAAAAACTTTCACAAAAATGATCAAAGTTTGAGGCATTTGATTCCGAGGACCAATGTTACCTGTTCTTTGACAGCGGTCACAGGACTTACAGAAATTGTAGGCATCTTTAAAGATTATGGGCCAATAGAAACCACTGTCAAGCACTTTGTTGGCTGTCCTTTTACTGCCAAAGTGTCCTCCACATGCATAGGTGTGGCAAAAAGAGAGGATGAAGTTTGTCTCAGAATCAGGAATGCACATTCTAATGACTTGATCTGCACAATGCTTCCATAGGTACGGGTCATCCCAGATATAGTATTTACAGTCACTCCTTAATTTATCTCTTTGGGCCTTGTTCAAACCCTCCGGAAAGTCCTTAGTAACTAAGTAGTTAACAATGTCAGCATACCAAGAGATTATGGCCTTGACAGCCATCAAATACTCATCTGGAAAAGTCTCCATGATAGGCATTTTTTCCTCTTCAGTTACCAACCTACTCAAGTGATCGGCCACCAAGTTCTCGCTCCCTTTCTTGTCTTTAATCTCCAAGTCAAATTCTTGGAGCAATAAAATCCAACGGATCAGCCTAAGCTTCGCTTCCTTTTTTGTCAGAAGATACTTCAAAGCTACATGATCTGAAAACATAATCACTTTAGAACCAATTAGATATGATTTAAATTTTTTCAAAGCAAATACAACAGCTAGAAGTTCTTTTTCTGTGGTTGAGTAATTAAGCTGAGCATCATTTAGAGTCCTTGATGCATAATTGATGCACAATTTTTAGTTTCAAACAACTCTACAAACTTGATGCGAGATTAATTGTTGCATTGCGAACCCAAGTGCAGGTTGTCTCAAGTAATAAATTTCTCGGGAGTCCGAGGTCGATCCACAGGGAATTGTTGAAGATTAATTAAGGTGAAGTAAATATTTTGTTACTACGATAAAAATTATTTACTTGGGTTAAAAGATCCACTCTTGGTAAATAAAGTAAAGGTAAGATTAATTTCTTTTATAACTCAATTAGAATCCTCGCAACATGGAGGTTCCAATCAAAAAATACAACATTAAAAGTCCATTTAAAATAATATACGTAATTATATTATGTTTCCTAAAAATATTACCACTACTTATAAATGGGTTAAAGCATTCATTGTGCCAATATTTTGTCTACAACAAATCAAGAACTCCTCTTTACAAAGATGATTTCTAAATTATAAGAAACAAATTATAATACGTATAATGGTTACTAGAAAATATAAATCATTTAAGCACAAGAGAAGAATAAATCTAACATTACTTTATTACCAAGAGCTTCACCCTTTCACCCAAGTAAAATGAAATTTAGTTACTCATAGATAAGAAGAAAGAAAGAGAGAAGAAGAAGAAGAAGAACATGACTTTAATTTAGAACAAAGGAAAATTACTACAAGAAAACATAGTAACAAAATGGCATCATTTTGGTAACTAACACCTCATTCCCCTCAATGATCTGACAAGGACCCCTTTTATAGAGGATTAGAGATACAAAATGATAAGTAGGTTGAGTCATTAGTGGGTGGATGAGTGGAAAATGAGTGAAAAATATCAAATGACTTTTGGTGAGTGAAAAATTATGGAGATTCATTGTCTCCGAAATCATGCAGCTCTGAAGTAATTGTATTCGTCATTTTTGAACCAAGTGGTCTTCATAAAAGTTGTAGGCCTAGATCTCAGATTTCAAATGACTTTAGTTTGAATCCAATATCATTTCTATAACTCCAGATACGTTCAAATTACTGCACACTGCTCAGGCCTAGTCACAGCTACTCTGTTTTGACTTACAAGCCCAATATCACCTTCAAGGATTCTGATTTTGGAAAAGTATTCAACATGAAAGTTGTAGATATAGGTCTTAACTATTCAGCATCCAAATTTCAGCCCATTTGACAACTTCTATCCTAAAATTTGTGATGAACAGTACACATAGGTTAAGCTGTCAAGAAAAGCACTCTGGTTCTTACTTCAACCCCAATTTGAGTTATCTACTCGTGTGATTGGCCTTTGAGGTCTTATGAAAGTTATAGAACTCTCTCTTATCTTTAAAATGTCATTAGATTCACCTTATTTGACCATCTACATCCCAAGATATAGGCCAAATATAGAAATAACGTAAGACGTAAATTATGCTAAAAAATTCAATTAAGTCCAATTTGAGTCTAAACTTACAAAACATAATCAAAATCAATCAATTAAGTACATGGAGAGTATAAGTGACTAAAATTGAAGGCTTATTAATGTATCAAATATGTGATCATCAAATTCTCCCACACTTAGTTTTTTGCACTCCTGGGCAAAACACATAAGACTAAAACTAAAAAAACGAAACAAACTCAAAAGCTAAATACTCTAAAAGACTCAATTTCTAATAATATTTAAAAATAAAGAGCAACCAATCATTCAAGTAATCAAAACATTCATGAGGTAATATATCTTCACATCTCAAATCAACAAGTGAGGATATTTCAATTGAAAAGCGTGAGTCAAGAATGATAGATTTTCACAAGATTCACTCTCAATCCCTCAAATGTTTAAAAGATAGGTATTTCACTCAATTCAACCTATGAAAATTACACTACCATAAGCTTGCTTATCTTCTACTTCTCCACTACTTAGAACACATGCACACATAAATCATGAGGACTTTATTCAAGGTTGTAATGGGGTCAAGGTAAAGGAGGAGGTAATATGGATATGACAAGTTAAATACCAGAAAATAAAAGAACATGAGAGCTGAGTTCAATTAACAAGTATGAAAGTTCATCCCAACTCCACCTAATACAAAAATTCCCTTTACATATTCTTTTCCTTTCCTTTATTACTTTGTTGACCCTCTTTTTTTTCTTTTTACATTTTTTTTATTTTTGATTTTTTTATTTTTATTTTTTGATTTTTATTTTTTTACAAAAAGAACATCATATATACATTTTTTTAACCATTCTCCACACACACCCCTACACTTGTTCAAGAACTCATCGAATGACAAAACTAATGTTCTCTTATTCTCTAAGGTCAAGTAAGAACATGATTTTTCATTTAAGGCACATAATGAGTTCGAAACAAAGAATAATCAAATAAGCTCAAAGGGGTTAAGTAAGGGGAAATAAGTCATTTCTAATGCTTTACGTTGGCAGGAATCAGAGAATTTTCAAGAAGTCATAAGAGTGCTTGATATCATATTGAGACAATATGTTGCTAAACAAGGCTGGTATTTGATTAAAGTAGCTATTTCAGGAAAAATGCCTCAATCATATTTATGTATGCATATAAAAATGTAGTCTAAAAAAGAATTAAAACAAGTTCTAGAGTAACAATTCCATGAGTGAAATTCACACAAGAAAGAAGAGAATGGTACAAATGTTCAATCCATTCATTAATAGGCTCAAAATCTCACAGGGCATATTTCTATCATTCTCAGTCCACAAATTCAACATCCATAACCAAGTATGTGATTTTTAAGAATGAAAACAATTAACTTAATCATACAAATTTCCCTGAATTTGAATTGTTACTTCACACAAACTAGTTGTCTACCCCAACTAAGATGCGTCTCAAGAGTAAAATTTACTCCTTACTCTGTCATTCTTAACTGGTTTAGTAAGTTACTGACAAACATATAAACACAATAAACATATTAATACATACACTTCCTAATTTTTTTTTACACAACTATCATTCCCCCCAATCAGATCACAATATTGTCCTCAATGTTAACAATTAAATCCAGAATGAAGAAATAATCATCAATATACATCAAAGAAATTATTGGGACAAAATTAAACAAAGTAATGGGGAGAAGTCACATACCCGAAATGCTTAGACGAGAAGAAAATAACTACATCTTGATAATGGTTAGCAATGACAAAAAAAAAAATGAAATAAACAAGCATGCAAATATTTTTTTTTTTGGTTCTTTTGTTTTATAATTTTTTTTGGGCGACACTATTTACATCCCCATACAAAGGCTCCGAAATTTGGGAGAAACTTAAGCCGACTCAATAAAAACATGAAATACTAAAAACTTACCTCAGCTTTGGTAGACAGGATCGTCTACCAAAGTCTCTGCTACATCTGGATCATTCAACTCAAGCTATAGCTTCAACCGTTAACCATTTACCTTCTTCTAAATTAATTTTATAAGAATAGACCAAGGGACGAATACCTTTTTTATCAGTAATGCTCCAACCTTTCTTAGGAAACTCCTTAAACTTTGGTTGTCATGCCTGAGTGTTATGATCTTGAGTTCTATCAAAAATGGAAGAAATATCAACTACATCAGAGGGATTACTGATAGAATCAAACTCAGAATTAACAAGAAAATTTCCAAAGGGATCAAAATCATGGGTTGTAGAAACTCCCATATCTATGATTGAGTCAATCATATATGTCTGGTGGCCCTCGTCACCATTTTTCAGCTTAACAAGACTTTTTGTCACCTCAGGTTCCTTGGGTAGTTCAACATCACTACTATCTTGATTCTTTTCCACATCCTCTAGCTCATTCACACTCAAGGAGTTCATCACTTTGGACACTTGGCTCTTTATCTCCTTGCTTTCTTCAACAACATTTCCATTCCTAAGGGTTATCACTAACTTGACTTGATCTATTTGTTGGTTTTCTGAATTACTATCATTTAGACTGTATTGACCCTTAGGATTTAGTTGATGTTGAGAAGGAAATTTTTCTTCCTCGTGAATAGTGAGTGCAGAAGAAAGTTTAGCAAGAGTGTCTTTTATGTCAATCATGATTTGAGTGTTTTGATTAAAAATGGCATCTTACTTTTCCATGAATGCATGCAATGTTTCTTCAAGGTTATTCCTGTATGGTGGGACAAAAAGTGCATATCCTTCAGAATTTTGAGAGCCCTGTTGTGCCTGAGGAGGTAGTGGTTGCATTAATTGTGCGTGATTGTTAGCCCTCCAGCTGAAGTTCGGGTGATTTCTCCATCCCAGATTATATGTATGCATAGTTCGCAATAGTTGATTTTCATGTTCATCATGCACACTTTCATTTTTAGTCATTGTGTTTCATGTGTGTAATTGTAATCTAGACAAATCAATATATAAAGTACTAGGATAAAGTTTAACCAAACGACCAGAATTTGAATCACAATACCAATTAAGCATAAACAAATAACTTAAAATATAAAATAAAATGTACAAGCTAGCAGTATAAACCGTCCATTAAATAATAACAAAGGTGTGGTATAAACTAACCACCAAATAAGTTAATAAATAGAAAAATTAAAAAGTTAGTATACAAATAAATTAAAATGTTAGAAGCAAGTAAATTAAAAAGTTAGACAACTGATAAAGTAAAAAGTTAGATAGTTAATAAGTTAGTAATAAAATACAAAAAGTAAAGTACTGAGAAAAAAAAATAAAAGGGAGAGTTACCCCCACTAAGTTAATATGTACAAGAAAATAAAAGGGAGAATTACCCCCACTGTACAGAAATTAAAATGCAAAAAATAAAGTGCAGAAAGTAAATTTAAAATATGAAAACCAGAGAATCGGCAGAGCCAATTTTTTGCTCCGGCGAGAGAGAAGAGAAGAAGAAATATTATTTCATTAATGATTAAAGATTATAGAGAAATTAGGGAGAGTTTTCCCCACAAGTTAGTATGCACAGAGTTTTCCCATCAATGATCTGCTAAGGACCCCTTTTATAGAGGATTAGAGATACAAAATGATAAGTGGACTGAGTCATTAGTGGGTGGATGAGTGGAAAATGAGTGGAAAATGCCAAATAACTTTTGGTGAGTAAAAAATTATGGAGATTCCTTATCTCCGAAATCATGCAGCTCTGAAGTCATTGCATTCGTCATTTTTGAACTAAGTGATCTTCATGAAAGTTGTAGACCTGGATCTTAGTTTTCAAATGGCTTTAGTTTGAGTCCAATATCATTTCTATAACTCCAGATACGTTCAAATTACTACACACTGCTCAGGCCTAGTCACAGCTCCTCTGTTCTGACTTACAAGTCCAATATCACCTTCAAGGAGTCCGATTCTGGAAAAGTGTTCAACATGAAAGTTGTAGATATGGGTCTTAACTATTCAGCATAAAAATTGCAGCCCATTTGACAACTTCTATCCCAAAAGCTGTGATGAATAGTACACATAGGTTAAGCTATCAGGAAAAGCACTTTGATTCTTGCTTCAACCCCAATTTGAGTTATCTACTAGTGTGATTGGGCCTTTGAGGTATGCATGAAAGTTATAGAACTCTCTCTTATCTTTAAAATTCCATCAGATTCACCTCATTTGACCACCTACATCCCAAGATATAGGCCAAATACAGAAACAACGTAAGATATAAATTATGCTGAAAAATTCAATTAAGTCCAATTTGAGTTCAAACTTACAAAACATAATCAAAATCAATCAATTAAGTACATGGAGAGTGTAAATGACTAAAATTGAAGGCTTATCAATATATCAAATATGTGATCATCAATAATAAATGACATAAGGAACCTTATCAACTCGCTGTCCTAAGACAGCTCCTACCGTGAAGTCACTAGCATCACACATTAGTTCAAATGGTAACTCCCAGTTGGGTGGCCTGATGATAGATACAACAGTCAACAACTTCTTGAGTTTATTAAAAGCTTCTATACATTTCTCATCAAAGTTGAAATTGACATCTTTTTGAAGAAGTCTGCAAAGGGGCAATGAGACTTTAGAGAAGTCTTTAATGAATCTCCAGTAGAAACCTGCATGACCAATAAAAGAACGAATCTCTCGCACACTAGTGGGTGGGGGCAAAGAATGCATGAGCTCTACCTTAGCTTTATCTACTTTAATTCCCCTAGCAGAAATTACATGACCTAACACAATACCTTCCTTTACCATGAAACAACATTTTTCCCAATTCAGTACCAGGTTAGTGTCAATGCATCTTTTAAGCACCAATGTTAAATGATCTAAACAGTTTTCAAAACCATTTCCAAAGACACTAAAGTCATCTATAAAAACCGCACTAGTATTTTCAATGTAATCAGAAAATAAAATCATCATGCATCTCTGGAAAGTTCCTGGTGCATTGCAGAGTCCAAAAGGCATTCGCTTATACGCAAAGGTACCAAATGGACAAGTGAATGTAGTCTTGTCTTGGTCTTCTGGAGCTATGGCAATCTGATTGTAACCTGAAAAACCATCCAGAAAATAATAATGAGAATAACCAGCTAATCTTTCTAACATTTGATCAATGAAAGGTAAAGGAAAGTAGTCTTTTCTAGTGGCGGCATTCAATTTCTTGTAATCAATACAAACATGCCACCCTGTCTACAACCTAGTGGGAATAAGCTCATTTTCAGCATTTCTTACCACAGTAATTCCAGATTTCTTTGGTACTACCTGGACTGGGCTTACCCACTTGCTATCAGAAATGAGGTAGATCACCCCCACACTTAGGAGCTTCAATATCTCTTTTTTCACAACCTCCATCATGGGAGGATTCAACCTCCGCTGGGGGTCTCTCACAGGTTTAGTATCCTCCTCCATTAATATCCTGTGCATACAAATGGAGGGACTAATACCATTGATGTTAGCTATTGACCAACCAATGGTTGTCTTATGTTTCTGCAAAACAGCCACCAATTTCTCTTCTTGCTCTTGGGTGAGTGACTTTGTAATTATTACTGGAAGAGTGTCCTTCTCTCCCAAGAAGATGTATTTAAGATGATCAGGCAGTGTTTTCAGTTCCAATTCAGGTTCCTGCACAACGGAAGGTTGAGGTATATCAGTAGTAACAGGTAAATCAATAAAAGTTACCTTATGCTCTTCTGGAGTGGAAGAGAGCTCTTGTAAGGCAGCAATAATTTCATCAATGTCTTCACTCCGTGGTTCTTCTTCATTCTTCTTCTTTTTCTCTTGTACATCTAAGCTATGAATTAGAATTGTATCAAGAGCATCAGAATAGTCAGTATCAAAAGTTGCAGAAATTAAAGAATCAAAAGGATCAAAAGAATTAATTAAACAAACAGAGTGCACATCACTTGGGTATCTCATAGCTTCAAAAATATTGAATCTAATTAATTTCCCATCAAATTCCATTGTTAGAGTTCCTGAGTGCACATCAATTTTTATTTGTGCAGTCTTCAAAAATGGTCTCCCTAATAAGATAGGAGCAGATTTAGGAGAATCATCCTCTTCCATGTCCAAAATATAGAAGTTTGCTAGAAACACTAATTCATTCACCTGCACTAAAACATCTTCAACCACACCTTTTGGGTATGCATTAGATCTATCAGCCAGTTGTATAATAACACCAGTAGGTTCCAAAGGACTTAAGTATAAAGATACATAAATAGAATATGGCATGACATTTATAGATGCACCTAAATCAAGCATTGCCTTTTCAAACCTTGTGTTACCTATAGTGCATGGAATGGTGAATGTGCCAAGGTCCTTACATTTGGTTGGGAGTTTCTTCTTAATTACAGCTGAAACATTTTCTCCCACTTGGACCTTTTCATTTCCTTTTAACTTCCTCTTGTTAGTGCATAATTCTTTCAGAAATTTTGCATATCTAGGTACCTGCTTAATGGCATCTAACGAAGGGATATTAACTTCTACCTTCCTAAAAGTCTCAAGTATTTATTTTTCTGCTTCTTCTTTCTTGGTTTTAACTAACCTACTAGGAAAAAGAGCTTTAGTGACATATTTAGGAAGGGGTTCAAAATTACTTACCTCAGGGGCTTTGGGATTTTGCCCCTTATCATTTGCTTCTTTGGGTAGTTCATCTTTCTCTTGAGTGATTGGTGGAAGAGATGTAGGCTCATCCATCGTCTTTTCGCTTCTCAATGTGACAGCACTAACATTTTCGCTCGGATTCACTTCTGGCTGTGAGGGTAGTTTCCCTGAAGCTTGGCTTTGAAACTTGTTGAATTCTATGGACAACTATGCCCTATCTGATTCTGCAAGTTATTGATTGCAGTCCTTGTTTCTTGTTTAAAACTTTGTATGGTTGCATTTGTTTCTTGTTGGAACTACAAATTATTAGTGGCCATTTGTTTCACTAGCTCCTCTAGTGAAGGCTTAGATTGCTTAGGAGCTTGAACTTGCCGCTGTCTCTGAGGGAAAGGTGCTTGCCTTTGTTAAAATCGTAGAGGTCCATAAGCTAGAGGTTGATTTTGAGGTTGCTTTGCATAGCTGAAATTAGGATGATCCCTCCAACCCAGATTATATATGTTTGAGAAGGGGTTGTAATTTTTTGAAAGTCCAGCATATCTCCCTACTGCTCTTACCTTCTCATTTGTGTCCTCTTGGAGAGTGGGACACATATCAGTGAGATGTCCAGATGAACAACAGATCCCACAAGCATGAACTGGTGCTTTGCTTGTATCCATTAACCGCTGAACCATAGTAGTCAATTGAGTCATTTGCTGCTATAGACTGGTTGTCTCTACTTCTTTCACTGTTCTCACTCCAGTGTCATTTCTAGAGTGAAACTGTTGAGTATTGGCAGCCATTCTTGAGATCAAGTTTCTAGTTTCTTGAGGAGTTTTATCAACCAATGCTCCTCCGCTAGCAGCATCAATCATGTTGCAATCCATCACTTGTAAACCTTCATAGAAATACTGAATTAAGAGCTGCTCACTTATTTGATGATGAGGGCAGCTGAAACACAGCTTCTTAAATCTCTCCCAGTAGTCATGGAGTGATTCCCTATGCCTTTGTTGAATACCATAGATTTCTTTTCTGATTGTTGCAGCTTTTGAGGCAGGGAAGTATCTGTTTAGGAAAGCTCGGCCATGTCCTGCCATGATTGGAGGGATCCGGGTGAAAAATAGTAAAGCCACTCCTTAGCTGAGTCTTTCAATGAGAATGGAAAAACTCTCAACTTGACTTGCTCTACATGAATTCCTGCAGGCTTCATGCTAGAACATACCACATGGATTTCCTTCAAATGCTTGTTGGGGTCTCTTCGGGTAATCCATTGAAAGATGGCAAGAGATGGATTAAGCCGTATTTCAATTCAAATGCCTCTTCATTTTCAAGAATGTCTATGCATAGAGGCTGTTGATCTAGATCTGGAGCACCCAATGCCCTTAAAGTGTTTTCTGCCATTGTCACTTCTTCAGATATTTCAGATGGCTCAAATGTCTCTGAACTCGATAGATCAATGTAACGGGCAGCTTCAATGTCAGCAAGTATGAGTTGGAAATTAGCTGGATGGAAGGGAAATTGAGGATATGAGTTGAGTTGATCAATATAGTTCCTCAAATTCTACAATCCCTCGTCTAACCTTTCAATGGACATCAACATCTACAAAACATTAAGAAAGAAAGATTCGAAAACTAAAAATAAAAAAAAAATAAAAATAAAAATAGAGTAAAAATAGGAAATAAATTAATAGTGTAATTGATAAATTGGCTCCCCGGCAACGACGCCAAAATTCTGATGCGTGAGGTGGATAGTGATTAAAATTTAGAATAAAAATCAGTTATTAGGCCCACCAGAAAATAAAAACTTTACAACTACTTGTAATTAGTAAGGGTCGATCCACAGAGAACCAATTCAAACAACACTATTAAACAATTCCTAATTTAGACTCTGATTGACAATAAACAGTAAATAAGGGGTTTTTGGAGTTTTGATGAACAATGAACAGCTTCAAAAACAATAGCAATAAATAAACTGAAATCAACAATATAAGAAAATTGGTTAAGAGATTGAATCCACCACTAGATTTATATGATGATGTAAATCCACATATCATTTTATTCCAACATGCTCAATTATGTTTTTACGCAATTGTGAGAGTAAAATCTCTATTTTCCTTAAGTGTTGGCCAATTTAGCAACCGCTCAAATCAACTCCTAATCACTGATTAGTTATAAAGCAACCGCTCTTACAATTATCCAATAATTGTATTAAGATTTATAAAACCAATCACACTAAGATCTAATCACACACCGGGATTAAATTACTTAGAACATATATTTCTCTGAATCTATTACCGCAACCGCGCATAATAAACCCAGATCTACCACTTTTATAACTAGCAAATAGTATAAAGATAATTATATCCACATGAACATCATACATTCTGCTAGATATACTACCGTAACCGCGCATAAAAAACCCTAATCTACCACTTTTAAAGTGGAAACAAGTACAAAAACCTTCATACTAATAATAAATTCAGAAATATATGAATAAAAACATAACTGTGTTGAAATAATCAAATATGCAAGATTTACAACATCAAAACTAGTGGTTTCATCACCCCCTTAACTAAGGGAGGTTTAGTTACACATAGCTAGAAGGAAATCACAAGAAAAACTGAAAATGAACATCATAAAAAACAAAGTGCAGAAGAAAAACTAAATAGCAAATGAGTTTCTAAGGTTAAGGATGATGGATCTCCGATTACTCGAACCCGAGACTCCAATATTTGATCCAAGACTCCCCTCTCCTTCTCCAAGGAGTTGCAGCTGCTCTCTTAGGTCAGAACTCCCCTCAAAACGTGCTAAGGGTGTCAATATATAGGCCTCAAACATAAACTTCTTACAGAAGTTTATGTTTGATTCCTGTCTGGAGAAATACACGGCCGTGTATGCATACACGGCCTAGGCCGTGTATGATTCTGTGTTGAAAGAGCAAAATTTCACTATTTCAATTACAAAAGTCAGAGGAGTACACGGCCTAGGCCGTGTACTGTCACACGGCCGTGTATTTTTATGCAGCCTAGGCCCTGTATTCTGACGCAGGCCATGTATTTTGACTTCTTCATTTTTCGGCTTAGATTCTTCTCAGAAACTCTTCTTGTATTGCTTCAAAGGGAGAAATTAATCTTCATGAACCCATAGCCCTTCTTTAAGTGGATGTCAAGCCTGATTTAGGTTAAATGAACTCCGTCATTCAAAGGTTTTCTGAAAAGTTCAAGTATTAGCATCTGAGAATACATTTAAGCAAAGTTTCACAATAATATTCCAATTAGAGTTTGATATCAGAAACTAAGCTAAATGATGACAATTAAGCACAAATGGAGTTCAATGAATCAATTACAAGGTGATTGAATAAGAATAATCAACAGATCAGTAATTATATTATGGTTTCTTTAATTATTTATTAACACCACCACTTATAAATGAGCTCAAGCATTCATTGTGCCAACCTCTTGTCTATAATGAATCAAGATCTCCACTTTACAAGGAGGGTTTCTAAAATTATCGGAAACAAAATACAACACATATAATAACCACTTGATAATATATTATTTAAGCACAAGAAAGAAATTAAGATAACCTTAATTTATTACCAAAAGTTTCAGCCTTTCACCTAAGTAAAATAAAAATTAGTTACTCATAGACAAGAAGAAGAAAGAGAGAAGAAGAAGAAGAAGAACATAACTTCAATTTAGAACAAAAAAAAATTACAATAAGAGAAACAAATAACACAATAGCATGATCTTGATATCTAAACCAAGATTCCCCAAATGATAATTTAAGACTCCCTTTTATAGAGGATGAGGGATACAAAATGACAAGGGGTTGATTAATGAGTGAGTGAATGAGTGGATAAATGAGTGAAAAATACCAAATAGTACTTTGATGAGTGAAAAATTATAGAGATTTTTGTCTCTGAAATCATTCAATGCTGAACTAATGGCATGCGTCATATTCTCATCAAGTGGTCTTCATGCAAGTTGTAGATATAGATCTTAACTTTCAGATGCCAAAAATTAAGCCCATTTCAGTTCCTACTGCCTGAGATATGCCTTGATTACTGCACACTATTCAGGCCCAACTACAACTCCTCTATTTTGACTTGCAAGCCCAATATGACCTCCAAGCCATCCGAATTTAATTTTCTGTTCTTCATGAAAGTTGTAAATTTGGGTCTTAACTTTCAAATGCCAAATTTCAGCCCAAGGCAGTTCCTACAGCTCGAGTTATTGCTTGATTACTGCACACTGTTCAGATTCCAATCACAAAACCTGTGTTCTGACTTCCAAGCCTAATTAGCTCCACTAGATGTCCTATTTTTCCTTGGAGATCTCATAAAAGTTGTAGAGCTCTCTCTTATCTTTCTTACAAGATAAGATACATAATTGTTAGACATATAGAATTCAAGATATGGCCAAAATACAGAAGCAGTGTAAGATCTCAATAATGCTGAAAAAATTAATTAAGCCCAATTTGAGTCCTAACTTACAAAACAAAACCAAGCTCAATCAATTAAGTATATGAAGAGTGTAAATGACTAAAAATTAGAGTTTGTTAATGTATAAAATATGTGATTATCAAATTTCCTCACACTTAGCTTTTTACAATCCTGGGCAAAACACATAAGACCAAAACTAGGGAACAAGGAAAAACAACACAAACTCAAAAGCTAGAAATTCTAAAAGACTCAATTTCTAATAATATTTAAGAATGAAGAACAACCAAAGATTCAAGGGATCAAAATATTTATGAGGTAACGTTTCTTCACACCTCAAACCAGGAAACTTCAATTGAAAAGCATGACTCAAGAATGATAGATCTTCACAAGATTCACTCTCAATCCCTCAAGTGTTTAAAAGGTAGGTATTTCACTCAATTCAACCCATGAAAATTACACTAACATAAGTTTGCTTATCTTCTACTTCTTTACTACTCAAAATACATGCACACACAAATCATGAGGACTTTATTTAAGGTTGTAATGGGGGTCAAGATAAAGGAGGAGGTAATATATATATGACAAGTTAAATACTAAAGAGAATAAAAGAGCGTGAGAGCTGAGTTCAATTAACAAGCATGAAAGTTCATCCCAACTCCACCTAATACAAATTCCCTTTATATATTCTTTTCCTTTCCTTTATTACATTGTTGGCCCTTCTTTACACATTTGTTTTTTTGTTTTTTGTTTTTTTGTTTTTGATTTTTTAAAGATGAACATAATATATACATTTTTTTAGTTAAACATTTTTTTAACCATTCTGTACACACATCCCCACACTTGTTCAAGAACTCATCAAATGACAAAGCTAATGTTCTCTTATTCCCTAAGGTCGTGTAAGAATATGATTTTTTCATTTAAGGCACATAATGGGCTCGAAACAAAAAATGGTCAAATAAGCTCAAAAGGGTTAAATAAGGGGAAATAAGCTATTTTCAATGCCTTACATTGGTAGGAATCAGAGAATTTTTAAGAAGTCATAACAGTGCTTAATATCATATTGAGACAATATGCTGCTGAGCAAGGCTACCTATTTGTGCGCTAAACATTCTTGGTTATTTGGTTAAAGTAGTTATTTCAAGAAAAATTTCTCAATTATATTTATATACACATGTGAAAATGTAGCTTCAAATAAAGTAAAAGTAAGTTCTAAAGTAACAATTTCATTAGTGAAAATCATACAAGAAAGAAGAGAATGATACAAATGTTCAATCTATTCATCAATAGGCTCAAAATCTCACAAGGCATAATTCTATCATTCTCAGTCCATTAATTCAACATCCATAATCAAGCATATGATTTTTAAGAAAGAAGATAATTTACTCAATCATGCTATGTTCCTTGAATTTGAATTGCTACTTCCACACTATAACGCCCCTTTTGAGGAAGAAATGTCACACCATAACCACGAAGCAGAAATAAAATATATAAACTGGACCCAGTTCATTATAATATAGATAAACTCGCTTGGTTGTAATCGTATAATTAAATTAGTGAATTCTTTTTTTTTTGTTACGATAAGATAATAACATTTGGTTATAACAGAAAGTAACATGAGAAATGAAACATACATCCATACTTATTAGGGTCAAAACGTGTTTGCCCATTTGCTAATCGCAAGTGCACGGATCGCACAAGTAATACAGTTACAGAGTAAGATATCGATCCCACGAGGAAAATGTATTTCATATAAAAGCTAAGTATTAACCAATAGTCTAATTAATGCTATCCAAAAGCATTAAATTTATAAATGAATGGTTAAAGAAATATAAAGACTGAAAAGCAATAACTCTAAGATAAATAGATAAATAGAGAAATAAGAATTACTTTTCATCTCCTATTTCAACTAATGAATTGCAATCCTTACAAGCGACATCAAAGATTGGTTTAGTTAGCTTGAGAATCTGATTTAGTTAACAGCCTATGTCTAGGTCAATTAACCCTGGTTTCTACTTGCCTAACTCACTAAGTTTCCTTGAGAGCTAGTACAACTTCCACTCATAAACGATCTATTCTCAAACACACACTATACATGGCCAATAGGTATATTTCTATCCTATTAACGAATCAACTCATCCAAGCCAATTGAACTCGCCGAACATGTATCAACCACACCATATCCATATCAACAAATCCCTATGTCTAGTTCATTTGCCAATATTAACATCATGCAATTAGTGATCAGCCAACCACAAGCATTAAACATAGATTATGATTGAACTTAACTAAACTTCAATATATACTCAAAAGATTACAAATTCATCAGTATCTATAAGAAACTACAAAGGAAAACTTATATACAGCCTAGCTAGCCATGAATCATGAAAGTACAAACAAATAAATCATGATCATGAATTAGTAAAGAGAGAAAAGTAGAAAGGAAAGGAAGGAAGCTCAATAGATGTTATCCTTTAAGCTTGATTCACCCTCCATAGGAAGGATGACCTCCAACCTTAGCCTTTTCTGCTTCCTCTAGGTCTAAAAACCTAAAAACCAGCAGCTGCTCTCCAAAAATGATGAAAACTCTGGTAGAAATTCGGTGCAAATCTATTTATAGGCTGAATAAAACAGGGCCACGCCGCGGCGTCCAACATGTCACGCCGTGGCGCGCACATGATTAGGTCACAGACGCCTGAGGCGCTCACTCTCCAACGTTGCGGCGCTCCAGCCTCGGGTTTTATCTATTGAAGCAGGGGAGCGCCGCGGCGCAACAAGTCCACGTCGCGGCGTTGGGTGCTGATCTTCACTTTTAAGCTTCTCTTAGGCTTCCTGGTCCAAAGCTGCTTCAAATTCTTCATTTCTATGCTTCATTTAAAACCTGCCTATATAAGAGAAATTATCAATTCATTGAATCATGCAAATGTACTCAATTTGATCATATTCTTGAGAGTATTTACTCAGGATCACAATGGAAGTCATCAGAATGAAATCAGATATAAATGATGCTAAAACCTTCCATTAATGCTTACAAACAAGGACTAATCATGCCATAAAGCACAGATATAGGACACTAATAACTACACTCTATACGATTATCAATACTTCATGCTATATATATATATATATATATATATATATATATATATATATACTTATATCATGTTCGTTTAGTTACATCATTATATATACAAAAAGCAAAAGCTTTACTTGCCCTAAAAGAATTAACCGTACACAGCCCACAAAAAAAATAGATAAAACATCAGGCCCCAAAAAGAAAAGCAGATGGCCATCAGTGGCCATTGACTGCATTAGCCCCTACAGAGAATAAGAAGGAACCGTAAAGGGGTCCTCCTCAGGATTTTCCTCGTCAGAGGAAACCCTCATCGGAGCCACCGAATTACGGGCGGGGGCTCGTGCGGTAGATAGGAATGAATCCTCCTGTGGAGTGTAGTAACGCTCACCCCACATATCTCATATGGACAAATAAAATTCTAAATGCAAACGAACACTATAAGTAAAAATAGGCGGATCATAACGCCCCCATGCTAAAGACACCGTCATGTCTCTGAGATAAATGCAGCGGTCCATACCCAGGTTGATATGCCAGCAGTCCGGAACTCAAAGGAAAGTCAGTCTCACATACCCTAAAAAGCCTTGTGGATGGGAAGTCATGATCAAAACAGGTACTAGTCAAAGTCAGGCCAAAAGCCAGGGGAACTTGTGTACTTCCCCTTCTTCACTAACGTCTTCAGAGTAACACATAAAGAAACAAAGTAGCAAAAATACAGAAGAGAGGCAAGATATCCTACATTCATTACCAATTATGGCAGTAAAGAAATAGAACGGCGCGGAGCGCCCACACAGCATTTCAGAAATAGTAATAATCAGCATCAAGAAATAAATAATAAACAACTAAACAGTTCTAGGCAGTTATAACATTAATAAGGCAATGGTTTCAGTCATCATATAAATAAATACCAAATAATATGTAGACTCACTATGCATGTGCACATGATATCAAAATCCTACTCCATGGAGCTAGACACAAACATCGGAGAGAATGATCAGGAAACATGTCTGTAACTCGGCTGCCGAGGCCAACAAGTGCTTTCATTTCTCAATTTATCAAAGTGCACATCATGGCATTGTACAAGACATTCTACACTAGATCGCGATATAGGACAGTGTCTCGGTCCGGATCGTTAGTGCATTTGCATCGGTCTGCCCCACGGACAGAAGAGCTACCAACTGTCCATTACGAGGTACCCACACCCCGACGCCCCCAAGGTTAACATTTTTACCTACACTAGTCTATTCGCACCTGCACAAATGTGTGATTCAAACTCTTAGGCAACATGGCCTTAACAATAGTCCATTGGACTTTCACAATGCATGATGACTCAATGCATATTCATGTATATTCACCAATGATATACTTTCTCCATAACATGCCACAATTTGGCTAAGTTAAACATCAACAAAGTTTTGATCCCACTCATGGATCCATAACATCGTATTATCAAATTCTCAAATGAGATAGTACACTTTTTAGGGTTTATTATGAAGTTTTATTTTGATTAAATATTTTCTTATGATATCTTTCTCTAGAGGAATTATCTCAATTAGTTAAGTTCTCTACTTAAATTAAATCTTATTCACTTAGGGTATTATTCTAAGATTCTTAAGTCTCACACTCACTCTTGTTCCCCCTTTAAGTTTAAAAATCACTCTAGGTCATCAAATGAATTCTCTTCTATCACATTGTTAATTATTTAACACTTAATTATTAAATTTCCAAGGTTGCTCAATAATTACATTCTTGGACCCAAAATGGCCCTAGAGGCCGTGAGCCTCCCTAAAGGGTAAGAACCCAAATTTTTCTTTGATCCATTAATTATTATTCACTTGATTAATTATTTCTTCATCTTGTTACAAAAATTCAATCATACACCCTCTATGGAGGGGCATGGCCGTGAGCCTCACCAAGGAAGGCAAGGAACCCTTGCTTCTAATTCATGTTTCCAATCCATTAAGAATCAATCCGAGATCAACAATATATATCAATACAACCAATAAACCACATAGAGTAAAATCAATACAAGAATCATAAAAGAAAATACACAATCAAGAGAGTAATCCTAACATGGATTCTCTCACAACTAACACACAATACAAGTCTCCCACTACAAATAGAGGTTAAAGTGGATAGTCTTCCTCTTACCCAAGAGAAATAAAAAAAAAAGGATCCTCTTTGTTTGCTCCTTGATGAATTTGGTCAAGCACCTTCAAAACCCTAGAAATCACAACTTCATCAAATCAACACCAAGGCTTGAGAAAAATAGGATAAATGGTCATGATGATGATCATTAAATGAAAATGAAGAAAAGAAGATAAGGAATCAAGAATATTACCTAAAAGCTTTAAACTTCGAGGCTTGAAAAAGATGATGAAGATGGAAGCTTTTCAAGTAGATTCCAACTAGAAAGATGTTTAGAATGTGATGGAGATTAAGAAAATGTGTTTACATGAAATTTTTGTAATCCAAGGGGGTATTGAGGAGGGTGTTGCTGTGGGGAAGGAGAAGAGAGAAGGAGGAGAAAACTTGAGAGAAAAGAGAGAAGTGAAATGGTAGAGAGAGAAGGTAATAGTAAAAATGATTTTAAAATATTAGAAATGAAAGTAATGAATGAAAGTTAAGCTTTTTGGCTCCAAAAAGGCCCTCTTGGCCGTGGAGTGTGGGATGTTACCAAGTGGCCTCAATACTCAAGAGGGGGGTGAATTGAGTATGTAAAACAAATTCGCAAATCTTTCACAAAACGTTTGATAAATAATATTCGTTGAAGCTATTGGATGATTAGAGATGATTGGATAGATGAGATAAACACTTTTACTTATAAATGTAATAGCCAAAGGAAACAATATTCAAGCAATTCAATAAAACAGTGCACAATGTAAAGAGAAGGGTTTATAGAAAACAAACACAATGATTTATCCTAGTTCGATCACCAATCCACTTGTGATTTACGTCCAGTCCTCAAGCAATTGCTAGAGATTTTCCACTATATCTTCAAGCTTCAATAGGTGCTTGACAACCTTTACAACCTTGAGCACTCAACACTTTGGGATACCTCACCCTTGGAGCTTGAGTCTCTTCAACTAAGGGATGCCTCACCTTTTACACTTTTGGAGGGATGCCTCACCCTCTTTACAAAGCAATTTAGATTGATAGAATAAAACTCTCACAAGAGTAAATGATTACAAATTGAAGTTCTAATACGCTCTCAAAGAATAACTCAAGTTTTTCACAAAAACAGAGCAAGAATGGATTTGAAAATTAAATCTCGTATTAAAGTATTGATAATCAGTTTTTGGTTCAAGGTCAACCTCTAATGAAGTCCCAACATTGGTATTTATAAGTTATGTAAGTAATGGAGCCGTTGGGAACTTTTAGCCAAGCATTAGATGCCATTAATATAGCCATTAGACTCTGTTAGATTGCTTGTAATCGATTACACAACAAATGTAATCGATTACATTGTTGTTCAAACGTGTTTTTGGCTTTCTAGGCTCTGTGTAATCGATTACATTCTTGGTGTAATCGATTACAAAGCTTCTGACTTACTTTGTAATCGATTACAATATCTATGTAATCGATTACATGAATTCAGACTTGCTTTGTAATCGATTACAATATCCATGTAATCAATTACATGACTCCTTGAACGTGTTCTTGCCTTTCTAGGCTCATTGTAATCGATTACCAACTTGGTGTAATCGATTACAAGGCCTCTGACTTGCTTGTAATCGATTACAATGCTCATGTAATCAATTATAAGGCCTCTATTTGCTGTGTAATTGATTACAAACATTATGTAATCGATTACATTGGCATTTTAACACATTTTTTAGGTCCAATTAAGTTTGTAAGCCATTTCTAACACTTCAAGACATTTGATTAAACATAAATCCTTTCATGAGTGTTAAATCTAAGATTGGAAATAAAGTTTCTTTGAAAAACATGTTTAGCTTTGAATTTTCACACTTATTTTGGAAATGATATATGAAAAACCATTTGAGAAAACTTGAGAGCATTTAACATTAATGTTCTAAGTCTTATGACTAAATAAACCTCTTGACTTCTTTCTTTGATCTTGATCTTTTCTTTTGCACTTGATCTTCATTTTTGCACTTGATCTTCATCTTTGACATTGTTATCATCAAAAATCATTTGACATGCTTTAAGGACATAAGCATTCACATGGGAGGGAGGAGAGAGAGAACAAAGCTTCCATGAGAAGCTTGGTAAGAAGCTTCCTTGAGAAGCTTCGCACGTTTCTCGATAAAGTGAAAGGTGATGTGATCACATAAAGTGAACACTTTAAAAAAGATGATTAACACTCTACTAGAGTTATTATCCAGTGAACAAAAGTTAAGCTAATAAAATAGTATTTATTGTTCATTGGATAATTTCACGGTACAACGATTTTATTTATCAGATAAAATCTCAAAAAACGTAAACCTTGTAAATTGTGCCTGATCTCGGGTTTAGTAAGATCCCTCATCGATATTTTCACAATTCAAGGTTTACCAGTCTCGGAGAAAATATTTCATTTTCTCGGCTTTGCTCAATGCGTGCGCAAAACGAGAAATATATTAAAATATTTAATATTTCCATAAAAATTCACAAAAATTCACAAAAATTAAAAATATTATAAAATGACTATTTATCGTGAAACAAATAATTTTTGGCATATTACACTGGCTCTACTCAGTGTGTACGCAAAACAAAGAATATACTAAAATATTCGATATTTTTAGAAAAATTCAAAAAAATTTTCAAAAATCACAAATATTATAAAATGACTATTTATGATGAAACAAATAATTTTTGAGGTGTTACACTAGCTCTGCTCAGTGCGCACGTAAAATAAAAAATATATTAAAATATTCAACATTTTCAAAAAAATACAGAAAAATTTCTCAAAATTACAAATATTATAAAATGACTATTTATGATGAAGCAAATAATTTTTGGGGTGTTACAACTCTCCCCTTCTAAAAAGAAATATCGTCCTCGAAATTTTCATACCTTAGAATAGTTATGTGTGTTGCTCCTTCATCTTGTCTTCCAACTCCCATGTTGTATCTCCGGTCATTTCGTTCCAGATCACTTTTACTAATGAGATCTTCTTTCCTCTGAGTTGCTTTACTCTCCTATCTTCAATCCTTACAAGAGGTGCCTCATAGGTTAAGTTCTCTTTCAATTATACTGTGTCCAGTGCTATGACATGGTTCGGGTCAGGAATATATTTCTGCAATTGCGACACATGAAAGACATTGTGAAGGTTTGAAAGAAAATGTGGTAAGGCTATCTGGTAAGCTACTGGACTTATCCGGTGAAAAATTTGGTAAGGTCCAAGGAATTTGAGAGTAAGTTTTCTAAATTTCAAAACTCGGCCTACCCCAGTCGTTAGCGTGACTTTCAAAAACATATGCTCGCCTTCCTCAAACTCAAGAGGCTTTCTTCTTTTGTTTGCATAGCTCTTCTGTCAAGTTTGAGTCGTCCTTATATTTTCCTGAATCATCTTAACTTTCTCAGTGGTTTGTTGTATAATATCAGGTTCACCAGTAAGGCGCTCTCCATCTTGGTACTAACACAAAGGTGTTCGGCACCGTCGTCCATATAGAGCTTTATAGGGTGCTATCTCTATGCTTGAATGAAAACTGTTGTTGTAGGTGAACTCTACTAATGGTAAAACTTTATCCCAACTTCCATCTTGTTCCAAAATGCAAGCTCTGAGCAAATCCTCTAATGATTGAATTGTCCTTTCCGATTGACCATCGATTTGTGGATGATAAGCGAAACTCAAACGTAACTTCGTTCCTAATACTCCTTGTAAGCTCTACCAAAATTTTGATGTGAACCTTGGATCCTTATCAGAAATAATACTGGTAGGCACACCATGCAGCCTAACGATCTCTCCAATATACAGCTGAGTCAACTTCTCCATGTTGTATCTTATGTTGATTGGTAAGAAATGTGTTGACTTCGTGAGTCGATCAACAATTATCCATATCGAATCATAACCTTTTCTGGTCTTTGGTAATCCAACCACAAAGTCCATCGCAATACTATCCCACTTCCATTCGGGAATAGCTAGGGGTTGCAATAGTCCTGATAGTCTTTGATGCTCAACCTTCACTTTCTGACAAACTAGACAAGACGACACACATATGGCAATATCACTCTTCATTCAGTGCCACCAAAATAACCGTTTCAAGTCTTGATACATCTTTGTTATTATCGGGTGCATACTCAACTTGCTCATGTGAGTATGTTCGAGGATATACTTTCTAAGTTATTGATCCCGGGGTATACAAACTCTACCTCGGAACCTTAGGATTCCATCAGTTCTTTCCTCGAATGTTATCACACTGCCTTGCTTCATTAGCTCCCTTTCTTCTTGCAGAAACTTGTCAACTTTCTATTTTTCCCGGATGTCGTCCTTTAACTCACTTGAAATAGTGGCCGTGTTTATGTAAATCTTCTCCGATGCCAATTCCACCAAGGACCAAACATCCCTAAATTTCTCTATCAAATCCTTTTCCTTGATCATCATAGCAGAGATACTGAGCATCTTCCTACTCAAAGCATCTGCCACGACGTTTGCCTTTCCAGGGTGATACAGAAGTCAAAAATCATAATCTTTTAGAAATTCCAACTACCTTCGTTGTCTCATATTCAACTCATTTTGGTCATACAGATACTTCAAGCTCTTGTGGTCGCTAAAGACATTGAATGTCACCCCATAAAGGAAATGCCTCCATATCTTCAAAGCGAATACCACAGCTGCTAACTCCAGGTCATGTGTTGGGTAGTTCTTCTCATGCACTCATAACTGTCTTGAAGCATAAGCCATCATTTTTCTATTTTGCATAAGTACACATCCTAATCCTTGATACGAAGCATTACAATACACTTCGAAGAGTTCACTTGGATCAGGGAGAACTAACACTGGTGAAGTAGTTAGTTGTCTCTTCAATTCTTGGAAACTTTCTTCGCAAGTATTAGTCCATTCAAAGGCTTGGTTCTTTCTCGTGAGCTGATTGAAAGGCCCCACTATTTTAGAGAATCCTTTAATGAAGCTCCGATAGTATCTAGCCAATCCCACAAAGCTTTGGATTTTTGTCACCGTATTCGGCCTTTCCCATTATAGAACTGCTTCCACTTTTGATGGATCCACTGCAATCCCTTCCTTTGAGATTACATGGCCCAAAAACTTAACTTCATCCAGCCAAAATTCACACTTCGACAATTTGGCATACAACTTCTTCTCCTTCAGAATCTGGAGAACTATGCTGAGGTGTTCAACATGATCCTCCTGATTTTGAGAGTAGATCAGAATGTCGTTAATGAAGACAACAACGAATCTGTCCAAGTAAGGATGAAAGATTCTGTTCATATAGTCCATGAATATGGCAGGTGCATTCGTTATACCAAATGACATCATAAGATATTCGTAATGACCGTAATGGGTATGAAAAGTCATCTTGGGAATATCCTTCACCTTTACTCGAATCTAGTGGTAGCCCGATCGTAGATTGATCTTAGAGAACATTGCTGCTCCTTTCAGTTGATCCATTAAGTCGTCTATCCTTGGAAGTGGATACTTATTCTTGATTGTGAACTTATTCAGTTGGTAATAGTCCACACACAATTGCTAAGTACCATCCTTCTTTCGGACTAGCAACACTGGTGCTCCCCATGGTGACACACTGGGTCTAACAAACTACTTTTCCAAGAGTTCTTCCAGCTGCTTCTTAATCTCAACTAACTCTGATGGTGATATTCTGTAAGGCGCTATAGATACAAGACCAGATCCAGGTACAAGATCAATAGCAAACTTTATCTCCTACTTTGGCGGTAAACTAGGTACACCATCAGGAAAGATCTCGGGGGACTCGTTAACCACTAAAATTGTATTCACATCTGCCTCGCTCTCGACCTTCAAGGATGACAATAGCATGTATCTCTGAGCTCCTTCTTTCAAGAAAGCTTGAACTTGGTTAGTCATCAAAAATCTAGAAACTTCATCCATAGGAAAAACTATGGTTTTGCTAGAACAGTCTAACAGGATATGGTTAGAAGATAACCAATTCATTCCTAAAATTACGTCTAATTGAGAAAGAGGCAAGCAGATCAAATCAACAAAAAAGATTCGACCCTCAATAATTAAAGGACAATTTAAACAAACTTTGGTGGTAATAACAGGTTTAGCAGTAGGGGTAGAAATAGTCAAGTCAAAAGGTAAGGAAGACACAGGTAAACCAAGTCATCGCACACAGTCATAAAAAATGAAAGAATGGGTTGCCCCTAGAGTCATATAGTACAGTCAAAAGATTACCTCCTATGGTACCTTCTCCTTGTATCAGATCTTCAGATTCAGAGGCTTCTGCTTCGCTCTTAGTGTAGACCCTGCCTCCTACTTACTATTTTGCAGCTCGTGCAGTGTTAACTAAAGGTTTCGCCTTAGCCTGATTGCAGTCCCTAGAGACGTGTCCAGGTTTTCCACATCGAAAACAGATTATTTTTTTGATGGTGCAGTCCCTTGTTGGGTGATCCTTCCCACACTTTAAACATTTTAAAGAAAATGCCATATTCTGTCTGGTGCGATTTCCACCAGAGCCTCCACTGGAACCTCCACTCGATGTCTGTTGCTGACTTCCTGGTGGTCGGGAATAAGGTTTCTTCTGGAAATGATTTGTATTGTTGCCACCTCCTCTTTGGAACCTAGTAGGCTTAAAGTTACGATTTCTTGTGTCCCGAGCCTGATCCAGATCTTCTACTTGGCGACATGTGTCCAACAACTCTGAAAACTGGTTAATCCTTAAGGTTATGACTGCTCTTTTCACATCGTGCCTTAGTCATTCCTCAATTTTGACATTTCTACACCTCGTCCGACTGGTGTTGGAAATATGTTGAAAATTTGGAAAAGCTCTCAAACCTCGTGGCGTATTCGCTGACAGCCATGTTCCCTTATCTTAAACTAAGGAACTCCATCTTTTTCGCATGCCTTGCATTTGCTGGGAAATATTTCTCCAAGAATTTATCCTTGAACACTGCCTAAGTGATTACTCGACCTTCAGCTTCTAGTAATCTTTGTGCTCCGTTCCACCATTCTTCTGTGTCTCCGATCAGCATGAAAGCAGCATAAATTATTTTCTTGTCATCAACACAGTTCATGCCTCTGAAGATTTTCTCCAGCTCCTTGATCCAAAGACTAGCCTTCTCTGGATCAAATTCTCCCCTAAACTGATGAGGGTTGTTACGACAGAACTCCGCCAAATTTTGAGCATCGGTTGTAGCTTCTAGCTATTGAGCAACCCTTTCCTGCTGTTGAGCAGCTCTCACAGTTTGTTGTGCAATAACCTCTGCCATTCTTTGCATTACTTCAATTGCTGTGGCCATATCTCCGCCGCATGCCATTTCTCTTTTTAAGTTAGACTAACTAAAAAACATAAGGAAGAATTAAATGTATCCTTTTGGAATACTAAACAATACATCTCTGTGTTTGGTTTTCATAGAAACACACAGCACAAACAAGACAGACCTAACCACAAAAACCCAAAAGAAAACTTGAATCGGGGCTCTGATACTAAACTAGTGTAATGCCCCTTTTGAGGAAGGAATGTCACACCATAACCACGAAGCGAAAATAAAATATATAAACCAGATCCGGTTCATTATAATATAGATAAACTCGCTTGGTTGTAATCGTATAATTAAATTAGTGAATTCTTTTTCTTTTGTTACGATAAGATAATAACGTTTGGTTACAACAGAAAGTAACATGAGAAATGAAACATACATCCATACTTCATGCTATATATATATATATATATATATATATATATATATATATATATATATATATATATATATATACTTATATCATGTTCATTTAGTTACATCATCGAGATATATAAAAAGCAAAAGCTTTACTTACCCCAAAAGAATTAACCGTACATGACCCATAAAAAGTAGATAAAACATCAGGCCCCAAAAAGAAAAGCAGATGAATATATATATATATATATACTTATATCATGTTCGTTTAGTTACATCATCAAATATACAAAAAGCAAAAGCTTTACTTGCCCCAAATGAATTAACCATACACAGCCCACAAAAAAAAAAGATAAAACATCAGGCCCCAAAAAGAAAAGCAGATGGCCATCAGTGGCCATCGACTGCATCAGCCCCTATAGAGAATGAGAAGTAACTGTAGAGGGGTCCTCCTCAGGGTCTTCCTCATCTGAGGAAACCCTCATCGGAGCCACCGAATTATAGGGGGGTTTGTGTGGTAGATAGGAATGAATCCTCCTGTGGGAGGTAGTGATGCTCACCCCACTTATCTCGTATGGGCAAATAAAATTCTAAATACAAACGAACACTACAAGTAAAAATAGGCAGATCATAACGCCCCCATGCTAAAGACATCGTCACGTCTCTGAGATAAATGTAGTGGTTCGTACCCAGGTTGATATGCCAGCAGTCTGGACCTCCAACGAAAGTCAGTTTCACATACCCCAAAAAGCCTTGTGGACGGGACGTCATGTTCAAAACAAGTACTAGTCAAAGTCAAGCCAAAAGCCAGGGAACTCGTGTACTTCCCCTTCTTCAACAATGTCTTCAGAGTAACACATAAAGAAACAGAGTAGCAGAAATATAGAAGAGAGGTAAGACATCCTACATTCATTACTAATTATGGTAGTAAAGAAATAGAACGGCGCAGAGTACCCATATAGCATTTCAGAAATAATACTAATCAGCATCAAGAAATAATAGTAAACAACTAAACAGTTCTAGGCAGTTATAACATTAATAAGACAAAAGTTTCAGTCATCATATAAATAAATATTAAATAATATGTAGACTCACTATGCATGTGCATATGATATCAAAATCCTACTCCATGGAACTAGACACAAACATCAGAGAGAATGATCAGGAGACAAGTCTGTAACTCGGCTGCCGAGGCCAACAAGTGCTTTCATTTCTCAATTTATCAAAGTGCACATCATGGCATTGTACAAGACATTCTATACTAGATTGCGATATAGGATAGTGTCTCGGTCTGAATCATCGGTGAGTTTGCATCAGTTTGCCCCATGGACAGAAGAGCTACCAACTGTCCATTGCAAAGTACCTGCACCCCGACGCCCCCAAGGTCAACATTTTGACCTACACTAGTCTATTCGCACCCACACAAAGGTGTGATTCAAACTCCTTGGCAGTATGCCTTAACAATAGTCCATCGGACTTTCACAATACATGATGACTTAATGCATATTCATGTATATTCACCAATGATATCCTTTCTCCTTAAAATGCCACAATTTGGCCAAGTTAAATATTAACAAAGTTTTGATCCACTTATGGATAACATCATATTATCAAATTCTCAAATGAGATAGTACACTTTTTAGGATTTATTATGAAGTTATAGTACACTTTTTAGGGTTTATTATAAAGTTTTATTTTGATTAAATATTTTCTTATGAAATCTTTCTCTTGAGAAATTCTCTCAATTAGTTAAGTTCTCTACTTAAATTAAATCTTATTCACTTAGGGTATTATTCTATGATTCTCAAGTCTCGCACTCATTCTTGTTCCTCCATTAAGTTCAAAAATCACTCTAGGTCATCAAATGAATTTTCTTCTATCACATTGTTAATTATTTAACACTTAATTACTAAATTTTTAAGGTTGCTCAAGAATTACATTCTTGGACCCAAAATGGCCTTAGAGGCCATGAGCCTCCTTAAAGGGTAAGAACCCAAATTTTTCTTTGATCCATTAATTGTTATTCACTTGATTAATGATGATCACATATTTGATATATTAATAAGCTTTCATTTTAGTCATTTACACTGTAACACCCCAAATTCTGACTATATGAATAGTAATAGCAGAATTACACTATTTTGTATTTTCTGTGTGGTATCAAAATAATTTGACTGTTCTGAGATCATATTTGATCATTTTGTGTGATTTGCTCCTGGCCAGGAAAAATAATAATTTTCAGGCCGGGGAAATTCTGATTTGCCTCATTTGGAGACGAGGGATCTTACTAAATCCGAATCTGAGCGACACAAAAAAGAATTTTTTAATTTTTAGAATCTATCTATAAAAACAAAAATATTGTACTGATAAATATCTGTGGTTATATTTATAGCAGCCGTTGCTATGAATTTTGGACCCGATAAGTTTTAACTAACAGAAAATGTGCTTAGAATATTTTCTGTAACCAAAATTAAAATGAACCAATAGGAAACAGTCAAAATAAATGGTTGGACTTTTCTAACCAATGAGAATTGGTCAAGGAAAGAAGCTTAGACTTCTTTGTGGACCATTAGATTTAAAGCTTGATTTAGAAGCTTTGATCTTAACCGTTGATCCGATCAACGGTGTAAAACGAATCCTAACAAAACCACCAAGTAATATCCACCGTAGATGAGATCAATGGATAGGAAATCAAGTTGATTTTCAATGGATAGGATTGAGTCAACAATAATGGCTTGACTTTTGCTTAGTAACTAATTAACCTTAATTTAGTTAACCTAATTGCCTAATTAAGAAACTAAGTAAACTAACTTAACTAGTAATTAGTTATAATTTAATCCTTAATTTAATATCCTAATTCTAATTAGAGGTTATGATACATGCTAAAATATGTTAAACTAATTAGTTATATAATTGGATGATTAAGTAAGAATGGTTAGGAAATTAAACCTAATTAATTAGCTAATCAATTAACTAGTAATTAGGCTTGAATTAACAACAAATTGAGGACCCTAACCTCACTTAAGCCCCACGGTTCAGCAGCATAATGGAGGAGCTTCTACGTGATTCTTGAACACTCCAAAGCCATGCAAAGTCAAGTTGGTGACCAATGACAAGTGATTGTCCGTGTGCACTTAAAGTTTGGATAATTACTCAAGTAAATCTCTTTATTTTATTCTCACAAGTCACTCACGGCAGCAGCTGTCCATGTGCACTTAAAGATTGGATAATTACTCAAGTAAATTCTTTCAAATTTCACAAGCCACTCACACAGCCAATAGCTCCCTCCTTGTACGTCCTCACCCTTCACTTTTTATACTTATCATACATAAGTTTTTATTTCTCTCAAATTACCAAGAAATCAAGCAAACCTTCTCTTCCATCTTTCTTCTCCACATTCGGCCACCACCCAAAACCCACACCATCAATCCTTTAAAATTTTATCTCTTAGTTTTTTTAAACTCAAATCATATTCTAACCACTTTTCCTTCACAAGATTTTGTCAAAAACCTATCCTTTCTAGTTCAAAAATCCAACCTTTTCCTAAAGGGTAAGCTTTGATTCAATGATTCAAAGTTTGATTTTTAATTTTTCTAACCATGATTGCTCCATGTTTTTTTTCAATCTTGATTCTTGTATGTGCATATACTAATTTTCTTGGAATTTTAGGGTTTTGTTTAGGAGGTTAACAAAATTTCAAGGAAAGGAGGAGAGCTTAGAAAGCTTGTCTTCAAGAGGTAAGAGGGAGATTTAACCTCACCAACCATGTTTTGGTGGTCTGAGGATGGTTTTGTTCGGTGAAAAATCCATAAGGATTATTCACCTATTGTTTGAGGTTCTTTGATTGAATTTGTGATGTGTATGATTTTATTGCTATGCTTGTATGTGTGATGAAATGTTTAAAGATTGGATATTAGGTATGTATGTGTAATTTAGTATGCATGCAATGTATGTATAATTATGAGGACATGAGAATGTGTGTGAAATTTATGATGTGAACAAGTTTTGAAAGTTGTGGGGAGATAATCAAATACAATTAAATTGATAGATTTTGAGATCCAAGTGAATTTGGAAAAATTTTGGGTATAGCAAAATAAAATGATTTTATGCAAAAAAAAAAGAATAACAATTTTTGGGAAATAGTATATTTTCTGATTTATAAAAAATTTTATGAAAAGAGGACTAAATTGTAAATGTCATGTAAATGCGGGGCCATTATATAAATAAGAATGTTTGAGGGGTTATAGTGAAAATATAAATTTTTGAGGGACTATATTCGTAAATATTAATTTTTGAGAGACTATGCCGTAAATATTAATTTTGAGGGACTAATATGTAAATATGAGTTTTTGAGGGACTAGTGTGCGAATATGAAAAATAAAGCCAATTTTAGTATTTAAAATGAGAAAAATAGTATTTTTAATTTAAAATGTAAGAAAAATATTTACGCGATTGGAAAACGTTAAAAAATTGCTACGTGATTTGAAAAAGTGACAGAATTGAGTCGCGATTGAGAAAATGTGAAAATATGACTATGCGATTAAAATATAGTAATATTACTGTTAGATTATTGTATGGACCCCGAATATGTGATATGAATTGAAACTGTATATAGTACATTGTACATGCATTGGAAAAGGTACATGCATTGGAAAAGTTTGAGAGACTGTATGAGGCTATTTGCCTAGGAGAGAATACACCTCTTGAGTGGGTGCGATATGCGTAGTGTAAGTCACTCGTTGACCTTGGGGGCATTGGGGTGTGGGTTGCCTACAATGTACAGTTGGTAGCTCTTCTTTGCGTGGGTTAGACTGACGCAACACACCAATGATTCGGACTGAGACACTATTCTTATTCACGATTTGATAAAGACTGTCATGCATATGCTAAATATGCAAAAATGAGCACGTGGTCTGAGGCATGTTGGTGCAGACAGATCTTTTCAATCACTCTCTCCAACCTGAGTTGTTAGCTTCATGGAGTAGGAAACTGAGTCTGTGTGCGTACATATAATGATAGAGGGTATTATCATAATTACGTTCATGATAATTGATTATTGTTAGTGGCATGATTGTAAATATTGTTTACTTCATTGATATATGATGTTAATGGCATATTTGTAATTATAGTATGATAACTGCATGAGATAGTGCATGTATTTATCGTCATTGCTACCATACTGGTATTGGCGTAGGTGATCTCACCTCTTGTATGCATATGTTGTATTATGTTTATGTGTTGTTAAGACATTGAGCCAGACGTAGAGCGAGAAGCAGAGGAAGGTCCAGATTCCGTTAAGACCCTTGAGTTTTGATGGCGGTGGAGATCCCTAGTTTCCTGGGTTACATGAGACTAACATTCATCGGAGGGGATGAGGCGTGGACCGTGGATCTTGAGAGGGAGAGTATATATTATCTAGGAGATGTAAATATTAGATTGAGTAGGCTACAGTCAGGGAACCATTACTTTTCTGTTACTGTTTATGTACAATTAGAGTTCCCTATATCCATCAGGCAGCACTGGGGAGCGTACTATCGCACCCCTAGAGAGAGTAGTGTTGTGTCGTCCGCTCGGACATTTGTCCGCCGGACTTCACGTCAAATTGGAATTCCCCCACCCGGGGAATCTGAGGAGGACCCATCTGAGGGTTCGGCTACATCTGAGGATTCAGCTGCTTAGTAGTATTTGGGCAAGATGTCAATGTAAATAGTGTTTAAAAGTTTGGAGTGTCTAGTTGTAATATTTACAGTATGATAGTGCGAAAGACTTGTATATGTATAACAAAAGACTTGGATATGTATAAATAATGTAAATTATTTGTAATGATGCTGTGATGTTTTATTTTCTGCTAAGTTTATTTTCTTGTTATTAAGAAATTTTGCAACTCGTATTTTTCCCTACAAAGTACGTTATCTAAAATAAGGTTAATTTGGTAATTATGCAACAAGAAATATGGCACCCTAAGGTGGGTGTTACATACACTCTCTATGTACTTACTTGATTGAGTTTTATTATGTTTTGTAAGTTTGGACTCAAATGGAACTTAATTGAATTTTTCAGCATAATTTACATCTTACGTTATTTCTGTATTTGGGCTATATCTTGGGATGTAGGTAGTCAAATGAGGTGAATCTGATGGCATTTTAAAGATAAGAGAGAGTTCTATAACTTTCATGAAGACCTCAAAGGCCCAATCACACGATTAGATAACTCAAATTGGGGTTGAAGCAAGAACTAGAGTGTTGCTCTATACAGCTTGACCTATGTGTATTGTTTATGCCATTTTTCGGGATAGAAGTTGTCAAATGGGCTGAACTTTGGAAGCTGAATATTTAAGACCCATATCTACAACTTTCATGTTGAACACTTTTCCAGAATCGGACTCCTTGAAGGTGATATTGGGCTTGGAAGTCAAAACAGAGGAGCTGTGACTGGGCTTGGGTAGTGTTTAGTAATTTGAACGTATATGGAGTTGTAGAAATGATATTAGACTAAAACTATAGCCATTGGAAAGCTAAGATCTAGGCCTACAACTTTCATGAAGATCACTTGGTTCAAAAATGATGAATGCAATGACTTCAGAGCTACATGATTTCGGAGACAAGGAATCTCCATAATTTTCCACTCACCGAAAGTCATTTGGCATTTTTCACTCATTTTTCACTCATACACCCACTAATGACTCAGTCCACTTATCATTTTGTATCTCTAATCCTCTATAAAAGGGGTCTTTGGCAGATCATTAAGGGGTGTTAGGTGTTAGTTACCAAAATGATGTCATTTTGTTATTAGGTTTTCTTGTAGTAATTTTCCTTTGTTCTAAATTAAAGTCATGTTCTTGATAATAAAGTTTCATTTTACTTGGGTGAAATGGTGAAGCTCTTGATAATAAAGTAAGGTTAGATTTATTCTTCTCTTGTGCTTAAATGATTTATATTTTCTAGTAACCATTATACGTATTATAATTTGTTTCTTATAATTTAGAAACCATCTTTGTAAAGAGGAGTTCTTGATTTGTTGTAGACAAAATATTGGCACAACGAATGCTTTAACTCATTTATAAGTGGTAGTAATATTTTTAGGAAATATAATATAATTACGTATATTATTTTAAATGGACTTTTAATGTTGTATTTTCCGATTGGAACCTCCATGTTGTGAGGATTCTAATTGAGTTATAAAAGAAATTAATCTTACCTTTACTTTATTTACCAAGAGTGGATCTTTTAACCCAAGTAAATAATTTTTACTGTAGTAACAAAATATTTACTTCACCTTAATTAATCTTCAACAATTCCCTGTGGATCGACCTCGGACTCCCGAGAATTTTATTACTTGAGACAACCTGTACTTGGGTTCGCAAAGTAACAATTAATCCCGCATCAAGTTTGTAGACTTGTTTGAAACAAAAAATTGTGCATCAAGTTTTTGGCGCCGTTCCCGGGAACTTGATTTGAAGACTGAATTTTTGGCGTAAAAAATTTGTATATATACTAACATACTAACTAGTGGGAAAACCTCTCCTTTTTTAATTTATGTGCATACTAACTTAGTGAGGGAACCTCTCCCTTTTATTTTACGCACTAACTTAGTGGGGGAATCTCTCTTTTACTTATTTTTTTTGTAATTTACTTTTTACACTTTATTTTTCGTATTCATATTCTGTCATTTTTTTGTTATTTATTTTCTGTCATTTTTTTGTTTACTAATTTACTAACTCTCTTACTAACTATCTAACTTTTTACTTTATCAACTATCTAACTTTTTACTTTTTCGGCTTCTAACATTTTAATTTATCTGTATACTAACTTTTTAATTTTTATGCTAATTAACTTATTTGGTGGTTAGTTTATACCACACCTTTGTTAATATTTAATGGATGATTTATACTGCTAGCTTGTACATTTTATTTTATACTGTAAATTACTTGTTTATGCTTAATTGGTATCGTGATTTAAATTCTGGTCGTTTGGTTAGAGTTAATCCAAGTACTTTACATATTGATTTGTTTGAATCACAATCTCACACATTAAGCACAATGGCTGAAAACGAAAGTGTGCATGATGAACATGAAAATCAACCATTGCGAACTATGCATGAGTATTTGCAACCATCTCGAAATTCTAATCCATCATGTTTTATCTTTCCACTCAATGCCAACAATTTTAGATTCAAGCCAGGTATGATTTCTTTACTTCCTAATTTTCATAGTTTAGAATCTGAAAGCCCATATTTATATTTAAAAGAATTTGAGGAAGTATGTACTGCTTTTCATGATCAAACTTGCACTGAAGAGGTTGTTAAGCTTAAATTGTTTTCTTTTTCTTTGAAAGGTAAAGCAAAAACTTGGCTTAACACTTTGAAACCAAGATCAATTGGCACATGGCAAGAAATGCAAGGTGAGTTTTTGAAGAAATTTTTTCCAACACATAAAACCAATGTTTTGAAAAGACAAATCCAAAATTTTTCCCAAAATTCCAATGAAGCATATTTTCAAAGTTGAGAACGCTTTAAAGATTTGTTGAATTCTTGCCCACATCATGGTTTTGAAAAATGGCGCACTATAAGCTTCTTTTATGAAGGGTTAACACCTGAAACCAAACAATTTGTGGAAACAATGTGCAATGGTGAATTTCTTGATAAAGAACCTGATGAAGCTTTAGACTATTTAGACCATTTGGCTGAAAATTCTCAATCTTGGCATGATACTAATCCTTCTAAAAATTTAATTAGATCAAACCTTGCAAATGCTAGTAAAGGAAAATATCATCTTAGTCAAGAAGAAGATCTAAATGCTAGTTTTGCTAGTTTGGCTAGAAATGTTGAAGCCATGAAATCCGGGAAAGTAAAAGAAATCAAATCTGTGCAAAATGAAGAAATTTGTAGCATTTGTGATGAATTGGGACACTCAACAAATAAATGTCCAAAAATTCCTATTTTTAAAGAAGTTGATGAGCAAGTAAATGCAATGAACAATTTTAAAAAGCCATTCACTTTTTCTCTTTCAGATACATACAATCCGAGATGGAGAAATCACCTGAACTTCAATTGGAGGACCAACAATTAGGCACAATTCATGCAACCACCATCTCCTCAGGCACAGCAAGATTCTCAAAATCCTCAAGGATATGCACCCTATGTCCCATCATATAGGAAAAACCTTGAAGGAACATTGCATGCATTCATGGAAAAACAAGAGGCCATCAAGAACCACAACAATCAAGCTACGATTGACATAAAAGACACTCTTGCTAAACTTTCTTCTGCACTTGCCATTCATGAGAAAGGAAAGTTTCCCTCTCAACCTCAACCAAATCTCAAGGGTCAGTTTAGCCTAAATGAGGGTAGTTCAGAAAGTCAAAAAATAGATCAAGTCAACTTAGTGATAACTCTTAGGAGTGGAAAGGTTGTTAAAAAATAAATTCCTGAACTTTTTGAGAAAGATGATGAGTCAATTCCCGAAGATGAGGAAGGGGTTGATAAGTCACCTAGTCAAAAGGAGACCAAACCCTCTCTTTTACCCCCATTTCCTCAAGCATTAAACAATTCAAGTAAAGTGAATCATAACAGTGACATTTTTAAAATCTTTAAACAAGTGAAGGTCAATATTCCTCTGTTAGATGCTATCAAGCAGATTCCTTGTTATGCCAAATTTTTGAAAGACTTGTGCACTGTTAAAAAGAAATATAATGTGAAAAAGAATGCATTTTTGACTGAACAGGTAAGCTCCATTATTCAAAACAATAATGAGTTGAAATATAAAGACCCTGGTTGTCCTACAGTTTCATGCATTATTGGTGAACATAAAATTGAACGAGCTTTACTTGATCTTGGTGCTAGTGTTAATTTGCTTCCATATTCAGTTTATTAGCAACTCAACCTTGGTGAGTTAAAACCAACTTCTGTAACTCTTCTACTTGCTGATAGATCAATTAAAATTCTAAAAAGAATAGTAGAAGATGTGTTGGTACAAGTTGATATATTCATATATCCTGTGGATTTTATTGTCTTGGAAACTAAACCTATGGTTGATAGTTCTAAGTCAGTTGCTGTTATTTTGGGTCACCCATTTTTAGCAACATCTAATGCTTTGATAAATTGCAGAAATGGAGTGGTGAAGCTAATTTTTGGAAATATGACACTGGAGCTTAATGTTTTCAACATGTGCAAGCAACCACATAAAGTTTATGATGAAAAGGAAGAGATTGAAGGGATTGAGGCCATTATAGATGATCATCTTCAAATCAAGAGTTCTTCTGACCCATTAGAAATCTATTTAATTAATTCATTTGATTCAGCTACACAATTAGATGATGATGTTTCTGAAATATGCTATTTGTTGACTATACACAGGAAATGGAATACAAAGGAAGGAAGCCAAGATTCGAAGAGCTAAAATCCATGAATGATGATGCCCATGAAGAAGTACCCACACTAGAATTGAAGCCATTACCTGATGGGTTAAAGTACACATTTTTGGGAGAAGAACAAAGCTCTCCAGTGGTAATTTCCTCATCCCTGACCAAAGAACGAGAAGGTATGTTGATAGAAGTACTTAAAAGACATAAAGGTGCAATTGGATGGACATTAAAGGATATAAAAGGCATTAATCCATTAATTTGTACACATAGAATACATTTAGAGGATAATACTAAAACATCTCAGCAACCTCAAAGAAGATTAAATCCACACATGAAAGAGGTAGTTAGAGCTGAAGTTCTTAAATTACTTGATGTTAGAATTATCTATCCTATCTCTGATAGTCAGGGGGTAAGCCCTACACAAGTTGTGCCTAAGAAATCTGGAATAACAGTGGTTGAAAATGAAAAAAGGAGAATTAATACCTACCCGAGTCTCATCTAGTTGGCGTATGTGTATTGATTTCAGAAAATTGAATGCAGCCACTAGGAAAGATCATTTTCCATTGCCATTTCTTGATCAGATTCTGGAAAGAGTAGCAGGACATCCCGACTATTGTTTTCTTGATGGTTATTCAGGGTATAATCAAATACCAATTACATTAGAGGATCAAGAAAAGACCATTTTTACTTGTCCTTTTGGCACTTTTGCATATAGAAGAATGTCTTTTGGTCTTTGTAATGCTCCGGTAACTTTTCAAAGATGCATGCTAAGTATTTTCAGTGACATGATTGAGCATTATTTAGAAGTTTTCATGGATGATCTGACAGATTTTGGAAATTCTTTTGAAAATTATCTTGATAATTTGGAAAAAGTTCTTAAAAGATGCAAAGAAAAAAGATTTGTGTTAAATTAGGAAAAATTTCATTACATGATTACCTCAGGAATAGTGTTAGGTCATGTGATATCTTCTAAAGGAATTGAAGTTGATAAGGCCAAAGTTGAATTAATTGCTCATTTGTCTTTCCCAAAAACAGTCAGAGAAGTTCGTTCCTTTTTAGGACATGCAAGATTTTATAGAAGATTCGTAAAGGACTTTAGTGCCATATCTAGACCTTTATGTAATCTTCTAACAAAAGATATACCATTTGATTGGACTCAAGATTGTCAGAAATCTTTTAAAAAATTAATTAGTCTTTTGACTTCTGCTCCTACCATGCAATCTCCTGACTGGTCTTTGCCTTTTGAGTTGATGTGTGATGCTAGTAATTTTGCTGTTGGCGCTGTTTTAGGCCAAAGAAAGGAAGGTAGCCTCATGTAATTTATTACGCAAGTCGAACTTTAAATAGTGCACAAATGAATTACACCACTACTGAAAAAGAACTACTTGCTGTAATTTTTGCATTGGACAAATTTCAAGCTTATTTAATTAGTTCGTCCATTGTTGTTTTCACTGATCATGCTACTATTAGATATTTAATGTCAAAATAGGATGTCAAACCTAGGTTGATACGGTGGATCTAGGTGCTTCAAGAATTCAACATCACAATAAAAGACAAGAAAGGAGCCGAAATATTATTGCATATCATTTATCAAGGCTGACAACAGACTCATCTTTTGATAGCACACCTATCAATGATTCTTTTCCCGATGAATTTTTATTTTCTGTCAATTCCATGCCTTGGTTTGCTAACATTGTCAATTTTCTTGTAACAGGTAAGATGCCGCCTCAGTGGACACACCAAGACATAAAAAAGTTTTTGATTGAGGTGAGAATTTTCTTTTGGGATGACCCATATTTGTTCAAATATTGTCCTGATCAAATCTTTCGAAGATGTGTACCCGACAATGAGGTAAGTAGTGTCATTAAATTTTGTCATTCAGAAGCATGTGGAGGTCATTTTTCTTCAAAGAAAACAGCTGCGAAAATCTTGCAGTGTGAATTTTATTGGCCCACTTTATTCAAGGACAGTTATACTTTTTGCAAAAGTTGTGAAAGTTGTCAAAAATTGGGGTCCATTTCTAAAAGAAATATGATGCCTTTGAACCCTATCTTTGTCATTGAAATTTTTGATTGTTAGAAAATTAATTTCATGGGTCCATTTCCATCATCTTTTGGATTTGTGTACATTTTAGTTGCAGTTGATTATGTCTTAAAATGGATTAAGGCGATTCCATGTCGGCACAATGATCATAAAACTGTTTTAAAATTTTTAAAAGAAAATGTTTTGAGTCGATTTGGAATTCCTCGAGCTATCATCAGTGATGGGGGAACACATTTTTGTAATAAACCATTTGAATCCTTAATGAAAAAATATTGCATTACCCACAAAATTACAACCCCTTATCATCCTCAGACAAGTGGACAAGTTGAATTGGCAAATAGGGAGATTAAACAAATTTTGGAAAAAATGGTTATCCCAAATCGTAAAGATTGGTCTTTAAGACTAAACGATGCACTTTGGGCTTACCGTACTGGTTTTAAAACATCTTTAGGCATGTCTCCCTATCGATTAGTTTATGGAAAACCTTGTCATTTGCCTGTAGAATTGGAGCATAAAGCATTTTGGGCCATTAAAGCTTTCAACTTAAGTCTTGATGATGCTTCCAAGTTACGCAAATTGCAATTGAATGAACTTGAGGAATTAAGAAATAATGCATATGCAAACTCAAAGATTTATAAAGCTAGAACAAAAGCTTTTCAGGACAAATCAATTTTGAGAAAAACTTTTGAAATTAGTCAAAAAGTTCTGCTTTATAATTCTCGTCTTCACCTATTCCCTGGAAAATTGAGATCTAGGTGGATTGGTCCTTATATTGTCAAACATGTGTATTCTTATGGGGCCATAGACATTGAGAATCCTAGGAATAGTATTGTATTTAAGGTCAATGGACAAAGACTCAAACCATTTCTGGAACATCAAGTTGTTGAGGTAGTGATGTGTATGAAACAACATCATGTTTTGTTCTTATTTTGCATGCATTCTTGAGCATTTTAGGCATTTTAGTTTTTCTTTTTGGTTTGTTTTTCTCTTAGTTCGGATAACTGCGGTGTTTTTAGTGTTCTTGTGTAGGATTAATGTTGAATTGGCCTTGGATTGAATGGAATGCTTGCATGTTTGAAGTTGGAGCTTAATGGATAGTAATAAAGGTGCAAGAAAGGCCATTCCAGAGGGATCCACGGCCTGCCCGTGGTTTCTACCACGGCCATGGTTCGAGGGAATCAAGAAAATGAAGAAAACTGAAACAGACTCAACCACAGCTTGGCCGTGGTGGCCACCACGACCGTGGTTGAGAGTCAGCATTGGAATTTCCTTCTCAGAATCAACCACGGCCGTGGTTCGCAGCGCAGTGGAATTTTAGTTTTTCTGTTTTTATTTCTTTTGGGGGCTTTTAGCCCATAGAAGCCCTAGGCTCTAAATAGATGTTCTGATTGCAATTAGGGTATTCAAGCTTGGATTGAAACCTAGTTCTAAAGGAGGCACGAAGGAGGCTTGGGTTCTTGATCCTTCTTCTTCTTCTTCCATTGTTACGGGTTTGGGATGCTTTTAAGTTTGATTTCTGTTTCCTTCTTCTCTATGTCTGAGCAGTTATTTTTGTTTCTAGGATTGGGCAATGCCCTTTAATACTTTGTTAATGATTAATTGACGTTGTTTTTCCCTTTTATTAATCTTGATTGTTCATTGATTCAATTCTTATTGCTCTTATTCATGTGAATTTGCTGGCCACTTATTTGCATCTCATAGGCATTTAGGGACGTACTGAGAGGTGAACCTAAGTGTTGGAACCATTAGAATTGAACTTAAGGTCTAAATCACGAGAGTAGTTTTAGCCTTTCGAGGAATCAATGAATTACCACAAAGCGTAATGGGTTCAATTTAAATTCAATTACCACGAAAGTAGGAATTGGTTTAATTGGGCACGGATCTTGTATCTTGAAAGAGAACATTAACTAATTTTGGGTAATTCACCTTCAATTGAATTTTAGATTTAATAAAAGGATTGTCAATTAGGATTTATCTTGTATCATTGTGGTATCCCAATCTTGGAAGCTTTCTTAAATCTGAAAACCCCCTTCTTGATAAATTGCTATTTTTGTTTTGAATTCTGTTTTCTTGATTTTTATTTAATTATTTTGTTACTACGTTCTTCTTTATCAACAATCATATTCCCTTTTGTTTAACTTAATTGAATTAATTAATTAATTGGTATTCATATACACAGTCCCTGTGGATTCGATCTTTTTATTCCTTGACGATGAAACCGTATACTTGCGAAATTCACGCATCAGGTAGAATCCATTTCTCTTTCTAATCCTTGTTATGAGTAAAATTTATTTTAATGTTGTTTCTTTCTTTTTGCAGTTCTTTGTGTTCCCGGTTAAATGGCAGATAACAGTACTCCGTGACTCTCAAGTCGATTTGTTTTTTAGTTTCCCATAATAACTGATTTCTTCTCCTTTTAAAAATGGATGTCATTCTCTCAAATCTAAGAAAAAATTTTCTTTCACTCCCTCTCAATGCTCTAACAAAAGTCTATGAAGCTAGATGTGAAAGACTGAGATTGTTAATGTATAAGGGCATCCCAAAAGATATATGCTGGATAATCGAAGCAAAGGTTCGTTTAGCTGGTGAATCTTCAAATTCATTTGTCCCATACATGCCTGGTGACACTTGTCGAGATTATCAAATTTAAATCAATTTATAACCAATTTACCAAAACTGCTTGTTGTATAAGATAACACCGGGTCGAGCCCGTAGATCACTCTAATTATGAAGTCAGATTAAGAGGTTAATAAACAGGGGGGAAAAGTTTTGCAAGATTAAACAACAAAGAACAATTAAAATGAGTAAACAAGATTGAGAAAACAACCAATGCAAGAGAATTAACAAATCTTGATTTTAATCCATCCTTGATCTTTATAAATTCGTTTAACTATCAACCAAATCTTTGGTCTTAGATCACATCAAGATGCCTCTCAATGATCCATGGATCTTCTACTAGAAACGCTTCTAAAATTTAATTAATTAAGGTTAGACAAATTAAGCATCCATCCAAAACCCAATTTAACTTAAAAACCAAGATCCAACCAAGCTAAATATTTCATCAAACACCTTTGATGCATTATTTAGCCTCTGAATTCATCTCTTGGCACATGATAATTACGCAATTAACATATGCAAATCTCAATTAAATTAAGCATTAAATCAGAATTTAAACAAGAGAAGAAGAGAAAGAGAAACTTGATTAATAGATGAACGTATAACAATTAAAACAAAATCTCAAGATTAATCATCAAGCTTGTCAATCTCTTGGATTGATTAAAGAAGTTTAGCTCTCCATAGCCATCACCATTGGATAACCTTCAAGAACCATACAAAAATGAAAATAACAAAGAGAGAGGAAGAGAGGAAGAGAAGAAGAGAATTCTCCAAAATGAAACACTAAAACTTTAATTATAACAACACTTCTACATAAAAGCTCTACATGTTCCAATGATCTGCACAACCTCCCTTTTATAGAGGGTTTGGAGGTACAAAATGTCAAAAGGGGGCTGAGTCATGGTGGTTGAGTGGAGTAGGTGGATGAGTGGAGTAGGTGGATGAGTGGAAAATGTTGAATGACTTTTGGTGAGTAGAAAATTATGGAGATTCTTTGTCTCCGAAATCATGCAACTCTGAAGTCATTGCATTCGTCATTTTTGAGCCAAGTGGTCTTCATGAAGATTGTAGGTCTAGATCTTAGCTTTCAAATGACTTTAGTTTGAGTCCAATATCATTTCTATAGCTCCAGTTATGTTCAAATTACTGCACACTATTCAGGCCCAGTCACAGCTCCTCTGTTCAGACTTCCAAGCCCAATATCACCTCCAAGGAATCTGAATCGGGAAAAGTATTCAACATGAAAGTTGTAGAGTTAAGTCTTAACTATCAACCATCAAAATTTCAGCCTATTCTACAACTTTCACTACGAGCAGTGTAATGAACAGTACACATAGGTCATTCTACTAGGAGCAACACTTTAGTTCTTGATTCAATGCCAATTTGAGCCATCCAAACGTGTGATTGAGTCTTTGATGTCTTCATGAAGATTGTAGAGCTCTCTCTTATCTTTAGAATGACATAAGATTCACCTTAAACATTCACCTACAGCCCAAGATATGACCCAAATACAGGATTAGTGTAAGACGTAAATCATGCTGAAAAATTCAATTAAATCCATTTTGAGTTCAAAACATACAAAACATAACCAAACTTAATTTATTAAGTGCATGGAGAGTGTAAATGACTAAAAATGAAGGCTTATTAATGCATCAAATATGTGAACATCAAATTCCCCCACACTTAGCTTTTTGTACTCTTGGGCAAAACACACAAAAACAAAATAAAACTGACTCAAAAGTTAAACATTCTAAAAGACTCAATTTCTAATAATATTTAAGAATAAAGAGCAATTAATAATTCAAGTAATCAAAACATTCATGAGGTAACACATATTCACATCTCAAATCAACAACCAAGGATACTTCAATTGAAAAGCATGAGTAAAGAATGATAGATCCTCACAGAATTCACTCTCAATCTCTCAAGTATTTAAAAGGTAGGTATTTCACTCAATTCAACTCATGAAAATTGCACTACCATAAGCTTGCTTATCTTCTACTTCTCCACTACTCAAAACACATGCACACACAAATCATGAGGACTTTATTCAAGGTTGTAGTGAGGTCAAGGTAACAGAAGAGGATAAAATGGATATGAGAAGATAAATACCAAAGGGAATAAAAGTAAATGAGAGCTGAGTTCAAATAACAAGTATAAAAGTTCATTCCAACTCTAATGTATATTCCTTTACATATTCATTACCTCAATCAAAAACTTTTTTTTTTTTGAAACATAACTATATACATACATTTTTCTTTTTTTTTTTAGGAACTCTTTCTTTTTTCAACAACCATTTTGTACACACACCCCCACACTTGTTCAAAAACTCATCCATTAACCAACCTAATGTTCTTTTATTCCCTAAGGTAAAGTAAGAACACGATTTTTCATTTAAGGCACATAATGAGCTAGAAACAAGGAATGGTTAAATAAGCTCAAAGGGGTTAAGTAAAGGAAAATATACAAGGTTGACAAGAATCAGAAAATTTTCAAGAAGTCAAAAGAGTGCTTGATATCATATTGAAAACAAGGTTGGCTATTTGGTTAAACTAGCTAAGAAAGAGGGCCTCACTCATGTTCATGCATGCAAGTGAAATGTAGCCTCAAAAAGAATCAAAGCAAGTTCTAGAGTGATCATTAACATGAGTGAAAATCACACAAGAAAGAAGAGAATGACATAAATGTTGAATCCATCCATTAGGCTCAAAATCTCACAAGGTGTGCATCCATCAAACTCAATTCATCAATTCAATCATCCATAACCAAGCATATCAGTTCAAGAAGGGAGAAACGTTATTCAATCATGCAATGAACCCTTTTTTTTTTTAACAACAAAACAAAACAAAAACAAAAAATGCTAAAATCTCTCCCCCACACTTAATATAACATTGTCTTTAATGTAAAAGAGAGAGATAGAAAAGAGCAACACAACCTGATAAGAAGTGAATCAACGCCAAGCAGGAAAAGAAGCACACCGTCAGTGCCACATCAGACCCTAAAAAGAAATCAAATAATAAAACTTAAGTACTTCCACAATTTAATACTAATTAATTACTACCTAAAAATACTCCTTACTCTGTCACCAATTAAGATGCGTCTCAAGAGAAAAATTACTCCTTACTCTGCCATCACTAATTGGTTTAACAAGTCCATGACAATCATATCATGCTTTCCAAACAAAACAACAATAAATCTTTTTTTTTTGTTTTTTTGTTTTTTTTTTGTTTTTTTGTTTAGGTCAACTATCCTTCCCCCCCGACTAGATCACAACATTGTCCTAAATGTTAAAATACAGATGAGTAAAGGATAGAAGATATTACCTGTTGGAGAAAGCAGACACAAATTTAAACAGAAACAAAGTACAATAAAATCAAACCGATTAAAGAGAAAGTGTCAGATCTGACTTGCTTTTCTTGTTACTTCCTTCCCTGCTTCCTGTTGACCAATCTATCTGAGCTAATACCTTATCAGGTACATACTCAAAAGCTTCCAATTTATCAATGAGCTCATCAATAGTGGAGGCAGAGATAAGAAGTTGTCTTACCGAAGGAGTGATAAATTTCTGTTCCATAGCTTTGTCAAGAAAAAATAACAAAAAGTCAAAGAAATTATTAACATTCAACAAACCAATGGGTTGTAAGGTGCCAATGTTCAAAGACTTATACACTGACATAGGCATGACATTGATAGAAGCACCCAAATCTAGCATTGCATGGCCAAATCTGGAATTACCTATAGTGCAACGGATTGTGAAAGTTCCAGGATCTTTACATTTCTTTGGCATGCTTGGCTGAATCATCGCAGAAACATTTCTGCCCATACTGACTTTCTCAGTACCCTTAAGTCTTCTCTTGTGAGTACACAACTCCTTGAGGAATTTGGCATACTTGGGAATTTGCTTGATTGCATCTAGGAGGGAATATTGATTTCCACCTTCTGAATGTCTCCATGACTTCCTTTTCCATTTCGCTTGCGCTATTCGCTTGGATTGTGTCACTCTGTTTGGGAAGGGTAGTGGAATGTTCAAGTCGAATTCTCTCGCACATTTCTTCCGGGATTTGGGGCATCATGTGAATTTTGTTGTGTCTGATCAATCTCTGGCTGCTGCAATGGGAGCTCTGGTTGTGGTAGACTAGGACCATCAATTTCTTTGCCACTTCTCAAGGTAATGGCACTTACATTACCTCTTGGGTTCTTGATTTGTTTGTGAAGGCAATTGGCTTGATCCTTGGCTTTTCAATTCACTCACGGTGATGGCCACGCCCAATCCGAGTTTGCGGGGTTCGAATGGTGGCATTGACATTTTGTTGGAACCGAACATTATTTGTAGCCATCTGTTTCATCAAATCTTCTAATGATGGCTCGGATGGAGTGGTTCTTTGGACTTGGCAACATGAGGAAATTTCTTGCACGCATTGCGTGGTCGCACAATTTGTTGTTGTCGAATGCGAGGTGGTTGGTATTTGTTGCTAGGACTGCGGACTTGGTATCTAAATTCTTCTTTGTTGGGGTTATTCTTCTTGACTAGAATTCCCATATCTCAAGTGAGGATGGTCCCTCCAGCCAGGGTTATAAGTATTAGAAAATGGATCATATCTTAGCTGCTGGGACTGCTGATATTGAGGTCTACTAGGAAAAATGCCATTCTTTGCAACTGACTTTTCTGGAAACGCGGAACCACCATCCTGAAGTGTGGGGCATGCATCAGTAGGATGAGATGAGCAAGAGCAAATGCCACACACCCTTGCAGGCTCTTGTACAGAACCTGGTACATGTTGTCCCACTGCTAATTGCCTCACCAAAGAAGTCAATTCATCAAGTCTATGTTCCATTCTCTGTTGATCTACATAAGACGATTGAACTTCATTAACTCCTCTGGTTGAGGTAAGGGCTCTTGTGCCAAATTGTTGAGCATTGGTGCCATATTTGCTATCAAATCTCTTCTTTGCCGGTAGAGGGTTTTATCCACCAATGCACCTCCAGTGCGGCATCCACCATACTTCTATCCATCGGCAAAGCAAGCCCTCATAGAAATATTGAATCAAGAGTTGATCACTAATTTGATGGTGGGGACAACTCGAACACGACTTTTGAATCTCTCCCAATACTCATGCAAGGTCTCACCAGTCATTTGCCTTATACCACAAATGTCTTTTCTAATGGCAACTCGCCTCTGGATGCGAGGAAGAACCTCTCCAAGAATAATTTCTTCATATCATCCCAACTCGTGACAGAGCCTGGTGAAAGGTAGAACAGCCAATCCTTGGCTACATCAGCAAGAGAGAAAGGGAATGCCCTCAACTTAATATGCTCCTCAGAGATTCCATGTGGCTTCATGGTTGAACAGACCACATGGAACTCCTTTAAGTGCTTATGGGGATCTTCACCTGTAAGACCATGAAACTTGGGCAACAAGTGTATCAATCTAGATTTTAACTCGAAGTCAGCACGAAGATTAGGATATTGAATGTACAAAGACTGGTAAGTTACATCAAGAGCAGCAAGTTCTTTAAGGGTCCTATTTTGCCTGTTATCAGCCATGATTTTAGAATCACCTAAGTTCTCAAGTGCACTTTCAGATTCAATATCACAACTAAATTCAGACTCAATTCTTTCACTTAGCCTACGAGTTCTAATCAACCTATGCAATGTTCTATCAATCTCAGGATCAAATTCAAGCAAGATATCAGGATTAGACCTAGTCATGCATTAATCAAAACATAAAAATAAAATAAAATAAAATAAGTAAACAAGTAAAAGACACTAGACAACTCTAAAAATATACCAAAATAAATCTAATTGACTAATGAAATGATTTTTAAAAATTATAGGACTTGTACAGCATGAAAACTACACAAAAATGAAACTAAAAAATGTAATAAAAAATATTAAAAAAATTAAAAAATTGGTCCAAACGATGGATTTTGGAAAAACCAGGGGTGACCTCACAATTAATTGTGAGTCTTGTTTATTAGGCTGTTTTCCTTCAACTGACCAAGTTTCAGCTCATTCTGGGCACATTTTCTGTAAATACGAAATTCTTGTAAAATGACTCGTAATCACCCGTTTTCGCCTGAAATCCACCAAAACACAGCAACATAAAGGTTAGTAGTTAAATAAACTCTTAATAAGATTGAACAAAATCAGAATGATCCCCGGCAACGGCGCCAAAAATTTGACACTTGTCGAGAATATCAAATTTAAATCAATTTATAACCGATTTACCAAAACTGCTTGTAGTATAAGGTAACACCGGGTCGAGCCCGTAGATCACTCTAATTATGAAGTTAGATTAAGAGGTTAATAAACAGGGGGGAAAAGTTTTGCAAGATTAAACAACAAATAACAATTAAAATGAGTAAACAAGATTGAGAAAACAATCAATCCAAGAGAATTAACAAATCTTGATTTTAATCCATCCTTGATCTTTATAAATTCGTTCAACTATCAACCAAATCTTTGGTCTTAGATCACATCAAGACGCCTCTCAATGATCCATGGATCTTCTACTAGAAACGCTTCTAAAATTCAATTAATTAAGGTTAGACAAATTAAGCATCCATCCAAAATCCAAATTAACTTAAAAACCAAGATCCAACCAAGCTAAATATTTCATCAAACACCTTTGATGCATTATTTACCTCTGAATTCATCTCTTGGCACATGATAATTACGCATAATTATCATGTGCAAATCCCAATCAAATTAAGCATTAAATCAGAATTTAAACAAGAGAAGAAGAGAAAGAGAAACTTGATTAATAGATGAACGTATAACAATTAAAACAAAATCTCAAGATTAATCATCAAGCTTGTCAATCTCTTGGATTGATTAAAGAAGTTTAGCTCTCCATAGCCATCACCATTGGATAACCTTCAAGAACCATACAAAAATGAAAATAACAAAGAGAGAGGAGGAGAGGAAGAGAAGAAGAGAATTCTCCAAAATGAAACACTAAAACTTTAATTATAACAACACTTCTACATAAAAGCTCTACATGTTCCAATGATCTGCATAGCCTCCCTTTTATAGAGGGTTTAGAGGTACAAAATGTCAAAAGGGGGCTGAGTCATGGTGGTTGAGTGGAGTAGGTGGATGAGTGGAGTAGGTGGATGAGTGGAAAATGTTGAATGACTTTTGGTGAGTAGAAAATTATGGAGATTCTTTGTCTCCGAAATCATGCAGCTCTGAAGTCATTGCATTCGTCATTTTTGAGCCAAGTGGTTTTCATGAAGATTGTAGGTCTGGATCTTAGCTTTCAAATGGCTTTAGTTTGAGTCCAATATCATTTCTATAGCTCCAGTTATGTTCAAATTACTGCACACTATTCAGGCCCAGTCGCAGCTCCTCTGTTCAGACTTCCAAGCCCAATATCACCTCCAAGGAGTCTGAATTGGGAAAAGTATTCAACATGAAAGTTGTAGATTTGAGTCTTAACTATCAACCATCAAAATTGCAGCCTATTCTATAACTTTCACTATGAGCAGTGTAATGAACAGTACACATAGGTCATTTTGCTTGGAGCAACACTTTAGTTCTTGATTCAATGCCAATTTGAGCCATCCAAACGTATGATTGAGTCTTTGATGTCTTCATGAAGATTGTAGAGCTCTCTCTTATCTTTAGAATGACATAAGATTCACCTTAAACATCCACCTACAGCCCAAGATATGACCCAAATACAGGATTAGTGTAAGACGTAAATCATGCTAAAAAATTCAATTAAATCCATTTTGAGTTCAAAACATACAAAATATAACCAAACTTAATTTATTAAGTGCATGGAGAGTGTAAATGACTAAAAATGAAGGCTTATTAATGCATCAAATATATGAACATCACCTGGTCTTGGTAAAAGTTCATTTTTAAAAAGGAGAAGAGCAAAAAGAATAAAAGTTTGTTACAAGTGTGTATGATGGAATTGCAACACGCGATGTCGCTCTTTGGGGATGGTTTCTGTAAACAGAGAAGATAAAATATTCTTCATTAAGAATGGAGTGAGTAATGAGTCATTAGATAATATCTTATTGACTCTTGAGACGCATTCTTGTGGAGTTGTGCAGCGTGAACTTCTTAGTTTGTGGAATCTCTTCAGAGACGAGCAAAAGCGTTATAGTCTTGGGAATCTGACTCAAAAAGATCCTGTTTGCTAATTTATAAGAAAATTATATGGGAAGCTTATCCTCAACTCATAGAAGGTGTTTAAGCCATTTCTGGACGTGAAACCAGAGGAAGATGTGACCCACAATCATAATAACATGTATATATTATCTTGTACATCTTCAAAAGAAAAAGAAAAAAAGAGTAAAAAAAAAAAAAAAAAGAAAAAAAAAAGAAAAAAAGAGAAAAAATGAAAAAAAAAAAAAAAAAAAGAAGAAAAAAATGAAATAAATTAAAAAATAAAATAAAAAGATAGCGAAACTTCGGTTGTACTTGGTCTTTAATTAGATTAGGAGCCCACGTGGTGGCGAACCCATCATTGACTCAGGTGGACCTTCGCACGCGGGTCGGTAAATAAGGTTCGTGTGCCATGCTCTGTAGAGAGCCGCGCAAGCATTCTCAGGTTTTAACCAAAGGCTCTGCTTGTTGATGGACAGAAAGAAGCGTCTCGTGTTTGCATTCTCGCATGACAATGCCTCTGAGCTGAATCTTGTGATTTAATGCCATGAGTTCTTCAGCGACCTCTCACTAGCTGTGGTCATTGGTGGTAGCTGTCATATTTACACACTTTAATTAGTGGCGTCGTAGTTCAATCCAAAATATCCCACAAGCGAGAGGGAGAAGAATGCCCAGATTGGCTGAGCCGTCTTGGTATTACTGCACTCATGACGCGCAGTATTAAGATATGCCATGAAACATGTACATAAAGGTATGTAATCATTTGTTATTATTATTTTATCTTTGTATGATTTTGTTGAATTTTGATTTTGGACAGACGATCCTTTGGATGGGATCTTTCGGGGGTTTCTAGACTTCTTTACCCTGATGGTTTTCTTGAAGTAAAAAAAAAAGACAAAAATAAAAAACAAAAAAATAAAAAAAATTATTATTATTATTTTTAAAATTTCAAACTTTTCTAACACCAGCTGATGCACAATTTTTGGTTTAAAACAAGTCTACAAACTTGATGCGGGATTAATTATTATATTGCGAACCCAAGTGCAGGTTGTCTCAAGTAATAAATTTCTCGGGAGTCCAAGGTCGATCCACAAGGAATTGTTGAAGATTAATTAAGGTGCAGTAAATATTTTGTTACTACAGTAAAAATTATTTACTTGGGTTAAAAGATCCACTCTTGGTAAATAAAGTAAAGGTAAGATTAATTTCTTTTATAACTCAATTAGAATCCTCGCAACATGGAGGTTCCAATCAGAAAATATAACATTAAAATTCTATTTAAAATAATATACGTAATTATATTATGTTTCCTAAAAATATTACCACCACTTATAAATGGGTTAAAGCATTCATTGTGCCAATACTTTATCTACAACAAATCAAGAACTCCTCTTTACAAATATGGTTTCTAAATTATAAGAAACAAATTATAATACGTATAATGGTTACTAGAAAATATAAATCATTTAAGCACAAGAGAAGAATAAATCTAACCTTACTTTATTACCAAGAGCTTCACCATTTCACCTAAGTAAAATGAAACTTAGTTACTCATAGATAAGAAGAAAGAAAGAGAGAAGAAGAAGAAGAAGAACATGACTTTAATTTAGAACAAAGGAAAATTACTATAAGAAAATCTAGTAGTAAAATGACATCAATTTGATAACTAACACCTAATTCCTCTCAATGATTTGCCAAGGACCCCTTTTATAGAGGATTAGAGATATAAAATAATAAGTGGACTGAGTCATTAGTGGGTGGATGAGTGGAAAATGAGTGGAAAATACCAAATGACTTTTGGTGAGTGAAAAATTATGGAGACTCCTTGTCTCCAAAATCATGCAGCTCTGAAGTCATTTCATTAGTCATTTTTGAACCAAGTGATCTTCATGAAAGTTGTAGGCCTGAATCTTAGCTTTCAAATGGCTTTAGTTTGAATCCAATATCATTTTTATAACTCCAGATATGTTCAAAATACTGCAAACTACCCAGGCCCAGTCACAGCTCCTCTGTTCTGACTTCCAAGCCCAATATCACCTTCAAGGAGTCCGATTCTAGAAAAATGTTCAACATGAAAGTTGTAGATATGGGTCTTAACTTTATCATCCAAATTTCAGCCCATTTGACAACCTCTAGCCCGAAAAATGGCATGAACAGTACACATAGGTCAAGCTGCTAGGAACAATACTCTAGTTCTTGCTTTAACCCCAATTTGAGTTATCTACTCGTGTGATTGGGCCTTTGAGGTCTTCATGAAAGTTATAGAGCACTCTCTTATCTTTAAAATGCCATCAGATTCACCTCATTTGACTACCTACATCCCAAGATATAGCCCAAATATAGAAACAACGTAAGACATAAAAGTTTCACCTCATTTCACCTCATTGCATTCGTCATTTTTGAACCAAGTGGTCTTCATAAAAGTTGTAGGCCTGGACCTTAGCTTTCAAATGGCTTTAGTTTGAGTCTAATATCATTTCTATAACTTTAGTCACAACTCCTCTATTCTGACTTCTAAGCCCAATATCACCTTCAAGGAGTCCGATTATGGAAAAGTGTTCAACATGAAAGTTGTAGATATGGGTATTAACTATTCAGAATCCAAATTTCAGCCCATTTGACAACATTTAGCCCAAAATATGGAATGAATAGTTTACATAGGTCAAGCTGTCAGGAACAACACTCTAGTTCTTGCTTCAACCCTAATTTGAGTTATATACTCGTGTGATTGGGCCTTTGAGGTCTTCATGAAAGTTATAGATCTTTCTCTTATATTTAAAATGCCATTAGATTCATCTCACTTGACCACCTACATCCCAAGATATAGCCTAAATACAAAAATAACGTAAGACGTAAATTATGCAAAAAAATTTAATTAAGTCCAATTTGAGTCCAAACTTACAAAATATAATAAAACTCAATCAATTAAGTACATAGAGAGTGTAAATGACTAAAAATGAAGACTTATTAATGTATCAAATATATGATTATCAAATTCTCTCACACTTAGCTTTTTGCACTCTTGAGCAAAACACATAAGACCACTCACAAAAAAAAAAAAAAACTCAAAAGCTAAACATTCTAAAAGACTCAATTTCTAATAATATTTAAAAATAAAAAGCAATCAATCATTCAAGTAATCAAAACATTCATGAGGTAACATATCTTCACTTCTCAAATCAACAAGTAAGGATATTTCAATTGAAAAGCATGAGTCAAGAAATATAGATTTTCACTAGATTCACTCTCAATCCCTCAAGTGTTTAAAAGGTAAGTATGTCACTCAATTCAACCCATGAAAATTGCATTACCATAAGCTTGCTTATCTTCTACTTCTCCACTACTCAGAACACATGCACACACAAATCATGAGGACTTTATTGAAGGTTGTAATGGGGTCAAGGTAAAGGATGAGGTAATATGGATATGACAAGTTAAACACAAGAGAATAAAAGAACATGAGAGTTGAGTTCAATTAACAATCATGAAAGTTCATCCCAACTCCACCTAATACAAATTCCTTTTATAAATTCTTTTCCTTTCCTTTATTACCTTGTTGATCCTCTTCTTTTTATATTTTTTTATTAATTTTTTTTACAAAAAGGACATCATATATACATTTTTTTTAACCATTCTGCACACACACCCCTACACTTGTTCAAGAACTCATCGAATGACAAAACTAATGTTCTCTTATTCCCCAAGGTCAAGTAAGAACATGATTTTTCATTTAAGGCACATAATGAGCGATGATCACATATTTGATACATTAATAAGCTTTCATTTTTAGTCATTTACACTCTCCATGTACTTAATTGATTGATTTTGAATATGTTTTGTAAGTTTGGACTCAAATTGGACTTAATTGAATTTTTCAGCATAATTTATGTCTTACGTTATTTCTGTATTTGGGCTATATCTTGGGATGTAGGCGGTCAAATGAGGTGAATCTGATGGCAGTTTAAAGATAAGAGAGAGCTCTATAACGTTCATAAAGACCTAAAAGGCCCAATCACACGAGTAGATAACTCAAATTGGGGTTAAAGCAAGAACTAGAGTGCTGTTCCTGGCAGCTTGACCTATGTGTACTGTTCGTACCATTTTTCGGGCTAGAGGTTGTCAAATGGGCTGAAATTTGGATGATAAAGTTAAGACTCATATCTACAACTTTCATGTTGAACACGTTTTCAGAATCGGACTCCTTGAAGGTGATATTGGGCTTGGAAGTCAGAACAGAGGAGTTGTGACTGGGCCTGGGCAGTGTGCAGTAATTTGAACGTATCTAGAGTTATAGAAATGATATTAGACTCAAACTAAAGTCATTTGAAAGCTAAGATCTAGGCCTACAACTTTCATGAAGACCACTTGGATAAAAAATGACGAATGCAATGACTTCAGAGCTGCATGATTTTGGTGACAAGAAATCTCCATAATTTTTCATTCACCTAAAGTCATTTGGCATTTTTCACTCATTTTCCACTCATCCACCCACTAATGACTCACCTCCCTTGTCATTTTGTATCTCTAATCTTCTATAAAAGGGGACCTTGGTAGATCATTGAAGGTGTTAGGTGTTAGTTACCAAAATAATGCCATTTTGTTACTAGGTTTTCTTGTAATAATTTTCCTTTGTTCTAAATTAAAGTCATGTTCTTCTTCTTCTTCTTCTCTCTTTCTTTCTTCTTATCTATGAGTAACTAAGTTTTATTTTACTTGGGTGAAAGGGTGACGCTGTTGGTAATAAAGTAAGGTTAGATTTATTCTTCTCTTGTGCTTAAATGATTTATATTTTCTAGTAACCATTATACGTATTATAATTTATTTCTTAAAATTTAGAAACCATCTTTGTAAAGAGGAGTTCTTGATTTGTTGTAGACAAAATATTGGTACAATGAATGCTTTAACCCATTTATAAGTGGTGGTAATATTTTTAGGAAATATAATATAATTACGTATATTATTTTAAATGGACTTTTAATGTTGTATTTTTTGATTGGAACCTCCATGTTGCGAGGATTCTAATTGAGTTATAAAAGAAATTAATCTTACCTTTATTTTATTTACCAAGAGTGGATCTTTTAACCTAAGTAAATAATTTTTACCATAGTAACAAAATATTTACTTCACCTTAATTAATCTTCAACAATTCCCTGTGGATCGACCTTGGACTCTCAAGAAATTTATTACTTGAGATAACCTGCACTTGGGTTCGCAATGCAACAATTAATTCCGCATCAAGTTTGTAGACTTGTTTGAAACTAAAAATTGTGTATCAAGTTTTTGACGCCGTTGCCGGGGACTTGATTTGAAGAATAAATTTCTGGTGTAAATATTTTGTATATATTTTCTACTCTTTTAATTTTTTTTTCTTTTGTACATACTAACTTACTAACTTAGTGGGGGAACCTCTCCCTTTTATTTTCTTTATACATATTAACTTAGTTAGGGTAATTCTCCTTTTTAATTTTTGTATAGTGGGGGTAATTATCACTTTTATTTTTTGGTACATATTAATTTAGTGGGGGAAACTCTCCCTTTTATTTTACGCACTAACTTAGTGGGGGAACCTCTCCCTTTTATTTTTTTTCTGTACTTTACTAACATTGTGGGGGAAATCTCTCCCTTTTATTTTTTTGTACATACTAACGAGTGGGAGAAACTCTTCCTTTTACTTTTACGTAATTTACTTTTCGCATTTTATTTTTTGTATGTTATTTTTTTATTTAGTGGTTGGTTCATACCACACTGTGTTATTTTTTTTATTTGGTGGTTGGTTTATACCACACCTTTGTTATTTTTTTTATTTAGTGGTTAGTTTATTACCACACCTTTATTAATATTTAATGGACGGTTTATACTGCTAGCTTGTACATTTTCTTTTCTATTTTAAGTTACTTATTTATGTTTAATTGGTATCGTGATTCAAATTATGGTCGTTTGGTTAAAGTTAATCTTAGTACTTTATATATTGATTTGTCTGGATCACAATCACACACATCAAATACAATGACTGAAAATGAAAGTGTGCATGATGAACATGAAAATTAACCGTTGCGAACCATGCGTGAGTATTTGCAACCATCTCGAAATTCTAGTCCATCATATTTTATCTTTCCACTCAATGCCAACAATTTTAGATTCAAGCCAAGTATGATTTCTTTACTTCCTAATTTCCATGGTTTAGAATTTGAAAGCTCATATTTACATCTAAAAGAATTTGAGGAAGTATGTACCGCTTTTCATGATCAAACTTACACTGAAGAGGTTGTTAAGCTTAAATTATTTCCTTTTTCTTTGAAAGATAAAGCAAAAGCTTGGCTTAATACTTTGAAACCAAGATCAATTGGCACATGGCAAGAAATGCAATGTGAGTTTTTGAAGAAATTTTTTCCAACACATAAAACCAATGTTTTGAAAAGACAAATCCAAATTTTTTTCCAAAATTCCAATGAAGCATATTTTCAAAGTTGGGAACGTTTTAAAGATTTGTTGAATTCTTGCCCACATCATGGTTTTGAAAATGGCGCACTATAAGCTTCTTTTTTGAAGGGTTAACACCCGAAACCAAACAATTTGTGGAAACAATGTGCAATGGTGAATTTCTTGATAAAGAACCTGATGAAGCTTTAGACTATTTAAACCATTTGGCTGAAAATTCTCAATCTTGGCATGGTACTAATCCTTTTGAAAATTCAATTAGATTTAATCTTGCAAATGCTAGTAAAGGAAAATATCATCTTAGCCATGAAGAAGATCTAAATGCAAGGTTTGCTAGTTTGGCTAGAAAGGTTGAAGCTATGGAATCAGGGAAAGTAAAAGAAATCAAATCTGTGCAAAATGAAAAAATTTGTGGCATTTGTGATGAATTAGGACACTCAACAAATGAATGTCCAAAAATTCCTGTTTTTAAAGAAGTTGTGCATAAGCAAGTAAATGCAATGAATAATTTTAAAAAGCCATTCACTTCTTTTTTTTCAGATACATACAATCCGGGATGGAGAAATCACCCGAACTTCAGTTGGAGGAATAGCAATCAGGCATAATTCATGCAACCACCACCTCCTCAGGCACAATAAGATTCTCAAAATCCTCAAGGATATGCACCCTATGTCCCACCATATAGGAAAAACCTTGAAGGAACATTGCACGCATTCATGGAAAAATAAGAGGCCATCAATAACCACAACAATCAAACCATGATTGACATAAAAGACACTCTTGCTAAACTTTCTTCTACACTTGCCATTCATGAGGAAGGAAAATTTCCCTCTCAACCTCAACCAAATCCCAAGGGTCAGTTTAGCCTAAATGAGGGTGGTTTAGAAAGTCAAAAAATAGATCAAGTCAACTCAGTGATAACTCTTAGGAGTGAAAAGGTTGTTGAAAAACAAATTCCTGAACTTTTTGAGAAAGATGATGAGTCAATTCCTAAAAATGAGGAAGGAGTTGATAAGCCACCTAGTCAAAAGGAGATCAAACCCTCATCTTCACCCCCATTTCCTCAAGCATTAAATAATTCAAGTAAAATGAATCATAACAGTGATATTTTTGAAATCTTTAAACAAGTGAAGGTCAATATTCCTCTGTTAGATGCTATCAAGCAGATTCCTTGTTATGTCAAATTTTTGAAAGACTTATGCACTGTTAAAAGGAAACATAATGTGAAAAAGAATGCATTTGACTGAACAGGTAAGCTCCATTAATCAAAACAATAATGAGTTGAAATATAAAGACCCTGGTTGTCCTACAATTTCATGCATTATTGGTGAACATAAAATTGAACGAGCTTTACTTGATCTTGGTGCTAGTGTTAATTTGCTTCCATATTCAGTTTATCAGTAACTCAACCTTGGTGAGTTAAAATCAACTTCTGTAACTCTTCTACTTACTAATAAATCAATTAAAATCCCAAAAGGAATAGTAGAATATGTGTTAGTACAAGTTGATAAATTCATATATTCTGTGGATTTTATTGTCTTAGAAACTGAACCTATGGTTAATAGTTCTAAGTCAGTTCCTGTTATTCTTGGTTGCCCATTTTTAGCAACATCTAATGCTTTGATAAATTGCAGAAATAGAGCAGTGAAGCTAACTTTTGGAAATATGACACTGGATCTTAATGTTTTCAACATGTGCAAGCAACCACATGAAGTTTATGATGAAAAGGAAGAGATTGAAGGGATTGAGGCCATTATAGATGATCATATTCAAATTAGGAGTTCTTCTGACCCATCAGAAATCTGTTTAATTAATTCATTTGATTCAGCTACACAATTAGATGATGATGTTTCTGAAATATGCTCTTTGCTTGACTATACACAGGAAATGGAATACAAAGGAAGGAAGCTAAGATTCGAAGAGCTAAAATCCATGAATGATGATGCCCATGAAGAAGTACCCACACTGGAATTGAAGCCATTACCTGATGGGTTGAAGTACACATTTTTTGGAGAAGAACAAAGCTCTCCAGTGGTAATTTCCTCATCCCTGACCAAAGAACAAGAAGGTATATTGGTAGAAGTACTTAAAAGGCATAAAAGTGCAATTGGATGGACATTAAAGGATATAAAAGGTATTAATCCATTAATTTGTACACATAGAATACATTTAGAGGATAATGCTAAAACATCTCAACAACCTCAAAGAAGAATAAATCCACACATGAAAGAGGTAGTTAGAGCTGAAGTTCTTAAATTACTTGATGTTGGAATTATTTATCCTATCTCTGATAGCCAGTGGGTAAGCCCTACACAAGTTGTGCCTAAGAAATCTGGAATAACAGTGATTGAAAATGAAAAAGGAGAATTAATACCTACCCGAGTCTCATCTAGTTGGCGTATGTGTATTGATTTCAGAAAATTAAATGCAGCCACTAGGAAAGATCATTTTCCATTGTCATTTCTTGATCAGATTCTGGAAAGAGTAGCAGGACATCCCTACTATTGTTTTCTTGATGGTTATTCAATGTATAATCAAATACCAATTGCATTAGAGAATTAAGAAAAGACCACTTTTACTCGTCCTTTTGGCATTTTTGCATATAGAAGAATGCCTTTTGGTCTTTGTAATGCTCCAGTAACTTTTCAAAGATGCATGCTAAGTATTTTCAGTGACATGATTGAGCATTATTTAGAAGTTTTCATGGATGATCTGATAGTTTTTAGAAATTCTTTTGAAAATTATCTTGATAATTTGGAAAAAGTTCTTAAAAGATGCGAAGAAAAATGATTTGTGTTAAATTGGGAAAAATGTCATTACATGGTTACTTCAGGAATAGTGTTAGGTCATGTGATATATTATAAAGGAATTGAAGTTGATAAGACCAAAGTTGAATTAATTGCTCATTTGCCTTTCCCAAAAACAGTCAGAGAAGTTCGTTCCTTTTTTGGACATGCAGGATTTTACAGAAGATTTGTAAAGGACTTTAGTGCCATATGTAGACCTTTATGTAATCTTCTAACAAAAGATACACAATTTGATTGGACTCAAGATTGTCAAAAATCTTTTGAAAATTTAATCGGTCTTTTGACTTCTGCTCCTATCATGCAATCTCCTGACTAGTCTTTGCCTTTTGAGTTGATGTGTGATGCAAGTGATTTTGCTGTTGGCACTGTTTTAGGCCAAAGAAAAGAAGGTAAGCCTCATGTAATTTATTACGCAAGTTGAACTTTGAATAGTGCACAAATGAATTACACCACTACTGAAAAAGAACTACTTACTATAATTTTTGCATTGGACAAATTTTGAGCTTATTTAATTGGTTCGTCCACTGTTGTTTTTATTGATCATGCTGCTGTTAGATATTTAATATCTAAACAAGATGCCAAACCTAGGTTGATACGGTAGATCTTGTTGCGTCAAGAATTTAACGTCACAATAAAAGACAAGAAAGGAGCCGAAAATGTTGTTGCAGATCATTTGTCAAGGCTGACAATAGGCTCATCTTTTGATAGCATACCTATCAATGATTCTTTTCCCGATGAATTTTTATTTTCTATCAATTCCATGCCTTGGTTTGCTAACATTGTCAATTTTTTTGTAACAGGGAAGATGCCGCCTCAGTGGACACACCAAGACAGAAAAAAGTTTTTGATTGAGGTGAAAAATTTCTTTTGGGATGACCCATATTTGTTCAAATATTATCCTGATCAAATCTTTCGGAGATGTGTACCCGACAATGAGGTAAGTAGTGTCATTAAATTTTGTCATTCAGAAGCATGTGGAGGTCATTTTTCTTTAAAGAAAATAGCTGTGAAAATCTTGCAGTGTAGATTTTATTGGCCCACTTTATTCAAGGACAGTTATACTTTTTGCAAAAGTTATGAAAGTTGTTAAAAATTGGGGTCCATTTCTAAAAGAAATATGATGCCTTTGAACCCTATCCTTGTCATTGAAATTTTTTATTGTTGGGAAATTGATTTCATGGGTCCATTTCCATTATCTTTTGGATTTATGTACATTTTGGTTGCAGTTGATTATGTCTCAAAATGGATTGAGGCGATTCCATGTCGGCACAATGATTATAAAACTGTTCTAAAATTTTTAAAAGAAAATGTTTTGAGTCGATTTGGAATTCCTCGAGCTATCATCAGTGATGAGGGAACACATTTTTGTAATAAACCATTTGAATCCTTAATGAAGAAATATTGCATTACCCACAAAATTACAACCCCTTATCATCCTCAGACAAGTGGACAAGTTGAATTGGCAAATAGGGAGATTAAACAAATTTTGGAAAAAATGGTTAACCCAAATGGTAAAGATTGGTCTTTAAGACTAAACGATGCACTTTGGGCTTATTGTACTGCTTTTAAAACATCTTTAGGCATGTCTCCCTATCGGTTAGTTTATGGAAAACCTTGTCATTTGCCTGTAGAATTGGAGCATAAAACATTTTGGACCATTAAAGCTTTCAACTTAAGTCTCGATGATGCTTCCGAGTTACGCAAATTGCAATTGAATGAACTTGAGGAATTAAGAAATGATGCATATGAAAACTCAAAGATTTGTAAAGCTAGAATAAAAGCTTTTCATGAGAAATCAATTTTGAGAAAAACTTTTGAAATTGGTCAAAAAGTTCTGCTTTATAATTCTCGTCTTCACCTATTCTCTGAAAAATTGAGATCTAGGTGGATTTGTCCTTATATTGTCAAACATGAGTATTCGTATGGGGCCATAGACATTGATAATCCTAGGAATGGTATTGTATTTAAGGTCAATGGACAAAGACTCAAACCATTTCTGGAACATCAAGTTGTTGAGGTAGAATCCATTTCTCTTTCTAATCCTTGTTATGAGTAGAATTTATTTTAGTGATGTTTCATTTCTTTTTTTTTTGTAGTTCTTTGTGTTCCCGGTTAAATGGCCGATAACGGTACTCCATGACTCTCAAGTCGGTTTGTTTTTCAGTTTCCCATAATAACTGATTTCTTCTCCTTTTAAAAATGGATGTCATTCTCTCAAATCTAAGGAAACATTTTCCTTCTCTCCCTCTATATGCTCGAACAAAAGTCTATGAAGCTAGGTGTGAAAGTCTGAGATTGTTAATGTATAAAGGCATCCCAGAAGATATATGCTGGATAATCGAAGCAAAGGTTCGTTTAGCTGGTGAATCTTCAGATTCATTTGTCCTATACATGCCTGGTCTCGATAAAAGTTCATTTTCAAAAAATGAGAAGAGCAAAAGGAATGAAAGTTTGTTACAAGTGTGCACGATGGAATTGCAACACGCGATGTCGCTCTTTGGGGATGGTTTCTGTAAACAGAGAAGATAAAATATTCTTCATTAAGAATGGACTGAGTAAGGAGTCATTAGATAATATCTTATTGACTCTTGAGACGCATTCTTGTGGAGTTGTGCAGCGTGAACTTCTTAGTTTGTGGAATCTCTTCAGAGACAAGCAAGAGCGTTATAGTCTTGGGAATCTGACTCAAAAAGACCCTGTTTGCCAATTTATAAGAAAATTGGATTGGAAGCTTATCCTCGACTCATAGAAGGCGTTTAAGCCGTTTCTGGACATGAAACCAAAGGAAGATGTGAGCCACAATCACAACAACATGTACATATTATTTTGTACATCTTAAAAAAAAGACAAAAAAGACAAAAAAAAAGACAAAAAAATAAAAAAAAAATAAAAAAGAGTAAAAAAAGGGCGAAACTTCATGTTGTACTTGGTCTTTAATTAGATTAGGAGCCCCTGCCAGTGGCAGCCCCGTCATTAACTCGAGTGGACCATCGCACGCCAGTCGGTAAATAAGGTTCGTGTGCCTTGCTCTGTAGAGAGCTGCACTCCACAACCTAATGTTCACCATCTAGGCACTATGGAGTTGATGGACAGATAGAAGCATCCCACTTTGGTTATTAGTGAGAAGTAACCCGCGGCTACCAAAGCGTATGAGGCATCTGAGCTTGATCCTCTCTTTTATTAGAAGGGGCTCTCAGTGCCCTGGGATGGAGCGTTCTGGATCTTGGACATTGCAGGTTTTAGATTTTAGCATCTTTGTTGATGTTACGAACCCAAGTGTGAGCTCTCCAGGTTCTAGACCCAGGATGGAAACCCACGATGGTTTCTTTATTCTCTTTTCTTCAAACAAGCGGGAGGGAGAAGAATTCCAAGATTAGCTGAGCCATCTTGGTATTACTGCACTCATGACGCGTAGTATAAAGATCTGCCATGAAACCTGTACAGAAAGGTATGTAATCATTTGTTATTATTATTTTATCTTTATATGATTTTGTTGAATTTTGATTTTGGACAGACGATCCTTTGGATGGGATCTTTCGGGGGTTTCTAGACTTCTTTACCCTGATGGTTTTCTTGAAGTAAAAAAAAAACAAAAAAAAACAAAAAAATAAAAAAAAATAAAAAACAAAAAAAAATAAAAAAAATTATTAATATTATTTTTAAAATTTCAAACTTTTCTGACACCAGCCAACCTACCTGTATAGGAGCTATTATTACTTTTTCTATTCTCTTCCCTATTTAAACACTTCATTTTCTTCACTTTCCTGCAACTCATAATCATTCAAAGAGAGTGCGAGTGTAAAAATGGAGGGAGCTTCTTCTTCTGTTCGTAGATTTGTCAGTATCTGTGTATTTTGTGGGACAAGTTATGGGAAGAGTTTAGAGTTTGAAAACGCAGCAAGCACTGTTGGTAGAACATTTGCTGTGAGGAACATTCGTGTAGTATATGGGGGATGTTACCTTGGGTTAATGGGGGCTGTATCACTTTCTGCATTTGTAAGAGGTGGTCAAGTTTTAGGTGTCATTCCTGAACCTTTAACTCGAAGGAACATCGTTGGAAAGACAATTGGACTGGAAATTCAAGTATCCTCTATGCATGGACGAATAAAGGCAATGCTTGAAAACTCTGATGCATTCATTGCCTTACCTGGTGGTTTTGGTACTTTGGAAGAAGTCTTTCAAATTGTCTCTTGGGCCTAATTGAACATCCACCATAAACCCATAGGTTTGTTGAATGTTAATAAATTCTTTGAAAATTTGTTATCTTTTGTTGACCATGCTATGGAACAGAAATTTGTCACACCTTCTGCAAGACGACTCCTTATCTCTCGCTTCTCTTTTGTTGATGAGTTGATTGATAAATTAGAAGCTTTTGTTTATGAACACTGATCCAAGAATTCGGATAGATTGGTCCGAAGGAAGCGGTGAGGGAAGCAAAATGAAAAGAAAGTCAGGCAAGACACTCCAACTTTTTAAATAATTACAAGCTTTAGTTTTATTTATCGTAGTTTGTTTTTGTTTAAAATTGTGTGAGATTTTTGTTTTCAGTAATTGCAGCAACAGGTAATATATTCTATCTTTTACCTATCTATGTTTTGACATTGAGGACAATGTTGTGATCTGGTTGGGGGGAAAAATGATTGTGAAAAAAAAATAAAAAAAAACAAACAAAAATTAAGAAGTGTGTTTGTTAATATGTTTATTGTGTTTATATTAAAAAAAACTAAAAAAAATAAAAAAAAATAAGAGTGCGTTTGTTAATATGTTTGTTGTGTTTGTATCAATTTATTAACAATAAAAGTAATTAGAGATGGCAGAGTAAAGAGTAAATTATTTACTCTTGAGACGCATCAAATTGGTGGCAGAGTAAGGAGTAATTGGGGTAGTAACTAGTTTGTGTGGAAGTAGCAATTCAAATTCAGGGAAATTTGCATGATTGAGTAAATTGTCTTTTTTCTTAAAATTCAGATGCTTGGTTATGGATGTTGAATTGGTGGACTGAGAATGATAGAATTATGCCTTGTGAGATTTTGAGCCTATTGATGAATGGATTGAACATTTGTACCATTCTCTTCTTTCTTGTGTGAATTTCACTTATGGAATTGTTACTCTAGAACTTGTTTTGATTCTTTTTGAGACTATATTTTCATATGCATACATAAAAATGATTGAGGCATTTTTTTTGAATTAACTACTTTGACCAAATAGCCAACCTTGCATATTTTCCTTTGCTTAACCCCTTTGAGCTGATTTGACTATTCTTTGTTTCAAACTCATTATATACCTTAAATGAAAAATTATGTTCTTACTTGACCTTAGGGAATAAGAGAACATTAGTTTTGTCATTCGATGAGTTATTGAACAAGTGTGGGGGTGTGTGTGCAGAATGGTTAAAAAAAATGTATATAATGTGTTCTTTTTGTAAAAAAAAAAATTCAAAAAAAAATTCAAAACAAAATGTAAAAAGAAGAGCGTCAACAAGGTAATATAGGAAAGGAAAAGAATATGTAAAGGGAATTTGTATTAGGTAGAGTTGGGATGAACTTTCATGCTTGTTAATTGAACTCAACTCTCATGTTCTTTTATTCTCTGGTGTTTAACTTGTCATATCCATATTACCTCCTCTTTTACCTTGACCCCATTACAACCTTGAATAAAGTCCTCATGATTTGTGTGTGCATATGTTCTGAGTAGTGGAGAAGTAAAAGATAAGCAAGCTTATGGTAGTGTAATTTTCATGAGTTGAATTGAGTGAAATACCTACCTTTTAAACACTTGAGGGATTGAGAGTTAATCTTGTGAAAATCTATCATTCTTGACTCATACTTTTCAATTGAAATATCCTTACTTGTTGATTTGAGATGTGAAGATATGTTACCTCATGAATGTTTTGATTACTTGAATGATTGGTTGCTCTTCATTTTTAAATAATATTAGAAATTGAGTCATTTAGAGTGTTTAGCTTTTGAGTCTGTTTCGTTTTTTTTAGTTTTGGTCTTGTGTTTTGTCCAGGAGTGCAAAAAGTTAAGTGTGGAGGAATTTGATGATCACATATTTGATACATTAATAAGCCTTCATTTTTGTCGCAACCAGGATCGCGACGGGACGACCAAAAAGATTAGGTTTGAAAAATCAATGGAGTCGCCACCAATGTTTATTTAAATTGGGAAAACATTAGAAAAACCCTTTAATTAGGAAACTGATCTTTTGAAAAAAAAATGAGTTAGGATTCGGGAGTCGATTACAGTTAGGGAAGGTGTTAGCACCATACACTTCCCGTTCCAAGAACGGTACCTTATGTTAGTTGTGCAAAATTTAATGATCTCAAATATATTTATTTTTACCCCTTTTCAGAAAAAGACGTTGTAACTAAATTTTTATTTTTCATTTTTCTTATTTTTATTTTTATATTAAAAAAAAGGAAAGAAACAATCATTTTGTGAAAATTTAATTTTTGGCTTGACAGAAATAAATTTCGCTCCTACGTATCCCCTAGTGCAATGGAGAACTCAAAGTCACGTAGTTCTTTTTTTATATATTTTAACTTTTCTATTTTTTTTAAATGTTATTTATTCCAATTTCAAAAAAAAAGTAGCAGACAACCAATTCACGTGATTTCTTTTTCATATATTTTAGCTTTTCCTTTTTTTTTTTTAATGTTACTTATTCAAATTTCAAAAAAAAAAAAAAGAAAGAAAAAAGAAAAAAAAAAGTGGTAGACAACCAATTCCACGTGATTTGTTTTTTATATATATTCTAACTTTTCCTTTTTTATATTAATTATTTATTCAAATTTTAAAAAAAATTAAAAAAGGTAAGATTGTTCCCGTAACGAAAAAAAAAAAAAAAAAAGGTTTTAAATATTCTTTTCTTTAAAGTAAAAAAGAAAAGCAACAAACAAGAAAAGAAAAAAAAAGTGGGGACAAGGAGGTGGTCACCCGTGACCACCAGATTTTGTAAAAGAAGGAAAAACAACCAAAATAAAAAATAAAAAAAAATGGGGACAAGGAAAGGTGGTCACCCGTGACCACCAAAATTTGTTTTTTTTTAATAACAATAATGATAGTAAAAGCAAGTCTTCAATTAAAAGAGACTTATAGTCTCTGCTGATACAACACGAAGCAGAGAAAAGATAGGAAAAAAAAAGGTGGCTCACGGTGGTGTGGATCTGTGAACTGTGACAGCTGGTAGCGCGCGGTGATGCGCAGTGATGTGCGTGGGAGAGGGCGCGACGGCTCTGGGTTGGCAGCGAAGCACGGTAGTGGACAGGTTCTGCGTGGAGAAACAATGGTGGAATGTGGAGGAACAATGGTGGTTCTTGTTGGAAAATCAAAGAAAAATCCCTCCCTTTTGGTTATTCGTTCTCTTTTCTCTCTATTGATTCTGATTTTTACGTGTTGGTCCTTGAATATGGCTCTGTTTTTTTATTGGGTATATGGTGGCTATGGAAGTTTGAAGGTAGTAATGGTGGATTTGACCGTGAGAATGGAGGTTGTTAAGTGTGAAGATGAAAGTGGTGAAGGTGAATGTTCCCAGTAGTGAGGTTTGCAGAGGATGATCGTTTGTGGAAAAAGGTGGAGATGTTAGTAAGGATGGAGATTGGAAGTGGGTGTTGGTACGTGAAGGTGAAGGTCTTTGGAAATGAGGTCTTTGAGCTTGAAGATAATGATGAGACGATGAATATTAGTTACGCAAAGTGAGGTAGTGAAGATGAAGGTGTATTTTTTCTTTATGCTTGGGATTTATAGCATTGAACCTGCGAAAATTTCTCCCGCATTTATCGGTGATTGGAGACAAATGGAGAAGGAAAATCTTGTAAGATTTCCTTCACAGGATGGGGTATGATGCCAAAAATGTGAGTGTGTAGTGGGTAAGAGTGTCAGAGAGTGGGTGAGAATTTTCTTTTTAGCCAGGTAGTGAGGGGCCTCCTTTTTTATGATGATGGGGGTAGTGGGTTTTCTTTTTATTTTAGTGGTGGGTGGTAGTTAAGTTTGTCTGGAGGAAGGATTCACGTGAGAGGAGAGAGAGGAAGAAGAAGAAAAGAAAAAAAAAAATAATAACAAAAGTGAATAGTGTGTGCAGGTAGTGGAATGTGAAAATGAAAAAAAAGTGTTGGGTGGTATGATTAGAAAATAAAAAGTGAGTGTTGTGCATAAGTGTGTGTGATTGAGTGCAAAAAAAAAAATATTTTATTTTTCTATATTTTTATTTTTATTTTTTTATTTTTTTTGTATTTTATTTTATTTTATTTTATCATAAAAAGAGTGCAAAGCAAAGCAATTAAACATCAATTATCACAGGATTATTAGTCTATGAACAGACATAAAAAAAGAAATTTCACAGACAAAATTGAGTATCAACAGCTGTCCCCCTTTGCTTTACGTTTAAGATAAATGGAAAGCAAAGGAGTTGATTCAATTTTGTCCATGAAGCTTGATGAAAAAGTAAAAAGCTTGCGGAGTCGGGTATCCGCTGAAGCTTGACAAAAGGGTTAAAAAGCTTGCGGAGTCGGGTATCCTGCTGAAGCTTGAAAACAGAAAAGACACAAAGCTTGAGGAGTCGGGTATCCGCCAAAGCTTTAAAGAAAGGTAAAAAGCTTACTTGAGGGTCGGTATCCACTGAAGCTTTGAAAAAAAAGGTAAAAAGCTTGCGGAATCGGGTATCCGCCAAAGCTTGACAGAAAGGTAAGAAGCTTGCGGAGTCGGATATCCGCTGAAGCTTGACAGAAAAGGTAAAAAGCTTGCGGAATCTAGTATCCGTTGAAGCTTGACAGAGAACTTAAAAGACTGACACAAAGCTTGCGGAGTCGGGTATCCGCCGAAGCTTAACAGGTAAGAAGCTTGCGGAGTCGAATATCTGCTGAAGCTTGACAGAAAAGGTAAAAGAAAGGTAAACAACAAAACAGCTTGTGGGGTAGGGTGCCCATCGAAGCTGTACAGCAAAGAGCTTGAGGGGTAGGGTGCCCATCGAAGCTGGACGGAAAGGTAAAAAGTAAACAGCTTGTGAGGTAGGATGCCCATCGAAGCTGGATGGAAAGGTAAAAAGCAAACAGCTTGTGGGGTAGGGTGCCCATCGAAGCTGAACGGAAAGATAAATAACAAACAGCTTGTGGGGTAGGGTGCCCATCGAAGCTGAACAGAAAGGTAAACAACAAACAGCTTGTGGGGTAGAGTGCCCATCGAAGCCTGACGAAAAGGTAAAAAAGTAAACAGCTTGTGGGGTAGGGTGCCCATCGAAGCCTGACGGAAAGGTAAAATAACAAACAGCTTGTGGGGTAGGATGCCCATCGAAGCTGAACAGAAAGGTAAACAACAAACAGCTTGTGGGGTAGGGTGCCCATCGAAGCTTGACAGAAAGGTAAAAAGCAAACAGCTTGTGGGGTAGGGTGCCCATTGAAGCTAGACAGAAAGGTAAACAACAAACAGCTTGTGGGGTAAGGTGCTGACAACTGTCGAAATTACCAAATTTAAATCAATTTATAACCGATTTACCAAAACTACTTGTAGCATAAGGTAACACCGGGTCGAGCCCGTAGATCATTCTAATTATGAAGTCAGATTAAGAGGTTAATAAACAGGAGGGAAAAGTTTTGGAAAATTAAACAACAAAGAGCAATTAAAAAGAGTAAACAAGATTAGGAAAACAACCAATCCAAGAGAATTAACCAATCTTGATTTTAATCCATCCTTGATCTTTATAAATCCGTTCAACTATCAACCAAATCCTTGATCTTAGATCACATCAAGACGCCTCTCAATGATCCATGGATCTTCTACTAGAAATGCTTCTAGAATTTAATTAATTAAGGTTAGACAAATTAAGTATCCATCCAAAACCCAAATTAACTTAAAAACTAAGATCCAACCAAGCTAAATATTTCATCAAACACCTTTGATGCATTATTTAACCTCTGAATTCATCTCTTAGCACATGATAATTACGCAATTAACATATGCAAATCCCAATCAAATTAAGCATTAAATCAGAATTTAAACAAGAGAAGAAGAGAAAGAGAAACTTGATTAATAGATGAACGTATAACAATTAAAACAAGATCTCAAGATTAATCATCAAGCTTGTCAATCTCTTGGATTGATTAAATAAGTTTAGCTCTCCATAGCCATCACCATTGGAGAACCTTCAAGAACCATACAAAAATGAAAATAACAAAGAGAGAGGAGGAGAGGAAGAGAAGAGGAGAAGTTCTCTCAAAATGAAAACTAAACTACAAGAACCAACTACAACCACACAAATGCGTAGAAGCTCTCCCCTATATCTTTACAAATCTGATTGCTCTCCTCTTAATCATTCACTAAGAGTCAAAAGTAGTTCATCCACTCTTGTTAATTATTCATCCATCATCAAAGCATGTCTCCTACCTTCCATTGAATTATTTTCTCATTATGAAAGTGTGTCTCCCACCTTCCAATGATTCCTCCACTTTTTCCACGTTGCTATCTTTTCAATTTCTGTCATAATCTCAAATTTAAATCAAGTCCATCAGATAGCCTTTGAAGTAAGCTTTCCAAGGAGTACTCATATGCTTAATTTGGGCTTGAAATGAGTGAGATATGCCCAAAATAGTGAAGGTGTGTCCAGAATTTATAATAGTACCACTGGTCCAACTTCAAGGCTGTATTTGACCATGTAAATATCCGAATCTTCCAATTTGACATTTCACAAAACTTGTAGATCTTTTTCTCATCTTTCCTAGCATATAAAGAACATCAAAATTAGAGATCTACAACTCAAGTTATGGTTAAAATACTGAACTACTGTCAATATGCATTAAAATCCGAAAATTTTGCTTTAAAGCCCAATTCAACCCAATGATTTAAATGAGTGCTAAGATCACTTAATTACAATCTGGACATCATTAATAAGGTAATTGTGTGGATAATTAATATGTTAAAAATCATAATTATTAAATACCCCCACACTTACTCTTTTGCACGTCCTCGGGCAAAACAGAACATTTAGAATGAAGAGCAATTAATAATTCAAGTAATCAAAATATTCATGAGGTAACACATCTTCACATCTCAAATCAACAAGCAAGGATACTTCAATTGAAAAGCATGAGTAAAGAATGATAGATCCTCACAAAATTCACTCTCAATCTCTCAAGTATTTAAAAGGTAGGTATTTCACTCAATTCAACCATGAAAATTACACTACCATAAGCTTGCTTATCTTCTACTTCTCCACTACTCAAAACACATGCATACACAAATCATGAGGACTTTATTCAAGGTTGTAGTGAGGTCAAGGTAACAGAAGAGGGTAAAATAGATATGAGAGGATAAATAACAAAGGGAATAAAAGTAAATGAGAGCTGAGTTGAAAAAAGTAAGCATAAAAGTTCATCCCAACTCTAATGTGTAACCCTTTACATATTCATTTCTCAATCCTTTTCTTTTTTTTATATATATATATATGAACATAACTATATACATACATTTTTTTTTTTTTCTTTTTGTTTTTTTTTTTTTTTTTTTTTTTTAGGAACTCTTTCCTTTTTTAACAACCATTTTGCACACACACCCCACACTTGTTCAAAAACTCATCCATTAACCAAGCTAATGTTTTTTTATTCCCTAAGGTAAAGTAAAAACACGATTTTTCATTTAAGGCACATAATGAGCTAGAAACAAGGAATGGTCAAATAAGCTCAAAGGGGTTAAGTAAAGGAAAATATACAAGGTTGGCAAGAATCAAAAAATTTTCAAGAAGTCAAAAGAGTGCTTGATATCATATTGAAAACAATGTTGGCTATTTGGTTAAACTAGCTAAGAAAGAGGGCCTCAATCATGTTCATGCATGCAAGTGAAATGTAGCCTCAAAAAGAATCAAAGCAAGTTCTAGAGTGGTCATTAACATGAGTGAAAATCACACAAGAAAGAAGAAAATGACATAAATGTTGAATCCATCCATTAGGCTCAAAATCTCACAAGGTATGCATCCATCAAACTCAATTCATCAATTCAATCATCCATAACCAAGCATATCAGTTCAAGAAGGGAGAAACGTTATTCAATCATGTAATGATCCCTTTTTTTTGTTTTTTTTTTAACAAAACAAAACAAAAACAAAAAAAATGCTAAAATCTCTCCCCCACACTTAATATAACATTGTCCTTAATGTAAAAGAGAGAGATAGAAAAGAGCAACACAACCTGATAAGAAGTGAATCAACGCCAAGCAGGAAAAGAAGCACAACTTGTCGATTGCCACATCAGACCCTAAAAAGAAATCAAATAATAAAACTTAAGTACTTCCACAATTTAATACTAATTAATTACTACCTAAAAACACTCCTTACTCTGCCACCAATTAAGATGCGTCTCAAGAGAAAAATTACTCCTTACTCTGCCATCACTAATTGGTTTAATAAGTCCATGACAATCATATCATGCTTTCCAAACAAAACAATAACAAATTTTTTTTTTTAGGTCAATTATCCTTCCCCCCAACTAGATCACAACATTGTCCTCAATGTTAAAATATAGAAGAGTAAAGGATAGAATATATTACCTGTTGGAGAAAGCAGACACAAATTTAAACAGACACAAAGTACAATAAAATCAAACCGATTAAAGAGAAAGTGTCAGATCTGGCTTGCTTTTCTTGCTACTTCCTTCGCTGCTTCCTGCTGACCAATCTATTTGAGCTAATACCTTATCAGGTACATACTCAAAAGCTTCCAATTTATCAATGAGCTCATCAATAGTGGAGGCAGAGATGAGAAGTTGTCTTCTTAGGAAGGAGTGATAAATTTCTGTTCCACTGACTTTGTCAAGAAAAAATAACAAAAAGTCAAAGAAATTATTAACATTCAACAAACCAATGGGTTTATGGTGGATGTTCAGTTATGAAACCCAAGAGACAATTTGAAAAATTTCTTTCAAAGTACCAAAACCACACTGGTAAGACAAGAAATGCATCGAATTGTCAATCATTATTTTCATGTGTCCATGCATGGATGTTACACGAATTTCTTCTCCAAGCTGTCTTGCCGGTGATGTTATTTTCACTAAATGTTTAGGAATAACACCTAAAACACATTGCCTCCTATAAAAGCAAAAAGTGAAACAAATTTCATTAACCCACGACAACCTCCCCCATATACAAGATGAATATTCCTCGCAGCAAGTGATCGACCAAGAGTGCTAGCTGCGTTTACAAACTCTAATCCCTTCCCATAACTCGACCCACAAAAAACACAGACATTTTTGAGGTTATGAATAGAAGGCCCCATTCTATACTCTTCTTCTCTTTGAGTGTTTCTGAATTGAAGATGAAGGAGAAAATGGAGTGTTTAAATAAGAGAAAGAATGGAAAGGGAAATAATTGCACCTAGAAGGGTAGGTCGGCTGTTGTCAGAAAAGGTTGAATTTAAGAAACATAAAATCTTTTTCTTTTTTTTTTAGAAAAATGTACAAGATAATATATACATGTTGTTGTGATTGTGGCTCACATCTTCCTCTGGTTTCACGTCCAGAAACGGCTTAAACGCCTTCTATGAGTTGAGGATAAGCTTCCCATCCAATTTTCTTATAAATTGGCAAACAGGGTCTTTTTGAGTCAGATTCCCAAGACTATAACGCTCTTGTTCGTCTTTGAAGAGATTCCACAAACTAAGAAGTTCACGCTGCACAACTCCACAAGAATGCGTCTCAAGAGTCAATAAGATATTATCTAATGACTCCTTACTCAGTCCATTCTTAATGAAGAATATTTTATCTTCTCTATTTACGGAAACCATCCCCAAAGAGTGACATCGCTTGTTACAGTTCCATCGTCCACATTTGTGACAGACTTGTAACCTTTTTGCTCTTCTCCTTTTAGAATATGAACTTCTTCCTAGACCAGGCATATATGAGTCAAATGAAATTGAGGACTCACCTGCTAATCGGACCTTTGCTTCAATTATCCATCGTACATCTTCTGGCATACCTCTGTGCATTAACAGTCTCAATCTTTCACATCGAACTTTGTAGATTGTTCTCAGAGCATTTTGAGGAAGAGAAGGAAAATATTTGCTCAGGTTTGAAAGAATGACATCCATTTTGAAGGAGAAGAAGGGTTCAGTTATTTTGGGAAACTGAAAGATAAACCGACTTGAGAGTCACGGAGTACCGTTATCCGCCATTTAACCGGGAAATCGCATTACCATTCCTAGGATCCTCAATATCTACGGCCCCACGTGTTTGACAACCAAAGAACTGCGCCTCCTAGATCTCAATTTTCTAAGGAGTAGGTGCGGATGATAATCTCAAAGCAGAACCTTTTTGACTAATTTCTGCAGCTTTTGCAAAAGGTGTAACAGACCTTGCATAAAGTAGGCCAATAAAATCCATACTGTAAGATTTTTGCAGTTGTTGTCGTTGACCTACTTCATTGTCGGGCATACAACTATTTTTTTTTTACCTCAATCAAAAACTCTTTTTTTTTGTTTTTTTTTTATTTTTTTTTTTCATTGAGGCGGCATCTTACTTATTAAGTGGGGTAGACGACTTCTTGCAAGTGAACCTCCTCCAAAATATCCTCTTGAGCTCCCTCATAAAATGGTTTGAGGCGATGTCCATTGACTGTGAAAGCTTTTGTAGTAGTCTCACTTGTAATCTGCACAAACACCATAAGGAAAAATCTTAGTAACAACAAATGGACCAAGCCACCTAGATCCGAGCTTTAGGGCATGAGTTTGAGGCGGGAGTTATAGAGGAGAACTTTTTGACCAATCTTAAATGTTTTTCTCATGATCTTCTTATCATGGAAGGCTTTGGTCTTCTCTTTATAAAGTTTGGAACTCTCATAAGCCTCCAAGCGGATCTCCTCCAATTCTGCAACTGCAGCTTCCGCTCCATGCCTCGCTTGATTTAGGTCCAAGTTACACCTTTTACCGCCCAAAATGCACGATGCTCAATTTCCACCGGCAAGTGGCATGCTTTACCAAAAACAATCGATAAGGAGACATCCCAATCGAGTCTTATAAGGCGGTCCTATAAGCCCATAAAGCATCCTCAAGCCTTTTGCTCCATCCTTTCTGTTAGGTTAAACTATTTTCTCAAGTATCTGCTTGATCTCTTTGTTGGAAACCTCGGCTTGCCCATTAGTCTAGGGATGGTAAGGTGTAGAAACTCTATGCAAGACTCCATACTTTTTCATCAAGGCTTCCATGCTGACACAGTAAATGCGAACCACGATCACTAATGATGGCTTTTGGGACTCCAAAACCGCAGAAAATATGTGATCTAACAAAATCCACAACAACCTTGGAATCATCCCCGAGTGGCTTTTGCCTCCACCCATTTAGATACATAATCCACAAAGAAGCGTAATGTAAACAAAACCAAATGACACGGGAAAAGGACCCATAAAATCAATACCCCAAACATCAAATATTTCACAGAACAACAAAGGTTGTTGGGGCATCTCATTCCTACGAGAAATATTCTCTGTTTCTCGGCATTGTTCACAAGATTTACAAAACAAATATGCATCACGAAATAGAGTGGGCCAATATAATCCGAGTCCAAAACTTTCCTAGGCGTACGAGTAGGTCCAAAATGTCCCCCCCGAGCAAGTGCATGACAAAAACTAAGAAACAGAATCAAACTCATGATCAGAATACATCTCCTAATGACTTGGTCACTACAAAATCTCCACAAATAAGGTCATCCCACACATAATATTTTGACTCACTTTTCGGTTTATCAATCTGTGCCTTAGTGAAATGTGCGCAAGGTAGTGCTCTAGCAACCAAGAAATTAACCAAATGCAAACCAAGGGATGTTACCTTGCATCTTGAAAAGTTACTCATCAGGGAAGGCATCATGGATAGGAACAGAATCTGCCTCTCTCTCAATCCGACTCAAGTGATCTGCCACTAGGTTCTTTGCTCCATTCTTATCTCTGATATCAATATCAAACTCTTGTAAAAGCAACATCCATCTAATCAGTTGAGGCTTTGCATTGGGCTTTTTCAGGAGAAACTTTAAAGCTGCATGATCTGAAAATACAATCACTCTAGAACCAAGCAAATATGATCGAAATTTATCTAAAGCAAAAACAATTGCTAAAAGTTCCTTTTCGGTTGTAGTGTAGTTGGCTTGTGCAGCATCTAAAGTCCTCGAAGCATAGGAAATGACATGAGGTACTTTGCCAACTCTCTGTGCAAGGACAGCTCCCAATGCATAATTAGAGGCATCACACATGAGTTCAAATGGAAGTGTCCAATCGGTGGGTGGATGATAGGTGTACTGGTCAATGCTTGCTTCAAGTGATTGAAGGCATCCTTACATCTCTGGTCAAAGTGAAACTCTACATCCTTTTGCAACAAGTTAGACAGTGGAAGGGCAATTTTGCTAAAATCCTTTATGAACCGACGATAGAAACCTACATGACCAAGGAAAGAACGAACCTCCCGCACGCATGTGGGGTAAGATAGGCGTGAAATGATATCTATTTTTGCGGGATCTACCTCAACACCCTTGCTAGATACTATATGCCCTAAAACTATACTCTGTTCTACCATGAAATGACATTTCTCAAAATTCAGGACAAGGTTCGTTTCAATGCACTTATGCAAAACTCGATCCAAACTATCCAAACATGCATCAAAGGAAGAGCCATAGACAGTAAAATCATCCATAAACACATCCATGCAACTTTCTAAAAATTCAGAGAAGATACTGACCATACACCTTTGAAAGGTTCCTGGAGCGTTGCACAGACCAAAGGGCATTCTCCTGTATGCAAATGTTTCAAATGGACAGGTGAAAGTGGTTTTCTCTTGATCTTCTAGGGCTATATGAATCTGAAAATAGCCCGAATATCCATCCAAGAAACAGTAATGCGACTTGCCAGCCAGTCTCTCCAACATCTGATCAATGAAAGGCAATGGAAAATGATCTTTTCTAGTGGCCTGGTTAAGACGCCTATAATCAATTCACACCTACCAACTGTTCTGGATTCTTGTGGGAAGGAGCTCATTATTCTGATTTGCAATTACTGTGACTCCAGATTTCTTTGGAACCACTTGCACTGGGCTCACCCATTTACTGTCAGATATGGGATAAATAATGCCAGCTTGCAGTAGCTTGGTCACTTCCTTCTTCACCACATCCAGAATCAAGGGATTTAGTCTCCTTTGGGGTTGCCTCACTGGCTTGGTATCTTCCTCCAATAAAATCCTATGCATACATGTGGAGGGACTAATACCAGGAATGTCTGCAAGTGTCCATCCAATAGCACGCTTATATTGCCTCAAAACCTGCAGCAATTTTTCTTCTTGTTCAGGTTGCAGATTCTTAGCGACAATCACTGGCAGCTTCTCACCATCTTCCAAATATACATATTTGAGATGGTCTGGCAAAGTCTTTAGCTCTAAGGATGGGGGATGCATAATAGAAGGCAGCAAGCTATTTGAAACAAGCAACTCAGCAGCATTAAATTTGACATAATTTTGACTCATATTTTCATATGCTGCATCAGTCAAATAAGCACCTGCATCATCACTCATAACTGTATAAATCTCAGCACATGCAGCACATGGTTCAGTATCACAGCTAACACATGTATCACAAGTGACAGAATCCAAAAAGTCAGCAATATCAGGGAATTCAACACTCATATCAGCATGAGTATCATCAACCAGCATTTCAATCATATCAACATAAAAAATTGAATGCTCCTCAAGGGGATGTCTCATGGCATCAAAAATGTTAAACTGTACCACATCTTCACCAAATTCCATAGAAAGGGTGCCAGCATGCACGTCTATCTTGGTTTTAGCTGTCTTGAGGAATGGTCTTTCTAGAATCAATGAAGCATGATTTGTTGAAGACTCATCTTCCATGTCCAGAATGTAGAAGTCCGCTGGAAAAATTAACTCATTCACCCGCACTAACACATCTTCCAGCACTCCTGCAGGATGAGCAGTGGTCCTGTTTGCCAACTGAATCACTATACCAGTGGGTTGTAAGGTGCCAATGTTCAAAGACTTATACACTGACATGGGCATGACATTGATAGAAGCACCCAAATCTAGCATTGCATGGCCAAATCTGGAATTACCTATAGTGCAAGGGATTATGAAAGTTCCAGGATCTTTACATTTCTTTGGCATGCTTGGCTGAATCATCGCAGAAACATTTCTGCCCATACTGACTTTCTCAGTACCCTTAAGTCTTCTCTTGTGAGTACACAACTCCTTGAGGAATTTGGCATACTTGGGAATTTGCTTGATTGCATCTAGGAGGGGAATATTGATTTCCACCTTCCTGAATGTCTCCATGACTTCCTTTTCCATTTCTGCTTGCTCTATCTGCTTGGATTGTGTCACTCTGTTTAGGAAGGGTAGTGGAATGTTCAAGTCTGAATTCTCTGTACATTTCTTCTGGACTGGGGCATCATGCGAATTTTGTTGTGTCGATCAATCTCATTTCGCGCAATGGGAGCTCTACGGTTGTGGCGCGGAGACTAGGACCATCAATTTCTTTGCCACTTCTCAAGGTAATGGCACTTACATTGCCTCTTGGGTTCGATTTGTTTGTGAAGGCAATTGGCTTGATCCTTGGCTTTTCAATTCACTCACGGTGGTGGCCAGCTACCCAATTTGAGTTTGCAGGTTCTGAATGGTGGCATTGACATTTTGTTGGAACTGAACATTATTTGTAGCCATCTGTTTCATCAAATCTTCTAATGATGGCTCGGATGGAGTGGTTCTTTGGACTTGGCAACATGAGGGGTTCTTTGCACTGGTGGTGGCATTTACGGTTTGTTGTTGTCGAATGCGGTGGTTGGTATTTGTTGCTAGGACCTACTGACTTGGTATCTAAATTCTTCTTCTTTGTTGGGGTTGTTGTTGTTCGACGAGAATTCCCATATCTCAAGTTAGGATGGTCCCTCCGGCCGTGGTTATAAGTATTAGAAAATGGATCATATCTTGGCTGGCTTTGGGGACCGCGATATTGAGATCTACTAGGAAAAATGCCACCGTTGCAACCGGCGTTTCGGGAAACGCGGAACCACCATCCACGAAGTGTGGGGCATGCATCGTAGGATGAGATGGGCAAGAACAAATGCCACACACCCTTGCGAGGTTCTTGTACAGAACTGGTACATGTTGTCCCACTGCTAATTGCCTCACCAAAGAAGTCAATTCATCAAGTCTATGTTCCATTCTCTGTTGATCAACATGAGACGATTGAACTTCATTAACTCCTCTGGTTGAGGTAAGGACTCTTGGGCCAAATTGTTGAGCATTGGCTGCCATATTTGCTATTAAATCTCTTGCTGCAGTAGGGGTTTTATCCACCAATGCACCTCCAGATGCGGCATCCACCATACTTCTATCCATCGGCAGCAAGCCCTCATAGAAATATTGAATCAAGAGCTGATCACTAATTTGATGGTAGGGACAACTCGAACACAGCTTTTTGAATCTCTCCCAATACTCATGCAAGGTCTCACCAGTCATTTGCCTTATACCACAAATGTCTTTTTTGATGGGTACTGCTGGATGCAGGGAAGAACCTCTCCAAGAATAATTTCTTCATATCATCCCAACTCGTGACAGATCCTGGTGAAAGGTAGAACAGCCAATCCTTTGCTATATCAGTAAGAGAGAAAGGGAATGCCCTCAACTTGATATGCTCCTCAGAGATTCCATGTGGCTTTATGGTTGAACAGACCACATGGAACTCTTTTAAGTGCTTATGGGGATCTTCACCTGTAAGACCATGAAACTTGGGCAACAAGTGTATCAATCCAGATTTTAACTCGAAGTCAGCATCAAGATTAGGATATTGAATGCACAAAGACTGGTAAGTTACATCAGGAGCAGCAAGTTCTTTAAGGGTCCTATTTTGCCTGTTATCAGCCATGATTTTAGAATCACTTAAGATCTTAAGTGCACTTTCAGATTCAATGTCACAACTAAATTCAGACTCAATTCTTTCACTTAGCCTACGAGTTCTAATCAACCTATGCAATGTTCTATCAATCTCAGGATCAAATTCAAGCAAGATATCAGGATTAGACCTAGTCATACACTAATCAAAACACAAAAAAAAATAAAATAAAATAAAATAAAATAAAATAAGTAAACAAGTAAAATACACTAGACAACTCTAAAAATATACCAAAATAAATATAATTCACCTATCTAAACATTTTTAAAAATTATGGGACTTGTACAAACATAAAAACTACACAAAAATGAAACTAAAAAATATAATAAAAAATATTAAAAATTGAAAAACTGGTCTAAACGATGGATTTTGGAAAAACCAGGGTGACCTCACTGAGTCTTGTTTATTAGCGTTTTCCTTCAATCGACCAAGTTTCACTCATTCTCGGGCACATTTTCGGTCGACGAAATTTCGCAAAATGACCCGTAATCACCCGTTTTAGCCGAAATCCACCAAAACACAAAGCAACATAAAGGTTAGTGAGGGATTAGTAGTTAAATATACTCTTAATAAGATTGAACAAAATCAGAATGATTCCCAAGAACGGCGCCAAAAATTTGACAAGCTGTCGAGATTACCAAATTTAAATCAATTTATAACCGATTTACCAAAACTACTTGTAGCATAAGGTAACACCGGTCGAGCCCGTAGATCATTCTAATTATGAAGTCAGATTAAGAGGTTAATAAACGGGGGAAAAGTTTTGGAAAATTAAACAACAAAGAGCAATTAAAAAGAGTAAACAAGATTAGGAAAACAACCAATCCAAGAGAATTAACCAATCTTGATTTTAATCCATCCTTGATCTTTATAAATGTTCAACTATCAACCAAATCCTTGATCTTAGATCACATCAAGACGCCTCTCAATGATCCATGGATCTTCTACTAGAAATGCTTCTAGAATTTAATTAATTAAGGTTAGACAAATTAAGTATCCATCCAAAACCCAAATTAACTTAAAAACCAAGATCCAACCAAGCTAAATATTTCATCAAACACCTTTGATGCATTATTTAACCTCTGAATTCATCTCTTAGCACATGATAATTACGCAATTAACATATGCAAATCCCAATCAAATTAAGCATTAAATCAGAATTTAAACAAGAGAAAAAGAGAAAGAGAAACTTGATTAATAGATGAACGTATAACAATTAAAATAAGATCTCAAGATTAATCATCAAGCTTGTCAATCTCTTGGATTGATTAAATAAGTTTAGCTCTCCATAGCCATCACCATTGGAGAACCTTCAAGAACCATACAAAAATGAAAATAACAAAGAGAGAGGAGGAGAGGAAGAGAAGAGGAGAAGTTCTCTCAAAATGAAAACTAAACTACAAGAACCAACTACAACCACACAAATGCGTAGAAGCTCTCCCCTATATCTTTACAAATCTGATTGCTCTCCTCTTAATCATTCACTAAGAGTCAAAAGTAGTTCATCCACTCTTGTTAATTATTCATCCATCATTAAAGCATGTCTCCTACCTTCCATTGAATTATTTTCTCATTATGAAAGTGTGTCTCCCACCTTCCAATGATTCCTCCACTTTTTCCACGTTGCTATCTTTTCAATTTCTGTCATAATCTCAAATTCAAATCAAGTCCATCAGATAGCCTTTGAAGTAAGCTTTCCAAGGAGTACTCATATGCTTAATTTGGGCTTGAAATGAGTGAGATATGCCCAAAATAGTGAAGGTGTGTCCAGAATTTGTAACAGTACCGCTGATCCAACTTCAAGGCTGTATTTGACCATGTAAATATCCGAATCTTCCAATTTGACATTTCACAAAACTTGTAGATCTTTTTCTCATCTTTCCTAGCATATAAAGAACATCAAAATCAGATATCTACAACTCAAGTTATGGTTAAAATACTGAACCACTGTCAATATGCATTAAAATCCGAAAATTTTGCTTTAAAGCCCAATTCAACCCAATGATTTAAATGAGTGCTAAGATCACTTAAATACAATTTGGACATCATTAATAAGGTAATTGTGTGGATAATTAATATGTTAAAAATCATAATTATCGGGTGCCCATCGAAGCTAGACAGAAAGGTAAAAAGCAAACAGCTTGTGGGGTAGGGTGCCCATCGAAGCCTGACAGAAAGGTAAAAAGCAAACAGCTTGTGGGGTAGGATGCCCATCGAAGCTGGACAGAAAGGTAAAAAGCAAACAGCTTGTGGGGTAGGGTGCCCATCGAAGCTGGACAGAAAGGTAAAAAGCAAACAGCTTGTGGGGTAGGGTGCCCATCGAAGCCTGACAGAAAGGTAAAAAGCAAACAGCTTGTGGGGTAGAGTGCCCATCGAAGCCTGACAGAAAGGTAAAAAGCAAACAGCTTGTGGGGTAGGGTGCCCATCGAAGCCTGACAGAAAGGTAAAAAGCAAACAGCTTGTGGGGTAGGGTGCCCATCGAAGCCTGACAGAAAGGTAAACAACAAACAGCTTGTGGGGTAGGGTGCCCATCGAAGCTAGACAGAAAGGTAAACAACAAACAGCTTGTGGGGTAGGGTGCCCATCGAAGCTGAACGGAAAACTTAAAAGCAATGGGCACAAGGCCCTGACTTGCTGTGAAAGCAATGGGTACGAGGACCCGGGAATTAAAATACAATGGGTGCGGGGACCCGGGAATTATAAGACAATGTATTGACTTTGTAAATGCATGTGATGCCAGAGATGGTGCATGATGCAATAGATGTGATACTTGAGGACAGTGCATGTGATGCCAGAAATGATGCATGATGCAATGAATGCCCTACTGTAGGGATTCTCATGAACAAATTGAGTAAGCAAAATTTTGTTTCTTTTTCTTTTTCTTTTTTCTTTTTTTTTTTTTTTTTACACTTTAGAGCTTTGATTGAGTCACTCTTAATTCCACAACCCTTAAGGACTCTTCCCACAGCAGGATCGAGATTAAACAGTAACATTCATTGATCGGCCTTATGGCTTGCCTGATGATTCTTTTTTTTCTCTTCAATACTCTTGTCAGGATTTCATTGTGTTTCCCATGACCTTTCGAGATTGTTAAAGCAAATCCAAATACTTTTGCCATATTGTCACATGTTTCACATCTAAATATAAAACTATAAAAAATGCATATTAAATCAACAATGGGTTACAACAAAAAGGGATTATCATTATAGATAGAAAAAGTACAAGAAATGCAGTACAAATGGGACTCGAATTGAAAAGGTTTACAAAAGAAATATTGGAGTGGAATTTTCTAACTCTTCCAGTGATGCTCTTTTGGATGATCAGTGCTAATTTCCCATGTACGCGACCTTGAACATCCCCTTGTCTGTTCCCAGAATATGATTTGACCCAGCTTTTATATATTGGAAGTGTCTTCTGACCAGACTTTATATTCAAACAGCCCCAGTTCGGCCCAAATAAACTCAAACTGCCCCAGTTTGTGACTCGAGCCAAGTCCACTTTTTGGGTGTGTCAAGTATCATTTTTTTTAAAACCCTAACTTTTGCCTAGGTCGCTCTTTCGAGTTTTCAACCTAGCGGGTCGCTCTAACTTTTGCCTAGGTCGCCTTTTCAGGTTTTCAACCTAGCGAGCCATTTTTTTCTTTTCCTCTTTTTTTTTAAGCATAATACATCTTGACTGCATCTGAATTTATAGGAAGTGGTAAATCTTCGCCATCCATGCTTGTGAGAATCAAAGCTCCTCCCGAGAAGGCCTTTTTTACGACATAAGGTCCCTCATAGTTTGGAGTCCATTTTCCTCGAAAATCCTTTTGAATGGGAAGGATCTTTTTGAGTACTAAGTCTCCTTCTTGAAACTGCCGAGGACGCACTTTTTTCGCATAGGTCTTCATCATTCTCTTCTGGTAAAGCTGATCATGACATAGTGCAGTTAATCTCTTTCCTTCAATGAGGTTCAACTGATCAAGTCGAGTCTGGATCCATTCAGCTTCTTCTAGTCCTGCCTCCATCAGCACCCTTAATGATGGGATTTCCACTTCAATAGGGAGTACCGCTTCCATTCCATAAACCAAAGAAAAAGGGGTTGCCCCAGTTGAAGTACGAACGGACGTGCGATAACCATGCAGTGCAAATAGTAGCATTTCGTGCCAGTCTTTGTATGTTACAACCATCTTCTGGATGATCTTCTTGATATTCTTGTTTGCTGCCTCAACTGCCCCATTCATCTTCGGGCGATAAGGTGAAGAATTATGGTGCTCAATTTTGAAATCCTTACACATCTCTTTCATCATCTTATTATTCAGATTAGTGGCATTATCAGTGATGATCTTACTTGGTAAACCATAACGACAAATCAATTCCCTTTTGACAAACCTGATCACTACAATCCTGGTGACATTGGCATAAGAAGCAGCTTCAACCCATTTTGTGAAGTAATCAATTGCAACAAGAATAAAGCGATGTCCATTTGAGGCCTTCGGTTCAATGGGCCCTATGACATCTATTTCCCACATCGAGAATGGCCAAGGTGCTGTTAAAACATTTAAAGGTACTGGTGGTGCGTGAACCTTGTCAGCATATGTCTGGCATTTATGGCACTTCCTTACATAATTGAAGTAATCAGTTTCCATTGTCAACCAATAGTACCCAGCCCTTAGGATCTTTCTTACCATTGCGTGCCCATTTGCATGAGTTCCAAAAGAACTTTCATGAACATCTCTAATGATTTTCTCTGCCTCTGTTGCATCAACACATCTTAGCAGCACCATATCATGATTCCTCTTATAAAGCACTTCCCCATTAAGAAAGAAACCCATTGCGAGTCTTCTGAGGGTCCTTTTGTCATTTTCTGAAGCATCTGGAGGGTATTCTCTACTCTGGATAAAGCATTTGATGTCATGATACCATGGTTTCCCATCTGGTTCCACTTCTACCATTTGACAATATACCGGTTGGTCACGACTTTCCATCTTTATAAGTGGCAAGTCCCTGTCATGGCTTACTTTGAACATTGATGATAATGTGGCTAAAGCATCAGCCAACTGATTGTCTTCCCGAGGGACATGATGGAATGCGACTTTGTCAAGTTGTTCGATCAACTCCTTAATGTAAACATGATAAGGGATTAATTTGGCATCTCGTGTCTCCCATTCTCCTTTTAGTTGATGAATGACCAAGGCGGAGTCCCCGTATACCTCAAGAACTTTTGCCTTTGATTCTATTGCTGCTTGGATTCCCATGGCACATGCTTCATATTCAGCTATATTGTTTGTACAATCAAAGCACAACCTAGCAGTGATTGGGATGAAATTGTTCTTGGGTGAAATTAGTATGGCTCCAACTCCATGCCCTAGTGAATTAGAAGCTCCATCGAACAACAAAGTCCATTTTTCTTTTTCCAGGGATTCTTCTTCTCCAAATAAAGCCATTATATCTTCATCAGGGAATTCACACTGCATAGACCCATACTCCTCCACAGGTTGACTGGCCAGGAATTCTGCAAGGGTGCTACCTTTTACTGCCTTTTGGGTGACATAGACAATGTCATATTCTGATAGCAGAACTTGCCAACGTGCAATCCTCCCAGTGAGAGCGGGCTTTTCAAAGATGTACTTGATTGGGTCCATTTTGGACACTAACCAAGTGGTGTAACTCAACATGTACTGCCTCAAACGGTGGGCGGCCCATGCCAAGGCGCAACATGTGCGTTCCAACAATGAGTATTTTGCCTCATAGTTGGTAAACTTCTTACTCAAGTAATATATGGCATGTTCCTTTCTACCAGTTTCATCATGCTGCCCTAGTACACAACCCATGGATTCATCTAATACAGTTAAGTACATGATAAGAGGTCTTCTTGGCACTGGAGGTACCAAAACTGGGGGTTCTTGCAGATATTGCTTGATCTTTTCAAATGCTACTTGACAATCTTCATTCCATTCTACGGTCTGGTTTTTACGCAGTAACTTGAAAATTGGTTCGCACGTTGCAGTCAATTAGGATATAAATCTAGCAATATAGTTCAATCTCCCCAAAAACCCTCGAACTTCCTTTTCGGTGCGAGGAGGTGGCATCTCTATGATTGCTCGAACTTTATCTAGATCAACTTCTATCCCTTTTTGGCTAACCACAAACCCCAAAAGCTTGCCTGATCTTACACCGAAAGTGCACTTAGTAGGGTTCAGTCTGAGCCTGAACTTTCTCAACCGTTCAAAGAGCTTTTGCAGATCAGTTATGTGATCTTCTTCTGTTTTTGACTTTGCAATCATGTCATCCACATAAACTTCTATTTCTTTGTGCATCATGTCGTGGAACAATGCCACCATCGCCCTTTGATAAGTTGCTCCAGCGTTCTTCAATCCAAATGGCATCACTTTATAGCAAAAAGTTCCCCACAGAGTGATGAATGTGGTCTTCTCCATATCTTTAGGTGCCATCTTGATTTGATTGTATCCGGAGAAACCATCCATGAAGGAGAAGAATGCATGTTGAGCAGTGTTGTCCACCAAAACATCAATGTGAGGTAGAGGGAAGTTGTCTTTAGGGCTGGCCCTATTCAAATCTCTATAGTCAACGCACATTCGCACCTTCCCATTTTCTTTGGGGACAGGGACGATGTTAGCGACCCATTGAGGGTACTTTGCAAAATGAGGAAACCCGCATCAAACTGCTTTTTAACCTCTTCTCTAATTTTTAGTGACATCTCTGGCTTCATTCGTCTCAATTTTTGCTTGACCGGAGGACATTCTTGTTTTAATGGCAATTTGTGCTCAACTATGCCAGTATCTAAGCCAGGCATATCTTGGTATGACCAGGCAAAAACATCACAAAAATCAGATAGGAGCTTAACCAACTTGCTTCGCTCATCTTCTTTCATGGTAGTGCCAATTTTAACTTCTTTTTTATCATCCTCCGTCCCCAAATTAATCAGTTCAGTTGGCTCTTCATGGGGTTGAATTTCCTTGGCCTCTTGTTCCATTAATCTTATTAGCTCAGGAGAGGGTTCCTAATTGTCATCATTATCCTCATCAATATGATTAACGGGATGGTCAAAATCGTATAATGGGGTCATAGCACTGTCATTTTCAGAAGAGCCACTTTCAGATCTGCATTTATTGGTGTTAACACACGTAAAAAGAAGGTAATGAATAAAGGTTAACAGAGTGATCGAGCAAAAGCTAAAAAGAAGAAAAAGGAAATGGCAAGATAATCTGAAAATACATTTATTGACAGTAAATATTGAAATGAAAACATGCGAGCCCACTTTCACAACATATTATCCTAAAGCCTTGGGCAGAGCTAAAGGATTAGCATTACAAAATTACTTTGAATCAATCTCACAGGTCATGGGAAAATCAACGCTCTCCCAATTGTTGAGCTCTGCATCTGGGAAGCAAGGGTACACCAAGTTGACACCATGATTAATGGATTGATCGTCTTCGATGGCGATCACTTGGTTCAGAAACATTAATCCTGCACTTCGGAAGCTTCGTCGAATGTCACAGATGGGGATCCCTTCAGCTTTAGGCTCCCGATTTTCCAACCTAGCCAACCTCCTCTCCCTTTTCTCCTCTAGGACCCTTCTTTTGTCTGCTTTGGTGGATTTATATCCTAACCCAAATCTGTCTTTATTTTCGTAGGGAAACATGAATTTTACGATGCCTTGTCCATTCATTCCTAATCCTCTTCCATATTGATATCCTTTTCCAAGCATTACCTTAGCCATCATCATGGATGCATTAGATGGCCGAGGCTTCAGACCTTGAGCTCCCTCTTCCACATAGGTGGCATTGACAATCTCCAGCGCTTGGAACGCGGTTTCAAGAGCTTCTTCTGCAGCTTCAATATAAGGAGTGTTCAATGGCTTGCTCACCAGCAGGTCCTCTTCGCCAAAGACAGTAATCATCTTATTATCAACTATGAATTTTACTTTTTGATGCAAGGTAGAAGGCACAGCTCCAGCAGAATGAATCCATGGTCGTCCTAAGAGACAACTGTAGGATGGCGTAATGTCCATCACTTGGAAAAGTATATTGAAAGTGCAGGGACCAATTTGAACTGGTATTTCAATTTCTCCCATTACCTCTCTTCTGGTGCCATCGAATGCCCTTACTATCATCGTTCTTGGTTTCATGCAAGTTCCATCAAAAGGCAGCTTGGAAAGGGTTGATTTCGGTAACACGTTCAAGGAGGAACCATTATCAATGAGCACTCTAGCCATTATATGCTTTTGACATTTGACAGAAATGTGTAGTGCCTTATTGTGCCCCATACCTTCAGCTGGTATCTCATCATCCGTAAAAGTGACATAATTATCAGCAGTAATGTTGCCAATAATACCACCCAACTTGTCAGCTGTAATGTCATGAGAAACATGAGCCTGATTCAGTATTTTCATCAACACATTTCTATGCGATTCGGAATTCATCAATAAGGACAAAAGCGATATCCTTGCAGGGGTGCGATTCAGCTGATCTACCACTCTATATTCACTTTGCTTGATAAACTTCAAGAACTCACAAGCTTCTTCATCTGATACCTCTTTTTTGTACTCCTTTGCCTTTTCCGGCATTTCTTTTTCTTTTGCTTCATTCCCAATGGAAGTCTCCCCTATCTTGGCTTTGCCTTTACGGTTCCCCTTTTCTTCTTCTTCTTGGTCCTTTCGCAACTCCTCAGGAGCGTAAATGCGGCCACTCCGGGTCACTCCCCCAATCCCTGATATATTAGTAACAATAGAAGTCGAACCAGACGCAACCTCTGACTGATCATTCGTGGGATTGCTTCTAAGGACTTGCACATCATAATTCCATGGCACGGCTCGAGTGTCCTTGAAGGGAAAAGGACTAGGAACTTGAATGGTGATAGGTTTCGGGCCACAAAGGGATGGCACATATGCAGCTTCAGTATAATAGATAACCAACGGTTTGATAGCCGGATTTGCAATGGAAGGGACCAGAGAGTTTATGGCTTCCTGCCCTTCTTGCAATTGTGGAATAACACACTCATCCACCATGTTTACGCCACCATTGTCCCATAGATGACCTATTTGCACTAATTGCATATCCATTAGATCTTGGAGGATTTGTCTGAACTCACTACATTCCTCAATAGAATGCCTCACGTTCCCATGGATACCGCACATTATTTCATCTTCATCGCCTCCTTTCTCTTCAATATGAGCTTCCATCATTCCAGATTTGCACAGCTCTTTAAAGATGACTCTCATGGGGGTCTTGACATATGCCACTCGTTTTATAAGCTGCTGGGCAGAGCACTCCTCTATAGCATTGACTGTAGGATTCCCATGATTTGGTAAAGGATTGTGACCCACACTAGGAGTATTTGTCTTGAAATTCAACCACTTAGCATTGATTAGATCTTGCACTTTAAACTTTAGTGCTTTGCAATTCTTTGTAGAATGCCCTGCGGCTCCTGCATGGTAATCACACTTGGCATTTGGGTCAAAACCTTTAGGGTATGGGGGTTCTAATGGCTTCATCGGACAAGGAGCCAAAAGAGAGTTACGGATGAGTTGGGGTAGTAATTCGGTGTAGGTCATGGGAATTGGGTCGAAGTGGACAAACTTCTTTTTTTGGTTATTTGGTGACCTTCTTTGGTTTGTGTTTGGATTTTGGGTCCATGGTTAAGCTGTTTACGGTGGTAAGGTATAGGGTACCGAGTATGGAGTAGGAAGTGGCGTTTGGTGAGGCCTCATTGGGTTGTGAGGTTGAGGATGGGAAACGTGTGAAGCGTTGCCGACATAAGGGTGGTAAGGATGGGGATATGGAATCGGTGGAGTAGTGGGAAAGTACGGGTGGTGGGGTGCGAAAGGAGTCTGGAAGGATGGTTGATGGTATACAGGTGTTTGGCTATATCCGCCTTGGGTGAAGTTTCTCTGGTCAAAGGTAACAGCATGGGTTTCTCCTTCTCTTTTCTTCCCCATCGGGGGCCTCTTGGAGTTAAATGTTCCAGTTGAACTTTCAACGATCTTCCCACTTCTCATTCCTCCCTCAACTCTTTCTCCAATGATGACCATGTCTGAGAAATTTGATGACACACTCCCTATCATTTTGTCATAAAAGGGTGATTGCAGAGTGTCAATGAACGTAGCCACCATTTCTCTTTCTGCCAATAGGGGCTCTACTTGAGCGGCCATTTCTCTCCACCTCTGAGCATATTCCTTGAAGGTTTCAGCATCCTTTTTAGCCATATTCTGCAATTGTAGTCTATCCGGTGCCATATCGATGTTATACTTATACTGCTTCAAGAAAGCGTCAGTCAAGTCTTTGAAACATCGTATATGGGCACGCTCAAGATGCGTGTACCAATTCGAAGCTGCCCCAGTTAGGCTGTCTTGAAAGAAGTGGATTAACAGCTTGTCATCGTGAGCATGCGAAGCCATCTTGCGGATGTACATGGTTAGGTGGTTCTTTGGACAAGTAGTTCCCCTGTACTTGTCGAAATCTGGGACTTTAAACTTGGGAGGAATCACCACATTTGGGACAAGACAGAGCTCTGAGGCATCCAAAAGACCATAGCCACTTGCCCCTTCAATGGCTCGTAGTCTTTCTTCAAGAATTTCCCACTTCTCCCTGGACTGGGGGTTTTCCACAGAGGAATTCAACGGGCATTGTGGAATGATGGTGGGAACAGAATGTTGCCCCAGTGGGGTTCCACTAGCATGTGGTTGAGCTGCACTTAAGGAATTTGAAGCAGGCATGTTACTGTCTGGAGGATTGGCAGTTTGCAGTGGTACGGGATTGGGATGGAGACCATACGGCGGGATGAAGAAAGGGTATGGGTGTTGTGTTGGCGGGGGTTTGTTGACATTTGACTGAGTGGCTTGATTTTGGGTATGGTTTGAGGGATTTGAAGTTGGGGACACTGTTGGCATGTCATTATTGGAGGAACTTGTGGCTAATGGTGGTACATAACCTAGAGGGAGGTCATATGGGGGGAAAGGTGCCCCTTGGTTTCCTTGTGAACTGGTGACTGAAGGTTGGGTGGTGCCGTTTGGGCAAATGATGAGTGGCATCGTAATCCCTTGAGGATTAAAGCCTTGGTATTGTAGGGGGAACGCGGCGAAACCAGGCGGGCAAGGAGGTGTGGCCGGATGTCCTTCATTTGTCAGTGAGGGATTCCCGTTTGTGCTCCTTCTACTCTCCATACACTGTAACATTTCCATCATTTTGGACATTTGCTCCCTGAGCTGATTCACTTCATCCCTCAACTCTTGAGTTTGCTCTATCTCATCCATGATCCTTGCTTGGGAACGAGTTCTGTAAGGGTGTCGTGGAAGCTGTTTTCCTGCTATAGTGTCTACTTTTCTACTCATGATGTGAATATGCAATTATTAGTATTGAACAAATTTGGTGATATGTATGTATGTGAAGTAGTGACTACTTATGCAGATAAAAAATTTATTTTTTATTTTTTTATTTTTATTTTTTTAAAAAGCTAAGAATGCAAAAATAACGTATTTTTTATTTTTTTTAAATGGTTGGAATGCCATGAAATGCAAGAGAATGCATTTATTATTTTTTTGAAGAAGAATGCAATAATGAATGACATGAGGAATAGAGATAAAGAAGTTTTTTATTATTTTTAAAAAAGAAAAAAAATGCTAGAAATGAAAATGTAAGATGATGTATTTTTGCCCCTTTTTTATGATTGTTTTTTTTAAAAAAAAAGCAAGAACGAATGATATGAGGAAAAGATAGGTAAAGAAGATGTACGCTCCCTTTTTGTCCTAGGGATTCCCTTAAATTTGAGGAAATTTATCTTAAAGATCTATGGGTCTTACTAATTCGTGAGATCTTTCATTTGGTGGCTCTATTATTTTAGAGGTTTCTAGAGCCAAGTCCTATTTCAGAATGTTGACCACGAAATAGTGGGTAAACCACTAGGTGTGGGACATTCATGAAAAAGGCACACTCTAGATGAGATTTTCACGATAACCAAACAGGATGTACATCCAAAATGGCTACCATTACGCAACCTTTACCTATCTTACGATTCACTCAGACCCGGGTATAGGGCCCCACTCAAGCGTGTGTGATAAACGTGTAGGTGCAGTGGGTGCTGGGAGCGTACAAACCTGTTCAAAAATTTAAAAAAACCAAGATTACCCCCAACCTATAAAGACATATATACAACAGCCAGCCAGCAATCCTCTACCCTAGGGTTTCAATAATTAAGCACAAGGTATATATACAAGTCACAATATACATGAAATAATGCTATCAGACATTTACATAAAAGTACTAAATAAAAACATTTACAAACAAATAAGAAAATAAAAACAAAGACAAAGAGGGCAAAATAAATAAATAAGAGATTATTAAAAATTTGCACAACTAACAACAATAGGCCTGACTCTCTAAGAATGTCCCCAGTGGAATCGCCAGCTGTCGCAACTGGAATCGCGACGGGACGACCGAAAAGATTAGGTTTGAAAAATCAATGGAGTCGCCACCAATGTTTATTTAAATTGGGAAAACATTAGAAAAACTCTTTAATTAGGAAACTGATCTTTTGAAAAAAAAATGAGTTAGGATTAGGAGTCAATTACTGGGTAGGGAAGGTGTTAGACTTACACTACTGTTCGCTCCAAGAACTAGTATCTTATGTTAGTTGTGCAAAATTTAATGGTCTCAAATATATTTATTTTTACCCCTTTTCAGAAAAAGACTTTGTAACTAAATTTTTATTTTTCATTTTTCTTATTTTTATTTTTATATTAAAAAAAAGGAAAGAAACAATCATTTTGTGAAAATTTAATTTTTGGCTTGACAGAAATAAATTTATGCTCCTAATATCCCCTAGTGCAATAGAGAACTCAAAGTCACGTAGTTCTTTTTTATATATTTTAACTTTTCTATTTTTTTTAAATGTTATTTATTCCAATTTAAAAAAAAAAGTAGCAGACAACCAATTCACGTGATTTCTTTTTCATATATTTTAGCTTTTCCTTTTTTTTTTAATGTTACTTATTCAAATTTAAAAAAAAAAAAAAAGAAAGAAAAAAAGAAAAAAAGTGGCAGACAACCAATTCCACGTGATTTGTTTTTTTATATATATTCTAACTTTTCCTTTTTTATATTAATTATTTATTCAAATTTTAAAAAAAATTAAAAAGGTAAGGTTGTTCCCCGTAACGAAAAAAAAAAAAAAAAAAAGTTTTAAATATTCTTTTTTTAAAGTAAAAAAAAAAAAAAAAAAGCAACAAACAAGAAAAGAAAAAAAAAGTGGGGACAAGGAAAGGTGGTCACCCGTGAGCACCAATTTTTGTAAAAAAACAACCAAAAAAAATGAAAAAAGACGGGGACAAGGAAAGGTGGTCACCCGTGACCACCAAATTTTGTTTTTTTGTTTTTTTAAATAATAATAATGATAATAAAAGCAAGTCTTCAATTAAAAGAGACTTATAGTCTCTGCTGATACAACACGAAGCAGAGAAAAGATAGGAAAAAGGGGGTGGCTCACGGTGGTGTGATCTGTGGACTGTGGCAGCTGGTAGCGCGCGGTGATGCTCAGTGATGTGCGTGGGTGGGGGCGCGACGGCTCTGGGTTGGCAGCGCAGCACGGTAGTGGACAGGTTCTGCGTGGAGAAACAATGGTGGAACGTGGAGGAACAATGGTGGTTCTTGTTGGAAAATCAAAGAAAAACCCCTCCCTTTTGGTTATTCGTTCTCCTTTCTCTCTATTGATTCTGATTTTTACGTATTGGTCCTTGAATATGGCTCTGTTTTTTTTTATTGGGTATATGGTGGCTATGGAGGTTTAAAGGTAGTAATGGTGGTTTTGACCGTGAGAATGGAGGTTGTTGAGTGTGAAGATGAAAGTGGTGAAGGTGAATGTTCCCAGTAGTGAGGTTTGCAGAGGATGATCGTTTGTGGAAGAAGGTGGAGATGTTAGTAAGGATGGAGATTGGAAGTGGGTGTTGGTACGTGAAGGTGAAGGTGCTGGAAATGAGGTGCTGAGCTTAAAGATAATGATGAGACGATGAATATTAGTTCTGCCAAAGTGAGGTAGTGAAGATGAAGGTGTATTTTTTTCTTTATGCTTGGGATTTATAGCATTGAACCTGCAAAAATTTCTCCCGCATTTATCAGTGATTGGAGACAAATGGAGAAGGAAAATCTTGTAAGATTTCCTTCACAGGATGGGGTATGATGCCAAAAATGTGAGTGTGTAGTGGGTAAGAGTGTCAGAGAGTGGGTGAGAATTTTCTTTTTAGCCAGGTAGTGAGGGGCCTCCTTTTTTATGATGATGGGGGTAGTGGGTTTTCTTTTTATTTTAGTGGTGGGTGGTAGTTAAGTTTGTCTGGAGGAAGGATTCACGTGAGAGGAGAGAGAGGAAGAAGAAGAAAAGAAAAAAAAAATAATAATAACAAAAGTGAATAGTGTGCAGGTAGTGGAATGTGAAAATGAAAAAAAAAAGTGTTGGGTGGTATGATTAGAAAATAAAAAGTGAGTGTTGTGCATGTGTGTGATTGAGTGCAAAAAAAAAAAAAAATTATTTTATTTTTCTATATTTTTATTTTTATTTTTTATTTTTTTGTATTTTATTTTATTTTATTTTATCATAAAAAGAGTGCAAAGCAAAGCAATTAAACATCAATTATCACAAGATTATTAGTCTATGAACAGACATAAAAAAAGAAATTTCACGGACAAAATTGAGTATCAACAATTTTTAGTCATTTACACACTCCATGTACTTAATTGATTGATTTTGAATATGTTTTGTAAGTTTGGACTCAAATTGAACTTATTTGAATTTTTCAGCATAATTTATGTCTTACGTTATTTCTGTATTTGTTCTATATCTTGGGATGTAGGTGGTCAAATGAAATGAATCTAATGGCATTTTAAAGATAATAAAGAGCTCTATAACTTTTATGAAGACCTCAAAGGCCCAATCACACGAGTAGATAACTCAAATTGGGGTTAAAGCAAGAACTAGAGTGCTGTTCTTGGCAGCTTGACTTATGTGTACTTTTCGTGCCATTTTTCAGACTAGAAATTTTCAAATAGGCTGAAATTTGGATGCTAAATATTTAAGACCCATATCTACAACTTTCATGTTGAACACTTTTTCAGAATCAGACTCCTTGAAGGTGATATTGGGATTGGAAGTCAGAACAGAGGAGCTGTGACTGGGCCTGGGTAGTGTGCAGTAATATGAACGTATCTAGAGTTATAGAAATGATATTGGACTCAAACTAAAGCCATTTGAAAGCTAAGATCCAGTCCTACAACTTTCATGAAGACCACTTGGTTCAAAAATGACGAATGCAATAACTTCAGAGCTGCATGATTTCAGAGACAAGAAATCTCCATAATTTCCCATTCACCTAAAGTCATTTGGCATTTTTTACTCATTTTCCACTCATCCACCCACTAATGACTCACCTCCCTTGTCATTTTGTATCTCTAATCTTCTATAAAAGGGGACCTTGGTAGATCATTGAAGGTGTTAGGTGTTAGTTACCAAAATGATACCATTTTGTTACTAGGTTTTCTTGTAGTAATTTTCCTTTGTTCTAAATTAAAGTCATGTTCTTCTTCTTCTTCTTCTCTCTTTTTTTATTATTATCTATGAGTAACTAAGTTTCATTTTATTTGGGTGAAAGGATGAAGCTCTTGGTAATAAAGTAAGGTTAGATTTATTCTTCTCTTGTGCTTAAATGATTTATATTTTCTAGTAACTATTATACGTATTATAATTTGTTTCTTATAATTTAGAAACTATCTTTGTAAAGAGGAGTTCTTGATTTGTTGTAGACAAAATATTAGTACAATGAATGCTTTAACCCATTTATAATTGGTGGTAATATTTTTAGGAAACATAATATAATTACGTATATTATTTTAAATAGACTTTTAATGTTGTATTTTCCGATTGGAACCACCATGTTGCGAGGATTCTAATTGAGTTATAAAAGAAATTAATCTTACCTTTATTTTATTTACCAAGAGTGGATCTTTTAACCTAAGTAAATAATTTTTACCGTAGTAATAAAATATTTACTTCACCTTAATTAATCTTCAACAATTCCCTATGGATCGACCTCGGACTCCCGAGAAATTTATTACTTGAGACAACCTGCACTTGGGTTCGCAATGCAACAATTAATCCCGCATCAAGTTTGTAGACTTGTTTGAAACTAAAAATTATGCATCAAGTTTTTGGCGCCGTTGCCGGGGACTTGATTTGAAGAATAAATTTCTGGTGTAAATATTTTGTATATATTTTCTACTCTTTTAATTTTTTTTCTTTTGTACATACTAACTTACTAACTTAGTGGGAGAACCTCTCCCTTTTATTTTCTTTATACATATTAACTTAGTTAGGGTAATTCTCCCTTTTAATTTTTGTATAGTGGGGGTAATTCTCCCTTTTATTTTTTTGTACATATTAATTTAGTGGGGAAAACTCTCCCTTTTATTTTACGCACTAACTTAGTGAGGGAACCTCTCCCTTTTATTTTTTTTTCTGTACTTTACTAACTTTGTGGGGAAATCTCTCCCTTTTATTTTTTTTGTACATACTAACAAAGTGGGAGAAACTCTTTCTTTTACTTTTCTCGTAATTTACTTTTCGCATTTTATTTTTTGTATGTTATTATTTTATTTGGTGGTTGGTTCATACCACACCTTTGTTATTTTTTTTTTATTTGGTGGTTGGTTTATACCATACCTTTGTTATTTTTTTTATTTAGTGGTTGGTTTATTATCACACCTTTGTTAATATTTAATGGACGGTTTATACTGCTAGCTTGTGCATTTTCTTTTCTATTTTAAGTTACTTATTTATGTTTAATTAGTATCGTGATTCAAATTATGGTCGTTTAGTTAAAGTTAATCTTAGTACTTTATATATTGATTTGTCTAGATCACAATCACACACATCAAATACAATGACTGAAAATGAAAGTGTGCATGATGAACATGAGAATTAACCATTGCGAACCATGCGTGAGTATTTGCAACCATCTCGAAATTCTAGTCCATCATATTTTATCTTTCCACTCAATGCTAACAATTTTAGATTCAATCTAGGTATGATTTCTTTACTTCCTAATTTCCATGGTTTAGAATCTAAAAGCTCATATTTACATCTAAAAGAATTTGAGGAAGTATGTGCCGCTTTTCATGATCAAACTTGCACTGAAGAAGTTGTTAAGCTTAAATTGTTTCCTTTTTCTTTGAAAGATAAAGCAAAAGCTTGGCTTAACACTTTGAAACCAAGATCAATTAGCACATGGCAAGAAATGCAATGTGAGTTTTTGAAAAAATATTTCCAACACATAAAACCAATGCTTTGAAAAGACAAATGCAAATTTTTTTCCAAAATTCCAATGAAGCATATTTTCAAAGTTGGGAACGTTTTAAAGATTTGTTGAATTCTTGCCCACATAATGGTTTTTGAAAAATGGCGCACTATAAGCTTCTTTTATGAAGGGTTAACACCCGAAACCAAACAATTTGTGAAAACAATGTGCAATGGTGAATTTCTTGATAAAGAACTTGATAAAGCTTTAGACTATTTAGACCATTTGGCTTAAAATTCTCAATCTTGGCATGATACTAATCCTTCTAAAAATTCAATTAGATTTAATCTTGTAAATGCTAGTAAAGGAAAATATCATCTTAGTCAAGAAGAAGATCTAAATGCAAGGTTTGCTAGTTTGGTTAGAAAGGTTGAAGCTATGGAATCAGGAAAAGTAAAAGAAATTAAATCTGTGCAAAATGAAGAAATTTGTGGCATTTGTGATGAATTAGGACACTCAACAAATGAATGTCCAAAAATTCCTGTTTTTAAAGAAGTTGTGCATGAGCAAGTAAATGTAATGAACAATTTTAAAAAGCCATTCACTTCTTCTTTTTCAGATACATACAATCCGGGATAGAGAAATCACCCGAACTTCAGTTGGAAGAATAGCAATCAGGCACAATTCATGCAACCACCACCTCCTTAGGCACAACAAGATTCTCAAAATCCTCAAGGATATGAGCCACAATCACAACAACATGTATATATTATCTCATACATCTTAAAAAAAAAAAAAAAGACAAAAAAGACAAAAAAAGGATAAAAAAGATAAAAAAAAGAGAAAAATTAAAAAAAGAGTAAAAAAAGTGGCGAAACTTCGGTTGTACTTGGTCTTTAATTAGATTAGGAGCCCTTGCCATGCGGCAGCCCCACCATTAACTAGGGTGGACCATCGCACGCCAGTCGATAAATAAGGTTCGTGTGTCATGCTCTGTAGAGAGCTGCACTCCACAACCCAATGTTCACCATCTAGGCACTGTGGAGTTGATGGACAGATAGAAGCGTCCCACTTTGGTTATTAGTAAGAAGTAACCCATGGCTACCAAAGCGTATGAGGCATCTAAGCTTGATCTTCTCCTTTATTAGAAGGGGCTCTCAGCGCCCTGGGATGGAGCGTTCTAGATCTTGGACATTGCGGGTTTCAGATTTTAGCATCTTTGTTGATGTTACGAACCCAAGTGTGAGCTCTCCAGGTTCTAGACCCAGGATGGAAACCCACAATGGTTTCTTTATTCTCTTTTCATCAAACAAGCGGGAGGGAGAAGAATTCCAAGATTAGCTGAGCCATCTTGGTATTACTACACTCATGACGCGCAGTATAAAGATCTGCCATGAAACCTGTACATAAAGGTATGTAATCATTTATTATTATTATTTTATCTTTGTATGATTTTATTGAATTTTGGTTTTGGATAGACGATCCTTTGGATGGGATCCTTCGGGGGTTTCTAGACTTCTTTACCCCGATGGTTTTCTTGAAGTAAAAAAAAAAAAAAAAAAAAAAACAAAAAAACAAAAAACAAAAAAAATAAAATAAAATTATTATTATTATTTTTAAAATTTCAAACTTTTTCGACACCAGCTAACCTACCTGTATAGGAGCTATTATTACTTTTTCTATTCTTTTTCCTATTTAAACACTCTATTTTCTTCACTTTCCTACAACTCATAATCATTCAAAGAGAGTGTGAGTGTAGAAATGGAGGGAGCTTCTTCTTTTGTTTGTAGATTTGTCAGTATCTGTGTATTTTGTGGGACAAGTAATAGAAAGAGTTTAGAGTTTGTAGATGCAGCAAGCACTGTTGGTAGAACACTTGCTGCGAGGAACATTCGTGTAGTATATGGGGGAGGCTGCCTTGGGTTAATGGGGGCTGTATCACTTTCTGCATTTGTAAGAGGTGGTCAAGTTTTAGGTGTCATTCCTGAACCTTTAACTCGAAGGAACATCGTTGGAAAGACAATTGGACTGGAAATTCAAATATCCTCTATGCATGGACTAATGAAGGCAATGTTTGAAAACTCTGATGCATTCATTGCCTTACCTGGTGGTTTTGGTACTTTGGAAGAAGCCTTTCAGATTGTCTCTTGGGCCCAATTGAATATCCACCATAAACCCATAGGTTTTTTGAATGTTAATAATTTCTTTAATAATTTGTTATCTTTTGTTGACCATGCTGTGGAAAAGAAATTTGTCACACCTTCTGCAAGATGACTCCTTATCTCTGCTTCTACTGTTGATGAGTTGATTGATAAATTAGAAGCTTTTGTTTATGAACCTGATCCAGTAACAGCTCAGATAGATTGGTCTAAAGGAAGCGGTGAGGGAAGCAAAATGAAAAGAAAGCCAGGCAAGACACTCTAACTTTTTAAATAATTACAAGCTTTAGTTTTATTTATCGTACTTTGTTTTTGTTTAAATTTGTGTGAGATTTTTGTTTTCAGTAATTGCAGCAACAGGTAATATATTCTATCCTTTACCAATTTATGTTTTGACATTGAGAACAATGTTGTGATCTGGTTGGGGGGAAGGATGGATGTGAAAAAAAAAATCCCAAAAAAAATTAGAAAGTGTGTTTGTTAATATGTTTATTGTGTTTATATTAAAAAAAACCTAAAAAAATAAAAAAAAATAAGAGTGTGTTTGTTAATATGTTTGTTGTGTTTGTATCAATTTATTAACAATAAAAGTAATTAGAGATGACAGAGTATAGAGTAAATTATTTACTCTTGAGACGCATCAAATTGGTGGAAGAGTAATGAGTAATTGGGGTAGTAACTAGCTTATGTGGAAGTAGCAATTCAAATTCAGGAAAATTTGCATGATTGAGTAAATTGTCTTCCTTCTTAAAATTCACATGCTTGGTTATGGATGTTGAATTGGTGGACCGAGAATGATAGAATTATACCTTGTGAGATTTTGAGCCTATTGATGAATGGATTGAACATTTGTACCATTCTCTTCTTTCTTGTGTGAATTTCACTCATGGAATTGTTACTCTAGAACTTACTTTGATTCTTTTTGAGACTATATTTTCATATGCATACATAAAAATGATTGAGGCATTTTTCTTGAATTAACTACTTTGACTAAATAGCCAACCTTGCATATTTTCCCTTGCTTAACCCCTTTGAGCTTATTTGACTATTCTTTGTTTCAAACGCATTATGTGCCTTAAATGAAAAACCATGTTCTTACTTGACCTTAGGGAATAAGAGAACATTAGTTTTGTCATTCGATGAGTTCTGGAATAAGTGTGGGGGTGTGTGTGCAGAATGGTTAAAAAAATATATATATGATGTTCTTTTTCTTAAAAAAAATTCAAAAAAAATAAAAAAAAATGTAAAAAGAAGTGGGTCAACATGGTATTAAAGGAAAGGAAAAGAATATGTAAAGGGAATTTGTATTAGGTGGAGTTGGGATGAACTTTCATGCTTGTTAATTGAACTCAGCTCTCATGTTCTTTTATTCTCTGGTGTTTAACTTGTCATATCCATATTATCTCCTCTTTTACCTTGACCCCATTACAACCTTGAATAAAGTCCTCATGATTTGTGTGTGCATGTGTTCTGAGTAGTGGAGAAATAGAATATAAACAAGCTTATGGTAGTGCAATTTTCATGGGTTGAATTGAGTGAAATACCTACCTTTTAAACACTTGAGGGATTGGGAGTTAATCTTGTGAAAATCTATCATTCTTGACTCATACTTTTCAATTGAAATATCCTTGCTTGTTGATTTGAAATGTGAAGATATGTTACCTAATGAATGTTTTAATTACTTGAATGATTGGTTGCTCTTCATTTTTAAATAATATTAGAAATTGAATCTTTTAGAGCGTTTAGCTTTTGAGTTTGTTTCGTTTTTTTTTTTTTAGTTTTGGTCTTGTGTTTTGCCCAGGAGTGCAAAAAGCTAAGTGTGGGATAATTTGATGATCACATATTTGATATATTAATAAGTCTTCATTTTTAGTCATTTACACTCTCCATGTACTTAATTGATTGATTTTGAATATGTTTTGTAAGTTTGGACTCAAATTGGACTTAATTGAATTTTTCAGCATAATTTACGTCTTACGTTGTTTCTGTATTTGGGCTATATCTTGGGATGTAGGTGGTCAAATGAGGTGAATCTGATGGAATTTTAAAGATAAGAGAGAGCTCTATAACTTTCATGAAGACTCAAAGGCCCAATCACACGAGTAGATAATGCAAATTGGGGTTAAAGCAAGAACTAGAGTGCTGTTCCTGGCAGCTTAACCTATGTATACTGTTCATGCCATTTTTCGGGCTAGAAGTTTTCAAATGGGCTAAAAGTTTGATGATAAATAGTTAAGACCCATATCTACAACTTTCATGTTGAACACATTTCCAGAATCAGAATCCTTGAAGGTGATATTGGGCTTGGAAGTTAGAACAGAGGAGCTATGACTGGGCCTGAGCAGTGTGCAGTAATTTGAACGTATCTAGAGTTATAGAAATGATATTGGACTCAAACTAACGCCATTTGAAAGCTAAGATCTAGGCCTACAACTTTCATGAAGACTACTTGGTTCAAAAATGATGAATGCAATGACTTTAAAGCTGTATAATGTTAGAGACAATAAATCTCCATAATTTCCCATTCACCTAAAGTCATTTGGTATTTTCCACTCATTTTCCACTCATCCACCCACTAATGACTCACCTCCCTTGTCATTTTGTATCTCTAATCTTCTATAAAAGGGGACCTTGGTAGATCATTGAAGGTGTTAGGTGTTAGTTACCAAAATGATACCATTTTGTTACTAGGTTTTCTTGTAGTAATTTTTCTTTGTTCTAAATTAAAGTCATGTTCTTCTTCTTCTTCTTCTCTCTTTCTTTCTTCTTATCTATGAGTAACTAAGTTTCATTTTACTTGGGTGAAAGGGTGAAGCTCTTGGTAATAAAGTAAGGTTAGATTTATTCTTCTCTTGTGCTTAAATGATTTATATTTTCTAGTAACCATTATACGTACTATAATTTATTTCTTATAATTTAGAAATCATCATTGTAAAGAGGAGTTCTTGATTTGTTGTAGACAAAATATTGGCACAATGAATGCTTTAACTCATTTATAAGTGGTGGTAATATTTTTAGGAAACATAATATAATTACGCATATTATTTTAAATGGACTTTTAATGTTGTATTTTTCGATTGGAACCTCCATGTTGTGAGGATTCTAATTGAGTTATAAAAGAAATTAATCTTACCTTTATTTTATTTACCAAGAGTAGATCTTTTAACCCAAGTAAATAATTTTTACCATAGTAACAAAATATTTACTTAACCTTAATGAATCTTCAACAATTCCCTATGGATCGACCTAGGACTCCCGAGAAATTTATTACTTGAGATAACCTGCACTTGGGTTCGCAATGCAACAATTAATCTCGCATCAAGTTTGTAGACTTATTTGAAACTAAAAATTGTGCATCAATGAGTTCGAAATAAAGAATAGTCAAATAAGCTCAAAGGGGTTAAGCAAGGGGAAATAGGTCATTTCTAATGCTTTATGTTGGCAGGAATCAGAGAATTTCCAAGAAGTCATAAGAGTGCTTGATATCATATTAAGACAACATGCTGCTAGACAAGGCTGGCTATTTGATTAAAGTAGCTATTTCAAGAAAAATGCCTCAATCATATTTATGTATGCATATGAAAATGTAGTCTCAAAAAGAATCAAAGCAAGTTCTAGAATAACAATTCCATGAGTGAAGTTCACACAAGAAAGAAGAGAATGGTACAAATGTTTAATCCATTCATCAATAGGACAAATGTTTAATCCATTCATCAATAGGCTCAAAATCTCATAAGACATAATTCTATCATTCACAGTCCACTAATTTAACATCCATAACCAAGCATGTGAATATTAAGAAAGAAGACAATTTACTCAATCATGCAAATTTCCCTAAATTTGAATTGCGACTTCCACATAAACTAGTTACTACCCCAATTACTCCTTACTCTGCCACCAATTTTTGATGCGTCTCAAGAGTAAATAATTTACTCCTTACTCTGTCATCCCTAATTACTTTTGTTGTTAATAAATTGATGACAAACATAACAAATATATTAACAAACACACTTTTGAATTTTTTTTTTGGTTTTTTTTTCACAACCATCCTTTCCCCCAACCAGATCACAATATTGTCCTCAATGTCAAAACATTGATAGGTAAAGGATAGAATATATTACCTATTGCTGCAATTACTGAAAAGAAAAATCTTACACAAATTTAAACAGAAACAAAGTACAATAAATAAAACTAAAGCTTGTAATTATTTAAATAGTTGGAGTGTCTTGGCTGGCTTTCTTTTCATTTTGCTTCCCTCACCACTTCCTTCAAACCAATCTATCTGAGTTGTTACTGGATTAGGTTCATAAACAAAAACTTCTAATTTATCAATCAACTCATCAACAGTGGAAGCAGAGATAAGGAGTTGTCTTGCTGAAGGTGTGACAAATTTTTGTTCCACAACATGGTCAACAAAAGATAACAAATTATCAAAGAAATTATTAACATTCAACAAACCTATGGATTTATGGTGGATGTTCAATTGGGCCCAAGAGACAATTTGAAAGACTTCTTCCAAAATACCAAAACCACCAGGTAAGGCAATGAATGCATAAGAGTTTTCAAGCATTGTCTTCATTAGTTCATGCATAGAGGATACTTGAATTTCCAGTCTAATTGTCTTTCCAACGATGTTCCTTCGAGTTAAAGGTTCAGGAATGATACCTAAAACTTGACCACCTCTTATAAATGCAGAAAGTGATACAGCCCCCATTAACCCAAGGCAACATCCCCCATATACAACACGAATGTTCCTCGCAGCAAGTGTTCTACCAACAATGCTTGCTGCATTTACAAACTATAAACTCTTCCCATAACTTGTCTCACAAAATACACAGATACTGACAAATATACGAACAGAAGAAGAAGCTCCCTCCATTTCTACACTCACACTCTCTTTGAATGATTATGAGTTGCAGGAAAGTGAAGAAAATAGAGTGTTTAAATAGGGAAGAGAATAGAAAAAGTAATAATAGCTCCTATACAGGTAGGTTGGCTGGTGTCAGAAAAGTTTGAAATTTTAAAAATAAAAATAAAAATAATTTTGTTTTTTTTTGTTTTTTTGTTTTGTTTTTTTTTTTTACTTCAAGAAAACCATCAAGGTAAAGAAGTCTAGAAACCACCGAAGGATCCCATCCAAAGGATCGTCTGTCCAAAACCAAAATTCAACAAAATCATACAAAGATAAAATAATAATAACAAATGATTACATACCTTTATATACAAGTTTCATGGCAGATCTTTATACTGCGCGTCATGAGTGCAGTAATACCAAGACGGCTCAACCAATCTGGGCATTCTTTTCCCTCCTGCTTGTGAGATATTTTGGATTGAGCTATGACGCCACTAATTAAAGTGCGTAAATCTGACAGCTACCACTAACGACCACAGCCAGTGAGAGGTCACTGAAGAGCCCATGGCATTAAATCACAGGATCCAGCTCAGAGGCATTGTCACGCGAGAATGCAAACACGGGACGCTTCTTTCTGTCCATCAGCAAGTAGAGCCTTTGGTTAAAACCTAAGAATGCTTGCGTGGCTCTCTACAGAGCATGGCACACGAACCTTTTTTACCGACTGCGTGCGAAGGTCCACCTGAGTCAATGACTCAAGCCCGCCACCTGGCATGGGACTCCTAATCTAATTAAAGACCAAGTACAATCGAAGTTTCGCCTCTTTTTATTTTATTTAATTTATTTCATTTTTTTCATCATTTTTTTATTATTTTCTTCTTCTTTTTTCTCTTTTTTTTCTTTTTTTTTTCTTTGAAGATGTACAAGAAAATATATACATGTTATTGTGATTGTGGCTCACATCTTCCTCTGATTTCACGTCTAAAAACGGCTTAAACGCCTTCTATGAGTCGAGGATAAGCTTCCCATCCAGTTTTCTTATAAATTGGCAAACAAGGTCTTTTTGAGTCAGATTCCTAAGACTATAACGCTCTTGCTCGTCCCTGAAGAGATTCCACAAACTAAGAAGTCCACGCTGCACAACTCCACAAGAATGCGTCTCAAGAGTCAATAAGATATTAGCTAATTACTCCTTACTCTGTCCATTCTTAATGAAGAATATTTTATCTTCTCTGTTTACAGAAACCATCCCCAAAGAGTGACATCGCGTGTTGCAATTCCATCGTGCACACTTGTAACAAACTTTCATTCTTTTTGCTCTTCTCCTTTTTGAAAATGAACTTTTACTGAGACCAGGCAAGTATGGGACAAATGAATCTGAAGATTCACCAGCTAAACGAACCTTTGCTTCGATTATCCAGCGTATATCTTCTGGGATGCCCTTATACATTAATAGTCTCAATCTTTCACACCTAGCTTTATAGACTTTTGTTAGAGCATTTAGAGGGAGAGAAGGAAAATGTTTTCTTAGATTTGAGAGAATGACATCCATTTTAAAAGGAGAAGAAATCAGTTATTATGGGAAACCGACAAACAACCGACTTGAGAGTCACGAGTACCGTTATCCGCCATTTAACCGGAACACAAAGAAGCGCAAAAAGAAAGAAACAACATTAAAATAAATTCTACTCATAACAAGGATTAGAAAGAGAAATGGATTCTACCTCAACAACGTGATGTTCCAGAAATGGTTTGAGTCTTTGTCCATTGACCTTAAATACAATACCATTCTTAGGATTCTCAATGTCTATGGCCCCATAAGAATACACATGTTTGACAATATAAGGACCAATCCACCTAGATCTCAATTTTCCAGGGAATAGGTGAAGACGAGAATTATAAAGCAGAACTTTTTGACCAATTTCAAAAGTTTTTCTCAAAATTGATTTGTCATGAAAAGCTTTTGTTCTAGCTTTATAAATCTTTGAGTTTTCATATGCATCATTTCTTAATTCCTCAAGTTGATTCAATTGTAATTTGCATAACTTGGAAGCATCATCAAGACTTAAGTTGAAAGCTTTAATGGCCCAAAATGCTTTATGCTCCAATTCTATAGGCAAATGACAAGGTTTTCCATAAACTAACCGATAGGGAGACATGCCTAAAGATGTTGTAAAAGCAGTACGGTAAGCCCAAAGTGTATCATTTAGTCTTAAAGACCAATCTTTACGATTTGGGTTAACCATTTTTTCTAAAATTTGTTTAATCTCCCTATTTGCCAATTCAATTTGTCCACTTGTCTGAGGATGATAAGGGATTGTAATTTTGTGGGTAATGCAATATTTCTTCATTAAGGATTCAAATGGTTTATTACAAAAATGTGTTCCCCCATCACTGATGATAGCTCGAGGAATTCCAAATCGACTCAAAACACTTTCTTTTAAAAATTTTAGAACAGTTTTATGATCATTGTGCCGACATGGAATCGCCTCAATCCATTTTGAGACATAATCAACTACAACAAAAATGTACACAAATCCAAAAGATGATGGAAATGGACCCATGAAATTAATTCCCCAATAATCAAAAATTTTAATGACAAGGATAGGGTTCAAAGGCATCATATTTCTTTTAGAAATGGACCCTAATTTTTGACAACTTTCATAACTTTTGCAAAAAGTGTTAGCCATGGCAACCATTACCTAAGAAGGGGGGTGAATTGGGTGATGACTAGTTTTAATGTAATTTTGACAAATTGTGCATTTTAAATCATTCAATAAATAAATGCAGCGGAATGATGATCACATATTTGATACATTAATAAGCTTTCATTCTTAGTCATTTACACTCTCTATGTACTTAATTGATTGAGTTTTATTATGTTTTGTAAGTTTGGACTCAAATTGGACTTAATTGAATTTTTCAGCATAATTTACATCTTACACTATTTCTGTACTTTAGTCATATCTTGGGCTGTAGGTGGTCTTTGGAGGTGATTCTAGTGGAATTTGAAAGATAAGAGATAGTTCTATAACTTTCATGAAGACCTCAAAGGCCCAATCACACGAGTAGATAACTCAAATTGGGGTTGAAGCAAGAACTAGAGTGCTGTTCCTGACAGCTTGACCTACGTGTACTGTTCATCACAGGTTTTGGGCTAGAGGTTGTCAAATGGGCTGAAATTTGGATTTTGAATAGTTAAGACCAATATCTACATCTTTAATGTTGAATACTTTTCCAGAATCGGACTCCTTGAAGGTGATATTGGGCTTGGAAGTCAGAACAGAGGAGCTGTGACTGGGCCTGGGCAGTGTTCAGTAAATTGAACGTATCTGGAGTTTGAGAAATGATATTGGACTCAAACCAAAGCCATTTGAAAGCTAAGATCCAGCCTACAACTTTCATGAATACCACTTGGTTCACAAATGACGAATGCAATAACTTCAGAGCTGTATGATTTCAGAGATAAGGAATCTCCATAATTTCCCACTCACCTAAAGTCATTTGGCATTTTCCACTCATTTTCCACTCATCCAACGACTAATGACTCACCCCCCTTGTCATTTTGTATCTCTAATACTCTATAAAAGGAGGCCTTGGCAGATCATTAAGGGTATTAGGTTTTAGGTACCAAAATAATGCTAGTTTGTTACTAGATTTTCTTGTAGTAATTTTCCTTTGTTCTAAATTGAAGTCATGTTCTTCTTCTTCTTCTTCTCTCTTTCTTTCTTCTTAACTATGAGTAACTAAGTTTCATTTTACTTGGGTGAAGGGGTGAAGCTCTTGGTAATGAAATAAGGTTAGATTAATTTCTCTCTTATGCTTAAATGATATATTTTCAAGTGATCATTATACGTATTGTATTTTGTTTCCAAACCTTCCTTGTAAAGTGGAGTTCTTGATTTGTTGTAGACAAGAGATTGGCACAATGAATGCTTTAACCCATTTACAAGTGGTGGTGTTAGAAACTCTCCTTATAAAGTGGAGTTCTTGATTTGTTGTAGATAAAATATTGGCATAATGAATGTTTTAACCCATTTATAAGTGGTAGTAATATTTTTTGGAAACATAATATAAATACATATATAGTTTTAATAGACTTTTAACGTTGTATTTTCCGATTGGAACCTCCATGTTGTGAGGATTCTAATTGAGTTCTAAAAGGAATTAATCTTACTTTTATTTTATTTACCAAGAGTGAATCTTTTTACCCAAGTAAATAATTTTAATCATAGTAACAAAATATTCACTTCACCTTAATTAATCTTCAACAATTCCCTGTGGATCGACCTCGGACTCCCGAGAATTTTATTACTTGAGACAACCTGCACTTGGGTTTGTAAATGCAACAACTAAAAAGTGTGCATCAAGTTTTTGGCGCCATTGCCAGGGACTTGATTTGAAGACTGAGTTTCTGGTGTAAAAAAAAAATTTGTATATATACTAACATACTAACTAGTGGGGGAACCTCTTCCATTTTAATTTCTGTGCATACTAACTTAGTGGGAGAACTTCTCCCTTTTATTTTTCGCACTAACTTAGTAGGGGAATCTCTCCCTTTTACTTATTTTTTCTTTAAATTTACTTTCCGCACTTTATTTTTTTTGCATTTTAATTTCTGTACAGTGGGGGTAATTCTCTATTTTATTTTCTTGTACATTTTAACTTAGTGGGGGTAACTCTCCATTTTATTTTTTTTTACTTTATTTTTTATATTTATTTTCTGTCATTTTTTTTTTGTTATTTATTTTCTGTCATTTTTTTTATTACTAACTTATTAACTTACTAACTATCTAACTTTTTACTTTATCTGCTTCTAACATTTTAATTTATCTCGCATACTAACTTTTTATTTATTTTTTTATTTATTTTATTTGGTGGTTGGTTTCTACCACACCATTTTTTATTTTTATTTTTATTTGGTGGTTGGTTTATTACCCCACATTTGTTATTTTCTTATTTGGTGGTTGGTTTATACCACACCTTTGTTAATATTTAATGGACGGTTTATACGGCTAGCTTGTGTATTTTTTTTTCTATTTTAAGTTACTTGTTTATGTTTAATTGGTATCATGATTTAAATTATGGTCGTTTGGTTAAAGTTAATCCTAGTACTGTACATATTGATTTGTCTAAATCACAATCACACACATCAAATACAATGGCTGAAAATGAAAGTGTGCATGATGAATATGAAAATCAACCGTTGCGAACCATGCGTGAGTATTTGCAACCATCTCGAAATTCTAGTCCATCATGTTTTATCTTTCCACTCAATGCCAATAATTTTAGATTCAAGCCAGGTATGATTTCTTTACTTCCTAATTTCTATGGTTTAGAATCGAAAGCCCATATTTACATCTAAAAGAATTTGAGGAAGTATGTACTGCTTTTCATGATCAAACTTGCACTGAAGAGGTTGCTAAGTTTAAATTGTTTCCTTTTTCTTTGAAAGATAAAGCAAAAACTTGGTTTAATACTTTGAAACCAAGATCAATTGGCACATGGCAAGAAATGCAATGTGAGTTTTTGAAGAAATTTTTTCCAACACATAAAACCAATGCTTTGAAAAGACAAATCCAAAATTTTTCCCAAAATTCAAATGAAGCATATTTTCAAAGTTGGGAACGTTTTAAAGATTTGTTGCATTCTTGCCCACATCATGGTTTTGAAAAATGGCGCACTTTAAGTTTCTTTTATGAAGGGTTGACACCCGAAACTAAACAATTTGTGGAAAAAATGTGCAATGGTGAGTTTCTTGATAAAGAACTTGAAGAAGCTTTAGATTATTTAGACTATTTGGCTGAAAATTCTCAATCTTGGCATGATACTAATCCTTCTGAAAATTCAATTAGATCTAATCTTGCAAATGCTAGTAAAAGAAAATATCATCTTAGTCAAGAAGAAGATCTAAATGCTAAGTTTGCTAATTTGGCTAGAAAGATTGAAGCTATGGAATCTCGAAAAGTAAAAGAAATCAAATTTGTGCAAAATGAAGAAATTTGTAGCATTTGTGATGAATTAGGACACTCAACAAATGAATGTCCAAAACTTCCTGTGTTTAAAGAAGTTGTGCATGAGCAAGTAAATGCAATGAATAATTTTAAAAAGCCATTCACTTCTTCTTTTTCAGATACATACAATCCGGGATGGAGAAATCACCCGAACTTCAGTTGGAGGAATAGCAATCAGCCACAACTCATGCAACCACCACCTCCTCAGGCACAGCAAGATTCTCAAAATCCTCAAGGATATGTACCCTATGTCCCACCATATAGGAAAAACCTTGAAGGAACATTGTATGCATTCATGGAAAAACAAGAGGCCATCAATAGCCACAATAATCAAACCATGATTGACATAAAAAACACTCTTGCTAAACTTTCTTCTGCACTTGCCATTCATGAGAAAGGAAAGTTTCCCTCTCAACCTCAACCAAATCCTAAGGGTCAGTTTAGCCTAAATGAGGGTAGTTCAGAAAGTCAAAAAATAGATCAAGTTAAGTCAGTGATAACCCTTAAGAATGAAAAAGTTGTTGAAGAAAGTAAGAAGATAAAGAGCCAAATATCCAAAGTGATGAACTCCTTGAGTGTGAATGAGCTAGAGGATGTGGAAAAGAATCAAGATAGTAGTGATGCTGAGCTACCCAAGGAACCTAAGGTGACAAAAAGTCTTATTAAGCCAGAAAATGATGACGAAGGCCACCAGACATACATGATTGACTCAATCATGGATAGGGGAGTTTCTACAACCCATGAATTTGATCCCTTGAGAATTTTCTTGTCAATTCGAGTTTAATTCTATCAAGTAATCCCTCTGATGTAGTTGATATTTCTACTATTTTTGATAAAACTCAAGATCATGACACTCAGGCATAGCAACCAAAGTTTAAGGAGTTTCTTATGAAAGGTTGGAGCATTACTGATAAAAAAGGTGTTCGTCCCTTGGTTTGTTCTTATAAAATTAATTTGGAAAAAGGTAAATGGTCAGCGGTGGAAGCTATAACTTGAGTTGAAGGATCCAGATGTAGCAGAAACTTTGGTAGACGATCCTGTCTACCAAAGCTGAGGTAAGGTTTTAGTATTTCGTATTTTTATTGAGTCGGCTTAAGTGCCTCCCAGATTTCGGAGCCTTTGTATGGGGATGTAAATAGTGTCGGCCAAAAAAATATATATATAAAACAAAAAAAAACCCAAAAATTTTTTTTTTGTTTCCATGCTTATTTATTTCATTTTTTTTTGTCATTGCTAACCATTGTCAAGATGTAGTTATTCTCTTCTCGTCTAAGCATTTCGGGTATGTGACTTCTCCTCATTACTTTGTTTAATTTTGTCCCAATAATTTCTTTGATGTATATTGATAATTATTTCTTCAGTTTGGATTTAATTGTTAACATTGAAGACAATGTTGTGATCTGGTTGGGGGGAAGGATAGTTGTGTGTAAAAATTAAAATAAAAATTAAAAAAAATATTTTTTTTAGAAAGTGTGTATATTAATATGTCTGTTGTGTTTATGTGTTTGTCAGTAACTTACTAAACCAATGAAGGATGGCAGAGTAAGGAGTAAATTTTACTCTTGAGACGTATCTTAGTTGAGGTAGTAACTAGTTTGTGTAGAAGTAGCAACTCAAATTCAGGGAAATTTGCATGATTGAGTAAATTATCTTCTTTCTTAAAATTCAGATGCTTGGTTATGGATGTTGAATTGGTGGACTGAGAATGATAGAATTATGCCTTATGAGATTTTGAGCTTATCGATGAATGGATTGAACATTTGTACCATTCTCTTCTTTCTCGAGTGATTTTTTCTCATGGAATTGTTACTCTAGAACTTGCTTTGATTCTTTTTGAAACTACATTTTCACATGCATACATAAACATGATTGAGGCAAATTTTCTTGAATTAACCACTTTGACCAAATAGCTAACCTTACATATTTTCCTTTGCTTAACCCCTTTGAACTTATTTGACCATTCTTTGTTTCTAACTCATTACGTACCTTAAATGAAAAACCACGTTCTAACCTAACCTTAGGGAATAAGAAAGCATTGACTTTGTTATTTGATGAGTTCTGGAACAAGTGTGGGGGTGCATGTGCAGATTGGTTATAAAAAAAAAAAGAAAAAGAAAAACAATGTGTCTATATAAAAAAAAACTGATTATTGCTACAATAAAAAAAATACACCATGCGATATATCCACACCTAGACTGAGGGTGGATGATTGGAAATAATAGGAATAGAAGGAGAATGTTCAAGCCTAACATTGAATTCAACCTACCAATTGATCTTCAACAAAACATTAGTCAGATATTGGTCATTGTCCTGTAAGAGGAAGAACTAAGAAATTCTTGAGAAATTTAGATTGAATGTTCTCAAACATCTTCTCCATTCTAACTGTATCATAATGCTTTTTTATTCTCTTAGGTATTTAACTTGTCTTATCTATATTACTTCCACATTTACCTTGACCCCATTATAACCTTGAATAAAGTCCTCATGATTTGTGTATATATGTTGTTTTTGAGTAGTGGAGAAGTAGAAGATAAGCAAGCTTATGGTAGTACAATTTTCATGGGTTGAATTGAGTGAAACACAAACCTTTTAAACACTTGAGGGATTGAGAGTGAATCTTGTGAAAATCTATCATTCTTGACTCATGCTTTTCAATTGAAATATCCTTGCTTGTTGATTTGAGAAGTGAAGATATGTTACCTCATGAATGTTTTGATTACTTGAATGATTGCTATACATTTTTAAATATTATTAGAAATTGAGTCTTTTAGAGTGTTTAGCTTTTGAGTCTGTTTCGTTTTTTTTATTTTGTGAGTGGTCTTATGTGTTTTGCTCAGGAGTGCAAAAAGCTAAGTGTGGAGGAATTTGATGATCACATATTTGATACATTAATAAGCTTTCATTCTTAGTCATTTACACTCTCTATGTACTTAATTGATTGAGTTTTATTATGTTTTGTAAGTTTGGACTCAAATTGGACTTAATTGAATTTTTCAGCATAATTTACATCTTACACTATTTCTGTACTTTGGTCATATCTTGGGCTGTAGGTGGTCTTTGGAGGTGATTCTAGTGGCATTTGAAAGATAAGAGATAGTTCTATAACTTTCATGAAGACCTCAAAGGCCCAATCACACGAGTAGATAACTCAAATTGGGGTTGAACAAGAACTAGAGTGTTGTTCCTGACAGCTTGACCTACGTGTACTGTTCATCACAGTTTTTGGGCTAGAGGTTGTCAAATGGGCTGAAATTTGGATGTTGAATATTTAAGACCAATATCTACAACTTTCATGTTGAACACTTGTCCAGAATCGGAATCCTTGAAGGTGATATTGGGCTTGGAAGTCAGAACAGAGGAGCTGTGACTGGGCCTGGGCAGTGTTCAGTAAATTGAACGTATCTGGAGTTTAAGAAATGATATTGGACTCAAACTAAATCCATTTGAAAGCTAAGATCCAGGCCTACAACTTTTATGAAGACCACTTGGTTCAAAAATGACGAATGCAATGACTTCAGAGCTGCATGATTTCGGAGACAAGGAATCTTCATAATTTCCCACTCACCTAAAGTTATTTGGCATTTTCCACTCATTTTCCACTCATCCAACTACTAATGACTCACCCCCATTGTCATTTTGTATCTCTAATCCTCTATAAAAGGAGGCCTTGGCAGATCATTAAGGGTATTAGGTTTTAGGTGCCAAAATAATGCTAGTTTGTTACTAGATTTTCTTGTAGTAATTTTCCTTTGTTCTAAATTGAAGTCATGTTCTTCTTCTTCTTCTTCTCTCTTTCTTTCTTTTTAACTATGAGTAACTAAGTTTCATTTTACTTGGGTGAAGGGGTGAAGCTCTTGGTAATGAAATAAGGTTAGATTAATTTCTCTCTTATGCTTAAATGATATATTTTCAAGTGATCATTATACGTATTGTATTTTGTTTCCAAACCTTCCTTGTAAAGTGGAGTTCTTGATTTGTTGTAGACAAGAGATTGGCACAATGAATGCTTTAACCCATTTACAAGTGGTGGTGTTAGAAACTCTCCTTATAAAGTGGAGTTCTTGATTTGTTGTAGACAAAATATTGGCACAATAAATGCTTTAACCCATTTATAAGTGGTAGTAATATTTTTCGGAAACATAATATAAATACGTATATAGTTTTAATAGACTTTTAACGTTGTATTTTCCGATTGGAACCTCCATGTTGTGAGGATTCTAATTGAGTTCTAAAAGGAATTAATCTTACTTTTATTTTATTTACCAAGAGTGAATCTTTTTACCCAAGTAAATAATTTTAATCATAGTAACAAAATATTCACTTCACCTTAATTAATCTTCAACAATTCCCTGTGGATCGACCTCGGACTCCCGAGAATTTTATTACTTGAGACAACCTGCACTTGGGTTTGTAAATGTAACAACTAAAAAGTGTGCATCAATGCACAATAAATCACAAATTAAATAAACCAAGATGAATAATATTCAAGCAAGCATATAAAGTAAATGCACAAATGTAAAGAGATAGGGTTGAGAGAATCAAACACAAGGATTTATCCTGGTTCAGCCACCCCTTGTGACCTACGTCCAGTCCTCAAGCAAACCACTCGAGATTTTCCACTAAACTTCAAGCTTGAACGGATGCTTGAAAACCTTTACACAATAGAGCACTCAACAACACCTTGGGATACCTCACCCTTGTGCTTTGAGCCTCAAAAATAGGGATGCCTCACCCTCAAGGGATACCTCACCCTTTACTAACTTTGAGAGATGCCTCACTCTCTAGGGATACCTCACCCTTTACTCTAGAGGGATACCTCACCCTCTCTTTATAGATTACACAAAGTGTAGAAGATAGAAACTCTCTTGAAGAGTAGATAAATACAAATTGAAGCTCTAATAATGCCCCTTTTGGATATCTCAAGTTTTCTCACAAAAATAGGGAAAAAACGATTTTAGGATTGAATCTCGTATATGATTGTTAGATTGATGTTCTAAAATGAAGTTCAACCCTTAATGAAGACCCAAGGCAAGTATTTATAAGTTATATCAAGAAAAGAGCCATTGGGGGTGATAAAGCCAAGCTTTTAATGCAGTTAAAATAGCCGTTGGGGTCTGTCAGACCGCGTGTAATCGATTACATAGCCTATGTAATCGATTACATGGATGTTTGAACGTGTTCTTGGCTTTCTGGGCTCTGTGTAATTGATTACATTCTTGGTGTAATCGATTACATGGCTTCTGACTTGTGTGTAATCGATTACAACATCTATGTAATCGATTACATGACTCCTTGAACGTGTTCTTGCCTTTCTGGGCTTCAATGTGATCGATTACATTACAGGTGTAATCGATTACACGGCCTCTGACTTGCGTGTAATCGATTACATGAACCATGTAATCGATTACCAGCTCTCTGTTTAGCTTGTAATCGATTACAAAACGTGTGTAATCGATTACCTTGGCCTTTGAACACATTTTTCAAGTCCAATTAAGCTTGTAAGCCATTTCTAACACCTCAAGACATTTGATTAAACACAAATCCTTTCATGAATGTTAAAATCAAGATTAAAATCAACATTTCTTGAAAAACATGTTTAACTTTGAATTTTCAAGCTGATTTTGAAAATGATATTTAGAAAACCATTTGAGAATCATTGAGATACTTAAAGGGCATTTTACATTGATATTCTAATACCTATATCTAATATACCTCTTTTGATCTTGGTCTTTATCTTTTAATCTTGGTCTTCTCTTTTGATCTTGATCTTCACTTTTGATCTTGATCTTCTCTTTTGATCTTGATCTTCTCTTTTGATCTTGCTCTTCATCTTTGACTTTGTTATCATCAAAAAACCATTTGATATGTTTCAAGACATAAGCATTCACAAAAAGTATAACTGTCCTTGAATAAAGTGGGCCAATAAAATCCACACTGCAAGATTTTGGCAGCTGTTTTCTTTGAAGAAAAATGACCCCCACATGCTTCTGAATGATAAAATTTAATGACACTACTTACCTCATTATCGGGTACACATCTCCAAAAGATTTGATCAAGACAATATTTGAACAAATATGGGTCATCCCAAAAGAAAATTTTCACCTCATTCAAAAACTTTTTTCTGTCTTGGTGTGTCCACTAAGGCGGCATCTTATCTGTTACAAGAAAATTGATAATGTTAGCAAACCAAGGCATGGAATTGACAAAAAATAAAAATTCATCGGGAAAAGAATCATTGATAGGTGTGCTATCAAAAGATGAGCTTGTTGTCAGCCTTGACAAATGATCTGCAACAATATTTTCAGCTCATTTCCTGTCTTTTATTATGATGTTAAATTCTTGAAGCAACAACATCCACCATATCAACCTAGGTTTGGCATCCTGTTTAGACATTAAATATCTAACAGCAGCATGATCAGTGAAAATAACAGTGGACGAACCAATTAAATAAGCGCAAAATTTGTCCAATGCAAAAATTACAGCAGGTAGTTCTTTTTCAGTAGTGGTGTAATTCATTTGTGCACTATTCAAAGTTCGACTTGCGTAATAAATTACATGAGGCTTTCCTTCCTTTCTTTGGCCTAAAACAGCACCAACAGTAAAATCACTAGCATCACACATCAATTCAAAAGGCAAAGACCAGTCAGGAGATTGCATGATAGGAGCAGAAGTCAAAAGATCGATTAATTTTTCAAAAGATTTTTGACAATCCTACATAAAGGTATCTTTTGTTAGAAGATTACATAAAGGTCTAGATATGGCACTAAAGTCCTTTACGAATCTTCTGTAAAATCCTACATGTCCTAAAAAGGAACGAACTTCTCTGACTATTTTTGGGAAAGGCAAATAAGTAATTAATTCAACTTTGGCCTTATCAGCTTCAATTCTTTTAGAAGATATCACATGACTTAACACTATTCCTGAGGTAACCATGTAATGACATTTTTCTCAATTTAACATAAATCCTTTTTCTTCGTATCTTTTAAGAACTTTTTCTAAATTATCAAGACAATTTTCAAAAGAATTTCCAAAAACTGTCAGATCATCCATGAAAACTTCTAAATAATGCTCAATCATGTCACTGAAAATACTTAGCATGCATCTTTGAAAAGTTGTCGGAGCATTACAAAGACCAAAAGACATTCTTCTATATGCAAAAATGCCAAAGGGACAAGTAAAAGTGGTCTTTTCTTGATCCTCAAATGTAATTGGTATTTGATTATACCCTAAATAACCATCAAGAAAACAATAGTAGGGATGTCCTGCTACTCTTTCCAGAATCTGATCAAGAAATGGCAATGGAAAATGGTCTTTCCTAGTGGCTGCATTCAATTTTCTAAAATCAATTTACATACGCCAACTAGATGAGACTCAGGTAGGTATTAATTCTCCTTTTTCATTTTCAACCACTGTTATTCCAGATTTCTTAGGCACAACTTGTGTAGGGCTTACCCACTGGCTATCAGAGATAGGATGGATAATTCCAACATCAAGTAATTTAAGAACTTCAGCTCTAACTACCTCTTTCATGTGTGGATTTAATTTTCTTTGAGGTTGTTGAGATGTTTTAGCATTATCCTCTAAATGTATTCTATGTATACATTAATGGATTAATGCCTTTTATATCCTTTAATGTCCATCCAATTGCATTTTTATGCCTTTTAAGTACTTCTATCAACTTGCCTTATTCTTTAGTCAGGGATGATGAACGAGCTTTACTTGATCTTGGTGCTAGTGTTAATTTGCTTCCATATTCAGTTTATCAGCTACTCAACCTTGGTGAGTTAAAACCAACTTCTGTAACTTTTCTACTTGCTGATAGATCAATTAAAATTCCAAAAGGAATAGTAGAAGATGTGTTGGTACAAGTTGATAAATTCATATATCCTGTGGATTTTATTGTCTTGGAAACTGAACCTATGGTTGATAGTTCTAAGTCAGTTCCTGTTATTTTGGGTCACCCATTTTTAGCAACATCTAATACTTTGTTAAATTATAGGAATAGAGTGGTGAAGCTAACTTTTGGAAATATGACACTGGAGCTTAATGTTTTCAACATGTGCAAGCAACCACATGAAGTTTATGATGAAAAAGAAGAGATTAAAGGGATTGAGGCCATTATAGATGATCATCTTCAAATCAGGAGTTCTTCTGACCGATTAGAAATCTGTTTAATTAATTCATTTGATTCAGCTACACAATTAGATGATGATGCTTCTGAAATATGCTATTTGCTTGACTGTACACAGGAAATGGAATACAAAGGAAGGAAGCCAAGATTTGAAGAGCTAAAATCCATGAATGATAATGCCCATGAAGAAGTATTCACACTGGAACTGAAGCCATTACCTGATGGGTTGAAGTACACATTTTTAGGAGAAGAACAAAGCTCTCCAGTGATAATTTCATCATCCCTGACCAAAGAACAAGAAGGTATGTTGATAGAAGTACTTAAAAGGCATAAAAGTGCAATTGGATGGACATTAAAGGATATAAAAGGCATTAATCCATCAATTTGTACACATAAAATACATTTAGAGGATAATGCTAAAACATCTCAACAACCTCAAAGAAGATTAAATCCACACATAAAAGAGGTAGTTAGAGCTGAAGTTCTTAAATTACTTGATGTTGGAATTATCTATCCTATCTCTGATAGCCAGTGGGTAAGCCCTACACAAGTTGTGCCTAAGAAATATGGAATAACAGTGGTTGAAAATGAAAAAAGAGAATTAATACCTACCCGAGTCTCATCTAGTTGGCGTATGTGTATTGATTTTAGAAAATTGAATGCAGCCACTAGGAAAGACCATTTTCCATTGCCATTTCTTGATTAGATTCTGGAAAGAGTAGCAGGACATCCCTACTATTGTTTTCTTGATGGTTATTCAGGGTATAATCAAATACCAATTGCATTGGAGGATCAAGAAAAGACCACTTTTACTTGTCCCTTTGGCACTTTTGCATATAGAAGAATGCCTTTTGCTCTTTGTAATGTTCCGGTAACTTTTCAAAGATGCATGCTAAGTATTTTCAGTGACATGATTGAGCATTGTTTAGAGGTTTTCATGGATGATCTGACAGTTTTTGGAAATTCTTTTGAAAATTGTCTTGATAATTTGGAAAAAGTTCTTAAAAGATGCGAAGAAAAAGGATTTGTGTTAAATTGGGAAAAATGTCATTACATGGTTACCTCAGGAATAGTGTTAGGTCAAGTGATATCTTCTAAAGGAATTGAAGTTGATAAGGCCAAAGTTGAATTAGTTGCTCATTTGCCTTTCCCAAAAACAGTCAGAGAAGTTCGTTCCTTTTTAGGACATGCAAGATTTTATAGAAGATTCGTAAAGGACTTTAGTGTCATATCTAGACCTTTATGCAATCTTCTAACAAAAGATACACCATTTGATTGGACTCAAGATTGTCAGAAATCTTTTGAAAAATTAATTGGTCTTTTGACTTCTGCTCTTATCATGCAATCTCCTGACTGGTCTTTGCCTTTTGAGTTAATGTGTGATGCTAGTGATTTTGCTGTTGGCGCTGTTTTAGGCCAAAGAAAGGATGGTAAGCATCATGTAATTTATTACGCAAGTCAAACTTTAAATAGTGCACAAATGAATTATACCATTACTGAAAAAGAACTACTTGCTGTAATTTTTGCATTGGATAAATTTTGAGCTTATTTAATGGATCATCCACTGTTATTTTCACTAATCATGCTACTGTTAGATATTTAATGTCTAAACAGGATGCCAAACCTAGGTTGATACGGTAGATCTTGTTGTTTCAAGAATTTAACATCACAATAAAAGACAAGAAATGAGCCAAAAATGTTGTTGCAGATCATTTATCAAGGCTGACAACAGGCTCATCTTTTGATAGCACACCTATTAATGATTCTTTTCCCGATGAATTTTTTTTCTGTCAATTCCATGCCTTGGTTTGCCAACATTGTTAATTTTCTTGTAACTGGTAAGATGCCGCCTCAGTGGACATACCAAGACAGAAAAAAGTTTTTGATTGAGGTGAAAAATTTCTTTTGGGATGACCTATGTTCAAATATTGTCCTGATCAAATCTTTGGAAGATGTGTACCCGACAATGAGGTAAGTAGTGTCATTAAATTTTGTCATTCAGAAGCATGTGGGAGTCATTTTTCTTCAAAGAAAACAAACTGCATGTAAAAATCTTAAAGTGTAGATTTTATTGGCCCACTTTATTCAATGACACTTATACTTTTTGCAAAAGTCAGAAAGTTGTCAAAAATTGGGGTCTATTTCTAAAAGAAATATGATGCCTTTGAACCCTATCATTGTCATTGAAATTTTTGATTGTTGGGGAATTGATTTCATGGGTCCATTTCCATCATCTTTTGAATTTGTGTACATTTTGGTTGCAGTTGATTATGTCTCAAAATGGATTGAGGCGATTCCATGTCGGCACAATGATCATAAAACTGTTCTAAAATTTTTAAAAGAAAATGTTTTGAGTCGATTTGGAATTCCTCGAGCTATCATCAGTGATGGGAGAACACATTTTTGTAATAAATCATTTGAATCCTTAATGAAGAAATATTGCATTACCCACAAAATTACAACCCCTTATCATCCTCAGACAAGTGGATAAGTTGAATTGGCAAATAAGGAGATTAAACAAATTTTGGAAAAAATGGTTAACCCAAATCGTAAGGATTGGTTTTTAAGACTAAACGATGCACTTTGGGCTTACCGTACTGCTTTTAAAACATCTTTAGGCATGTATCCCTATCGGTTAGTTTATGAAAAACCTTGTCATTTGCCTGTAGAATTGGAACATAAAGCATTTTGGGTCATTAAAGGTTTCAACTTAAGTCTTGATGATGCTTCCAAGTTACGCAAATTGCAATTGAATGAACTTGAGGAATTAAGAAATGATGCATATGAAAACTCAAAGATTTATAAAGCTAGAACAAAAGCTTTTCATGACAAATCAATTTGGAGAAAAACTTTTGAAATTGGTCAAAAAGTTTTGCTTTATAATTCTCGTCTTCACCTATTTCCTGAAAAATTGAGATCTAGGTGGATTAGTCCTTATATTGTCAAACATGTGTATTCTTATGGGGCCATAGACATTGAGAATCCTAGGAATTGTATTATATTTAAGGTCAATGGACAAAGACTCAAATCATTTCTGGAACATCAAATTGTTGAGGTAGAATCCATTTCTCTTTCTAATCCTTGTTATGAGTAGAATTTATTTTAATGTTGTTTCTTTCTTTTTGCAATTCTTTGTGTTCCCGGTTAAATGGCGGATAACGGTACTCCGTGACTCTCAAGTCGGTTTGTTTTTTAGTTTCCCATAATAACTGATTTTTTCTCCTTTTAAAAATGGATGTCATTCTCTCAAATCTAAGAAAACATTTTCCTTCTCTCCCTCTAAATGCTCTAACAAAAGTCTATAAAGCTAGGTGTGAAAAACTGAGACTGTTAATGTATAAGGGCATCCCAAAAGATATACGCTGGATAATCGAAGCAAAGGTTTGTTTAGCTAGTGAATCTTTAGATTCATTTGTCCCATACATGCCTGGTCTCGGTAAAAGTTCATTTTCAAAAAAGAGAAGAGCAAAAAGAATGAAAGTTTGTTACAAGTGTTCACGATGGAATTGCAACACGCGATGTCGCTCTTTGGGGATGGTTTTTGTAAACAAAGAAAATAAAATATTCTTTATTAAGAAGGGATTGAGTAAGGAGTCATTAGATATTATCTAATGACTCTTGAGACGCATTCTTGTGGAGTTGTGCAGCGTGAACTTCTTAGTTTGTGGAATCTCTTCAGAGACGAGCAAGAGCGTTATAGTCTTGGGAATCTGACTCAAAAAGACCCTGTTTGCCAATTTATAAGAAAATTGGATGGGAAGCTTATCCTCTACTCATAGAAGGCGTTTAAGTCATTTTTGGACGTGAAACCAGAGGAAGATGTGAGCCACAATCATAATAACATGTATATATATTATCTTGTACATCTTTAAAGAAAAAGAAAAAAAGAAAAATGAGAAAAAAATGAAAAAAAAAAATAGAAAAAAATAGAAAAAATGGAATAAATGAAATAAATGAAATAAAATAAAAAGAGGGCGAAACTTCGGTTGTACTTGGTTTTTAATTAGATTAGGAGCCTCGCGGGTGGCACCCATCATTGACTCGGGTGGACCTTCGCACGCCGGTCGGTAAATAAGGTTCGTGTGCCATGCTCTGTAGAGAGCCGCGCAAGCATTCCCAGGTTTTAACCAAAGGCTCTGCTTGATGATGGACAGAAAGAAGCGTCCCGTGTTTGCATTCTCGCGTGACAATGCCTCTGAGCTGGATCCTAGGATTTAATGTCATGGGCTCTTCAGTGACCTCTCACTGGCTGTGGTCGTTGGTGGTAGCTGTCAGATTTACGCACTTTAATTAGTGGCGTCGTAGCTCAATCCAAAATATCCCACAAACGAGAGGGAGAATAATGCCCAGATTGGCTGAGCCGTCTTGGTATTACTGCACTCATGACGCGTAATATAAAGATCTGCCATGAAACCTGTACATAAAGGTATATAATCATTTATTATTATTATTTTATCTTTGTATGATTTTGTTGAATTTTGGTTTTGGACAGACGATCCTTTCGATGGGATCCTTTGGGGGTTTCTAGACTTCTTTACCCTGATGGTTTTCTTGAAGTAAAATAAAAAAATAAAAACAAAAAAAATTAGTATTATTATTATTTTTAAAATTTTAAACTTTTCTGACACCAGCCAACCTACCTGTATAGGAGCTATTATTACTTTTTCTATTCTCTTCCCTATTTAAACACTCCATTTTCTTCACTTTCCCGCAACTCATAATCATTCAAAGAGAGTGTGAGTGTAGAAATAGAGGAGTTTCTTCTTCGTTCGTAGATTTATCAAGATATCTGTGTATTTTGTGGGACAAGTTATGGGAAGAGTTTAGAGTTTGTAAACTCAAAGAAGCACCTTGTTGGTAGAACACTTGTCGCGAGGAACATTCGTGTAGTATATGGGAGAGGTTGCCTTGGGTTAATGGGGTGTAGATTACTCGCATTTGTAAGAGGTGGTCAAGTTTTAGGTGTCATTCCTGAACCTTTAACTCGAAGGAACATCGTTGGAAAGACAATTGGACTGGAAATTCAAGTATCCTCTATGCATGGACGAATGAAGGCAATGTTTGAAAACTCTGATGCATTCATTGCCTTACCTGGTGATTTTGGTACTTTGGAAGAAGTCTTTCAAATTGTCTCTTGGGCCCAATTGAACATCCACTATAAACCCATAGGTTTGTTGAATGTTAATAATTTCTTTGATAATTTGTTATCTTTTGTTGACCATGTTTGTGGAACATAAATTTGTCACACCTTCAGCAAGACGACTGCTTATCTCTGCTTCCACTATTGATGAATTGATTGATAAATTAGAAGCTTTTGTTTATGAACCTGATCCAGTAATAACTCAGATAGATTGGTCCGAAGGAAGTGGTGGGGGAAGCAAAATGAAAAGAAAGCCAGTCAAGACACTCCAACTATTTAAATAATTCCAAGCTTTAGTTTTATTTATCATACTTTGTTCCTGTTAAAAATTTGTGTGATGTTTTTCTTTTCAGTAATTGCAGTAACAGGTAATATATTCTATCCTTTACCTATCTATGTTTTGACATTGAGGACAATGTTGTGATCTGGTTGGGGGAAGGATGGTTGTGAAAAAAAATACAAAAAAAAAAACTAAAAAAAAATTTGGAAGTGTGTTTGTTAATATGTTTATTGTATTTATATTAGAAATGACCGATTTTCCCTTGCTTAACCCCTTTGAGCTTATTTGACTATTCTTTGTTTCGAACTCATTATGTGCCTTAAATGAAAAACCATGTTCTTACCTAACCTTAGGGAATAAGAGAACATTAGCTTTGTCATTGGATGAGTTCTTGAACAAGTGGGGGGTGTGTGTGCTTGAGAATGGTTAAAAAATGTATATATGATGTTCTTTTTGTAAAAAAAAAAAAAATAAAAAAATAAAAATATCAATAAAAAAATGTAAAAAGAAGAGGGTCAACAAGGTAATAAAGGAAATGAAAAAAATATGTAAAGGGAATTTGTATTAGGTGGAGTTGGGATGAACTTTCATGCTTGTCAATTGAACTCAGCTTTCATGTTCTTTTATTCTCTTTGGTATTTAACTTGTCATATCCATATTACCTCCTCCTTTACCTTGACCCCATTACAACCTTGAATAAAGTCCTCATGATTTGTGTGCATGTGTTCTGAGTAGTGGAGAAGTAGAAGATAAGTAAGCTTATGGTAGTGCAATTTTTATTAGTTGAATTGGGTGAAATAGCTACCTTTTAAACACTTGAGAGATTGAGAGTGAATCTGATGGCATTTTAAAACAAAGAATAATTTAATTGAATTTTTCAGCATAATTTACGTCTTACGTTGTTTTTGTATTTGGACTATATCTTAAGATGTAGGTAGTCAAATGAGGTGAATTTGATGGCATTTTAAAGATAAGAGAGAGCTCTATAACTTTCATGAAGACCTCAAAGGCCCAATCACACGAGTAGATAACTCAAATTGGAGTTGAAACAAGAACCAGAGTGCTTTTCCTGACAGCTTAACCTATGTGTACTGTTCATCACATATTTTGGGATAGAAATTGTCAAATAAGCTGAAATTTGGAAGCTGAATAGTTGAGACCCATATCTACAACCTGCACATTGAACACTTTTCCAGAATTAGAATCCTTGAAGGTGATATTGGGCTTAGAAGTCAGAACAGAGGAGCTGTGACTGGGCCTAGGTAGTGTGTAGTAATGTGAATGTATCTAGAGTTATAGAAATGATATTGTACTCAAAGTAAAGCCATTTGAAAGCTAAGATCTAGGCCTACAACTTTTATGAAGACCACTTGGTTCAAAAATAACGAATGTAATGACTTTAGAGCTGCATGATTTCGGAGACAAGGAATCTCCATAACTTTCCACTCACCAAAAGTCTTTTGGCATTTTTCACTCATTTTCCACTGATCCACTCACTAATGACTTAGCCCACTTATCATTTTGTATCTCTAATCCTCTATAAAAGGGGTTCTTGGCAGATCATTGAGGGGAGTTAGGTGTTAGTTACCAAAATGATGTCATTTTTTTACTAGGTTTTCTTGTAGTAAATTTTCTTTGTTCTAAATTAAAGTCATGTTCTTCTTCTTCTTCTTCTCTCTTTCTTTCTTTTTATCTATGAGTAACTAAGTTTCATTTTATTTGGGTGAAATGGTGAAGCTGTTGGTAATAAAGTAAGGTTAGATTTATTCTTCTCTTGTGCTTAAATGATTTATATTTTCTAGTAACCATTATACGTATTATAATTTGTTACTTATAATTTAGAAACCATCTTTGTAAAGAGGAGTTCTTGATTTGTTGTAGACAAAATATTGACACAATGAATGCTTTAACCTATTTATAAGTGGTGGTAATATTTTTAGGAAACATAATATAATTACGTATATTATTTTAAATGGACTTTTAATGTTGTATTTTCTGAAAGGAACCTCCATGTTGCGAGGATTCTAATTGAGTTATAAAAGAAATTAATCTTACCTTTATTTTATTTACCAAGAGTGGATCTTTTAACCCAAGTAAATAATTTTTACTGTAGTAACAAAATATTTACTTCACCTTAATTAATCTTCAACAATTCCCTGTGGATCGACCTCGGACTCCCGAGAAATTTATTACTTGAGACAACCTGCACTTGGGTTTGCAATGCAACAATTAATCCTGCATCAAGTTTGTAGACTTGTTTGAAATAAAAAATTGTGCATCACAAGTTATGGGAAGAGTTTAGAGTTTGTAAACGCAGCAAGCACTGTTGGTAGAACACTTGCTGCGAGGAACATTTGTGTAGTATATGGGAGAGGTTGCCTTGGGTTAATAGGGGCTGTATCACTTTCTGCATTTCTAAGTGGTGGTCAAGTTTTAGGTGTCATTCCTGAACCTTTAACTTGAAGGAACATCGTTGGAAAGACAATTGGACTGGAAATTCAAGTATCCTCTATGCATGGACGAATGAAGGCAATGCTTGAAAACTCTGATGCATTCATTGCCTTACCTGGTGGTTTTGGTACTTTGGAAGAAGTCTTTCAAATTGTCTCTTGGGCCCAATTGAACATCCACCATAAACCTATAGGTTTGTTGAATGTTAATAATTTCTTTGATAATTTGTTATCTTTTATTGACCATGCTGTGGAACAGAAATTTGTCACACCTTCAGCAAGACGACTCCTTATCTCTGCTTCCACTATTGATGAGTTGATTGATAGATTAGAAGATTTTGTTTATCAACCTGATCCAGTAACAGCTCAGATAGATTGGTCCGAAGGAAGTGGTGAGGGAAGCAAAATGAAAAGAAAGCCAGCCAAGACAGTCAAACTATTTAAATAATTACAAGCTTTGGTTTTATTTATCGTTCTTTGTTTTTGTTTAAATTTGTGTGAGATTTTTCTTTTCAGTAATTGCAGTAACAGGTAATATATTCTATCCTTTACCTATCTATGTTTTGACATTGAGGACAATGTTGTGATCTGGTTGGAGGGAAGGATGGTTGTGAAAAAAACCAAAAAAAAAAAAACCCAAAAATAATAATTAGGAAGTGTGTTTGTTACTATGTTTATTGTGTTTATATTAGAAAAAAAAAACTAAAAAAAAAAGAGTGTGTTTGTTAATATGTTTGTTGTGTTTGTCATCAATTTATTAACAACAAAAGTAATTATGCCTTATGAGATTTTGAGCCTATTGATGAATGGATTAAACATTTGTACCATTCTTTTCTTTCTTGTGTGAATTTCACTCATGGAATTGTTACTCTAGAACTTGCTTTGATTCTTTTTTAGACTACATTTTCATATACATACATAAATATGATTGAGGCATTTTTCTTGAAATAGCTACTTTAATCAAATAGTTAGCTTTGTTTTGTAGCATATTATCTCAATATGATATCAAGCACTCTTATGACTTCTTGGAAATTCTCTGATTCCTGCCAACATAAAGCATTAGAAATGACCTATTTCCCCTTACTTAACCCCTTTGAGCTGATTTCCCCTTCCTGCCAACATTAAATGAAAAATCATGTTCTTACTTGACCTTAGGGAATAAGAGAACATTAGTTTTGTCATTCGATGAGTTCTTGAACAAGTGTGGGGGTGTGTCTGTAGAATGATTAAAAAAATTGTATATATGATGTTATTTTTGTAAAAAAATAAAAAATAAAAAATAAAAAAAATAATAATAATAAAAATGTAAAAAAAGAGGGTCAACAAGGTAATAAAGGAAAGGACAAGAATATGTAAAGGGAATTTGTATTAGGTGGAGTTGGGATGAACTTTCATGCTTGTTAATTGAACTCAACTCTCATGCTCTTTTATTCTCTAGTATTTAACTTGTCATATCCATATTACCTCCTCCTTTACCTTGACCCTATTACAACCTTGAATAAAGTCCTCATGATTTGTGTGTGCATGTGTTCTGAGTAGTGGAGGAGTAGAAGATAAGCAAGCTTATGGTAGTACAATTTTCATGGGTTGAATTGAGTGAAATACCTACCTTTTAAACACTTGAGGGATTGAGAGTGAATCTCGTGAAGATCTATCATTCTTGACTCATGCTTTTCAATTGAAGTTTCCTTACTTGTTGGTTTGAGATGTGAAGATATGTTACCTCATGAATGTTTTGATTACTTGAATGGTTAATTGCTCTTCATTTTTAAATATTATTAGAAATTGAGTCTTTTAGAGTGTTTAACTTTTGAGTCTGTTTCGTTTTTTTTTTGTTTTGGTCTTGTGTTTTGCCCAGGAGTGTAAAAAGCTAAGTGTAGGAGAATTTGATGATCACATATTTGATACATTAATAAGCCTTCATTTTTAGTCATTTACACTCTCTATGTACTTAATTGATTGAGTTTTATTATGTTTTGTAAGTTTGGACTCAAATTGGACTTAATTGAATTTTTCAGCATAATTTATGTCTTACGTTGTTTCTGTATTTGGGCTATATCTTGGGATATAGATGGTCAAATGAGGTGAATCTGATGGAATTTTAAAGATAAGAGAGAGCTCTATAACTTTTATGAAGACCTCAAAGACCCAATCACACGAGTAGATAACTCAAATTGGGGTTGAAGCAAGAACTAAAGTGCTGTTCCTGACAGCTTGACCTATGTGTACTGTTCATGCCATTTTTTGGGATAGAAGTTGTCAAATGGGCTGAACTTTGTTGAATAGTTAAGACCCATATCTACAACTTTCATGTTAAACACTTTTCTAGAATCGGACTCCTTGAAGGTGATATTGGGCTTGGAAGTCAGAACAGAGGAGCTGTGACTGGGCTTGGGTAGTGTGCAGTAATTTGAATGTATTTGGAGTTGTAGAAATGATATTGGACTCAAACTAAAGCCATTTGAAAGATAAGATCCAGGCCTACAACTTTCATGAAGACCACTTGGTTCAAAAATGACGAATACAATGACTTCAGAGCTACATGATTTCGGAGACAAGGAATCTCCGTTATTTTCCACTCACCAAAAGTCATTTGGCATTTTCTACTCATTTTTCACTCATCCACCCACTAATGACTCAGTCCACTTATCATTTTGTATCTCTAATCCTCTATAAAAGGGGTCCTTGGCAGATCATTGAGGGGTGTTAGGTGTTAGTTACCAAAATGATGCCATTTTGTTACTAGGTTTTCTTGTAGTAATTTTCCTTTGTTCTAAATTAAAGTCATGTTCTTCTTCTTCTTCTTCTCTATTTCTTTTTTCTTATCTATGAGTAACTAAGTTTCATTTTACTTGGGTGAAAAGGTTAAGCTCTTGGTAATAAAGTAATATTAGATTTATTCTTCTCTTGTGCTTAAATGGTTTATATTTTCTAGTAACCATTATACGTATTATAATTTGTTTCTTATAATTTAGAAACCATCTTTGTAAAGAGGAGTTCTTGATTTGTTGTAGACAAAATATTGGCACAATGAATGCTTTAACCCATTTATAAGTAGTGGTAATATTTTTAGGAAACATAATATAATTATGTATATTATTTTAAATGGACTTTTAATGTTATATTTTCTGATTAGAACCTCTATGTTGCGAGGATTCTAATTGAGTTATAAAAGAAATTAATCTTACCTTTACTTTATTTACCAAGATTAGATCTTTTAACCTAAGTAAATAATTTTTACTGTAGTAACAAAATATTTACTTCACCTTAATTAATCTTCAACAATTTCCTGTGGATCGACCTCGGACTCCCGAGAAATTTATTACTTGAGACAACCTGCACTTGGGTTCGGAAAGCAACAATTTATCCCACATCAAGTTTGTAGACTTATTTGAAACAAAAAATTGTGCATCAATTAATTATTTCTTCATCTTGTTACAAAAATTCAATCATACATCCTCTATGGAGAGGCATGGCCATGAGCCTCACAAGGAAGGCAAGGAACCCTTGCTTCCAATTCATGTTTCTAATCCATTAAGAATCAATCTAAGATCAACAATATATATCAATACAACTAGTAAACCACATAGAGTAAAATCAATACAAGAATCATAAAAGAAAACATACAATCAAGAGAGTAACCCTAACATGGATTCTCGCACAACCAACACACAATACAAGTCTCCTACTACCAATAGAGGTTGAAGTGGATAGTCTTCCTCTTACCTAAGAGAAATCAAGAAAAGGAACCTCCTTGTTTGCTCATTGATGAATTCAGTCAAGCATCTTCAAAACCCTAGACCCTATACCCTAAACCCTAAACCCTAAAATGAACCTCCTTGTTTGCTCGTCCCGGAAGAGATTCCATAAATTAAGAAGTTCACGATGCATAACTCTACAAGAATGCATCTCAAAAGTCAATAAGATATCATCTAATAACTCCTTACTTAATCCATTCTTAATAAAGTATATTTTATCTTTTCGGTTTACGAAGATCATTCCCAAAGAATGATATTGTGTGTTACAATTTCATCACGCACATTTGTGACAAACTTGCATTCTTTTCGCTCTTCTCCTTTTAGAATACGAACTTTTACCGAGACCTAACATAGTGGCATGTATGGGATAAACAAATTTGAAGATTCACTATCTAAACGAACCTTTGCTTCGATTATCCAGCGCATATCTTCTGGGATGCCCTTGTACATTAACAGTCTCAGTCTTTCGCACCTAACTTTATAGATTTTTGTTAGAGCATTTAGAGGAAGAGAAGGAAAATATTTTCTTAAATTCGAGATAATGAAATCCATTTTAAAATAAGAAGGAATTAGTTATTATGGGAAACTGAAAAACAAACTGACTTGAGAGTCACGAAGTACCGTTATCCGCCACTTAACCAGAACACAAAGAACTATAAAAAGAAAGCAACAAAATCAAAATAAATTCTACTCATAACATGGATTAGAAAGAGAGATGAATTCTACCTCAACAACTTGGTTTTCTAGAAATGGTTTGAGTCTTTGTCCATTGACCTTAAATACATTACCATTCCTAGGGTTCTCAATGTCTATGGCCCCATGAGGATACACATGTTTGACAATAAAAGGGCCACTCCACCTAGATCTCAATTTTTCAGGGAATAGGTGAAGACGAGAATTATAAAGCAGAATTTTTTGACCAACTTCAAAAGATTTTCTCAAAATTTATTTGTCATGAAAAGCTTTTATTCTAACTTTATAAATTTTTGAGTTTTTATATGCATCATTTCTCAATTCCTCAAGTTCATTTAATTACAATTTGCGTAACCTGCAAGCATCATCAAGATTTGAGTTGAAAGTTTTAATGGCCCAAAATGCTTTATGCTCCACTTCTACAAGCAAGTGACAAGGTTTTTCATAGACTAACTGATAGGGTGACATGCTTAAAGATGTTTTGAAAGTAGTACGATAAGCCCAAAATGCATCGTTTAGTCTTAAAGACCAATCTTTACAATTTATGTTAATCATTTTTTTCAAAATTTGTTTAATCTCCTAATTTGCTAATTCTACTTGTCCACTTGTTTGAGGATACTAAGGGGTGACAATTTTGAGTGTAATGTCATATTTCTTCATTAAAGATTCAAATGGTTGATTGCAAAAATGTGTTCCCCCATCACTGATGATAGTTTGAGGGATTCTAAATTGACTCAAAATATATTTTTTTAAAAATTTAAGAACAGTTTTATGATCATTGTGTCGACATAGAATCGCCTCAATCCATTTTGAGACATAATCAACTGTAACCAAAATATACACAAATCTAAATGATGATGGAAATGGAGCCATGAAATTAATTCCCTAACAATTAAAAATTTTAATGAAAATGATAAGGTTCAAAGCCATCATGTCTTGTTTAGAAATGGACCCTAATTTATGACAATTTTCACAACTTTTACAAAAAGAATAGCTGTCCTTAAACAAAGTGGGCCAATAAAATCCACACTGTAATATTTTCGCAGCTATTTTTTTTGAAGAAAAATGACCTCCACATGCTTCTAAATGAAAAAAATTAATGACACTACTTACTTCACTGTCGGGTACACATCTCCGAAAGATTTGATCATGACAATATTTGAACAAATATGGGTCATCCCAATAAATTCTTTTCACCTCAATCAAAAAACTTCTTTCTATCTTGGTGTGTCTACTGAGGCAGTATCTTTCCTGTTATAAGAAAATTGACAATGTTAGCAAACCAAGGTATGTAATTAACAAAAAATAAAAATTCATCAAGAAAAGAATCATTGATAGGTGTGTTATCAAAAGATGAGCCTGTTGTAAGTTTAGACAAATGATCTGCAACAATATTTTTGGCTCCTTTCTTATCTTTTATTGTGATATTAAATTCTTGAAGCAACAAGATCCACATCAACCTAGGTTTGACATCCTGCTTAGACATTAAATATCTAACAGTAGCATAATCAGTGAAAATAACAGTAGAAGAACTAATTAAATAAGCTCAAAATTTGTCTAATGCAAAAATTATAGCAAGTAGTTCTTTTTCAGTAGTGGTGTAATTCATTTGTACACTATTCAAAGTTTGACTTATGTAATAAATTACATGAGGCTTACCTTCCTTTCTCTGTCCTAAAACAGCGCCAATAACAAAATCACTAACATCACACATCAACTCAAAAGGCAAAGACTAGTCAGGGGATTACATGATAGGAGCAGATGTCAAAAGACCGATTAATTTTTTAAAAGATTTCTGATAATCTTAAGTCTATTCAAATAGTGCATCTTTTGTCAGAAGATTAGATAATGGTCTAGATATGACATTAAAGTCCTTAATGAATCTTCTGTAAAATCTTACATGTCCTAACAAGGAACGAACTTCTCTGACTATTTTTGGGGAAGGCAAATGAGCAATTAATTCAACTTTAGTCATATCAACTTCAATTCCCTTAGAAGATATCATATGACTTAATACTATTCCTGAGGTAACCATGTAATGACATTTTTTTCAGTTTAACACAAATCCTTTTTCTTCGCATCTTTTAAGAACTTTTTTCAAATTATCAAGATAATTTTCAAAAGAATTTTCAAAAACTGTTAGGTCATCTATGAAAATCTCTAAATAATGCTTAATCATGTCACTGAAAATACTTAATATACATCTTTGGAAAGTTACCAGAGTTTTACAAAGACCAAAAAATATTCTTCTATATGCAAAAGTGTCAAAGAGGCACGTAAAAGTGGTCTTTTCGTGATCCTCTAATGCAATTAGTATTTGATTATACCCTAAATAATCATCAAGAAAATAATAGTAGGGATGTCCTACTACTCTTTGCAGAATCTGATCAAGAAACGACAAAGGGAAATGATCTTTCCTAGTGGCTGCATTCAATTTTTTAAAATAAATACACATACGCCAACTGGATGAGACTCGGGTAGGTATTAATTTACCTTTTTCATTTTCAACCACTATTATTCCAGATTTCTTAGGAACAACTTGTGTAGGGCTTACCCACTAGCTATCAGAAATAGGATAGATAATTCCAATATCAAGTAATTTGAGAACTTCAGCTCTAACTACCTCTTTCATATGTTGATTTAATCTTCTTTGAGGTTATTGAGATATTTTAGCATTATCCTCTAAATGTATTCTATGTGTACAAATTAATGGATTAATGCCTTTTACGTCCTTTAATGTCCATCTAATTGCACTTTTATGCATTTTAAGTACTTCTATCAATATACCTTCTTGTTCTTTAGTCAGGGATGGGGAAATTACCACTGGAAAGTTTTGTTCTTCTCCCAAAAATGTGTACTTCAACCCAGCAAGTAATGGTTTTAGTTCCAGTATAGGTATTTCTTCATGGGCATCATCATTCATGGGTTTTAGCTCTTCGAATCGTGGCTTCCATCCTTTGTATTCCATTACTTGTGTACAATCAAGCAAAGAGCATACTTCAGAAATACCATAATCTAATTGTGTACGTGAATCAAAGAAATTAATTAAACAAATTCTTAATGGGTAAGAAGAACTCCTGGTTTGAAGATGATCATCTATAATGGCCTCAATCCCTTCAATTTCCTCATTTTCATCATAGACTTCCTGTGGTTGCTTGCACATGTTAAAAACATTAAGCTCCAGTGTCATATTTCCAAATGTTAGTTTCACCACTCCATTTCTACAATTTATCAAAACATTAGATGTTGCTAAAAGTGGGCGACCTAAAATAACAAAAATTGACTTGCTACTATTATCCATAGGTTCAATTTCTAAGATAATAAAATCTACAGTATATATGAATTTATCAACTTGTACTAACACATCTTTTACTATTCCTTTTGAAATTTTAATTAATCATCAGCAAGTAGAAGAGTTATAAAAATTAGTTTTAACTCACCTAGGTTGAGTTGCTGATAAACTGAATATGGAAGCAAATTAACACTAGCACCAAGATCAAGTAAAACTCGTTCAATTTTATATTCTCCAATAATGCATGAAACTGTAGAACAACCAGGGTCTTTATATTTCAATGCATTATTGTTTTAAAGAATGAAGCTTACCTATTCAGCCAAAAATGTATTTTTTTCACATTATGTTTCCTTTTAACAATGCACAAGTCCTTCAAAAATTTGGCATAACAGGGAATATGTTTGATAGCATCTAACAAAGAAAAATTGGCATTCACTTGTTTAAAGATTTCAAAAATTTCACTGTTATGGTTCACTTTACTTGAATTGTTTAATGATTGAGGATATAGGCGTGAAGGCGAGGGTTTGGTCTCCTTTTGACCAGGTGGCTTATCAACTCCTTCCTCATCTTTGAGACTTGATTCATCATCTTTCTCATACGATTCAGGAATTTGTTTTTCAACAACCTTTCCACTCCTAAGAGTTATCATTGACTTGACTTGATCTATTTGTTGGTTTTCTGAATTACCCTTATTTAGACTGTACTGATCCTTGAGATTCGGTTGAAGTTGAGAGAAATTTTCCTTTCTCGTGAATGGTAAGTGCAGAAGAAAATTTAGCAAGGGTGTCTTTTATGTCAATCATGGCTTGAGTATTTTGGTTATTAATGGCCTTTTGCTTTTCCATGAATGCATGCAATGTTCCCTCAAGATTTTTCCTATATGGTGGGACATAGAGTGTATATCTTTGAGAATTTTGAGAGTCTTGCGGTGCCTAAGGAGGTAGTGGTTGCATAAATTGTACCTGATTATTAGTCCTTCAACTGAAGTTCGGGTGATTTCTCTAACCCGAATTGTATGAATCTAAAAAAGAAGAAGTGAATGATTTTTTTAAATTATTCATTGTATTTACTTGCTCATGCACAACTTCTTTAAAACAGTAATTCTTGGACATTCATTTGTTGAATGTCCTAATTCATCACAAATGCTACAAATTTCTTCATTTTGCACATATTTGATTTCTTTTACTTTTTCTGATTCTATGGCTTCAACCTTTTTTGCCAAACTAGCAAACCTAGTATTTAAATCTTCTTCTGGACTAATATGATATTTTCCTTTACTAGCATTTACAAGGTTATATTTAATTAAATTTTCAGAAGGATTAGTACTATGCCAAGATTGAGAATTTTCAGCTAAATGGTCTAAATAGTCTAAAGCTTCTTCAGGTTTTTTATCAAGAAACTCACTATTGCACATTGTTATGACAAATTGTTTAGTTTTAGGTGTTAACTATTCATAAAAGAAGCTTATAGTGTGCCATTTTTCAAAACCATGATGTGGTCAAGAATTTAACAAATCTTTAAAATGTTCCCAAATTTGAAAATATGCTTCATTTGAATTTTAAGAAAAATTTTGGATTTGTCTTTTCAAAGCATTGGTTTTATGTGTTGAAAAAAATTTCTTTAAAAACTCACCTTGCATTTCTTGCCATGTACTAATTGATCTTGGTTTCAAAGCATTAAGCCAAGTTTTTGCTTTATCTTTCAAAGAAAAAGGAAACAATTTAAGCTTAACAATCTTTTTAGTGTAAGTTTAGTCATTAAAAGCAGTACATACTTCCTCAAATACTTTTAAATGTAAATATGGAGTTTTAGATTCTAAACCATAGAAATTAGGAAGTAAATAAATCATACTCGATTTAAATCTAAAATTGTTAGCATTAAGTGGAAAGATAAAACATAATAGACTAGAATTTTGAGATAGTTACAAATATGCACGCATGGTTCTTAATGGTTGATTTTCATATTCATCATGTATATTTTCATCTTCAGCCATTGTGTTTAATGTGTGTGATTGTGATTCAAACAAATCAATATATAACGTATAAGGATTAACTTTAACCAAACGACCAGAATTTGAATCATGATACCAATTAAGCATAAAGAAGTAACTTAAAATAGAAAAGAAAATGTACAAGTAGATGGTATAAACTTGCCGTTAAATATTAACAAAGATGTGGTATAAACTAGTCACTAAATAAATATTAACAAGTAGTAAATTAGTAAACTGATAAAGTAAAAAGTTAGTAAATTGATAAAGTAAAAAGTTAGTAAGTTGAAAAATTAAAAAGTTAGATAGTTAGAAAGTCAATAAGTTAGATAGATAGAAATTTAAAGTGCAGAAAGTAAAATATAAAAAGTAAAATACGAGAAAGTAAAGTGCAGAAAGTAAAATACAAAAAGTAAAATATAGAAAGTAAAGTGCAGAAAGTAAATTTAAAAGATAAAAATCGGAGAGAGGTAGAACTCCACCAGAGCCGACAAAAAGAAGAGAAGAAAAAGATTATTTCATTAATGATTAAAGATTACAAAGGAAGAAGAGAGAGTTTCTCTCACTAAATTAGTATGTTAGTAAGTACAAAAAAAGAAAAATAAAAGAGTAGAAAAAAAAAACATACAAGATCCACAGGGATATACACACACACACACACACACACACAAAATATATACAAAATAAATTTGTTCTTCAAATCAAGTTCCCCAACAACGGTACCAAAAACTTGATGTGAATTATAAGTTACAAACCCAAGTGCAAGTTGTTTCAAGTAATAAATTCTCAGGAGTCCGAGGTCGATCCACAGGGAATTGATGAAGAAAAAATTCTTTGATGTAAGGAAATATTTTGGCACAATAATAAAGGTGATAAAACTTGGTCACAAATAAAAAAGATTTACTTGGGTTAGGAGATCCACTTTTGGTAAGTAAATTAAGAATAAGATTAATTCTTTTTATAACTCAATTAGAATCCACGCATAATGGAGGTTCCAATCAGAAAATATAACATTCAAAGTTCATTTAAAATTATATACGTAATTATATTATGATTCCTTTAATTATTTATTAACACCACCGCTTATAAATGGGTTCAATCATTCATTGTGCTAACTTCTTGTCTATAATGAATCAAAATCTCCACTTTACAAGGAAGGTTTCTAAAATCATCGGAAACAAAATACAATACATATAATGACCACTTGATAATATATCATTTAAGCACAAGAAAAAAATTAATCTAACCTTAATTTATTACCAAAAGCTTCATCCTTTCACCCAAGTAAAATAAAAATTAGTTACTCATAGACAAGAAGAAAGAAAAAGAAGAAGAAGAAGAAGAAGAAGAAGAAGAAGAAGAAGAAGAAGAAGAAGAAGAACATAACTTCAATTTAGAACAAAAAAAAAATTACAATAAGAGAAACAAATAACACAATAGCATGATCTTGATATCTAAACCAAGATTCCTCAAATGATCAGCCAAGACTCCCTTTTATAGAGGATGTGGGATGCAGAATGACAAGGGGCTGATTAATGAGTGAGTGGATGAGTGGGTGAATGAGTGGAAAATGCCAAATAGTAGTTTGATGAGTGGAAAATTATAGAGATTCTTGTCTCCAAAATTATTCAATACTGAACTTATGGCATGCATTAGATTCTTCTCAAGTGGTATTCATGAAAGTTGTAGATATGGATCTTAACTTTCAGATGCCAAAATTTCAGCCCATTTCAGTTCCTACAACCTGAGATATGCCTTGATTACTGCTCACTGTTTAGGCCAAACTACAACTTCTCTATTCTGACTTACAAGCTCAATATGACCTCCAAACCATCCAAATTTCCTCTTGTGTTCTTCATGAAAGTTGTAGATTTGGTCTTAACTTTCAAATGCCAAAGTGTTAGCCCAAGGCAGTTCCTATAGCTCAACTTATGGTCTGATTACTGCACATTATTTAGGTTCCAATCACAAAACTTGTGTTCTAACTTCCAAGCCTAATTAGCTCCAATAGATGTACGATTTTTCCCTGGAGCTCTTATGAAAGTTGTAGAAATCTCTCTTATCTTTCCTACAAGGTAAGATACATAATTTTTAGACATATAAAACTCAAGATATGACCGAAATACAAAAACAGTGTAAGATCTCAATAATGTTGAAAAAAATCAATTAAGCCTAATTTGAGTCCAAACTTACAAAACATAACCAAGCTCAATCAATTAAGTACATGGAGAGTGTAAATGACTTAAAATGAGGATTTATTAATGTATAAAATATATGATAAAAATACACGAACCTCACAACTTTCAATTCCACTATCTTTCCACTAATGTAGACATGACCTTAATACTCAGATCAAAAGGACTTTCAAGCTTGTAACATTAGGTCAAGATACTTGGTTATGAACAAATGGATGGATATCACAAAAATTTTGGTATCACAAGATGCATCAATTTTTTTTACAAATGATTTTCCATAAAAAATCTCAACTTTTGACTTTGGTGTCTCTCTTTACTTTTAACTCTTTGCATTGCTTCGTTTCTCTTTTCTATTCTTTCACTTTTATATCTTTTCTTCTAATTCTTTTTTTTACATATTCGAAACAAATGCTTTTTACAACACAAAATTGAGACACCCTCAAATATAATCAAATACTGTCCAAACCCAAAGTAGATGCATCCACATAATACCCAAAACACAATAAGGTTTGACAATTATAAATAGGCTCATCTAGGTTGATCATATCATGGCTTAACAGAATAAAAGGCTTATGCATTGGAAGGCTCAAAAGAGGTACTAAGGATGTATATCACAATAGTAGGCTTGAAAGGCACAAACGATCCAAAAATTTCCTAAATCATATCCAAATTCTGGGGTCACACCTAGGATTTTGCCTCAAGAAAGCATAATAATTATTGTAAGATCCCCTAAATAGAGAGCACAAATTATATAAACATTCTCTAAATAAACATGCATCTCAAAGTAAGAGACTAAGTGGAAATATCGTTATAGGTCACTCAACTTAACCAAACCAAGTGCAACAAAGCTAAGCACACATCAGACAATCTTCTGTGGTCTCAAGAGTTAAGCAAAATGAATGATTCAATTCTATCATGGGAGCTGAAAATCAAATAGGCACATGATAATTATGATTTTTAACATATTAATATCTACACAATTACCTTATTAATGATGTCCAGATTGTAATTAAAGTGATCTTAGCACTCATTTAGATCACTGGGTTGAATTGGGCTTTAAAGCAAAATTTTTGAATTTTAATGCATATTGACATTGGTTCAGTATTTTGATCATAACTTGAGTTGTAGATCTCTGATTTTGATGTTCTTTATATGCTAGGAAAGAGGAGAAAAACATCTACAGGTTTTGTGAAATGTCAAATTGGAAGATTCAAATGTTTAAGTGGTCAAATATAGCCTTGAAATTGGATCAGCGGTACTGTTACAAATTCTGGACACACCTTCACTATTTTGGGTATATCTCACTCATTTCAAGCCCAAATTAAGCATGTGAGCACTCCTTGGAAAGCTTACTTCAAAGGCTATCTGGTGGACTTGATTTGAATTAAAGATTATGACAGAAATCCAAAAGATAGAAACATGGAAAAAGTGGAGGAATCATTGGAAGGTGGGAGACACACTTTCATAATGAGAAAATAATTCATTGGAAGGTGGGAGACACACTTTGATAATAGAGGAATAATTAACAAAAGTGGGTGAACCACTTTTGATTCTTAGTGGATGATGAAGAAGAGAGCAATCATATTTTGATGAGAGAATGGAGAGCTTCTACGGTGAAGTGTGGTGATTGTAGTTTTAGTTTTTGATTTTGGAGACTTCTCTTCTTCTCTTCCTCTCTTCCTCTCTTCCTCTCTCTTTGTTATTTTCATTTTTGTATCGTTCTTGAAGGTTCTCCAATGGTGATGGCTATGGAGAGCTAAACTTCTTTAATCAATCCAAGAGATTGACATTCTTGATGGTTAATCTTGAGATCTCGTTTTAATTGCTATACATTCATCTATTAATCAAGTTTCTCTTTCTCTTCTTCTCTTGTTTAAATTCTGATTTAATGCTTAATTTGATTGGGATTTACATATGTTAATTGCGTAATTATCATGTGCCAAGAGATGAATTCAGAGGTTAAATAATGCATCAAAGGTGTTTGATGAAATATTTAGCTTGATTGGATCTTGGTTTTTAAGTTAATTTAGGTTTTGGATGGATGTTTAATTTGTCTAACCTTAATTAATTGAATTCTAGAAGCGTTTCTAGTAGAAGATCCATGGATCATTGAGAGGCATCTTGATGTGATCTAAGACCAAGGATTTGGTTGATAGTTGAATAGATCTATAAAGATCAAGGATGGATTAAAATCAAGATTTGTTAATTCTATTGGATTGGTTGTTTTCCTAATTTTGTTTACTCCTTTTAATTACTTTTTGTTGTTTAATCTTACAAATCCATTTTCTCCCTATTTATTAACCTCTTAATCTGACTTCATAATTAGAATGTTCTATGGGCTCGACCCGGTGTTACCTTATGCTACAAGTAATTTTGGTAAATCGGTTATAAATTGATTTAAATTTGGTAATCTCGACAGTTGTCAAATTTTTGGCGCCGTTGCCAGGGATCATTCTGATTTTGTTCAATCTTATTAAGAGTATATTTAATTTCTTATCCTTCACTAACTTTCGTGTTGCTATGTTTTGGTGATTTTTAGGAGAAAACGAGTGATTACGGGTCACTTTATAGAATTTCGTATTGACAGAAAATGTGCCCAGAATGCGCTGAAACTTGGTCCGTTGAAGGAAAATGGCCTAATAAACAAGACTCACAGTGACATGTGAGGTCACCCATGGTTTTCCCAAAATCCATTATTTAGACCAGTTTTTTAATTTTTTAATATTTTTATTGAATTTTTTAGTTTCATTTTTGTGTAGTTTTCATGCTGTACAAGTCTCATAATTTTTAAAAATCATTGCATAGGTCAATTAGATTTATTTTGGTATATTTTTAGTGTTATCTAGTGTATTTTGCTTGTTTACTGATTTTGTGTTTTTTGTGTTTTTATTGGTGCATGACTAGGTCTAATCCTGATATCTTGCTTGAATTTGATCCTGAGATTGATAGAACATTGCATAGGTTGATTAGAACTCATAGGCTAAGTGAAAGAATTAGTTCTGAATTTAGTTGTGACATTGAATCTGTGGGTGCACTTGAGATCTTAAGTGATTCTAAAATTATGGCTGATAACAGGCAAAATAGGACCCTTAAAGAACTTGTTGCTCCTGATGTAACTTACCAGTCTTTGTGCATTCAATATCTTGATCTTGATGCTGACTTTGAGTTAAAATCTGGATTAATACACTTGTTTAAAATCTGGATTAATACACTTGTTGCCTAAGTTTCATGGTCTTGCAGGTGAGGATCCCCATAAGCACTTAAAGGAGTTCCATGTGGTCTGTTCAACCATGAAGCCGCATGGAATCTCTGAGGAGCATATCAAGTTGAGGGCATTCCTTTTCTATCTTGCTGATGTAGCCAAGGATTGCTTGTTCTACCTTTCACTAGGTTCTGTCACGAGTTGGGATGATATGAAGAAGTTATTCTTGGAGAAGTTCTTCCCTGCATCCAGAGCAGCTGCCATTAGAAAAGACATTTGTGGCATAAGGCAAATGATTGGTGAGACCTTGCATGAATATTGGGAGAGATTCAAGAAGCTGTGTTCGAGCTGTCCTCACCATCAAATTAGTGATCAGCTCTTGATTCAATATTTCTATGAGGGCTTGCTGCCAATGGATAGAAGTATGGTGGATGCCGCATCTGGAGGTGCCTTGGTGGATAAAACCCCTACTGCAGGAAGAGATTTAATAGCAAATATGACAGCCAATGCTCAACAATTTGGCACAAGAATCCTTACCTCCAACAGAGGAGTCAATGAGGTTTAATTGTCTCAAGTCGACCAACAGAGAATGGAACACAGACTTGATGAATTGACTTCTTTGGTGAGGCAATTAGCAGTGGGACAACATGTACCAATTTTCGTACAAGAGCTTGCAAGGGTTTGTGGTATTTGCTCTTGTTCATCTCATCCTACTGATGCATGCCCCACACTTTAGGATGGTGGTTCTATTTTTCCAAAGCAGTCAGTTGCAGCAGCTGGCATTTTTCCTGGTAGACCTCAATATCAGTAGTCCCAGCAGCCAAGATATGATTCATTTTCTAATACTTATAACCCTGGCTGGAGGGACCATCCTAACTTGAGATATGAAAATTCTGGTCAGCAACAACAACCCCAACAGCAGCAGTAATTTAGATACCAAGCTGTAGGTCCTAGCAACAAATACTAACCACCTGTATTCAGACAACAACAAACTATGTAGCTACCTGTGCAGCAGCCCCTCATGTTGCCAAGTCCAGTAACCACTCCATCTGAGCCATCAATGGAAGATTTGATGAAACAAATGGCCACAAATAATATTCAATTTCAGCAGAATGTCATTGCCACCATTCAGAACCTACAAACTCAGATTGGGCAGCTGGCCACCACTGTGAGTAAGCTGAAAAGCCAAGGATCAAGCCAATTGCCTTCACAAACAGTCAGTAACCCAAGAGGTAATGTTAGTGCCATTACCTTGAGAAGTGGCAGAGAAATTGATGGTCCTAATTTGCCACAACCAGAGCTCCCATTACAGCAACCAAATACTGAAGCAGTCCAGAAGAAATATGCAGAAAATTCAGACTTGGTCATTCCACTACCCTTCCCAAACAGAGTGACACAATCCAAGCAGATAGCGTAAGCAGAAATGGAAAAGGAAGTCATGGAGACATTCAGGAAGGTGGAAATCAATATTCCCCTCCTAGATGCAATCAAGCAAATTCCCAAGTATGCCAAATTCTTCAAGGAGTTGTGTATTCGCAAGAGAAGACTTAAGGGTACTGAGAAGGTCAATGTGGGCAGAAATGTTTCTACGATGATTCAGCCAAGCATGCCAAAGAAATGCAAAGATCTTGGAACTTTCATAATCCCTTACATTATAGGTAATTCTAGATTTGACCATGCAATGCTAGATTTGGGTGCTTCTATCAATGTCATGCCTATGTCAGTGTATAAGTCTTTGAACATTGGCACCTTACAACCCACTGGTATAGTGATTCAGTTGGCAAACAGGACCACTGCTCATCCTGCAGGAGTGCTGGAAGATGTGTTTGTGCGGGTGAATAAGCTGATTTTTTCAGCGGATTTCTACATTCTGGACATGGAAGATGAGTCTTCAACAAATCATGCTCCATTGATTCTAGAAAAATCATTCCTCAAGACAGCCAAGACTAAGATAGATGTGCATGCTGGCACCCTTTCTATGGAATTTGGTGAAGATGTGGTACAGTTTAACATTTTTGATTCCATGAGACATCCCCTTGAAGAGCATTCAGTTTTTCATGTTGATGTGATTGAAATCTTTGGTTGATGATACTTATCCGATATGAATCTTTGAATTCACGATATTCCGACTTTCTCGGATTACATCACTTGTGATATATGTGTTAGTGTGATCTTGAACCATGTCTTTGCATGTCTTTGAGATTTATGCGATTATGAGTGATGATGCGCAGTGCTTATTTGACTGATGCATCATATGAAAATGTGAGTCAAAATTATGTCGAATTTAATGCTGCTGAGTTGCTTGTTTCAAATAGCTTGCTGCCTTCCATTGTGCATCCCCCATCCTTAGAGCTAAAGACTTTGTCAAACCACCTTCAATATGCATATTTGGAAGATGGTGAGAAGCTTCCAGTAATTGTCGCTAAGAATCTGCAACTTGAACAAGAAGAAAAATTACTGAAGGTTTTGAGGCAGCATAAGCGGGCCATTGGATGGACACTTATAAACATTCCTGATATTAGTCCCTCCACATGTATGCATAGGATTTTATTGGAGGAAGGTACCAAGCTAGTGAGGCAGCCCCAAAGGAGACTAAATCCCCTAATTCTGGATGTGGTGAAGAAAGAAGTGACTAAGCTGCTGCAAGCTGGCATTATTTATCCCATATCTGATAGTAAATGGGTGAGCCCAGTGCAAGTGGTTCCAAAGAAATCTGGAGTCACAGTAGTTGCAAATCAGAACAATGAGATCCTACCCACAAGAATCCAGAACAGTTGGTGGGTGTGCATTGATTATAGGCGGCTTAACCAGGCCACTAGGAAAGATCATTTTCCATTGCTTTTCATTCATCAGATGTTGGAGAGACTGGCTGGCAAGTCGCATTACTATTTCTTGGATGGATAATCGGGCTATTTTCAGATTCATATAGCCCCAGAAGACCAAGAAAAGATCACTTTCACCTGCCCATTTGGAACATTTGCATACAGGAGAATGCCCTTTGATCTGTGCAACGCTCCGGGAACCTTTCAAAAGTGTATGGTCAGTATCTTCTCTGAATTTTTAGAGAATTACATGGATGTGTTTATGGATGATTTTACTGTCTATGGCTCTTCCTTTGATGCATGTTTGGATAGTTTGGCTCGAGTTTTGCATAGGTGCATTGAAACTAACCTTATCTTGAATTTTGAGAAATGTCATTTCATGGTAGAACAGGGTATAGTTTTAGGGCATGTAGTATCTAGCAAGGATGTTGAGGTAGATCCTGCAAAAATAGATGTCATTTCATGCCTATCTTACCCCACATATGTGCGGAAGGTTTGTTCTTTCCTTGGTCATGCAGGTTTCTATCGGCGGTTCATAAATGATTTTAGCAAAATTGCCCTTCCACTGTCCAACTTGCTGCAAAATGATGTAGAGTTTCACTTTGACTAGAGATACAAGGATGCCTTCAATCACTTAAAGCGAGCATTGACCAGTACACCTATCATCCAGCCACCAGATTGGATAATTCCATTTGAACTCATGTGTGATGCCTCTAATTATGCATTGGGAGCTGTCCTTGCACAGAGAGTCGGCAAAGTACCTCATGTCATTTCCTATGCTTCGAGGACTTTAGATGCTGCACAAGCCAACTACACTACAACCGAAAAGGAACTTTTAGCAATTGTTTTTGCTTTAGATAAATTTCGATCATATTTGCTTGGTTCTAGAGTGATTGTATTTTCAAGTCATGCAGCTTTGAAGTTTCTCCTAAAAAAGCCCGATACAAAGCCTCGGTTGATTAGGTGGATGTTGCTCTTACAGGAGTTTGATATTGATATTAGAGATAAAAGTGGAGCAGAGAACCTAGTGGCAGATCACTTGAGTCGGATTGAGAGAGAGGCAGATTCTTCTCCTATCCATGATGCCTTCCCTGATGAGCAACTTTTCAATATGCAAGGTAACATCCCTTAGTTTACATATTTGGTTAATTTCTTGGTTGCTAGAGCACTACCTGCATATTTCACTAAGGCACATATTGATAAACTGAAAAGTGAGTCAAAATATTATGTGTGGGATGACCCTTATTTATGGAGATTTTGTAGTGACTAAGTCATTAGGAGATGCATTTCTGATCATGAGTTTAATTCTGTTCTTAGCTTTTGTCATGCATTTGCCTATGGTGGACATTTTGGACCTACTCGTACAGCTAGGGAAGTTTTATACTCTGGATTATATTGGCCCACTTTATTTCATGATGCATATTTATTTTGTAAATCTTGTGAACAATGCCAGAGAATAGGGAATATTTCTCATAGGAATGAGATGCCCCAACAACCTTTGTTGTTCTGTGAGATATTTGATGTTTGGGGTATTAGTTTTATGGGTCCTTTTCCTGTGTCATTTGGTTTTGTTTACATTTTACTTGTTGTGGATTATGTATCTAAATGGGTGGAGGCAAAAGCCACTCGGACTGATGATTCCAAAGTTGTTGTGGATTTTGTTAGATCACATATTTTCTGTAGGTTTGGAGTCCCGAAAGCCATCATTAGTGATTAGGGTTCGTATTTCTATAATCGGAGCATGGAAGCCTTGATGAAAAAGTATGGAGTCTTGCACAGAGTTTCTACACCTTACCATCCCCAAACTAATGGGCAAGCCGAGGTTTCCAACAGAGAGATCAAGCATATACTTCAGAAAATAGTTCAACCTAACAGGAAGGACTGGAGCAAAAGGCTTGATGATGCTTTATGGGCTTACAGGACCGCCTATAAGACTCCGATTGGGATGTCTCCTTATCAGATTGTTTTTGGCAAAGCATGCCACCTGCTGGTGGAAATTGAACATCGCGCATTTTGGGCAATAAAGAGGTGTAACTTGGACCTAAATCAAGCGGGCATAGAGCGAAAGCTATAGTTGCAGAATTAGAGGAGATCCGCTTGGAGGCTTATGAGAGTTCCAAACTTTATAAAGAGAAGACCAAAGCCTTCCATGATAAGATGATCATGAGAAAAACATTTGAGATTGGTCAAAAAGTTCTCCTTTATAACTCCCACCTCAAGCTCATGCCCGGGAAGCTCAGATCTAGGTGGCTTGGTCCATTTGTTGTTACTAAGATTTTTCCTTATAGTGCTATGCAGGTTAGAAGTGAGAATACTACCAAAGCTTTCACAGTCAATGGACATCGCCTCAAACCATTTTATGAGGGAGCTCAATAGGACATTTTGGAGGAGGTCCACTTGCAAGAAGTCGTCTACCCTATTTGATAAGGATGTTTCTTTCCTTTCCTCTCTTTTATTTTACTTGTCCTTTATTAATTGATGATTTTGATGGAATATTGTTTTTCTTGTGAGCTTTACATTGCGGACAATGTATAATTTAAGTGTGGGGGAGGAATTTTAGTATTCTGTTTTTGTTTTTGTTTTCAATTTTAATGTTTCTGCTGTTTTTGCTATTTTGATATTTCAACCCTGTTATTTATTTTTCTATTACTATTTATGTGATTATTTTGGTTTTCTTTTCTGTGTTTGTTTATTGCAAAAAAAAAAAAAACAAAGATGCAAATAAAAAATAAAGAAAAAGAAAAAGAAAAAGAAAACAAAAATAATGCTTTGAAAGAAAAATGTGTTTTTGAATGAATTTTAAGCTGTGTTAAAGTGATGAGTAGAAATAAATCAAGTAAAAGGTTCATGGTTTGAATTGGTGAATTAAGTTTGATAGATGCATACCTTGTGAGTTTTTTAGCATATTGGTGGATTTTAACATTTGCACCATTGATAATTATGATTTTTAACATATTAATTATCCACACAATTACCTTATTAATGATGTCCAGATTGTAATTAAGTGATCTTAGCACTCATTTAGATCATTGGGTTAAATTGGGCTTTAAAGCAAAATTTTTGGATTTTAATGCATATTGATAGTGGTTCAGTATTTTAACCTTAACTTGAGTTGTAGATCTCTGATTTTGATGTTCTTTATATGCTAGGAAAGATGAGAAAAAGATCTACAAGTTTTGTGAAATGTCAAATTGGAATATTCGGATGTTTACATGGTCAAATACAGCCTTGAAGTTGGACCAGCGGTACTATTATAAATTCTGGACACACCTTCACTATTTTGGGCATATCTCACTCATTTCAAGCCCAAATTAAGCATATGAGCACTCCTTGGAAAGCTTACTTCAAAGGCTATCTGATGGACTTGATTTGAATTTGAGATTATGATAGAAATTGAAAATATAGCAACGTGGAAAAAGTGGAGGAATCATTGGAAGGTGGGAGACACACTTTCATAATGAGAAAATAATTCAATGGAAGGTGGGAGACATACTTTGATAATGGATGAATAATTAGCAAGAGTGGGTGAACTACTTTTGACTCTTTGTGAATGATTAAGAGGAGAGCAATCAGATTTGTAAAGAGAAGGGAGAGCTTCTACGTAGGGTGTGATTTGTAGTTGGTTCTTGTAGTTTTAGTGTTTTCATTTTTCAAGAATTCTCTTCTCTTCCTCTCCTCCTCTCTCTTTGTGATTTTCATTTTTGTATGGTTCTTGAAGGTTATCCAATGGTGATGGCTATGGAGAGCTAAACTTCTTTAATCAATCCAAGAGATTGACAAGCTTGATGATTAATCTTGAGATCTTGTTTTAATTGTTATACGTTCATCTATTAATCAAGTTTCTCTTTTTCTTCTTCTCTTGTTTAAATTCTGATTTAATGCTTAATTTGATTGGGATTTGCATATGTTAATTGCGTAATTATCATGTGCCAAGAGATGAATTCAGAGGTTAAATAATGCATCAAAGGTGTTTGATGAATGTTTAGCTTGGTTGGATCTTGGTTTTTAAGTTAATTTGAGTTTTGGATGGATGCTTAATTTGTCTAACCTTAATTAATTAAATTCTAGAAGCATTTCTAGTAGAAGATCCATGGATCATTGAGAGGCGTCTTGATGTGATCTAAGATCAAGGATTTGGTTGATAGTTGAACGGATCTATAAAGATCAAGGATGGATTAAAATCAAGATTGGTTAATTCTCTTGGATTGGTTGTTTTCCTAATCTTGTTTACTCATTTTAATTATTCTTTGTTGTTTAATTTTGCAAAACTTTTCCCCCCTGTTTATTAACCTCTTACTCTGACTTCATAATTAGAATGATCTACGGGCTCGACCCGGTGTTACCTTATGCTACAAGTAGTTTTGGTAAATCGGTTATAAATTGATTTAAATTTGATAATATCAACAGTTGTCAACCATTCTCCTCTTTCTTGTGTGATTTTCATTCATGTTAATTGATCACTCTAGAACTTGCTTTGATTCTTTTTTTTTAGACTACATTTTCACTTGCATGCATAAACATGATTGAGGCCTTCTTCCTTTTATTAGTTACTTTAGCCAAATAGCCAACCCTGCATTATTTCCTTTGTTTAACCCCCTTGAGCCTACTTGCCTATTCTTTGTTTTAGCTCAGTATATGCCTTATGTGAAAAACCATGTTTTACTTTACCTTAGGGAATGGGAGAGTATTGGTTCATTTTCATTGGAGGAGCTCTTTGGCTTATGAATAATTAACAGTTCAAGTGTGGGGGTTGTGCAATATTGATTAGTGTGTGTGTGCAATATTCAAAGTGTTTGAAGAAAAAAATATATTTAAAAAAATAAAGAAAGATAAAAAGAAAAAAAATTTGCAAGAGAGGTTGAATTTTTCAAAAAAAATAAGAGAAGGAAAGTGAAAGAAATATGTTAAGAGAATGTGTATTATTTGGAGTTGGAGGATAAAAATTCATGTTTGTTACTTGTCATTTGAGTTCCTTCCCAATGCTCTTTTATTCTCTTGAGTGTTTAACTTGTCATATCCATATTGTTTCCTTTCCTTACCTTGGACCCATTTCAACCTTGAATAAAGTCCTCTTGATTTTTGTATGCTTGTGTTTTGAGTAGTGGAGACGTAGAAAATAAGCAAGTTTATGGTAGTGCAATTTTCATGGATTGAATTGAATGAAATACCTATCTCGTAAACACTTGAGGGATTGAGAGTGTATCTTGTGAGGATCTATCATTCTTGATTCATTCTTTTCAAATTGATGATCCCTTGCTTGTGCCCTTAAATCTTTAGTTGTTTTTCTTACTTATAGCTTTTGCATTCTTGAATGTCATTTGAAATTGAGTCTTTTAGAGTTTTTAGTTTTTGAGTTTGTTTTGTTTTTCTTTGTTATCTAGTTTTGGTTTTTTCTGTTTTGCTCGAGGACGTGCAAAAGAGTAAGTGTGGGGGTATTTGATAATTATGATTTTTAACATATTAATATCCACACAATTACCTTATTAATGATGTCCAGATTGTAATTAAAGTGATCTTAGTACTCATTTAGATCATTGGGTTGAATTGGGCTTTAAAGCAAAAATTTTGGATTTTAATGCATATTGATATTGGTTTAGTATTTTGATCATAACTTGAGTTGTAGATCTCTGATTTTGATGTTCTTTATATGCTAGGAAAGAGGAGAAAAACATCTACAAGTTTTGTGAAAAATCAAATTGGAAGATTCAGATGTTTAGGTTCTCAAATACAGCCTTGAAGTTGGACCAGTGGTACTATTACGAATTTTGGACACACCTTCACTATTTTGAGCATATCTCACTCATTTCTAGCCCAAATTAAGCATGTGAGTATTCCTTGGAAAGCTTACTTCAAAGGCTATCTAATGGATTTGATTTGAATTAGAGATTATGATAGAAATCCAAAAGATGGAAACGTGAAAAAAGTGGAGGAATCATTGAAAGGTGGGAGACATACTTTCATAATGAGAAAATAATTCATTGGAAGGTAGGAGACACACTTTGATAATGGAGGAATAATTAACAAAAGTGGGTGAACCACTTTTGACTCTTAGTGGATGATGAAGAGGAGAGCAATCATATTTTGATGAGAGAATGGAGAGCTTCTACGGTGAAGTGTGGTGATTGTAGTTTTAGTTTTTGATTTTGGAGACTTCTATTCTTCTCTTCCTCTCTCTTTGTTATTTTCATTTTTCTATCGTTCTTGAAGGTTCTCCAATGGTGATGGCTATGGAGAGCTAAACTTCTTTAATCAATCCAAGAGATTGACATTCTTGATGATTAATGTTGAGATCTTGTTTTAATTGCTATACATTCATCTATTAATCAAGTTTCTCTTTCTCTTCTTCTCTTGTTTAAATTCTGATTTAATGCTTAATTTGATTGGGATTTACATATGTTAATTGCATAATTATCATGTGCCAAGAGATGAATTCAGAGGTTAAATAATGCATCAAAGGTATTTGATGAAATATTTAGCTTAGTTGGATCTTGGTTTTTAAGTTAATTTGGGTTTTGGATGGATGCTTAATTTGTCTAACCTTAATTAATTGAATTCTAGAAGCGTTTCTAGTAGAAGATCCATGGATCATTGAGAGGCGTCTTGATGTGATCTAAGACTAAGGATTTGGTTGATATTTGAATAGATCTATAAAGATCAAGGATGGATTAAAATCAAGATTTGTTAATTCTCTTGGATTGGTTGTTTTCCTAATTTTGTTTACTCCTTTTAATTACTTTTTGTTGTTTAATCTTATAAACCCCCTTTCCCCCTGTTTATTAACCTCTTAATCTGACTTCATAATTAGAATGATCTATGGGCTCAACTCGATGTTACCTTATGCTACAAGTAATTTTGGTAAATCGGTTATAAATTGATTTAAATTTGGTAATCTCGACAGTTGTCAGCACACAAAATAGCAAATAGATTACAAGAACAGAATACCCCCCAAACTTAGCAGTGCATTGTCCTCATTGTGCCAATCATGAAACTAACAAACAACAGTAAATAATATAAAATAAGAAAGTGCAACTTTCTAAGTAAAGTCAACTAATCAACAGTGGGATCCTCACCGCCATCATCCAACTCCGGAGGTGAAGGAGGAAAAGTAGGAAATGTGGTCATATCTGCCCCCAGCTAAATAGCACAGACCCTCATCATCTTCTCAAGAGTGGTAATATAAGACATCTGATATTCAAGTCGTAAATTCACCTGAGCCAGTTGCTCAGGTGTAGACAATGAAGTCGGACGAGGGGGTGGTGGGGGGCGCACAACAGGTGGTTGCATAACAGAAGAACTTGGGCCAGTCGAAGGACCATCAGCTCCACTCAAAATGCAAAAAACAAGCGTGTCATCCATAGGGGCCTTTGTTGGAAGAACTTCTTCAATAGAATGCCATTGGACCCCTGCTTGCTCACAAAGTGAAGTAATTAGATAAGGATACCATATACCTTCACAACAGCTATTAGCAGTGTGCAATATCACCTCATGGATTAAATGCCCCGCATCAATACTCAAACTAGACATGATGGCATATAGAAGTATAGCTCGCTCCTTGGTAACTGAAGTAGAATGTAGACTAGGCAACAAGCGAGCTAACTCAAAGTGCAACCAAACACGTGCCATTGGCACCAAATCACCTTCAAAATGGAATAGGGATTATCATTAGAGAGCTTCCATGTAGTTCTTGAACACAAATTGTGTTCAGCACAACATCTAAATCTACCTCTCCCTAGCTCAACTGACTATAATCATCGTCAGGGATATTGGGAAGCACATAAACTCGGTTAATAGCCTCACCAGAAAAATCAACTTGCCTATCCCGCTGGTGCGTGAAATCCGCAAGTGTACGATTTCGTCGTCAAGTAATAAAAAGATCGAATCCACAGGGACTGTGTATATGAATACCAATTAATTAATTAATTCAATTAAGTTAAACAAAAGGGAATATGATTGTTGTTTAAGAAAAGTGTAGTAACAAAACAATTAAATAAAATCAAGAAAATAGAATTCAAAACAAAAATAGCAATTTATCAAGTTGGGGGTTTTCAGATTTAAGAAAGCTTCTAAGATTGGGGTACCACAATGATACAAGATAAATCCTAATTGACAACCCTTTATTAAATCTGAAATTCAATTGAAAGTGAATTACCCAAAATTAGTTAATGTTCTCTTTCAAGATACAAGATCCGTGCCCAATTAAACCAATTCCTACTTTCGTGGTAATTGAATTTAAATTGAACCCATTACGCTTTGTGGTAATTCATTGATTTCTCGAAAGGCTAAAACTACTCTCATGATTTAGACCTTAAGTTCAATTCTAATGGTTCCAACACTTAGGTTCACCTCTCAGTACGTCCCTAAATGCCTATGAGATGCAAATAAGTGGCCAACAAATTCACATGAATAAAAGCAATAAGAATTGAATCAATGAACAATCAAGATTAATAAAAGGGGAAACAACGTCAATTCATCATTATCAATGTATCAAAGGGCATTGCCCAGTCCTAGAAACAAAAGTAACTACTCAGACATAGAGAAAAAGGAAACAAAAATCAAACTTAAAAACATCTCAAACCCGTAACAATGGAAGAAGAAGAAGAAGGATCAAGAACCCAAGCCTCCTTCGTGCCTCCTTTAGAACTAGGTTTCAATCCAAGCTAGAATACCCTAATAGCAATCAGAACATCTATTTATAGCCTAGGGCTTCTATGGGCTAAAAACCCCCAAAAGAAATAAAAATAGAAAACTAAAATCTGCTGCGCGCCCCGAACCACGGCTGTGGTGGCCACCACGGCCAGGCCTTGGTTGGTTCTGGGATGGAGGTTTCACTGCTGGCTCTCAACCACGGCCGTGGTGGCCACCACGGCCAGGCCGTGGTTGAGTCTGCTTCAAATTTCTTTAATTTCCTGGTTCCCACGAACCATAGCCGTGGTAGAGACCACGGGCAGGCCGTGGTTCCCTCTGGAATGGCCTTTTTGCACCTTTATTGCTATCCATTAAGCTCCAACTTCAATCATGCAAGCTTTCCATTCAATCCAAGGCCAATTCTACATTAATCCTGCACAAGAACACCAAAAACACTGCAGTTATCCGAACTAAGGGAAAAATAAACAAAAAGGGAAACTAAAATGCCTAAAATGCTCAAGAATGCATGCAAAACAAGAACAAAATATGATGTTGTTTCACACACATCAAATCCCCCCAAGCTTAAGACTTTGCTTGTCCTCAAGCAAAAATTAAAGTCAAACCAAGAAGTGGGATCAAAAGACAATAAAGAATAAGGAACCCGAGGAAACAATATCCAAGCAATAGGCTAAGGCAAACAAAGAATCTGAGAGGTAATCAAAATCAAGTCCAATTAGAGGCTAAGTTCTCAGAAATCATGCATCCTCACTGATTGAATTAAGTTCACTCCACTAACCACACTCAAAGTGTTTAAGGGTGAAAACAATACACTCAAAATCCTTCAAAGAAAATGCACTACCATATGCTTGATAAGAAACCAAATTTCCACTAATAATCAGCATGCATGCAAGAATCAAAAGGTCTTTCAGGGGTTGTAATGGGGCCATGGGAATGATGTTAGGTAGGGTAGAGAAAGGAAGGTATACACAAAGGGCTCATCAAAATTTTCAATAAACACAAGAAATCCAATAGAACATAAATGGAGCAAAGACAATTTTTTTCAATCTAAAACATAACTCCATATTTCAAAGAATTTTCTTCCTTACTTTTCCTTTTCTTCTTTCTCCTTTTTTTTTTGTTTTTTTTTTCAAGCTTCTTATGATTTTCTTTTATTTGCACTTGTTTTTTTTTTTTTTTAGAAAGAGAAATGTCATTCACATATGATTCCCAACACACTTTTCATAACTTTCAAACTCACTTTGCTCCATTTAATATTCTAAATGATAACCAATAATATATCATCATAGGCATCAAGAAAATTAAATATGCAATAAGCTCAAATTGGGCAACTAGTGGATGAAAGTGTAACAAATTCAGAAGGCCAGAAAAATACCTAAGATGCCTTAATCATATTTAAGCATGCAACCAAAGATTTCGCCTCAAAATGGTTTCAAATCAAGTTCTAGAGCACAAGATCAATGAGGAATATCACTCAACACAAAGAATGGGAATAAAAATCATATAGTGCATACATCCCATATAGGCTCAAAACTCACATTTAGAGGTTTAAAAATTCAATGAGAAGCATAAATTCAGAGAACAATATGCTAATTATCAACTATCAAAAGATTACCTCTACTATCAATTAAAACAATGCCTGTTGCCAACTACATGAATCAACAAATTGGGTTCGAAATCAATATTATCTCAAAATCCCCAAAAGAAAGGGGCACAAGTTCAACCAAAAACCCAAGAGATATGATGGTGTGACAATACAAAATGAAAATGCAATGCAAAACAAGACATGAGAATGATCTATAATGAAAATGAAAATACCCCCCAAGCTTAGAACTTACATTGTCCCCAATGTAAAAATCTATAACTAGAGAAGAGAGAAAAGAAACGAACTCACTGCGGTGATGAGAAATATTCTGGTGTTCAATCCGTGGCCATAGAATTTTCCATGGGTTTGGTGTGGAACCTTCTGACTTCACTCTTCTTCTAATTTGAGCTTCAAAAAGGGTCAAACCTAAACAAAATCCAAAAGACAAACATCAAAACAATAATCTAACAAAAAAAATTAAAAGAAAAAGATGAAATAAAACAGAAAAACAAGATAACATGGGTTGCCTCCCAAGAAGCGTTTGTTTAAAGTCATTAGCTTGACTTTGGTCAGGTTTCTGTGCTCAGGTGACATCTACGGAGTAGTGCTCAGTCCCCACTCCTTCAAAGTGTTTCACTCTCTGGCCATTTATCATGAAAGGTTTATGGCCTTCTTTCTTCACCTCAAGCACACCGTAGGATAAAACTCGAACAATCTCATATGGTCTTGACCATTTTGACCATAACTTATTAGGACAGAAACATAGAAGCGAGTTATTAAGAAGAACTTTATCCCCGATGTTAAATTCACGCTTCTCGACACACTTGTCACTCTGCTTCTTAGGTCCTTCCTTGCAGGGCATAGCATCAGTCACTGATTCCTGTATACCTGAAAGCATAACACTATCCACAACATTAGTGGCATCTATGCGATTACATGAATTTGAGGAATTAGAAATATTTTCATATTTAAAAACATCAAAAACTACTTCCTCATCATTCAATCGCAAAGTCAATTTTCCTTCATGGACATCAATGATCGCCCGTCCAGTGGCAAGGAATGGGCGCCCAAGTATGATCGGCATTATAGCATCAGCTTCCATATCAAGCACAACAAAATCCACAGGCATATAAAATTTACTAACCTTAATGGGAACATCCTCCAAGATGCCTACGGGGTACTTGACTGACCGATCCGCCAATTGAAGGGAGATAGTTGTGGGTTTCAGCTCACCCACCTCCAACTTCTTACACACAAAAAGGGGCATAAGACTAACACTAGCCCCCAAATCACACAGAGCTTTATCAAAACTAGTGTTACCAATCAAACAGGGAATAGAGAAGCTACCTGGATCTTTTAACTTAGGAGGAAATTTATTCTGAATTAAGGCACTACACTCCTCAGTTAAAGCTACTGTCTCATATTCCTCAAGCTTCCTCTTATTAAACAAGATGTCCTTAAGAAACTTAGCATAGGTAGGCATTTGTTTTAACGCCTCAGTGAAGGGTACATTAATGTACAACTTCTTAAGGACCTCAAGAAACTTCCCAAACTGCTTATCTAGCTTGGCCTTGGCCAATCTTTGAGGAAAGGGGACTGGGGGTTGGTAAGGTTCAGGGGGTACATACTTAGACACCTTCTCAGTGATTTCCTCCTCTTCTAAGGGTTGTGCCTTAGTCTCTTTTTTCTCATTCCCCACATCTTTGTTACTATCCCCATTACCCCTAGGATCCTCTAACCTTTTTCCACTCCTCAAACTCACAACCTTACAATGTTCATTACCTGGGTTGACTTCAGGTTGACCAGGAAACTTACCTTACTGCCTAAGAGAAATGCTTGCTTGTTGGGCAATCTGGGTTTCCAACATCTTATTATGAATAGCTAAATTGTCAACCTTAGCTGACAACTCTCTAATGGCCTCAGAAACAACTTGCCCATGGTGCCGAAACTCCTCATTCTGCTTAGACTGGCTCTCAACAAAATTCTCAAGAAGAGACTCAAGTCTAGATTTTTGTACCTGTTGAACTCCAGAAGAGGGTTGAGCACTACCTTGCCCAGCTTGGTACTGACTATTCCGGTAGGAGAAGTTGAGATGAGACCTCCAACCGGGATTGTAAGTCTGTGAATATGGATCATTGCGCCCCTTCGGTGGGATGTCATAGAAATTGTGGCATGATTCCACTTGCTCCACCAGTGCACCATGTGAGGAACCATTTTCAGCTTGGCAGTCCGCACTCATATGTCCCTGTACTCCACAAATCTCACAAAAGATGTTAGCAGCACTTACGGCATTAGCACTAGCTTTTTCAAGCTTATCAAAACGTTTATTCAATGAGTCAAATTTAGCCATAATTAAACTAACACCATCCACCTCAAACTTACCTTCCGAGAGCTTTCTCGGGTTGTTACCTCTTTCACTGGCCCATTGGTGATGATTTGAGGCTACACTCTCTATTATCTCATAGGCCTCTGTCAGCCTTCTATTCATCAAAGCTCCACCAGTTGCGGAGTCAAGAGACACCTTCGAAGAATATTCTAATCCATTGTAGAAGGTGTGAACAATCAACCACTTATTATTATTATTATTGTTATTATTATTGTTGTTATTATTATTATTATTGTTATTATTATTATTATTACTATTATTATTATTATTATTATTATTATTATTGTTATTATTGTTATTATTATTATTGTTATTATTGTTATTATTATTATTACTATTATTATTATTATTATTACTATTATTATTATTATTATTATTATTATTATTATTATTGTTATTATGTTTATTATTATTATTATTATGTTTATTATTATTATTATTATTATTATTATTATTATTATTATTATTATTATTATTATTATGTTTATTATTATTATGTATTAGTAGTAGTAATGGTAGTAGTAGTAGTAGTAGTAGTAGTAGTTGCGACGCTCAATCCTTGATCTTGACAACTTGATTTTCGTCCCTCCTCACTCTCCCATTTGCACATAAAGACATCATTTCTTCGTTTACTTGACACCTAAAAACTCCACTTGTTCAACAATTTAGCTGGGAAACTTGCTACTCATCAACTAAAAATGAAAAAATACAAACATTACTTATCAACTAAAAATGAAAAAAAAAACAAACATATAAAGATTAATTTTAAAATAAAAGGTCAAAAACTTGGGTTGCCTCCTAAAAAGCGCTTGATTTAAAGTTGTCGGCTTGACTTTATCCCCAATCATGGAAATTAGCCAAAGTAATTGAGGTTTTATCATGATTGAAATCGCTACCTCGATATCTCTTAAGACGCTGGCCATTCACCAAGAACTTTCTTTGTTCCTTGATATCTTCAACCTTAAAAGCTCCATGTGCAAACACCTTTGTTACCAAGAAGGGACTAGACCACTTGGATTTGACCTTTCCCAAAAAAAATTCAACTGAGAATTAAATAGAAGTACATAGTGACCCGGCTCAAAAGTATGTTCCAGAATTCGCTTATCATGCCACTTTTTCATTTTCTCTTTATAAAGCTTGGCATTTTCATAAGCTTCACTTCGAAACTCATCCAACTCATTACGTTGAAGAAGCCTGCGCTCACCTGTAGTTTGCAAATCAAAATTGAGCTTTTTTATAGCCCAATAATATGTTCCAACTCCAAAGGAAGGTGACAAGCTTTCCCAAACACAAGCCTGAAAGGAGACATGCCTATCAGAGTTTTGTAAGCTATAAGGTATGCCCAGTGTGCATCATCCAACCGCTTTGATGAATCCTTCTGAGTTGGACTAATAGTTTTCTCTAAAATGCGCTTTACCTCCCTATTTGACACCTCAACCTGGCCACTGGTCTGAGGATGATATGCAGTAGCAACCTTGTGCTTAATGTTATACTTCAAGAGGAGAGCCTCAAAGTATTTGTTACAGAAATGTGAACCCCCATTATTGATAATTGCTCTTGGTGTCCCAAAGCGAGTGAAAATATTTTTTCTCAAAAAATTCAGCACCACATTGGAGTTATTGGAAGGCAATGCCACTGCTTCAACCTATTTGGATACATAGTCTACTGCCACTAAAATATACTGAAAGGACCATGAAATCTATCCCCCACACATCAAATAACTCTACTTCTAGGATTGATTTTAGTGGCATCTCATGCCTTTGGGATATGTTACCCACATGCTGACAGCGATCACAACTTGCAACAAATCTATGAGCATCTTTGAAAATATTAGGCCAATAAAAACTAGATTGAAGTACCTTTGCTGCTATTCTTTCACCTCCAAAGTGACCGCCATAGGGGGAAGAATGACAGTGGTGTAGTATATCATAAATTTTTTATCAGGAACATATCTTCGCAGAATTTGATCAGCACATTTTTTATATAAAAGAGGCTCATCACAAAAATAAAATCTAACATCATGGTCAAATTTCTTTTTCTGCTGATAATTTAAATCAGGTGGATAAATTCCACTTACCAATAAATTTACATAATCAGCATATCATGGGTAATTTACCTGATTGACTACTAGCAGCTATTCATCTGGAAATTTTTCATTAATATGAACAGAGTCTTCCAATACAACCTCATTCTCCAGCTTAGAAAAGTGATCTTAACCTAATTCTCAGTGCCTTTTATATCCCAAATCTCAAGATCAAATTCTTGTAACAATAGAATCCATCGAATTAATTGTTGCTTAGCATCCTTTTTACTAATCAAATATTTGATTACAGAATTATCAGTAAACACAATTACCTTGGCACCCACTATATATGACCTGAACTTATCAAAAGCAAGCACCACTGCAAGCAACTCCTTCTCTCTTGTTGTGTAGTGATGCACAATTTTTAGTTTCAAATAAGTCTACAAACTTGATGCGGGATTAATTGTTGCATTGTGAACCCAAGTACAGGTTGTCTCAAGTAATAAATTTCTCAGGAGTCCGAGGTCAATCCACAGGGAATTGTTGAAGATTAATTAAGGTGAAGTAAATATTTTGTTACTATGATAAAAATTATTTACTTGGGTTAAAATATCCACTCTTGGTAAATAAAGTAAAGGTAAGATTAATTTCTTTTATAACTCAATTAGAATCTTCGCAACAAGGAGATTCCAATCGAAAAATACAACATTAAAAGTCTATTTAAAATAATATACATAATTATATTATGTTTCCTAAAAATATTACCATCACTTATAAATGGGTTAAAGCATTCATTGTGCCAATATTTTGTCTACAACAAATCAAGAACTCCTCTTTACAAAGATGGTTTCTAAATTATAAGAAACAAATTATAATACGTATAATAGTTACTAGAAAATATAAATCATTTAAACACAAGAGAAGAATAAATCTAACCTTACTTTATTACCAAGAGCTTCACCCTTTCACCTAAGCAAAATGAAACTTAGTTACTCATAGATAAGAAGAAAGAAAGAGAGAAGAAGAATAAGAAGAACATGACTTTAATTTAGAACAAAGAAAAATTACTACAAGAAAACCTAGTAACAAAATGGCATCATTTTGGTAACTAACACCTAACTCCCCTCAATGATCTGCAAAGGATCCCTTTTATAAAGGATTAGAGATACAAAATGATAAGGGGGCTGAGTCATTAGTGGGTGGATGAGTGGAAAATGAGTGGAAAATGCCAAATGACTTTTGGTGAGTGGAAAATTATGGAGATTCCTTGTCTCTGAAATCATACAGCTCTGAAGTCATTGCATTTGTCATTTTTGAACCAAGTGGTCTTCATAAAAGTTGTAGGCCTGGATCTTAGCTTTCAAATGGCTTTAATGTGAGTCCAATATCATTTCGATAACTCCAGATACGTTCAAATTACTACACACTACTCAGGCCCAGTCACAGCTCCTCTGTTCTAACTTCCAAGCCCAAGATCACCTTCAAGGAGTCTGATTCTGAGAAAGTGTTCAACATGAAAGTTGTAGATATGAGTCTTAACTATTCAGCATCCAAATTTTAGCCTATTTGACATCATCTATCCCGAAATATGTGATGAACAGTACACATAGGTTAAGTTATCAGGAAAAACACTCTCTGAGGTATCTTGCTTCAACCCTAATTTGAGTTCTTGCTTCAACCCCAATTTGAGTTATCTACTCGTGTGATTGGGTCTTTGAGGTATCTTGAAAGTTGTAGAACTCTCTCTTATCTTTCAAATGCCACTAGAATCACCTCCAAAGACCACCTACATCCCAAGATATAGCCCAAATACAGAAACAACGTAAGACGTAAATTATGCTGAAAAATTCAATTAAGTCCAATTTGAGTCCAAACTTACAAAATATAATCAAAATTAATCAATTAAGTACATGGAGAGTGTAAATGACTAAAAATGAAGGCTTATTAATGTATCAAATATGTGATCATCAAATTCTCCCACACTTAGCTTTTTGCACTCTTGGGCAAAACACAAGACCAAAACTAAAAAAAAAAACGAAACAGACTCAAAAGTTAAACACTCTAAAAGACTTAATTTCTAATAATATTTAAAAATGAAGAGCAACCAATCATTCAAGTAATCAAAACATTCATGAGGTAATATATCTTCACATCTCAAATCAACAAGCAAGGATATTTCAATTGAAAAGCATGAGTCAAGAATGATAGATTTTCACAAGATTTACTCTCAATCCCTCAAATGTTTAAAAGGTAGGTATTTCACTCAATTCAACCCATGAAAATTGCACTACCATAAGCTTGCTTATCTTCTACTTCTCCAGTACTCAAAACACATGCACACACACAAATCATAAGGACTTTATTCAAGGTTGTAATGGGGTCAAGATAAAGGAGGAGGTAATATGGATATGACAAGTTAAATACCAGAGAATAAAAGAGCATGAGAGTTGAGTTCAATTAACAAGCATGAAAGTTCATCCCAACTCCACCTAATACAAATTCCCTTTACATATTCTTTTCCTTTCCTTTATTACCTTGTTGACCCTCTTTTTTTTATATTTTTTTAATTGATATTTTTTTTATTTTTTTTTATTTTTTTTTACAAAAAGAACATCATATGTACATTTTTTTTAACCATTCTGCACACACACCCCCACACTTGTTCAAGAACTCATCGAATGACAAAAATCATGTTCTCTTATTCCCTAAGGTCAAGTAAGAACATGATTTTTCATTTAAGGCACATAATGAGTTCGAAACAAAGAATAGTCAAATAAGCTCAAAGGGGTTAAGCAAGGGGAAATAGGTCATTTCTAATGTTTTATGTTGGCAGGAATCAGAGAATTTTCAAGAAGTCATAAGAGTGCTTGATATCATATTGAGACAACATGCTGCTAAACAAGGCTGGCTATTTGATTAAAGTCGCTATTTCAAGAAAAATGTCTCAATCATATTTATGTATGCATTTGAAAATGTAGTCTAAAAAAGAATCAAAGCAAGTTCTAGAGTAACAATTCCATGAGTAAAATTCACACAAGAAAGAAAAGAATGATACAAATGTTCAATCCATTCATCAACAGACTCAAAATCTCACAAGGTATAATTCTATCATTCTCAGTCCACCAATTCATCATCCATAACCAAGCACGTGAATTTTAAGAAAGAAGATAATTTACTCAATCATGCAAATTTCTCTGAATTTGAATTGCTACTTCCACACAAACTAGTTATCTACCCCAACTAAGATGCGTCTCAAGAGTAAAATTTACTCCTTACTCTGTCATCCTTAACTGGTTTAGTAAATTACTGACAAACATATAAACACAACAAACATATTAATACACACACTTCTTAAAAAAAATTTTTTTTTTACACAACTATCCTTCCCCCCAACCAGATCACAACATTGTCCTCAATGTTAACAATTAAATCCAGACTGAAGAAATAATCATCAATATACATCAAAGAAGTTATTGGGACAAAATTAAACAAAATAATGGGGAGAAGTCACATACCTGAAATGCTTAGATGATAAGAGAATAACTACATCTTGACAATGGTTAGCAATGACAAAAAAAAAATGAAATAAACAATAATGCAAACATTTTTTTTGGGTTCTTTTGTTTTATAATTTTTTTTTTGTTGACCGACACTATTTACATCCCCATACAAAGGCTCCGAAATTTGGGAGGCACTTAAGTCGACTCAATAAAAACATGAAATACTAAAAACTTACCTCAGCTTTGGTAGACAGGATCGTCTACCAAAGTCTTTGCTACATCTGGATCCTTCAACTCAAGTTATAGCTTCAACCGCTGACCATTTACCTTCTTCTAAATTAATTTTATAAGAACAGACCAAGGGACGAACACCTTTTTTATCAGTAATGCTCCAACCTTTCTTAGGGAACTCCTTAAACTTTGGTTGCCATGCCTGAGTGTCATGATCCTAAGTTCTATAAAAAATAGAAGAAATATCAACTACATCAGAGGGATTACTAATAGAATCAAACTCAGAATTAACAAGAAAATTCCCAAGGGGATTAAAATCATGGGTTGTAGAAACTCCCATATCCATGATTGAGTCAATCATATATGTCTGGTGGCCCTCGTCATTATTTTTGGGCTTAACAAGACTTTTTGTCACCTCAGGTTCCTTGGGTAGCTCAACATCACTACTATCTTGATTCTTTTCCATATCTTCTAGCTCATTCACACTCAAGGAGTTCATTACTTTGGACACTTGGCTCTTTATCTCCTTGCTTTCTTCAACAACATTTTCATTCCTAAGGGTTATCACTGACTTGACTTGATCTATTTGTTGATTTTCTGAATTACCATCATTTAGACTGTATTGACCCTTGGGATTTAGTTGATTTTGAGAAGGAAATTTTTATTTCTTGTGAATGGTGAGTGCAGAAGAAAGTTTAGCAAGAGTGTCTTTTATGTCAATCATGATTTGAGTGTTTTGATTAAAAATGGCATCTTGCTTTTCCATGAATGCATGCAATGTGTCTTCAAGGTTATTCCTGTATGGTGAGACAAAAAGTGCATATCCTTCAGAATTTTGAGAGCCCTGTTGTGCCTAAGGAGGTGGTGGTTGCATAAATTATGCGTGATTGTTAGTCCTCCAACTAAAGTTCGGATGATTTCTCCATCCCGGATTATATGTATGCATGGTTCGCAATAGTTGATTTTTATATTCATCATGCACACTTTCATTTTCAGTCATTGTGTTTCATGTGTGTGATTGTGATCCAGACAAATCAATATATAAAGTACTAGGATAAACTTTAACCAAACGACCAGAATTGAATCACGATACCAATTAAGCATAAACAAATAACTTAAAATATAAAATAAAATGTACAAGCTAGCAGTATAAATCGTTCATTAAATATTAACAAAGGTGTGGTATAAACCAACCACCAAATAAGTTAATAAATAGAAAAATTAAAAAGTTAGTATACAAATAAATTAAAATGTTAAAAGTAAGTAAATTAAAAAGTTAGATAGGTGATAAAGTAAAAAAATTAGATAGTTAGTAAGTTAATAATAAAATACAAAAAGTAAAGTACAGAAAAATAAAATAAAAGGAGAGTTACCCCACTAAGTTAATATGTACAAGAAAATAAAAGGGAGAATTACCCCCACTGAATAGAAATTAAAATGTAAAAAATAAAGTACAGAAAGTAAATTTAAAATATGAAAACCAGAGAATCGGCAGAGTCGATTTTTTGCTCTGACGAGAGAGAAGAGAAGAAGAAAGATTATTTCATTAATGATTAAAGATTATAGAGAAATTAGAGAGAGTTTTCCCCACAAGTTAGTATGCACAGAAATTAAAAAGGGAGAGGTCCCCCCACTAGTTAGTATGTTAGTATATATACAGATTTTTTACACCAGAAATTCAGTCTTCAAATCAAGTCCCCGGCAACGGCACCAAAAACTTGATGCATAATTTTTAGTTTCAAACAAGTCTACAAACTTGATGCGGGATTAATTGTTGCATTGCGAACCCAAGTGCAGGTTGTCTCAAGTAATAAATTTCTCGGAAGTCTGAGGTCGATCCATAGGGAATTGTTGAAGATTAATTACGGTGAAGTAAATATTTTGTTACAACGGTAAAAATTATTTACTTAGGTTAAAAGATCCATTCTTGGTAAATAAAATAAAGGTAAGATTAATTTCTTTTATAACTCAATTAGAATCCTCGCAACATGGAGGTTCCAATCGAAAAATACAACATTAAAAGTCTATTTAAAATAATATACGTAATTATATTATGTTTCCTAAAAATATTACCACCACTTATAAATGGGTTAAAGCATTCATTGTGTCAATATTTTGTCTACAACAAATCAAGAACTCCTCTTTACAAAGATGGTTTCTAAATTATAAGAAACAAATTATAATACGTATAATGGTTACTAGAAAATATAAATCATTTAAACACAAGAGAAGAATAAATCTAACATTACTTTATTACCAAGAGCTTCACCCTTTCACCCAAGTAAAATGAAACTTAGTTACTCATAGATAAGAAGAAAGAAAGAGAGAAGAAGAAGAAGAAGAACATGACTTTAATTTAGAACAAAGGAAAATTACTACAAGAAAACCTAGTAACAAAATGGCATCATTTTGGTAACTAACACCTAACTCCCCTCAATGATCTACCAAGGATCCCTTTTATAGAGGATTAGAGATACAAAATGATAGGGGGGCTGAGTCATTAGTGGGTGGATGAGTGGAAAATGCCAAATGACTTTTGGTGAGTGGAAAATTATGGAGATTCCTTGTCTCTGAAATCATGCAGCTCTAAAGTCATTGCATTCGTCATTTTTGAACCAAGTGGTCCTCATAAAAGTTGTAGGCCTAGATCTTAGCTTTCAAATAGCTTTGATTTGAGTCCAACATCATTTCTATAACTCCAGATACGCTCAAATTACTGCACACTACTCAGGCCCAGTCACAGCTCCTCTGTTTTGACTTTTGAGCCCAATATTACCTTCCAGGAGTCCGATTATGGAAAAGTGTTCAACATAAAAGTTGTAGATATGGGTCTTAACTACTCAGTATCCAAATTTCAGCCCATTTGACAACTTCTATCCCGAAATATGTGATGAACAGTACATATAAGTTAAGCTATCAGGAAAAACACTCTGGTTCTTGCTTCAACCCCAATTTGAGTTATCTACTCGTATGATTGGGCTTTTGAGGTATTCTTAAAAGTTTTAGAACTCTCTCTTATCTTTCAAATGCCACTATAATCACCTCCAAAGACTATTTAAATCCCAATATATAGCCCAAACACAGAAATAACGTAAGACGTAAATTATGCTAAAAAATTCAATTAAGTCCAATTTGAGTCCAAACTTACAAAACATAATCAAAATAAATCAATTAAGTACATGAAGAGAGTAAATAACTAAAAATGAAAGCTTATTAATGTATCAAATATGTGATCATTATGTAGTTAACTTGGGCATCATTGAGAGTCTTATTGGCATAATAAATAGAATGAAAGATCTTCTCTCGTCGTTACCTCAATACTGCTCCAACCGTAAAGTCACTTGCGTCACACATCAACTCGAAAGGGAGATTCCAATCATGAGCAATGATAATAGGAGCAGATACCAGCTTTATTTTTAACTCCGTGAATGCTTTTAAAGAAGTCTCATCAAAAAGGAAAGGAGTGTCCTTCTCCAACAAATTACACAATGGTTTTAAAATTTTGGAGAAGTCCTTGATGAAGTGTCTATAGAAACTTGCATGCCCTAAGAAATTCTGAATTACTTTTACAGAAGAAGGAGGAGGGAGTTTATCAATGACCTTAAGCTTTGCTTTGCCCACTTCTATTCCTCTGTTGGAGATTCTGTGGCCCAACACAATGCCTTCTTAGACCATGAAATGATACTTTTCCCAATTAAGCACCAAATAAGTCTCTTCATAGCACTTGAGAACTCAAGATAAATTTAGCAAATAACTATCAAAAGAATCCCCAAACACCGAGAAGTCATCCATGAAAATCTCAAGATTTTGCTCAACCATATATGAAAAGATAGCCATCATACACATTTGAAAAGTGGCTGGAGCATTGCACAGACCAAACAGTATTCTCCGAAAAGCAAAAGTGTCATAGGGATAGGTAAAGGTTATCTTTTCTTGGTCTTCAGGAGCTATAGCAATCTAATTATAGCCAGAATATCTATCCAAGAAGTAGTAGAACTCCTTTCCCGCTAATCTGTCAAGAATCTGATCAATGAATGGAAGTGGAAAATGATCCTTCTGAGTGACATTGTTCAATTTCCTGTAATCCATGCAAACTCTGTTAGTCATGGCAACCATTACACAAGAGGGGTGTGAATTGAGTATAAAAACTTTTTCACAAATGCTCTTAAAATAAACACAAATATTTAAGCTATTAAATAAAAGAGAAAGAATTACGAGATGAAGAATAAAAGCTTTAAGAACAGCAAATAAATAAATGTGCAATAATATAAAATTGGGTAAAATAAAGAGATTGAGAAGAGAAAAGCAGGCACGATATTTATCTTGGTTCGACCACTAACCCACTTGTGGTCTACGTCCAGTCCTCGAAAACAATCCGAGATTTTTTACTACGTATACAAGCTTCAATAGGTGCTTGCAATCGTTACATAAAAGAGCACTTTTCATACACAGGGAAACTCTACCCTTGTGGTAAAGTCTCAGCCTGCAGGGATACCTCACCCTTATACAAAGCTTGAAGAGATACCTCATCCTTATACAAATCTTGAAGGATACCTCACCCTCAATATAGAAGAACAGAAATATAGATGAAGAGAAACTCTCACTCAGAGCAAATTATACAAATTGAAGTGCTAAGAGGCTCTCAAAGGATATCTCAAAGTTTCAGCAAAAAGAGCACAGAAAATAGACGTAAATTATAAATCACATTTTTTAGAGCAAGCGTAAATTAAACAAATAGCTGGGCTTCTTACAGATGAGACCCACGGTCTCTATTTATAGAGCCAGATAAAAAAAAATAGCCGTTGTAAGAATTAATTCTGTGATTAATATGAAAAAAAGTGTTTGTTAGTTTCTATATCCAGAACTGTGTTTACCATGTTTATTCGAATAAGCCTTCTGCTATTCGAATAACACATTCATTTTAAAAACATTTCTGAGACTGGTTATTCGAATAACCTTCGTGTTATTTGAATAACGCTACCACACAAAATTTCTTTAGAAAACTGGTTATTCAAATAGCTCGAGACTTATTCGAATAACACTGGTTAAAACAGATTTCTGGGAAAAGTTCTATTCGAATAACTGAGAGTTATTCGAATAGTTGATATAAAACAAGCTATTTTGGAAAGCTTTTATTCGAATAACAGGAGTGTTATTTGAATAACACTTTAAAACAGATTTATGCAGCAGCTAAAAACAAAGCTTTATTCAAATAACCAATGAGTTATTCGAATAACTCAATTTATAAAACATTTATAAAAGCTTGAAAAACATCCCAGAAAGTTTATCAGAAACACCAAAACATTTTTAAGATATTTTTAAGATCAAAATAGTTTTGGTATAAGTTTAAGAAAGCATTTTTGTTTTATCTTAATGCACTAGGAGATATCCAAAGAGAACTTCGAACAGAGAGACTCTAAGTCCTAAAGCTATCCTTAAAAGATCTTGGACTTGGTCTTCCTATCATCTTCATTTTGTCTTCATGTTTATTATCATTAAAAACATTCTTCAAAGACATTCTCCTTGTGTTGAGCTTAATTGAGATATTTCGCTTTCTTGTTGCAATGATCATTCTTGGTGTTTGGACTATCCTGTAAATTATTGCTCACTTAAACAAGCATAGTTAGTCCAAATTCATAATTTAATATCTTTATATGCATGATTCATAAATTTATAACTCTACTTATTTTAACATGCATATAAGACTTTCATAGACACATCCAGATAAAAAAATTATCAATATGCTCTATATAGGATGCAACATACCATATTGCACATTTTCATTTAAGTAAGGTCAGATATAATATTAATTCATTTATTGCATGATTATTAAGTGAAATATAACTAGATAAGATACATATCATGCATGATACAATATATCACATTAAGTACATTTATTAACCATAAGCATCATTCTATTTATCTTATATTTGTCGTCATTAAAATTTAACATATAAAACCATTTGGGGCAAACTTATTTCCACAAACTCGCCATCTAATAACTGACCGAGTTGGAATCAATTCATTGTTATCATTGGCCATCACTGTTATTCCTTCTTTCTTTGGCACACACTGCATTGGACCCACCTATGAGCTGTTAGAAATAGGATAAAATTATACATGTATCTAACCACTTGATTATTTCCTTCTTCACCACCTCTTTTATAATTGGATTAAGTCACCACTGGTGCTCTATAGATGCTTTATGTCCGTCCACTAAAAGAATTTTATTCATACACAAGGAAGGACTGATACCTCTAATGTCAGAAATAGACCAACCCAATGCTCTCTTGTGCTCTCTCAAGATGTGAAGAAGCTTTTCAACCTGCACATAAGAGAGTGTAGAAGATACAATTACTAGCAATGTGGAATTAATTTCTAGAAAAATATACTTTAAATGAGAAGGTAGGGGCTTAAGCTCCAAAAATGGTGCCTGCTTAATTGAAGGTTTAGGGTCCTCCTTAGTACCACTAGGAAGATCAAGAGATTCAAACTATCGCGGAAATCTAAAGAATTTAGGAAATGAATCTAACCACTTCACACACTCTTCAACTTCTTCAGAAAATCCATTATGCTCTGCAGAGCACAATGATGTCACTAATGGTTCAGAATGAGTATCACTAAAAACATCAAGAACCAAGTTATCCACCACATTGATGCTGAAACATTCTTTAGAATCTGAAGGGTATTGCAGAGCTTTATAAATATTGAAAGTAATCTGACCATCCTACAACTGCATTATGAGTTCTTCCTTCTGCACATCAATCAAGGTCCTCCCTGTAGCTAGAAATTGTCTTCCAAGAATGATGGGGACCTCGTGGTCCTCTTCCATATCAAGCACAATAAAATCTGAAGGGAATATAAATTTATCCACCTTCACTAGAACATCTTTAATGATACCCTTGGGGTAAATATAAGAACGGTCTGCCAGCTGAAGGGTGATTGTAGTGGGTTTAGCTTATCCCAAACACAATCTCTGAAAAATTGACAAAGGCATTAGATTAATGCTTGCCCCCAAATCATATAGAGCTTTTCCAAAGAAATGATTGCCTATGGTGCATAGAATAGTAAAGCTTCCAGGATCTTTGAGCTTAGGAGGGAGCCTTTTTTGAATAATTGCAATGCATCAATGGACTTACTCATTAAGGCTCCTCTAGCTGCTGCATCAATAGTAGTTCTCAGAGGTCCATTCAGAGAATTATAAAAAGTATGAACCTGCAACCACTTAGTAATGCTATGATGCGGATATTTTCTGATGAGTTCTTTAAATCTCTCCTATGCTTTATAAAGAGATTCACTATTGTACTGAACAAAGGAGATGATGTCCTTCCGCAATTGGGCTGTCTTCCAAAGTGGAACGAACCTGTTAAGAAATTTATCAGCTAAGGCATCCCAGGTAGTGATAGACCCTTATGGAAGTGAGTGAAGCCAAATTTTAGCCTTATCTCAGAGAAAGAAAGGAAAGAGCCTCAATCTGATAGCATCTTCTGTAACTCTGTTGTGCTTGAAAGTGTCGCATATTTCAAAAAAATTCAGCAGGTGAACATTTGGATCTTCATTAGGCAACCTTCCAAACTGCACAAAGGTCTGGATCATTTGGATAATGACTGACTTAATTTCAAAATTATTAGCTTGGATGGCCAACCTCCGAATGCTAGAATGCAGACTCTGAACTTGAGGGACATAATACTCCCTCAAAGATTTCATCGGTGTTTCTTCAACCATTGATTGAAAGTTACTTTTCGACACCAAATGCTCTTTTCTAATTCCTCAGAGTGTTCTTTCAATCTCAGGATCAAAAGGTAATAACTCAGGACTTTGTGTTCGTCGAGTTTGTCGAATATAAGGTAAAAGATTACCTGAAATTAGTAAAACCAACTAAACTAATTAAAAAATAAATTAAATTAAATAAATATGAATATACAACCAGAACCTAATTTAAATTAATAAAAAGTAATTCTATGCATTAATATTAGCTAAAAAGTTAGAAACTAAATCTCCGGCAACAGCACCAAAAACTTGATAGGAAAAATCCAGCAATGCAAGTATATGTGTCAATCAAGTAATATAGTAGTGATAAAAAGTCGTTCCCACGAGGATTTGTTACTAAATTTTATACTTAACTACTAACATTCAGAACTCTTACTATTATCCAAATAACAATTTAATTTTGACCAATTTAATTAGTTTAAAGAAAAATTTGCAAAAGCATAAAATATCAAAAACTGAATAGTTTAGAAAGTCTGTTTGGATGGAACCTAGGATTGTAATCTTCCTTCTCACTTCATTTGAATTGCCTTAAAACAACTTTTTCCTATTCCAGTTTACTCAAAAATATCAATCTAGAGCTCTAATATATTTGTATCCCTCTTCTGATGGCAACACAAATTTTCATCCACTTAATTTTAATCTCTATATTCCTATGAGAAAAAAATCAAACAAGATATGTTCATAATCAAGCTCTACTTGAAATCACATATGATTCTAACATATATTCCTATCCTTAGAACAAATTTTCCCTAATTAACAATAATTAGTTTAAACACGTATTTCTCATACTAGTTCATAGATTCAAATTCCCTTTACCAAGATCAATTAAAATCCTCAAAATCATCCAATTAATGATCAGGCAATCAGAAGCATTACACATGAGTATGAGTAAATATTTCTCGTAAATTGAAATAGGAATTCAACAAAATAGTGATTCAAATTACATAAGAAGTTCGATTACAATCCTAGAAATAAAATTTATTTTATGGCATACATTGAGAACAATAATAACAATTCAGAAACAGCTGTCCTCATAAAAACTCAAAAATTTAGAAAAACTGTAAATGCGAAGTTACAAACGATGAATCCAAGACTCTGATCTCGATTTCCTCTTTTGTTTCCTTCAAGATTCCTCTTGCAAAGCCTTCCTTCAGTCCTTTTTTTTCATCCTCCTCTCACTCAGAATGACCTCTTATTAAATAAGATTTTATTTCAACTATTACAAAACTAAATAGACGCTAGACAACATATCTGGCCACCACAACACTAGAGTGAATACCACTGCAGTAGCCAACAACTTGTGCTGTATTGGAATTCTCCTTCCTCACTGGCTGCTGCGGCACTAAGCATGTTAATGCCATGGCATCCAGCAGCTTGTGCTGTCTTGGCATGTTAATGATTTCCTCTTCTTCTCAAGTTTAATTCTTGCATTTTTCTTCATGTTTTTCCATGATTTTTTTTTTTACTTTTCCATCAGTAGAAAGAAACTCAGTAATTAAGATCGAAGCATTATGTTAAAGAAATCATTCAAGTTCATCACATATAATCATAAATAATCAAATATGGATAGTCATACTCAACTTGCGAAAGAAAAAGTGTTTCAATGCTCATCATGATAATAAAACAAGGATTTAGCACAATTTATAAGATCAAATAGAGTTCAAATAACTCTACTTTCATAGAGTTATCAGGCACATGGGTTTGGCTGAATGCAATTTTTAGGGAGTCAATGGTGGAATGGCTTCAAGCACCTAAAAAGAAAAAATAAAAGAAAGGGCCAGGCATGCTTTAGTTATCAATGGCTTAGGGTAGCTACGTAGGTTGTGATCATGAAATTTGACTTGATCTTTGTTCATTGCTTTGGTAGGTTTTGAAATCGGAGGAGACTCATGTGTATTAAGGAAGCAATAGTTAATTTAGTTGGGGGGAGTCTATCTTATGTATTCAGAGCTCCATTGGAAACTATTTCACTTGGGAATTACTCATTTGTGTTGCTGAGTGTGGCATCTTTGACAAATCAGTGCATGGTGCGTTTTTCCTATTGGATTCAACTGGAATTGAAAGAGTTACTCTTTATTTCATATCAAAGTAGATAGATTGAAGATCATGAGGTATGGCAAGATGTACTTTTCCTTAATTGTGATTGCTTATTTGTTAAATCGATTCCTATCTCTTTGATTTTATCATGTCACTACAAAAAAAAATGGTGTTTAACTGTGGCTAATATCTTAAAAACCGTGGCTAACTATATTTACCCACAATTATAACAACTATGGTTAAATAAGGCGTGACTAATAAATTAGTCACAATTTTTAAGACATTAGCCACGATTTTTAAGACCGTGGCAACATTTTGTTAACAACGGTTAAAATCGTAGTTAATTAAGTAATATCCGTGGCTAATTTCAATGATTAGCTACTGTTAAACCGTGGTTAACCTCATGATTAGCTACGGTTATACCATTATTATTTGACGGGTGTTTTATATTCATAAACCTATTTTGCCACGGTTAAACTGTGGCTAAATGTTTTTTTTTTAAATATAGGTGGCAAATAAATTCCCTGAAAGGTGATGAAAGAGATAGTGGGCCTATCTTCTTAGATGTGATCAAAATTGAAGCTGTTTAGATCACCTCACTTGAGTTGTTTTATACATATTCTCGATCAATTTACATTGAAAAATAAGTTCCTTTCCTCCCACTTCCACTCATTCTAAACAAAGTTGTTGTAATACAGCGAAACAAGAGAAGAACCTTTCAAGAAGGAAGAATAGAATAGCAAGCAGAAAGTAATCAGGGAGAGTACTTCACTCTCTATATTCATAAGTTTACAAGTTACAATTGATTCTATAGTACAGGATGCCAAAAAAAGTCACACTACACCGACAGCAATACATGATTTCCACAAGACAAAATAAGGATCACCATTTGTTACATATAAAAAACTAAATTGCCAAAAAATATCCCAACTAATCTAACAGTAGTTTTAAGTCAAAAGTAATTTCCTTGATTTCAACAAGGCAAATCAGCAGTAGTATGGGATTGATACCATGTGGTGGAAACTAGTATCCAATATGCATTCAGCCCACATGAATGACTCCCTGATGTTGCAAAATTAATTTTATTAATTTTATAAATTTAATTTGACAAAATTTAATTGCTATGTCACATATTACATTTTGATTGAATTGTGTTGCTACTTGATTAGCATGTGACGTCCCGTTACTTTTGAGCCAAAAGCACTAACTAGAAGTTACTGTCTCATTAGACTGCACGTTAAGTCATGCACAGACACAAAAGTTAACAGTAAGAGAGAAGGACAGACAATAAGATATCAAACATACATAATTCAAGCAAACAGAGCATAAACTAGTGTAAAATCTCAAATTATATAAAAGGAATAACTTACAGTGTGGAAAGGCACATTGTCCTTGCCCATAAACTGATAAAACTCCACATTCTCTAGGTTCTTCCACCATTTCTCCCAATTAGGTGTGTAGCATGAAATGATTGAGACATATCCAATAGATGCATCAAACTAAACCTAGAAAACCTGCTAATTTTAACAATATAATTCATAAGATTGATGAGAGAAAAACAAGTAACATTGTGAAAGACCAATAGAATAATTAACCTTGTCACTTTATTTTTCATGTGGAACTGGAACCCCCCACTTGAGATCTCTGGTGATACAGCATGGTTTTAATCCTTCTTTCAACCATGAATTTGTTGTTTGCACAGCATTCTGACTCCATGATCCCACCACTGACATCTCATTGGTGTGTTTTTCTAATTTATCTTTTAATAGAGGGAGTTCAAGAAACAAGTGGTTTGTATCACGAATATGTGGAGATGTTTGACAAACTTGTTAGCAAAGTAAAGAAAAATCGTGCAATAAACTCACTTATAAAGTTGTCTTCACTTGCATCTACTCTTCCAACTATGCATCAAGTTAGATCATATATCAGAATACCAAGATACAAATTGAACTAGTCCATAAGCTGACTACTCATTTTGACATTTCAATAATGCACATACTATAAAATCAATAGGAACTCAAACTTAACAAATATAAAGCCTAATTTTAGTGAAAGAAGGCCAACTAAACTCAGATCTATGAACAAATCAATAGTACCTTGATTGTCCTACCGTCCAATTGACCATTCAAGCTCTGGGTATGTATATTTTTGTTGTATTCTTTTATTTCTCTTATTTCGGCTGTACCATAGTAACAGTACTTACACAAATTTGTCTACACTGTAATGTGTAAATTTCTTCCTTCTTGGGTAGGAAAGTATGCCTGTGAGATTGTCATTAACAAACTATAAAATAAAGGCAAACAATCTGGGTATACATTTCAAACCATATACACTAGATTTGGACAATTGTTCCTTCATATAAAGAAGTCTGCTCTGCATTTAAGGAAGAGAATTATTCAAAAATAAGAGAGACTTTTCATTAAGAAATTAAATTTCATAAGACAAAAAGAATCTATCTTCCAGACTTACTTATTTCAGAGAGAAGGGAGGAGGGGAGGAAGTGAGAACCTCCTCACCAGAATTACCATCCTTATATGCTTAAATTGCCAATCCTATGATGATCTTTTTATAAAGTGAATTTCATCAATGAGAGTGGTGGCTAGAGTGATATTGGCAAATGACAAGGGTTCAAGAGCAGCATATTCATGTAACCTATGGTGTTGCTCAGCATACTTAGAAGTTTTAACAGTAATACAACTTATACAATATTTTTATATACAACACTAATATACTTACAAGTTACAACCGGCCACCACTATAAAAGTGTTCACTGCTAAGTAACAATATTATTCAAGCGTTAATGTGTGCTCATCTTAGGTATCTCACGAATTCTCTCTGGACAGTTTAGTTTATGTAGACCCTTAATCAGTAACAACCTATTTTTTCTTGAAGAAAAAAAATACAGCAAATTCAAGTTTAATGATCTAATCCTCTACCATCAGCTACCATCATCACTAGCCTTTTTTAGGGGAATATGTGTACCCCACCAACCACATTCACATTATTAAGGTTTAAGGTTTTCTTCGTGAATAGGAGTCTTGTAATTGTCCTAGAGTGAGCTGCCACCAGTTGGTTCCCCACTTTTATCATTTTTTAAAGATGTTTTATTATTGAAAGAAAGTCAAGCTAATTACATAATTCTTAGATTCACAAATCTGCAAAACTTTTTATGTAATTACTCAAGATTATTAAATTTTGCAAGACTGCATAACACATTTAATAATTTTACCATATGAGGCTTATTGCTTATATATAATTATAAAATTGAAAATGATTCATTCAAATCAATATGGCCATTCCATATGCTTGCCATGGGAACATGTGTAGAATGTATGCATGGTCTTGTCTTGTTCTTTAACTGCAAACTTTATTCTTTAAACCAAAACAATAAAGTGTATGTACTTCCCTTATTTATTGGATATATTTGGTATTACTATTTGTCATTGAATTCTATATATTTTTCATCAACATACAAGAATCCTATCAGTTTGCTAGAGCCTGGAATATAAAACCTTTCTCTAATCAACATTTGTTAAGGATGTAGGATGAAAATGACTTACCTAGGAGAATTAATGCGCACTATAGGGTATAGGCAATTGCACTTAGTACTTAGTAGGGTAATTGAACATACGGCAATCACTAAAATATAATACAAATGTTTACCATATATATAGAGAGAGAGAAGCATATATAAACTTGTTAGCAAAGTAAAGAAAAATCATGCAATAAACTCTCACTTATAAAGTTGTCTTCACTTACATCTACTCTTCTAACTATGCATCAAGTTAGATCATATATCAGAATACCAAGATACAAATTGAACTAGTCTATAAGTTGACTACTCATTTTGACATTTCAATAATGCACATACTATAAAATCAATAGGAACTCAAACTTAACAAATATAAAGCCTAATTTTAGTGAAAGAAGGCCAACTAAACTTAGATCTATGAACAAATCAACAGTAACTTGATTGTCCTACTGCCAATCTCCAATTGATCATTCAAGCTCTGTGCATTTTTTGCATCTGCAAGGTGTGCAAACTACAATAAATAATTCACTCAATTAACCTACACTGTCAGAAACAACTGCAACTTGCAGAAAGCATATCATTTTTAAAATCATTCATTAATTATATTGCAATACAATGAATTGTGTATAGTTTTTTTTTAAATCTTTTACAAAGGTATTCTATATATGTGAGATTAACTTTCAGATTAAAAAAAATGTTAAGTAAAATTATTCTTAAAGTGTAAGTAGTGATTTTAGAATTTAAACTTCCTAACATTCTAAATAAGGTTCGTAAGCACAATATTCTTGTGTGAATTGTGTATAGCTTGAGTAAAAATTACAAAATAATAAACAGTTCAAGGCTAATATCAAATAAAGCATGACTTCAATGAAAGAAAAAGTCAAATGATACAGTTGCCCAGTTAGGCATTCTCTTTTACATAGTGGCCAACATGAGTCTGTGCTAGAAAGTAAAGAAAGCAACACAAGCACAAATTGATGCCTGAAAGAGAAATGTGGAAGAAGATGCTAACAAGGGTAGCAAATAGCATCAATTGCATCGTGAAAAAAGGAATGTGGTAAAGTAAGTTATTGGTCCAAGGAAAGAGTGGGTTGCAGACATTGCAGCAGCTGGCTATAATTCAATGAAAGCTTCCACTTAGAATATGAGCAACTGCTAAATATGTTGCTATAATTATGGTTTAAAAAATGTAAAAAAACTTGATTCTACCCACATTACTTTAGCTTAAGCAACAAAACAAACCTAATTAATTAATCTAGAATCTAAAAACAAACCAGAGTTTAGAGGTGATGTAGTGCCTCTGCGGATGATAGTGGAAGAAGAACGAAGTCTTTTGGAAGGCACAGAGGGCCAGCGATGGTCATTGGAGGGGACATTGAGATCGAGGCACAAGCCGGTGGCGGTAATCGGCGTCAGAGGGAACAAGCGGCGCTGTCGTAGACAAGCTCTTCGAGAATATAAAATGTACCCAACCAGACATTAGTCTTCTTCCAAGGATCACGTATCTTAGCAGCGTAGTTGTCGTAGGTAGCTTCTTTACCTCTCTGTGGTGTCCTTGGAAAGAGGCAGAAGAAGATGAAGATGCCATAAACAGAAGCAGAACAACACCTGATTCGGCTGGGTGTGCGCGGTGGTAGCGACACCTTCGGGTTTGTGAAGTTGGGGTTTTGAGACAATGGTTCGAAAGAGGAAGGTGGGTCTTATCATCTTTAATGTTAACAAAAATGATTTACGATTTGGGATATTAGGAAAAAGAATGAGAAAGGGATTTAGTGGGATTTGCCATTTGGGAATGGGATTTTGGGTTTGAAAGAAAAAGACAGAGACGAGAAATAGAGAGGAGAGAGAGGGTTTAGGCGGGATGAGGTGGGAAAAAAATGAGGGAGATGGGAAAAGGGTTAGCGGGAGGCTTTTTTTATGGTTTAGCCAGGTTGTTGAAACCGTAGCAAGATAACCGTGGCTAAATACCATTTTTTTTGTAGTGTGTATGTAGATTATCTTATCTTATTTTATCTAATTGGATTCCATGTTTTTTTTCAAGTGCAGGTTAATACTTCATTATTGACCTCTGATCTCTAATATAATTTGCTTATAACACAGGTTTCGTATTCTTATGTACAACCTCTTTGACAGTTTGCCTACCAACTATGATGGCTCATTCTTGAGTCTATGTTTCTATCTCAATTGTTAATCAGTTGTTGGCGGTTGATTTCTCTCCACAACTTCATTTGAATTTCAAAATTTTTGCTACTATATATAGGAGTTGCTATGGTTTCTTGGCTTTGCCATATGCTTTCTCTCATATATTCAGTAAAAAAAATGTGATAACTATTTTGAGTTTCAGTTTCTTTGTTGCTATGGCTCCCCAGTTTGACCCATTGAGCAAGATCCAACTTGAGCGTGAGGTATGGAGGGTGAAGGTTAGGGTGACTCGGTTGTGCATTGTTCCTCGCTTTAGCAATCCTACTGCACCAAGTTCCATTAAGATGCTCTTGGTTGATGAATTTGTAAGGATACTTTGAAGTAGTATATTTTTTACCCTTTCTCTTTTATCATGTATTTATACTTTACATTTGATGTGGCTTCACTGCATTATATTAATTATTTTTTTGTATCTTTTCAGGTTCTACTTTGTTGTTGTGCCATTTTCATTGTATTGATTATCTAATTTGTTGCTATACCATTTTCATCATGGTTATTGGGTCAGGGGGGAAGGATCCAAGCACCTGTAAGGAAGACTTTGGTGTATAAGTTCCAACCACTACTGATTAAGGGGAATGTATATGAAACGATGTACTTCAATGTTGCCCCTAATTCAGGATCTTTTGGGGAAACTAGGAATGATTTTCGATTAGTTTTCTAGTTTAGGACCAAGGTGAACCCAAGTCCAAAACTATTCAATATCAGTTCATTACAAAAGTATGTACATGAGGCATTATGAGCAAATACCTGCATATATTATCTTAGTAATGAACAATAGTAACTAAAAGTATGTTTTCTTCACTAATATGCCAAAATTCAAGTACATCTTTAGGTTTCAAAATGGTGTTCTTCACAAAATTAATACTAACCAAAACCAAAGTGACATTGATTTTTCCTGTCTAGAGCCCAAAGCAAAGACCATTTGTGCCTTTCACCATTTTGATATTCAACCCAAAGTTTGGATTGAAATTATACCAAGAAGGTGTCAACAAATTCAGCAAGAATTCATTGATATATAAAAATCAATAAGAACATGAAATGAAAATTTAGATATAATTGCAAAATGCAAACTAACAAAGATTTAAAAAGACCATCAACACAAAAGAAGAAAAAAACCAAGGTTTTAGAACATATCAATAACTCAAGAGCACAAACTAGCAACGACTTTCTTGATGCTTGCAGTTTTGTTAACCCGACACTCCAAGCAAGTTCAACATCTTCAGCTTCAAAATCAAATTCAGGATTAGTTTCAGTATCAGGTCCAATGTTAATTGATGAACTGTCAATATGTCATATTTTTACGATTCAATTCTTTAGTTTTTCATGTTCTTTTCATATTTTTTATTGAACTTTGTTCGTAAGTTTTGTTAAATTTTTAGTATTATTTAATTATGTTTTTATTATGTGTTTTATGCATTTTTGTCAGGTAATTGCATATGGAGAAGACTGGACGTTCAAAGAATCAACAAAAATAGGAATTTTTCATCAGCGTCTAGTGCTTGAACGCTGGAGTGGAGCGCTTGAGCGATCAAAGCGTATGTGGCAGTGGTGATTCAGTGACTCAGTGCTTGAGCGCTAGGAGAAGCGCTTGAGCATGCAGAATGTAATAGCGTGCGTCTTGATTTAAGTGACTCAGTGCTCAGAAGCCAACGCCTAGGAGCTAGTTGCATAACAGACCATGTTCTTTTCAATAAATAGAGGAATTGTGCCACAATTCAACAGACTTAGACTTAGACTTTTTACACTTTGCACATTATGCAGAAAATCCCTAATCTTGAGGGAATAGTTTCTCGATAGCAGACCTTGGAGGATGACTTCGAAGGGAGGATTCGATTCTTGAAGGCTAGAAGATCATAATCTCTATAAGAGGCTTTGATTTCTCTTTCCCTCTAATTTTCTCCTTTCTTTGGGTTTTCTTTCCATGGGTTTGTATCTTGATATGAGTTTGTTAGTATTGAACATGAGTAGCTAAACCCAAAGTTAGGGCTATGAGGGATCTTGTTTTCCTAATTATTTGGGTTTGGTTTCTAATTTGATTAACGTAATTTTTTTAGGGTTTATCATATTGCTTGCATTCTTGTCATAACTTGATCACTTTTAGCATGTTTTAATTCATTGCTTGATCGGTGACCATCCACATTCAATGAGTGGTTCTATATGGTAAGCCTAGGATTAGATTGGTGAATGACCAAACATCAATTTTTTCTACCAATGGAATTGACAGATATGTTAGTTCATCTCTTGAATTGAAGCTTAATGCATTCCTAATTAATTCAACTAAAGAACCAAATAGGTGATTTAATTTAGGGATAGAATATTGTTTCATCTATGACCATTGGGATTCAATAGCAGGTAAGAGAATATTGGTAAAAAAATTGCCTTACATCATAAATGAAAAAAAATCTGAATAATTGGATTCAAGTGAACCTTGCGCCCTAATCTTTCTCTCTCTCATTGATTATCTATTCTTTGTTTGATTGTTCATTGTTTTCCTTTATATGTTTTTGTTTTTAATTTGAATTTCTCTTCATTTTTGATTGTCTAAATAACAAAAGGTTTTACGGATCTAGTAATTATCATTTATTCCTTGTGGGATCGATAATTGGGACCCAAGTCCTATATTACTTGGCGATAGAGTGTACTTGCTCTTAGTGTATTTTACGTGTATCAAGTTTTTGGCGTCATTACCGGAGAATAAGTATGGTAATATTAGAAGTGAAAAACTCTAGTTAATTTAGATGCCTTTTATTTTATTCCTTATTTTTATTTTTACTTTTATTTTTATCTTTATTTTTAATTAATTTATCACTTCATTTTTTTTATGCTTACTCGATCTCAGTTTTCTGATTTGGCATTTGATCTAGAACTTAAGAAAATAGCTTGTAGGTTAAGGAAGCAATCTTTTATTGTAGCTGTGATAGAAGATATAAACAGGATGGAAAGACACTAGTAGTTAAGGCGAATCATGAAGAAAGAGCTACCCCAACAAAGCAGACCATGCTTGAGTACTCTATGCCCACGACTGAAAGGTATGAAGGGAGTATTATAAGACCAGCTATGGCAGCTAACAATTTTGAGATCAAACTAGCATTGATTTCCATGATTCAGAATTCTGTTCAGTTTGGTGGTTTGCCCTCGAATTTAGCATTTAACTAGGTTCTTGCAGTTGTGTGATACTATCAAGTACAATGGGGTGACAGATGATGCAATCCGATTGTGACTCTTTTTTTTCCCTCTTAGGGACAGAGCAAATCAATGGTTAACGCCACTACGTACCAAGGGATTTCATTACTACATGGGATCAATTGACATAACAGTTTCTAGCTAAGTATTTTCCTCTTTCTAAATCTGTTAAGTTAAGGAATGACATATCTTCTTTTGTGCAGTTTAAGATGGACACTCTTTATGAAGCTTAGGAGTGCTTTCAAGAGTTGTTGAGAAGATGTCCACATCATGGTGTTACCAAGTGGCTTCCAGTACTCAAGAGGGGGGTGAATTGAGTTAAAAAACTTTTCACAAATACTTTTAAAATAAATACAAGTAAAGAAGCTATTAAAATAAAAGGAGAAATTACGAAATGAAGAAGAAGAGCTTTAAGAAAAATAAATAAATAAATATGCAATAAAATTAAATTACGTTAAATAAAGAGATAAAAAGAAGAAGAACAAGCACAATATTTATCCTAGTTCGACCACTAACCCATTTGTGGTCTACGTCCAGTCCTCAAAAAATTATCTGATATTTTTCACTATGTATACAAGTTTCAATAGGTGCTTGCTACCGTTACAAAATAGAGTAATTTTCACGCACAGGGAAACTTTACCCTTGTGCTAAAGCCTTAGCCTACAGGGATACCTCACCCTTATACAAACCTTGAGGGATACCTCACCCTCGATACAGAAGAGCAGAAATAGATGAAGAGAAACTCTCACTCAGAGCAAATAATACAAATTGAAGTGCTAATGGGCTATCAAAGGATATCTCAAAGTTTCAGCAAAAAAAGCATAGAAAATAGGCATAAAATATAAATCACATTTTTTAAAGCAAGCGTAAATTAAACAGATAGCTGGGCAGCCAACAGATGAGACCCGTGGTCTCTATTTATAAAGTCAGAAAGAAAATTAGCCATTGTAGCAATTAATTTCATAGTTATTATGAAAATATGTCCATTACATTCTATATCAGGATTCGTGTTTATTCGAATAAGCCTTCTATTATTCGAATAACACATTCTTTTAAAAACATTTCTGAAACTGGTTATTCGAATAACATATGGGTTATTCGAATAATGTTGCCACAAAGACATTCTTTTAAACAGCTTTAAAAACTGGTTATTCGAATAACACATATGTTATTCGAATAACACTGTCAAAAATAAATTTCTAGGAAACAGCTCTATTCGAATAACTGATGAGTTATTCGAATAGCCGATATGAAACAAGCCATTCTGAAAAAACTCTTATTCGAATAACAAAAGTGTTATTCGAATAACAGGTGCGTAGCAGCCAATTTTAAAACTTTATTCGAATAACCAATGAGTTATTCGAATAACTTAATTTATAAAATAGTTATAAATGCTTGAAAAACATCCCATATAGTTTATTAAAAAACACCAAAACATTTTAAAGTTATTTTCAAGATCAAAATAGTTTTAGTATAAGTTTAAGAAAGCATTTTTGTTTTATCTTAATGTACTATGAGATATCCAAAGAAATCCTTGTACAATAAAACTCTAAGTCCTAAAGCTATCCTTAAAAGATCTTGGACTTGGTCTTCCCATCATCTTCATTTTTGTCTTCATGTTTTTTATCATCAAAACCATTCTTCAAAGACATATGTTCAATCACATTCTCCCCATTTTTGATGATGACAAACTATCATTGAGAAAAGAGTTAGTGCATATAATTGGAATTCACAAAGAGGTATTAAAAGCTTACTCCCCCTCTTTAATTATTAGAGGTAACGTATATCAAAGATGTGCGCAGTTTCCCCTTACTTTTGGAATCCAATTTCTCTTGTTAATTTTACTTGTCTTTTCTCAAATAAATCCAAATTTTCTCCCCTTTTTGTCATGAGCAAAAAAGAGGGGTAAGTCCTATAGATAAATATTCAATTATAAGCACAAGGAATAAATAAAGAACTGTAAAGCACAAAAACATCATATATTCATTAATTAAAGGTTATGCAAGTACAAAGGCAAATAAAACAGAGCAAAAACAAAGATCCTAAGATCTAAAACTTCTAGAAATAAGCATCTGATGGCGGGGGCAGAGAATCAGGTGCAGGAGTAGGTGATGCAGCTCGTAAAGCAGCAACCTCACGTGCAACACCTTCTATTCTGTCAAAAAGAATAGAGAAGGTGTGTTCCATATAAGCACGGTTATCACGCAAGGTAGCCATGATCTGCTCCAAAGTGACTTGAGTAGGGACAACATTAGGTGCATCAACAGGGGCAGCAGGTGCAGCAGGGTTCTCTGGGTAAAACTCATCATCAGCAACCTCATCTGGGTACACCTAGCCTTCATCAGTCTTGATCATATTCATTTTGCGCAAAGTGTGGGCCCGAAGACATTGTGATGGGTCAATGAGATGGCACACTCAGTCTCCATCACTTGAGGATACTTGCTAAGCAAGGTAGTGATGAGAATGCCATAAGGCAATTCAGATTTTTCCTTGCCCTTAGCCTTCATCATATGCTTCATGATGAACACAGGCTAGTTGATTTTATGACCACTCTTCAGGATCCAGAGCATGAAGATGTCATCTTCCCCCAAGATAGGCATAATTCTCGCCACGTGAAGCCAGGATATATGCATAAGCATAATGTAAGAGCCTATCTTGGCTCTTCAGCATTCTTCCCTTGAGGCCCTTGTTTGGAAAGGCAAGACCAGGCTTTAGTAAGTCTTTAATTATCCAATTTCTGTTGAACTCAAGGAGGAGAGGGTTGTCATATTCTTTAATAGTTGTGCAGCGAATTGTAATCCAAACAATGTCTCCTAGTCCTGCAGAGTGATGATGATGTTCTGATCGCAGACTTCGTGCTGCTGGAAAAAAGAGAGCTGAAGGTATTTGGGCTAGACAAGATTTCTCTCCCTAAAGTGTGTGATGAAGCGGCCACGTTGTTCTTCATTAATGGAGAGCCTTCACAAGTCGAGGGGATTGTTACAGGGGGCATTCTTTGTACGAGGACGCTTTCCATGAGAGGAGTAGGAGGCCATGGTGATCGGAAGTTTAGAAGAGGGAGATAGATAGAGAGAGACAGCAATGGTGGAGGTAAGCAAGGAGGTGGTGGCGACGTGGACGGGGGGAAAAGGAGAATGAAGAAACAGAGAGAAAAGAAGAATGAAATAGCTTGAACGCGCGATGTGGGCTTTAAATAGGAGGCCCAAAATTATTCGAATAACCAAGGGGGTTATTTGAATAACCCTTCGTGGAAATTCAAAGGTCATGGAATTCCAGCTAAGGTTTATTCGAATAGTTGATGATCTATTTGAATAGAGAGGCAGGGAAAGCCAAATGTTGTGGCTTTTTATCAGGTTTTATTTGAATAAAGCTAGTATTATTCGAATAGGGCAGAGAGCAGGTACTATGAACTGCACAAACAAGTTATAGTTTATTCGAATAAGCTAAGCTTTATTCGAATAAAGTTGAAACTATAACATATAAAAAACTGATATGGAAGTCAGTTTATTCGAATAAGTTAAAGATTATTCGAATAACACAGAGACCAAATAAGAGAACTGTAGTTGCTAAAAGTCAGTTTATTTGAATAAATGAAGCGTTATTCGAATAACACTGATACGCAACACTATTTTTTGAGCATCTGACTGATTTTTATTCTAATAAACTTAGATTTATTCGAATAAATCCATCAGAGAAACAGTAAAGCACACGTTCATGAATGAAAAACAAGAGAGGAAAACTTACCCAAAGATAAAATACCTGCAAAAACAACATTTGAGATATCTCCAATGCTCAAGTCAGTAATAATTCAAGAATAATAAATCCATAATTAAGCAAAAATTACAAACATTTATATGTTGGATTGATCAATTATGCCTAATTCTCCTCTAATATAAAAGAATGCTTCTTTTGTTAGGGGTTTAGTGAAAATATCTGCAAGTTGCTTAGATGTTTCAATAAATTCAAGAATGCAATCCCCTATTTGGACGTGATCTCTGATAAAATGATGTCTTATCTCTATATGCTTTGTTCTAGAATACAAAATAGGATTCTTAGAGAAATTTATTGCACTAGTGTTGTCATATCTTATCGGGATGTGATCAAGCTGAAGGCCATAGTCTAGAAGTTCTTGCTTCATCCATAGGATTTGAGCACAATAACTTCCGGCTGCAACATATTCAGACTCAGCTGTAGATAAAACCACACTATTTTGTTTCTTGCTATGTCAAGAAACTAAAGAACTACTAAGTAAGTGGCATGTCCCACTAGTACTCTTCCTATCCATTTTACATCCTACAAAATCAGAGTCGAAATAGCCTATTAGGCTACATGAGGCACCCTTAGGGTACCACAAGCCCATTTGTGAAGTGCCTACTAGGTACTTCATTATACGTTTAACAACACTTAGATGAGATTCCTTAGGATTAGCCTGATATCTAGCACACATGCATACACTAAACATAATATCTGGCCTACAAGCAGTAAGATAGAGAAGAGATGTAATCATACCTCTGTATTTTGTTATTTCTACGGATTTACCTCTTTCATCTTTGTCTAAATAGCAAGAAGTGCCCATTGGAGTGGCCATGTGTTTAGCACTATTCATTTCAAACTTTTTGAGCAGTTCCTTTCAGTATTTAGTTTGACTTATAAAGGTCCCTTCCTTTGTTTATTTAATTTGAAGTCTAAGGAAGAAATTAAGTTTTTCCATCATCGACATTTCAAATTCATTTTGCTTTGTCTTAGCAAATTCCTTGCAAAGGGATTCATTAGTAGCACCAAAAATAATATCATCCACATATACTTGTACAAGAAGAATATCATGCCTTTTATTTTTAATAAAAAGGGTAGTATAGACTTTTCCTCTTAAAAAATCATTTTCTAAAAGAAACTTACTCAATCTTTCATTCCAAGCTCTAAGAGCTTGTTTTAAGTCATACAAAGCCTTTTTAAGTTTAAAAACATGGTTGGGTAGTTCATGATTTTCAAAACTTAGAGGTTGTTCAATGTATACCTTCTCTTGAATAAAACCATTTAGAAAAGCACTTTTAACATCCATTTGATATAATTTAAAATCCATGATACAAGCATATACAAGTAACATTCTAATACCTTCTAATCTAGCTACAGGTGCATAAGTTTCTTCATAATTTATTCTTTCTTTTTAATTATATCCTTTAGCGACCAACCTAGCTTTGTTTCTTGTTATTAATCCATTTTCATCAAGTTTATTTCTAAAAACCCATTTAGTGCCAATTATAGGATGATCGTTAGGCCTAAGAACTAATTCCCAAACTTTATTTCTTTCAAATTGATTTAATTCCTCTTGCATAGCTAAAAATCAATGTTCATCATCAAAAGCTTCAATTATATCTTTAGGTTCAATTTGAGAAACAAATGCTAAGTGATTACATACATTTCTCAGGGAATTGCGAGTACTTACACCTTTAGACACATCACCTATAATTTGATCAAGAGAATGATATTTTGAAGTCCGTCATTCTTTGGGAAGGTCCAAAACTTGTGAATCCTCTTGTCTTTGCTTATCTTCTTGAGTTTCTTCTTGCTCCTTGACTTCTCTTTCTTTGCTATCCAAATGTGTTTCCGCTAAGATTTCTACAACATCATCAACAAAGTCCTTTTTTGGCCTATTTGGATTAGATTTGTCAAAGGCAACATGAATAGACTCTTCAATAGTCAGAGTTCTTTTATTATAAATACGAAAAGCCTTACTATGATAGGAATAATGAAGAAATATACCCTTATCATACTTACCATCAAACTTTCCCAATTCCATTATTTAAAACAAAACATTTACATCCAAAAATATGAAAATATGAAATGTTTGGCTTTCTTCCCTTGTACAATTCATATGAGATTTTCTTTAAAATTGGCCTTCTCAGGACCCTATTCATCACATAACATGTGGTATTAGCTGCATCAACCTAGAAATACTTAGGAAGAGAAGCTTTATTAAGCATAGTTCTCGCCATTTCTTCTAAAGATCGATTTTTTCTTTTTACAACTTCATTTTGTTGTGGAATTCTAGGAGCAGAAAAATTATGCTCAATGCCATGTTCATCACAAAAATTTTCAAAAACATGATTTCCAAACTCACCACCATGGTCACTTCTTATGGATGTAATTGAAAAACCTTTTTTCATTTTGGATAACTTTGGCAAGTTTCTTAAAGGCTAGAAATGCATCACTTTTATGAGAAAGAAATAAAGTCCATGTGAACCTAGAAAAATCATCCACAATCACCAAGGCATAGTAATTCCCACCAAAGCTCATAGTTCTAGATGGTTTAAAAAGATCCATGTGTAAAAGTTGTAAGGGTCTAGAAGTTAAAATAACATTTTTAGCTTTAAAAGATACTTTTACTTGTTTTTTCTTTTGACATGCATCATATAATTTAACTTTTATAAAATTGAGCTTGAGTGGTCCAATTACTAGCTCTTTAGAGACTAACTTTTTTAGATGATCCATGTGAATGTGTGCAATTCTCCTATGCCATAACCATGATTCATCTTCTTTACTTAAAAGACATTTCACATCATTTGAGGATATATCATCAATGCTAATCATATAAATATTATTAACTCTATGACCCACAAATTTAACATGCTTATCACTTTTACCTTCGATAATGCAACAATTAGAATAAAAAATTATTCTATTTCCCTTATCACATAATTGGCTAATACTAAGTAAGTTATGTTTCAAACCTTCAACAAGCAACACATTATCCGTAGAGGAATTAGGATTCTTACCGACTTTGCCGACTCCAAGAATCTTTTCTTTGTTGTTATCTTCATAAGTTACATGCCCATGAGTTTTGGGAACAAGGAAAGAGAATTTGGAGTCATCTCCGGTCATGCGCTTGGAGCAGCCACTATCGAGATATCAATTTGAGCTCTTGACCTTCAAGCACACCTACAACATAAGTTCAAATTTTAACTTTTGGTACCTAAATTTTCTTGGGTCCTCGTATGTCAGTTTTGGATATAGTACCCTTGGGAACCCAAATCATTTTTATTCCAATTTTAGTGTTAATGTTTTTCCTAGCATTACATGTTAATGCATTGTGTCCTTTCTTTTCACAATAGAAACATTTAATAAAAGGACTACTTGAAGTATTTGAATGCACAAAGAAATTTTTATATAATTTTTGTTGATTTTTCAAGTTATAACCTATCCTAGTCTTCTGAAAAATCACTCTTTGTTTTCCTAATAAAATATTTAAATTGTCCATTCCAAAGGTGAATTTAAAAAGAGTATTCTTTAAATCTTCAATTTCTTTTTCAAGCATATGACATGAAAAATAAGATTAAGATGTAGAAGCATGTGAAGAATGAGTGGTGCATGCATCAATAATTCCCTAAGTTTCATTTTCAATTTTTAATTCTTCAATTTCTTTATTTAAGATAAGAATTTGGTTTTCGAAAGATGAAATTATTTTCATAGATGAAGAAATTAATTTAGTGAGCTTTAAAGATTCGTCATGTAATTCTTCAAAGGCATATTGTAATTCATCGTAAGAAGGCAATAAAGTAGTATTAGAACTTACCTCATTTTTGCTTTTTTCTTCTTCTCTTTTGGCCATACGACATAGATGGGCTTCCTCGCTATCTAAACTATCAGTTGAGTCTATATCATTATCGTCCTATGCTATGTAGGCTTTTCTTCCTTTTCTTTCCTTAAAGGGTTTCTTTTTAAATTTCTCTATATTCTTTTAGTAAACTGGGCACTCCATTTTCATGTAACCCTGTTTGTCGCATTCATAGCAAGTTGGAGTTGACGATTGATGCGTGAAATCCATAAGTGTACAGTTTCGTCGTCAAGTAATAAAAAGATCGAATCCACAGGGATTGTGTCTATGAATACCAATTAATTAATTAATTCAATTCAATTAAACAAAAAGGAATATGATTGTTGATTAAGAAGAACGTAGTAACAAAATAATTAAATAATTAAAAATCAAAGTGCAGAATTTAGAACAAAAATAGCAAGTTATCAAGAAAAAGGTTTTCATATTCAAGAAAGCTTCCAAGATTGGGGTACCACAATGATACAAGATAATTCCTAATTGACAACCCTTTTATTAAATCTGAAATTCAATTGAAGGTGAATTATCCTAAATTAGTTAATGTTCTTTCTCAAGATACAAGATCCGTGCCCAATTAAACCAATTCCTACTCTCGTGATAATTGAATTTAAATTGAACCCATTACGTTTTGTGGTAATTTATTGAATCCTCGAAAGGCTAAAACTACTCTCGTGATTTAGACCTTAAGTTCAATTCTTATGGTTCCAACACTTAGGTTCACCTCTCATTAAGTCTCTAAATGGCTATGAGATGCAAATAAGTGGCCAACAAATTCACATGAATAAGAGCAATAAGAATTGAATCAAAGAACATTCAAGATCAATAAAATGGGAAACAAAGCCAATTAATCATTATCAATATATCAAAAGGCATTGCCCAATCTTAGAAATAGAAGAAACTACTCAGATAAAGAGAAGAAGGAATTAGAAAACATGTTCTTAAACATCCAAACCCGTAATCCAAGAGAGAAGAGGGAAGAAAGATCAAGAACCCAAGCCTCTAATGTGCCTCCTTCAAAACCAAATTAGCACCCCCTAATTGTATTCAGAACATCTATTTATAGCCTAGGGTTTTAATTGGCTAAAAGGCCCCCAAAAGAAATAAAAATAAAAACTTAAAAACTGCTGCGCACTGCGATCCACGGCCGTGGATCATTCTGCCAAGAAGCCCATCCTGTGTTATTTGAGTTCCATGGCCGTGGAACTCTCTGTAATTCTCTTTTCCATCTTAAAGTTGCCCCTCGATCCGTGGCCGTGGTTTGATCCACAGGCAGGCCGTGGATCCCTCTGGAATGACCTTTTTGCACTTTTATTGCTATCCATTAAGCTCCAACTTCAAACATGCAAGCATTCCATTCAATCCAAGGCCAATTCATCATTAATCATGCACAAGAATACCAAAAACATGCAGTTATCCGAACTAAGGGAAAAACAAACTAAAAAGAGAAACTAAAATGTCTAAAATGCCTAAGAATACATGCAAAACAAGAACAAAACATGATGTTGTTTCACACACATCAAACCCCCCCAATCTTAAGACTTTGCTTGTCCCCAAGCAATAATTAATGTCAAACCAAGAAGTGAGATCAAAAGACAATAAAGAATATAGAACCCGAGAAAATAATATCCAAGCAATAGACTAAGGCAAACAAAGAATCTGAGAGGTAATCAAAATCAAGTCCAATTAGAGGCTAAGTTATCAGAAATCATGCATCCTCACTGATTGAATTAAGTTCACTCCAATAATCACACTCAAAGTGTTTAAGGGTGAAAACCATACACTCAAAATCCTTCAAAGAAAATGCACTTCCATATGCTTGATAAGAAACTAAATTTTCACTAATAATCAGCATGCATACAAGAATCAAAAGGTCTTATAAGGGTTATAATGGGGCCATGGGAATGATGTTAGGTAAGGTAGAGAAAGGAAGGTTTGCACAAAGGGCTCATCAAGATTTTTAATAAACACAAGTAATCCAATAGAACATAAATGGAGCAAAGATAATTTTTCAATCTAAAACATAACTCCACATTTCAAAAATTTTCTTCCTTACTTTTCCTTCTTCTCTTTCTTTCTTTTTTCAAGCTTTAATCTTATGATTTTCTTTTATTTGATCTTTTTTTTTTCATTTGAGAAAGAGAATGGTCAAAAACATATAATTCCCAACACATCTTTACACAACTTTCAAATCCAAATTGCTCCATTTAATATTCTAAATGATTACCAAAAATGTATCATCATAGGCATCAAGAAAAACAATTATGCAATAGGCTCAAAATGGACAACTAGTGGATGAAAGTGTAACAATTTCAGAAGGCCAGAAAAATACCTAAGATGCCTTAATCACATTCAAGCATGCAAACAAAAATTTCGCCTCAAAATGGTTTCAAATCAAGTTTTAGAGCACAAGATCAATGAGGAATATCACTCAACACAAAGAATGGGAACAAAAATCATACAGTACATAAGTCCCATATAAGCTCAAAACTCACATTTAGAGGTTTAAAAATTCAATGAGAAGCACAAATTCAGAGAACATTATGCTAATTATCAGCAATCAAAAGATCACATCTACTATCAATTAAAACAATGCTTGTTGCCTACTACAAGAATCAACAAATTGGGTTCCAAATCAATATCATCTCAAAATCCTCAAAAGAGAGGAGCACAAGTTCAACCAAAAAGTCGAGAGATATGATGGTGTGAAAACACAACATGAAGATGCAATGCAAAATAAGACATGAGAATGCATGAAACTAATGATCTAAAATGAAAATAAGAAAATAAAAATGAAAATACCCCCAAGCTTAGAACTTACATTATACCCAATGTAAAAATCTATAACAAGAGAAGGGAGAAAAGAAAAGAACTCACTGCGGTGGTGGGAAATCTTCTAGTGTTCAATCCATGGCCATGGAATTTTCCATGGGCTTGGTGTGGAACCTTCTGACTTCATTCTTCTTCTAAATTTAGCTTCAAAAAGGGTCAAACCTAGACAAAATCTATGAGACAAACATCAAACCAACAATCTAACACACAAAATCAAAAGAAAAAAAATAAATTTAAAGGAAAGAAAAAAAATAAAGAAACTTGGGTTGCCTCCCAAGAAACACTTGTTTAAAGTCATTAGCTTGACTTTGGTCTGGTTTTTGTGCTCAGGTGATATCAATGGAGTAGTGCTCAGTCCTCACTCCTTCAAAATGTTTCACTCTCTGGCTATTTATCATAAAAGGCTTATGACCTTTTTTCTGCACCTCAAGCACATCGTAGGATAAAACTCGAACAATCTCATATGGTCCTGACCATTTTGACCATAACTTATTAAGATAGAAACGTAGAAGCGAGTTATTAACAAGAACTTTATCCCCACGTTTAAAGTCACACTTCTCGACACACTTGTCATTATGCTTCTTAGGTCCTTTCTTGCAGGGCTTGGACTCCTCAAATTTTGTGGTACCATTGGACAAAGTCTTTTCTAGCATAGCATCAGCCACTGATTCCTGCATACCTAAAAGCACAACATTATCCACAGCATTAGTAGCATCTATGCGATTACATGAATTTAAGGAATTAGAATTTTTTTCAAAATTAAAAACATCAAAAACTACTTCCTCATTATTCAATCACAAAGTCAATTTCCCTTCGTGGACATCAATGATCGCCCTTCCAGTGGCAAGGAATGGACGCCCAAGTATGATCAACATTGTAGCATCAGCTTCCATGTCAAGCACAACAAAATCCACCAGCATGTAAAACTTACCAACCTTAATGGGAACATCCTCTAAGATGCCGATGGGGTACTTGATAGACCGATCCGCCAATTGAAGTGAGATAGTTGTGGGTTTTAGTTCACCCATTCCTAACTTCTTACACACAGAAAGAGGCATAAGACTAACACTAGCCCCCAAATCACACAGAGCTTTATCAAAGTTAGTGTTGTAAATCAAACAGAAAATAGAGAAGCTACCTGGATCCTTTAACTTAGGAGGTAATTTATTTTGAATTAAGGCACTACACTCCTTAGTTAAAGCTATTGTCTCATAGTCTTCTAACTTCCTCTTATTAGACAAGATGTCCTTAAGAAACTTAGCATAGGTAGGCATTTATTTTAACGCCTCAGTGAAGGGTACATTAATATACAATTTATTAAGAACTTCTAAGAACTTCCCAAACTACTTATCTAACTTCGCCTTAGCCAATCTTTGAGGGAAGGGAACTGGGGGTTGGTAAGGTTCAGGGGGTACATACTTAGACACCTTCTCAGTGGTTTCCTCCTCTTCTAAGGGTTGTGCCTTTGTCTCTTTTTCCTCATTCCGCTCATCTTTTTTACTTTCCCCATTACCCTTAGGATCCTCTAACTTCTTTCCACTCCTCAAACTCACAGCCTTACAATGTTCAATGCCTGGGTTGACTTCAGGTTGACCAGGAAACTTACCTTGCTGCCCAAGAGAAGCGCTGGCTTACTGGGCAATCTAGGTTTCCAACATCTTATTATGAATAGTTAAATTATCAACCTTAGCTGACAACTCTTTAATTGCCTCAATTACAACTTGCCCATGGTGCCTAAACTCCTCATTCTGCTTAGACTGGCTCTCAACAAAATTCTCAAGAAGAGATTCAAGTCTAGATTTCTGTACCTGTGGGACTCCAGAAGAGGGTTTAGCATTACCTTGCCCAACTTGGTACTGACTATTCTGGTAAGAGAAGTTAGGATGTGACCTCCAACCAGGGTTGTAAGTTTGAGAATATGGATCATTCCTCCCCTTTTGGTTGAAGTCATAGAAATTATGGCATGATTCCACTTGCTCTACCGGTGCATCATGTGAGGAACCCATTCCAACTTGGCATTCAACACCTATATGTCCCTGTGCTCCATAAATCTCACAAAAATTGTTAAAGGCACCTATGGCATTAACATGAGCTTTCTCAAGCATGTCAAAACGTTTATTCAAGGAATCAAACTTTGACATAATTAAATCAACACCATCTACCTCAAACTTATCTCCTGAGAGCTTTCTTGAGTTATGGCCTCTTTCATTAGCCCATTGGTGATGATTTGAAGCTACACTCTCAATTATCCCATAAGCTTCTGTGAGCCTTCTATTCATTAAAGCTCCACCAGCTGCGGAGTCAAGAGACACCTTCGAAGAATATTCCAAACCATTATAGAAGGTGTGGACGATTAACCATTTCTCTAACCCATGGTGTGGGCAGGTTTCCAGCAAAGCCTTATATCTATCCCAAGCTTCTGACAATGACTCGCCATCTTTTTGAACAAAGCTTGTGATTTGAGTCCTTAGGTGAGTAGTCTTGGAAGGTGGAAAGAATTTATCCAAAAAGGCTTGCTCCAATTAGTCCCAAGTAGTTATCGTCTCAGCGGGAACAAATTTCAACCAAGCTCTAGCTCGATCTCTTAAAGATAATGGAAACAAGTGGAGATGAATAGCATCAACAGAGGCACATTCAATCTTAAGGGTCTCACATAACTCCAAGAACATGTCCACATGATCATTAAGATCCTCTGACCGCAATCCTCCAAACTGGTTCTGCCTTATCATAGAAAGTAAGGCAGGAGGTATGGTGAAGTGCCTAGCTTCAATGTCTGGCCGAGTAATTTCAGATCGCAAACCCTGAGCATTAGGGGCTGTATACTCTTTTAACGGTTTATTGTCCTCAGCTGCTACCATAACAAGTGGTGGTTCAGATATTTCACTTACTCTTTGCCTTTGTTGTCTTCTCCTTCTACGTAAAGTTCTTTTAATTTCAGGATCTACTTCAATAAGAGTCCCAGAATGTCTAGTACTTTGCATAAACAAGAGAAATTACTTACAGAGAGTCAAAGAGAAATCAAGAACGTAAGAACCAAATAAAAGAAAAAGGTTTAAAATAATTAAATTAAAAATTAAATTAATATTCAAGAAAAACACAATCCCCGGCAACGGCGCCAAAAACTTGATGCGTGAAATCAGCAAGTGTACGGTTTCATCATCAAGTAATAAAAAGATCGAATCCACAGGGACTGTGTCTATGAATACCAATTAATTAATTAATTCAATTCAATTAAACAAAAGGGAATATGATTGTTGATTAAGAAGAACGTAGTAACAAAATAATTAAATAATTAAAAATCAAAGTGCAGAATTTAGAACAAAAATAGCAAGTTATCAAGAAAGAGGTTTTCATATTCAAGAAAGCTTCCAAGATTGGGGTACCACAATAATACAAGACAATTCCTAATTGACAACCCTTTTATTAAATCTGAAATTCAATTGAAGGTGAATTACCCTAAATTAGTTAATGTTCTTTCTCAAGATACAAGATCCGTGCCCAATTAAACTAATTCCTATTCTCGTGGTAATTGAATTTAAATTGAATCCATTACGTTTTGTGGTAATTCATTGAATCCTCGAAAGGCTAAAACTACTCTCGTGATTTAGACTTTAAGTTCAATTCTTATAGTTCCAACACCTAGGTTCACCTCTCAGTACGTCCCTAAATGCCTATGAGATGCAAATAAGTGGCCAACAAATTCACATGAATAAGAGCAATAAAAATTAAATCAAAGAACATTCAAGATCAATAAAAGGGGAAACAAAGTCAATTAATCATTATCAATGTATCAAAGGGCATTGCCCAATCCTAGAAACAAAATAAACTACTCAGACATAGAGAAGAAAGAATCAGAAAACATGTTCTTAAACATCTAAACCCGTAATCCAAGAGAGAAGAGGGAAGAAAGATTAAGAACCCAAGCCTCTAATGTGCCTCCTTCAAAACCAAATTAGCACCCCCTAATTGTATTCAGAACATCTATTTATAACCTGGGGTTTTAATTAGCTAAAAGGCCCCCAAAAGAAATAAAAATAAAAACTTAAAAACTGCTGCGCACTGCGATCCACTACCGTGGATGGTTCCACGGCCAGGTCGTGGATCATTCTGCCAAGAAGCCCATCCTGTGTCATTTGAGTTTCACTGCCGTGGATGGTTCCACGGCCAGGCCGTGGAACTCTCTGCAGTTCTCTTTTCTATCTTAAAGTTGTCCCTCGATCCATGGCTGTGGTTTGATCCATGGGCAGGCCGTGGATCTCTCTGGAATGGCCTTTTTGCACCTTTATTACTATCCATTAAGCTCCAACTTCAAACATGCAAGTATTTCATTCAATCCAAGGTCAATTCAACATTAATCCTGCACAAGAACACCAAAAATACCACAGTTATTCGAACTAAGGGAAAAACAAACTAAAAGGGAAACTAAAATGTCTAAAATGCCTAAGAATACATGCAAAACAAGAACAAAACATGATGTTATTTCACATACAACAATGATGCTCCTTCCCCTTTGTGATGGGTTTTCTTTGGAGGAAAATGAGGTCTTCTTTATGTTCCCTTCTTCCTGAGAAATTTTCCAATTTTTTTAACTAAAAGACTAAGGTTATCATCATTTTCCTCGATGTTTTCTAAGCCTTCTTCATCTTCATCTTCATCATTGTTAATTGTTGAGGAAGTGGCTTTGAGACCTATCCCTTTTTTTCTTTTTATCGTGCTATTCACTTTGACTTAATCTGCTTAGTTCTTGATGATCATATATTTAATACATTAATAAACCTTTATTTTTTGTCATTTACACTCTCTATGTACTTAATTGATTGAGCTTTATTATGTTTTGTAAGTTTGGACTCAAATTGGACTTAATTGAATTTTTCAGCATAATTTACGTCTTACGTTATTTTTGTATTTGGGCTATATCTTGAGATGTAGGTGATCAAATGAAGTGAATCTAATGTAATTTTAAAGATAAGAGAGAGCTCTATAACTTTCATGAATACCTCAAAGTCCCAATCACACGAGTAGATAACTCAATTTGGGGTTGAAGCAAGAACTAGAGTGCTATTCCTGATAGCTTAACCTATGTGTACTGTTCATCACAGATTTTGGGATATAAGTTGTCAAATGGGCCGAAATTTGGATGTGGAATAGTTAGGACCCATATATACAACTTTCATGTTGAACATTTTTCTAGAATAGGACTCCTTGAAGGTGATATTGGGCTTGGAAGTCAAAATAGAGGAGCTATGACTGGGCCTGGGCAGTGTGCAGTAATTTAAACGTATCTGGAGTTATAGAAATGATATTAGATTCAAACTAAAGCTATTTGAAAGCTAAGATCCAGGCCTACAACTTTCATAAAGATCACTTGGTTCAAAAATGATGAATGCAATGACTTCAGAGCTGTATGATTTCGGAGACAAAGAATCTCCATAATTTTCCACTCACCAAAAGTCATTTGCCATTTTCCACTCATCCACCCACAAATGACTCAGCCAACTTATCATTTTGTATCTTTAATCCTCTATAAAAGGGGTCCTTGGTAGATCATGGGGTGTTAGGTGTTAGTTACTAAAATAATGCCATTTTGTTACTAGGTTTTATTGTAATAATTTTCCTTTGTTCTAAATTAAAGTCATGTTCTTCTTCTTCTTCTTTTCTCTTTCTTTCTTCTTATCTATAAGTAACTAAATTTCATTTTACTTGGGTGAAAGGGTGAAGCTCTTGGTAATAAAGTAAGGTTAGATTTATTCTTCTCTTGTGCTTAAATGATTTATATCTTCTAGTAACCATTATACGTATTATAATTTGTTTTTTATAATTTAGAAACCATCTTTATAAAGAGGAGTTCTTGATTTGTTGTAGACAAAATATTGGCACAATGAATGCTTCAACCCATTTATAAGTGGTGGTAATATTTTTAGGAAACATAATATAATTACATATATTATTTTAAATGGACTTTTAATGTTATATTTTCTGATTGGAACCTCCATGTTGCGAGGATTCTAATTGAGTTATAAAAGAAATTAATCTTACCTTTACTTTATTTACCAAGAGTGGATCTTTTAACCCAAGTAAATAATTTTTATCGTAGTAACAAAATATTTACTTCACCTTAACTAATCTTCAACAATTCCCTGTGGATCGACCTTGGACTCCCGAGAAATTTATTACTTGAGACAACCTGCACTTGGGTTCGCAATGCAACAATTAATCCTGCATCAAGTTTGTAGACTTGTTTGAAACTAAAAATTATGTATCAAGTTTTTGACGCCGTTGCCGGGGACGTGATTTCAAGATTGAATTTCTGGTGTAAAAAATTTGTATATATACTAACATACTAACTAGTGGGGGAACCTCTCCCTTTTTAATTTCTGTGCATTCTAACTTGTGGGGGAAACTCTCCCTAATTTCTCTATAATCTTTAATCATTAATGAAATAATCTTTCTTCTTCTCTTCTCTCTCGCTGGAGCAAAAAATCATCTTGTTGATTCTCTAATTTTCATATTTTAAATTTACTTTCGTACTTTATTTGTTGCATTTATTTTTTATCATTTTTTTATTTATTTTCTGTCATTTATTTTTTTATTTACTAACTCTCTTACTAACTATCTAACTTTTTACTTTATCGGCTATCAAACTTTTTACTTTTTTTGCTTCTAACATTTTAATTTATTTGTATACTAACTTTTTAATTTTTATGCTTATTAACTTATTTGGTGGTTGATTTATACCACACCTTTGTTAATATTTATTTACTAAGTGTTAATATATATTTGGTGGTTGATTTATACACACCTTTGTTAATATTTAATGGATGATTTAAACTGCTAGCTTGAATATTTTATTTTATACTGTAAGTTACTTGTTTATGCTTAATTGGTATCGTGATTTAAATTCTGGTCGTTTGGTTAGAGTTAATCCAGGTACTTTACATATTGATTTGTTTGAATCACAATCAAACGCATTATGCACAATGACTGAAAACAAAAGTGTGCATGATGAACATGAAAATCAACTGTTGCGAACCATGTGTGAGTATTTGCAACCATCTCGAAATTCTAGTCCATCATGTTTTATCTTTCCACTCAATATCAATAATTTTAGATTCAAGTCAGGTATGATTTCTTTACTTCATAATTTCCATGGTTTAGAATCTGAAAGCCCATATTTACACCTAAAAGAATTTGAGGAAGTATGTACTGCTTTTCATGATCAAACTTGCACTGAAGAGGTTGTTAAGCTTAAATTGTTTCCTTTTTCTTTGAAAGATAAAGCAAAAACTTGGCTTAACACTTTGAAACCAAGATCAATTGGCACATGGCAAGAAATGCAAGGTGAGTTTTAGAAGAAATTTTTTCCAACACATAAAACCAATACTTTGAAAAGACAAATCCAAAATTTTTCCCAAAATTCCAATGAAGCACATTTTCAAAGTTAGGAACGTTTTAAAGATTTGTTGAATTCTTGCCCACATCATGGTTTTGAAAAATGGCGCACTATAAGCTTCTTTTATGAAGGGTTAACACCTGAAACCAAGCAATTTGTGGAAACAATATGCAATGGTGAATTTCTTGATAAAGAACCTAAAGAAGCTTTAGACTATTTAGACCATTTGGCTGAAAATTCTCAATCTTGGCATGGTACTAATCCTTCTGAAAATTCAATTAGGTTTAACCTTTCAAATGCTAGTAAAGGAAAATATCATCTTAGTCAAGAAGAAGATCTAAATGCTAGGTTTACTAGTCTGGCTAGAAATGTTGAAGCCATGGAATCTGGGAAAGTAAAAGAAATCAAATCTGTGTAAAATGAAGAAATTTGTGGCATTTGTGATGAATTAGGACACTCAACAAATGAACGTCCAAAACTTCCTATTTTTAAAGAAGTTATGCATGAGCAAGTAAATGCAATGAACAATTTTAAAAAGTCATTCACTTCTTCTTTTTCAGATACATACAATTCGGGATGGAGAAATCACCCGAATTTCAGTTGGAGGAACAGCAACCAGGAAAAATTCATGCAACCACCACCTCCTCAGACACAGCAAGATTCTCAAAATCCTCAAGGATATGCACCCTATGTCCCACCATATAGGAAAAACCTTGAAGGAACATTGCATCCATTCATGGAAAAACAAGAGGCCATTAATATCCAAAACACTTAAGCCATGATTGACATAGAAGACACTCTTGCTAAACTTTCTTCTGCATTTGCCATTCATGAGAAAGGAAAGTTTCCCTCTCAACCTCAACCAAATCCCAAGGGTCGGTTTAGCCTAAATGATGGTAGTTTAGAAAGTCAAAAAATAGATCAAGTCAACTCAATGATAACTCTTAGGAGTGGAAAGGTTATTGAAAAACAAATTCCTGAACTTTTTGAGAAAGATGATGAGTCAATTCCCAAAGATGAGGAAAGAGTTGATAAGCCACCTAGTCAAAAGGAGATCAAACCCTTGTCTTCACCCCCATTTCCTTAAGCATTAAACAATTCAAGTAAAGTGAATCATAACAGTGACATTTTTGAAATCTTTAAACAAGTGAAGGTCAATATTCTTTTGTTAGATGCTATCAAGCAGATTCCTTATTATGCCAAATTTTTGAAAGACTTGTGCACTGTTAAAAGGAAACATAATGTGAAAAAGAATGCATTTTTGACTGAACAGGTAAGCTCCATTAGTCAAAACAATAATAAGTTGAAATATAAAGGCCCTAGTTGTCCTACAGTTTCATGCATTATTAGTGAATATAAAATTAAACGAGCTTTACTTGATCTTGGTGCTAGTGTTAATTTGATTCCATATTCAGTTTATCAGCAACTCAACCTTGGTGAGTTAAAACCAACTTTTGTAACTCTTCTACTTGCTGATAGATCAATTAAAATTCTAAAAGGAATAGTAAAAGATGTGTTGGTACAAGTTGATAAATTCATATATTCTGTGGATTTTATTGTCTTGGAAACTGAACCTATGGTTGATAGTTCTAAGTCAGTTCCTGTTATTTTGGGTCACCCATTTTTAGCAACATCTAATGCTTTGATAAATTGCAGAAATGGAGTGGTGAAGTTAACTTTTGGAAATATGACACTGGAGCTTAATGTTTTCAACATGTGCAAGCAACCACATGAAGTTTATGATGAAAAGGAATAGATTGAAGGGATTGAGGCCATTATAGATGATCATCTTCAAATCAGGAGTTCTTATGACCCATTAGAAATCTATTTAATTAATTCATTTGATTCAGGTACACAATTAGATGATGATGTTTCTGAAATATGCTATTTTCTTGATTGTACACAGGAAATGGAATACAAAGGAAGGAAGCCAAGATTCGAAGAGCTAAAATCCATGAATGATGATACCCATGAAGAAGTACCCACACTAAAACTGAAGTCATTACCTGATGGGTTGAAGTACACATTTTTGGGAGAAGAACAAAGCTCTCAGTGGTAATTTCCTCATCCCTGACCAAAGAACAAGAAGGTAAGTTGATAGAAGTACTTAAAAGGCATAAAAATATAATTAGATGGACATTAAAGGATATAAAAGGCATTAATCCATTAATTTGTACACATATAATACATTTAGAGGATAATGCTAAAACATCTCAACAACCTCAAAGAAGATTAAATCCACACATGAAAGAGGTAGTTAGAGCTGAAGTTTTTAAATTACTTGATGTTAGAATTATCTATCCTATCTCTGATAGCCAGTGGGTAAGCCCTACACAAGTTGTGCCTAAGAAATCTGGAATAACAGTGGTTGAAAATGAAAAAGAAGAATTAATACCTACCCGAGTCTCATCTAGTTATGTATTGATTTCAGAAAATTGAATGCAACCACTAGGAAAGACCATTTTCCACTGCCATTTCTTGATCAAATTCTGGAAAGAGTAGCAGGACATCCCTACTATTGCTTTCTTGATGGTTATTCAAGGTATAATCAAATACCAATTGCATTGGAGGATCAAGAAAAGACCACTTTTACTTGTCCCTTTGACACTTTTGCATATAGAAGAATGCCTTTTGGTCTTTGTAATGCTCCGGTAACTTTTCAAAGATGCATGTTAAGTATTTTCATTGACATGATTGAGCATTATTTAGAGGTTTTCATGGATGATCTGACAGTTTTTAGAAATTCTTTTGAAAATTGTCTTGATAATTTAGAAAAAGTTCTTAAAAGATGCGAAGAAAAAGGATTTGTGTTAAATTGGAAAAAATGTCATTACATGGTTACCTCAGGAATAGTGTTAGGTCATGTGATATCTTCTAAAGGAATTGAAGTTGATAAGGCCAAAGTTGAATTAATTGCTCATTTGCCTTTCCCAAAAATAGTCAGAGAAGTTCGTTCCTTTTTAGGACATGCAGGATTTTACAGAAGATTTGTAAAGGACTTTAGTGCCATATCTAGACCTTTATGTAATCTTCTAACAAAAGATACACCATTTGATTGGACTCAAGATTGTCAGAAATCTTTTGAAAAATTAATCGGTCTTTTGACTTCTGCTCCTATCATGCAATCTCGATTTGGTCTTTTTGCTTTTGAGTTGATGTGTTATACTAGTGATTTTGCAGTTGGTGCTGTTTTAGGCCAAAGAAAGGAAGGTAAGCCTCATGTAATTTATTACGCAAGTCGAACTTTGAATAGTGTACAAATGAATTACACCACTACTGAAAAAGAACTACTTGCTGTAATTTTTGCATTAGACAAATTTCGAGCTTATTTAATTAGTTCGTCCACTATTATTTTCACTGATCATACTACTGTTAGATATTTAATGTCTAAATAGGATGCCAAACCTAGGTTGATACGGTGGATCTTGTTAATTCAAGAATTTAACATCATAATAAAAGATAAGAAAGGAGCTGAAAATGTTGTTGCAGATCATTTATCAAGGCTGAAAACAGGCTCATCTTTTGATAGCACACTTATCAATGATTCTTTTCCCGATTAATTTTTATTTTCTGTCAATTCCATGCCTTGGTTTGCTAACATTGTCAATTTTCTTGTAACAAGTAAGATGCCGCCTCAGTGGACACACCAAGACAGAAAAAAGTTTTTGATTGAGGTGAAAATTTTCTTTTGGAATGACCCATATTTGTTCAAATATTGCCCTGATCAAATCTTTCGGAGATGTGTACCCGATAATGAGGTAAGTAGTGTCATTAAATTTTGTCATTCAGAAGCATGTGGGGGTCATTTTTCTTCAAAGAAAATAGCTGTGAAAATCTTGCAGTGTGGATTTTATTGGCCCACTTTATTCAAGGACAGTTATACTTTTTACAAAAGTTGTGAAATTTGTCAAAAATTGAGGTCCATTTCTAAAAAAAAATATGATGCCTTTGAACTTTATCCTTGTCATTAAAATTTTTGATTATTGGGGAATTGATTTCATGGGTCCTTTTCCACTATCTTTTGGATTTGTGTACATTTTGGTTACAGTTGATTATATCTCAAAATGGATTGAGGCGATTCCATGTCGGTACAATGATCATAAAACTGTTCTAAATTTTTTAAAAGAAAATATTTTGAGTCGATTTGGAATTCCTCGAGCTATCATCAGTGATGGAGGAACACATTTTTGCAATAAACCATTTGAATCCTTAATGAAGAAATATTGCATTACCCACAAAATTGCAACCCCTTATCATCCTCAGACAAGTGGACAAGTTGAATTGGCAAATAAGGAGATTAAACAAATTTTAGAAAAAATGGTTAACAGAAATCGTAAAGATTGGTCTTTAAGACTAAACGATGCACTTTGGGCTTACCGTACTGCTTTTAAAACATCTTTAGGCATGTCTCCCTATCGGTTGGTTTATGAAAAACCTTTTCATTTGCCTGTAGAATTGGAGCATAAAGCATTTTGGGCCATTAAAGCTTTCAACTTAAGTCTTGATGATGCTTTCAAGTTACGCAAATTGTAATTGAATGAACTTGAGGAATTAAGAAATGATGCATATGAAAACTCAAAGATTTATAAAGGTAGAACAAAAGCTTTTCATGACAAATTAATTTTGAGAAAAACTTTTGAAATTGGTCAAAAAGTTCTGCTTTATAATTCTCGTCTTCACCTATTCCCTGGAAAATTGAGATCTAGGTGGATTGGTCCTTATATTGTCAAACATGTGTATTCTTATGGGGCCATAGGCATTGAGAATCCTAGGAATGGTATTGTATTTAAGGTCAATGGACAAAGACTCAAACCATTTCTGGAACATCAAGTTGTTGAGGTAGAATCCATTTCTCTTTCTAATCCTTGTTATGAGTAGAATTTATTTTAATGTTGTTTCTTTCTTTTTACAGTTCTTTGTGTTCCCGATTAAATGGCAGATAACGGTACTCCGTGACTCTCAAGTCGGTTTGTTTTTCAGTTTCCCATAATAATTGATTTCTTCTCCTTTTAAAATGGATGTCGTTCTCTCAAATCTAAGAAAATATTTTTCTTCTCTCCCTCTAAATGCTCTAACAAAAGTCTATGAAGTTAGGTGTGAAAGACTGAGACTGTTAATGTATAAGGGCATCCCAGAAGATATACGCTGGATAATCGAAGCAAAGGTTCGTTTAGCTGGTGAATCTTCAGATTCATTTGTCCCATACATGCCTGGCCTTGGTAAAAGTTCATTTTCAAAAAGGAGAAGAGCTAAAAGAATGAAATTTTATTACAAGTGTGCACGATAGAATTGCAACACGCGATATCGCTCTTTGGGGATGGTTTCTGTAAATAGAGAAGATAAAATATTCTTCATTAAGAATGGATTGAGTAAGGAGTCATTAGATAATATCTTAATGACTCTTGAGACGCATTCTTGTGGAGTTGTGCAGCGTAAACTTCTTAGTTTGTGGAATCTCTTCAAGGACGAGCAAGAGCGTTATAGTCTTGGGAATCTGACTCAAAAAGACCCTGTTTGCTAATTTATAAGAAAATTGGATGGAAAGCTTATCCTCGACTCATAGAAGGTGTTTAAGCCGTTTCTGGACATGAAACCAGAGGAAGATGTGAGTCACAATCACAATAACATGTATATATTATCTTGTACATCTTCAAAAAAAAAAAGAGTGAAAAAAAAAAAAAAAAGAAAAAAAATTAAATAAATTAAATAAATAAAATAAAATAAAAAGAGGCGAAACTTCGGTTGTACTTGGTCTTTAATTAGATTAGGAGCCCCTACTAGTGGCAGACCCGTCATTGACTCGGGTGGACCTTCGCACGTCGGTCGGTAAATAAGGTTCATGTGCCATGCTCTGTAGAGAGTCACACAAGCATTCCTAGGTTTTAACCAAAGGCTCTGCTTGTTGATGGACAGAAAGAAGCATCCCGTGTTTGCATTCTCGCGTGACAATGCCTCTGAGCTGGATCCTGTAATTTAATGCCATGGGCTCTTCAGCGACCTCTCACTAGCTGTGGTCATTGGTGGTAGCTGTCAGATTTACGCACTTTAATTAGTGGCGTCGTAGCTCAATCCAAAATATCCCACAAGCGGGAGGGAGAAGAATGCCCAGATTGGTGAGCCGTCTTGGTATTATTGCACTCATGACGCACAAGTATAAAGATCTCGCCATGAAACACTGTACATAAAGGTATGTAATCATTTGTTATTATTATTTTATCTTTGTATGATTTTGTTGAATTTTGGTTTTGATGACGATCCTTTGGATGGGATCCTTCGGGGGTTTCTAGATTTCTTTACTCTGATGGTTTTCTTGAAGTAAAAAACAAAACAAAACAAAACAAAACAAACAAAATAAAAAAAAATAAAAAAATATTATTATTATTATTTTTAAAATTTCAAACTTTTCTGACACCAGCCAACCTACCTGTATAGGAGCTATTATTACTTTTTCTATTCTCTTCCCTATTTAAACACTCCATTTTCTTCACTTTCCTGCAACTCATAATCATTCAAAGAGAGTGTGAGTGTAGAAATGGAGGGAGCTTCTTCTTCTGTTCGTAGATTTATCAGTATCTGTGTATTTTATGGGACAAGTTATGGGAAGAGTTTAGAGTTTGTAAATGCAGCAAGCACTGTTAGTAGAACACTTGGTGCGAGGAACATTCGTGTAGTATATGGGGGAGGTTGCCTAAGGTTAATGGGGGCTGTATCACTTTCTGCATTTGTAAGAGGTGGTCAAGTTTTAGGTGTCATTCCTGAACCTTTAATTCGAAGGAACATCATTGGAAAGACAATTGGACTGAAAATTCAAGTATCCTCTATGCATGGACGAATGAAGGCTATGCTTGAAAACTCTGATGCATTCATTGCCTTACGTGGTGGTTTTGGTACTTTGGAAGAAGTCTTTCAAATTGTCTCTTGGGCCCAATTGAACATCCACCATAAACCCATAGGTTTGTTGGATGTTAATAATTTCTTTGATAATTTGTTGTCTTTTGTTGACCATGCTGTGGAACAGAAATTTGTCACACCTTCAGCAAGACGACTTCTTATCTCTGCTTCCACTGTTGATGAGTTGATTGATAAATTAGAAGCTTTTATTTATGAACCTGATCCAGTAACAGCTCAGATAGATTGGTCCGAAGGAAGTGGTGAGAGAAGCAAAATGAAAAGAAAGCCAGCCAAGACACTCCAACTATTTAAATAATTACAAGTTTTGGTTTTATTTATCGTACTTTATTTTTGTTTAAATTTGTGTGAGATTTTTCTTTTTAGTAATTACAGCAACAGGTAATATATTCTATCATTTACCTATCTATGTTTTGACATTGGGGACAATGTTGTGATCTAGTTGGGGGGAAGGATAGTTGTGAAAAAAAAACCAAAAAAAAAACCCAAAAAAAAATTAGGAAGTGTGTTTGTTAATATGTTTATTGTGTTTATATTAGGAAAAAAAACTAAAAAAAATAAAAAAAAGGAGTGTGTTTGTTAATATATTTGTTGTGTTTGTCATCAATTTATTAACAACAAAAGTAATTAGGGATGGTAGAGTAAGGAGTAAATTATTTACTCTTAAGACGCATAAAAAATTGGTGGCAGAGTAAGGAGTAATTGGGGTAGTAACTAGTTTGTGTGGAAGTAGTAATTCAAATTCAGGGAAATTTGCATGATTGAGTAAATTGTCTTCTTTCTTAAAATTCACATGCTTGGTTATGAATGTTGAATTGGTGAACTGAGAATGATAGAATTATGCCTTGTGAGATTTTGAGCCTATTGATGAATGGATTAAACATTTGTACCATTCTTTTCTTTCTTGTGTGAATTTCACTCATGGAATTGTTACTCTAGAACTTGCTTTGATTCTTTTTTAGACTACATTTTCATATGCATACATAAATATGATTGAGGCATTTTTCTTAAAATAGCTACTTTAATCAAATAGTCAGCCTTGTTTAGCAGCATATTGTCTCAATATGATATCAAGCACTCTTATGACTTCTTAGAAATTCTCTGAGTCCTGCCAACATAAAGCATTAGAAATGACCTATTTCCCCTTGCTTAACCCCTTTGAGCTTATTTGACTATTCTTTGTTTCGAACTCATTATGTGCCTTAAATGAAAAACTATGTTCTTACTTGACCTTAGGGAATAAGAGAACATTAGTTTTGTCATTCGATGAGTTCTTGAACAAGTGTGGGGGTGTGTGTGCAGAATGGTTAAAAAAAATGTATATATGATGTTCTTTTTGTAAAAAAAAAATCAAAAAAATCAAAAAAAAAAATCAAAAATAAAAAAAATGTAAAAAAAAAAAAAAAAAGAGGGTCAACAAGGTAATAAAGGAAATGAAAAGAATATGTAAAGGGAATTTGTATTAGGTGGAGTTGGGATGAACTTTCATGCTTGTTAATTGAACTCAGCTCTCATGTTCTTTTATTCTCTGGTATTTAACTTGTTATATCCATATTACCTCCTCCTTTACCTTGACCTCATTACAACCTTGAATAAAGTCCTCATGATTTGTGTGTGCATGTGTTCTGAGTAGTGGAGAAGTAGAAGATAAGCAAGCTTATGGTAGTGCGATTTTCATGGATTGAATTGAGTGAAATATCTACCTTTTAAACACTTGAGGGATTGAGAGTGAATCTTGTGAAAATCTATCATTCTTGACTCATACTTTTCAATTGAAATATCCTTGCTTGTTGATTTGAGATGTAAAGATATGTTACCTCATGAATGTTTTGATTACTTGAATGATTAATTGCTCTTCATTTTTAAATATTATTAGAAATTGAGTCTTTTAGAGTGTTTAACTTTTGAGTCTGTTTCGTTTTTTTTTAGTTTTGGTCTTGTGTTTTGCCTAGGAGTGCAAAAAGCTAAGTGTGGAAAATTTGATGATCACATATTTGATATATTAATAAGCCTTCATTTTTAGTCATTTACACTCTCTATGTATTTAATTGATTGAGTTTTATTGTGTTTTGTAAGTTTGGACTCAAATTGGACTTAATTGAATTTTTTAGCATAATTTACGTCTTACGTTATTTCTGTATTTGGGCTATATCTTGGGATGTAGGTGGTCAAATAAGGTGAATCTAATGGTATTTTAAAGATAAGAGAGAGCTCCATAACTTTCATGAATACCTTAAAGTCCCAATCACACGAGTAGATAACTCAAATTGGGGTTGAAGCAAGAACTAGAGTGTTGTTCCTGATAGCTTAACCTACGTGTACTGTTCATCACATATTTCGGGATAAAAGTTGTAAAATGGGATAAAAGTTTTATAATGAATAGTTAAGACCCATATCTACAACTTTCATGTTGAATACTTTTCCAGAATCGGACTCCTTGAAGGTGATATTGGGCTTGGAAGTCAGAACAAAGGAGCTGTGACTAGGCCTAAGTAGTGTACAGTAATTTGAACGTATCTAGAGTTATAGAAATGATATTGGCCTCAAACTAAAGCCATTTGAAATCTAAGATCTAGGCCTACAACTTTCATGAAGACCACTTGGTTCAAAAATGACGAATGCAATGACTTCAGAGCTGCATGATTTCGGAGATAAGGAATCTCCATAATTTTCCACTCACCAAAAGTCATTTGGCATTTTCCACTCATTTTCCACTTATCCACCCACTAATGACTCAGCCCACTTATAATTTTGTATCTCTAATCCTCTATAAAAGGGGTCCTTGGTAGATCATTGAGGGGTGTTAGGTGTTAGTTACCAAAATGATGCCATTTTATTACTAGGTTTTATTGTAGTAATTTTCCTTTATTCTAAATTAAAGTCATGTTCTTCTTCTTCTTCTTCTCTCTTTCTTTCTTCTTATCTATGAGTAACTAAGTTTCATTTTACTTGGGTGAAAGGGTGAAGCTCTTGGTAATAAAGTAAGGTTAGATTTATTCTTCTCTTGTACTTAAATGATTTATATTTTCTAGTAATCATTATACGTATTATAATTTGTTTCTTATAATTTAGAAATCATCTTTGTAAAGAGGAGTTCTTGATTTGTTGTAGACAAAATATTAGCACAATGAATGTTTTAACCCATTTATAAGTGGTGGTAATATTTTTAGGAAATATAATATAATTACGTATATTATTTTAAATGGACTTTTAATGTTATATTTTCCGATTGGAACCTCCATGTTACGAGGATTCTAATTGAGTTATAAAAGAAATTAATCTTACCTTTACTTTATTTACTAAGAGTGGATCTTTTAACTCAAGTAAATAATTTTTATCGTAGTAACAAAATATTTACTTTCCCTTAATTAATCTTCAACAATTCCCTGTGGATCGACCTCGGACTCCTGAGAAATTTATTACTTGAGACAACCTGTACTTGGGTTCGCAATGCAACAATTAATCCTGCATCAAGTTTGTAGACTTGTTTGAAACTAAAAATTATGTATCAATTCCGGTTCGTGCTCATGAAGTTTTCCAAAGAGGGCAGCTAGTGTCATTATCGACAAATCCCTTGATTCTGATATGGCTGTTACCTTGGGTTGTCAAATCCTGCTTAGATAGCTTAGAACTTTGTTAATCAAATCTTCATGAGAAAAACTCTTACCTAATGATGCAAGATGATTTACGATGTGGGTGAACCTCTTTTGTATTTCCTGAATGCTTTCTCCTTAGTTCATTTTGAATAATTCATATTTATGAGTTAGAGAATTAATTCTCAACCTCTTTACTTCACTAGTACCCTCATGGGTAACTTGCAAAGTGTCCCACATTTCTTTAGCAGTTTTACAATTTAAAATTCTAAAAAACTCATTATATCCCAAAGCAGTGGTAATAATATTTTTGGCTTTTAAATTATGTTAAACTTTTCTTTTATCCTCATCAGACTATTTACTCCTTGGTGTTTCGGTCCTTACACCATCGACCTCATGCGTAGGCATAAATGTGCCATTTTCGATAGCATCCCACACATCTAGATCAATAGCTTCGATGAATATTTTCATTCTTTCCTTCCAATATGCATAACCATCCCCATTGAAAAGGGTGGTCAGTTTATGGAAGATCCTTCCAAAAAATCATTTGAAAAAGTCATGTTCTCTTGAAGTTGCTAAGTTCTTTATACAAGAGTCTAGCTCTGATACCACTTGTTACCAAGTGGCTTCCAGTACTCAAGAGGGAGGGTGAATTGAGTTGAAAAACTTTTCGCAAATACTTTTAAAATAAACATAAGTAAAGAAGCTATTAAAATAAAAGGAGAAATTACGAGATGAAGAAGAAGAACTTTAAGAAAAGTAAATAAACAAATATGCAATAAAATTAAATTATGTTAAATAAAGAGATAAAGAGAAGAAGAGCAGACACAATATTTATCCTAGTTCGACCACTAACCCACTTGTGATCTACGTCCAGTCCTCAAAAAACTATCCGAGATTTTTTTACTATGTATACAAGCTTCAATAGGTGCTTGCTACCGTTACAAAATAGAGCACTTTTCACACATAGGGAAACTCTACCCTTATGCTAAAGCCTCAGCCTGAAGCAAACCTTGAGGGATACCTCACCCTCGATACAAAAGTGCAAAAATAGATGAAGAGAAACTCTCACTCAGAGCAAATAATACAAATTGAAGTGTTAAGAGGCTCTCAAAGTTTCAGCAAAAAGAGTACATAAAATAGGCGTAAAATATAAATCACATTTTTTAAAGCAAGTGTAAATTAAACATATAGCTGGGCAGCCAATAGATGAGACCCATGGTCTCTATTTATAGAGTCGGAAAGAAAAGTAGCCGTTGTAGCAATTAATTCCATAGTTATTATGAAAATATGTTCGTTACATTCTATATCAGGATCCGTGTTTATTCGAATAAGCCTTCTGCTATTCGAATAACACATTCTTTTAAAAACATTTTTGAAACTGGTTATTCGAATAACATATGAGTTATTCGAATAACGTTGCCACAAAGACTTTCTTTTGAACAGCTTTAAAAATTAGTTATTTGAATAACACATGTATTATTCGAACAACACTATCAAAAACAAATTTCTAGGAAACAACTCTATTCGAATAACTGATGAGTTATTCAAATAGCCGATATGAAATAAACCATTCTGAAAAAACTCTTATTCGAATAACAGAAGTGTTATTCGAATAACAGAGGCGCATAGCAGCCAATTTTAAAACTTTATTCGAATAACTAATAAGTTATTCAAATAACTCAATTTATAAAATAGTTATAAATGCTTGAAAAACATCCCAAATAGTTTATTAAAAAACACCAAAACATTTTAAAGTTATTTTCAAGATCAAAATAGTTTTGGTATAAGTTTAAGAAAGTATTTTTGTTTTATCTTAATGCATTATAAGATATCCAAAGAGATCCTCGTACAACGAGACTCTAAGTCCTAAAGCTATCCTTAAAAGATCTTGGACTTGGTCTTCCCATCATCTTCATTTTTGTCTTTATGTTTGTTATCATCAAAACCATTCTTTAAAGATATATGTTCAATCACATATGGATTTCCCGTATAGCAGTAGGTACAAACTTTCTACAATGGTTTATCTTCTGCGAACAGTTCACTTATTGATGCTGCTAGGGGAGGTACAATTTAGAAGAAAACACCTACTAAGAGCCAAGCACTGATTGAAGAAATGGCACTAAATAGTTATCAATGGCAAAATGAGAGCTAGGTTCCTAAGAAACAAGCAAGTGTACATGTTGATTCTTCTACAGCCATTCTGAATCAATTGGAAACTTAGACAAAGAAGGTGGAGACTTTGATGATAGCAAATAGTGCAGCCCCGCCAATCATATATGAAGTATGTGGCAGACAGGGTCATACAAATGTAAACTATCAAGTTGGTAGTCCTTTTGCCCCCAAGCCTGGAGGAGTAAATTTTGTTGGTAATTTCAACTGGCAACAATACAATCTATATACTAATACATACAATCCCGGTTGGAGGGACCATCCCAATTTCAAATGGGGAAATCAATAGGGCAATCAGCAAAACCAACAGAGAGTGCCACAACCATCTCTAGGTTTCCAAGCACCTAAAGAAAGGTAAAATTTTGAAAACTTCGTAATGAAGTACATGCAGAATTCAGAGGCCAGAATGAGGAGCATGGAGACTCAGATTAGTCAGTTGGCTACTTTGATGTCAAAAAGAGCATCAGGGACATTGCCTGCCACTACTGAGCCTAATTCGAAGGAACAAGTTAATGCAATTACCCTGAGAAGTGGTAACGAACTTGAGGAAACCTCTTAGAAGAAGGAAATGCCAGAGTACAATGATACTTTTGATGAGTTAACTAATGAGAAAGATGAGAATGAGAATGAAGCACCTAGCTCATCAGGAATTGAGACTAAAAAAATGATGTTCTTACTGAAGATCTCTCAATTCAAGATGGTAATAAAGAAGGAGAGTTGAGAAAGAACAACCAAAGTGCCGGAAAGCAAAGAAGGATTATGAGCAGCACACAATATATGAACCATCACCATATGCTAAGATCTCATTCCCTCAGAGGCTAAAGAACACTCAAACAGATAAGGAATTTGCTAAATTCTTGGAGATGTTTAAGAAATTACAAATTAATATTCTGTTCATTGAAGCCATCTCTCAAATGCCCAAGTATGTAAAATTCTTGAAGGAAATACTTACAAAGAAACGCAAGCTTGAGGAATTTGAGATGGTATATCTTAATGAGGAGTGTTCTGCCATCCTTTTGAAGAAGTTACATTTGAAATTAAAAAATTTAGGGAGTTTTACTATTCCTTACTATATTGGTCATTCTTATTTTGAGAAGGCATTATGTGATTTGGATGTTAGTATTAATTTGATTCCTTTCTCAGTTTTTAAGAAATTGAGAATACAGGAACTAAAGCCTACCAATATTTCATTATAGTTGGTAGAAAGATCCATCACTTACCCTCGTAGAGTGGTGGAGGATGTTTTGGTGAAGATGGACAAATTCATTTTCCTAGTTGATTTTGTGGTACTAGATATGGCAGAGAACGTTGATATTCCTCTCATTCTTGAAAGACCGTTTCTGGCCACTTTAGGAGCTGTGATTGATGTACCTCGAGGTGAGCTCATATTAAGAGTGGATGGAGATTCTATGGCCATTAATGTCTTTAGGGAGGCTAAATCTTCCCAATGTCAAATCTCCATGTCCCTATCAATATCGCTTAAGCTAAGAAGAAAGACGCCTTAGCTATCAAAGACCCCCCACCATCATGCAATGTTGATGTTGACCTTTTGGAAATTTAAGTTGCTGAAATAGATAAAGGTCCTCCTATGATCCATGCTCCTTTACCAGTTAGTCCTTCATCTATTAATCGACTGAAATCGCCATGGTTTAGTGAGATCACTTGCGCTAAGGCACTTCTAGAGCAACTAAGTCCTTATCAAGCTCAAAATGTTTTTGGAGGCACCTCCAAGGTCATGGATAATAGATGGAATCACTACTTTGAAATGAAGAAGGCGTCCTCCTATTTCTCTTACTTTAAGCCACCTTGATTTATCTGAAAAAGGTAACATCGAGCTAATGACGTTAAACAAGCGTTCACAGGAGGCAACCTATGTTACTTTTTCATTTATCTTATTTTATTTTTTTATTATTTTTATTGTTATTTTTGTTTTTCTTTTAGATGCTACTCATTTGTTTTTGAACAAATCTTGTGTTTGTTTAAGATTATGTTTCTGCACCGACTCTTGTGCTTATTTTATGCCTAACATTGGATCACTTGTCATCGGTTGTGTTGTTCTTTTCTTTACCCTTTTATTTATTTTTCTTTCACATTGAGGACAATGTTTATCTTAAGTGTGTGGGGGGGGTACTTTTATAATTTTTGTGCAAAACAAAATTTATGAACACTTGAGTATTGCTGGTAATTAAGCAGGAATTATGTTTTAAAGGGGATTCCATTACTCATGAGTTGTTTTTGTGTGAAGCAATCTTTTTCATTTAAGTAAAGTGAAATTTAGTATCTTATTTGAAAATTAGCCATGTCTGTTTCTATCTATTCTCTTTATTAACATTAGTTAGAAAGTGACTTTTGAGCTTTAATATTTGGATTTTTCATAAATGAAATCCTATTTTTCTTCCAGAGTGAGTTTTCTCTTGATTTATGTGCGCTAGAACTTACTTTAATATCTTGTTGAGGCTTTAATGATTCACATATATACTTGAATATAATTGAGGTGATTAGGCTTTATTCTTTCTTGACTTTCAGAGTTGCATTGATAAAATAACCCCTTAGTTGCCACATTTGAGCCTGAAATTGATTTCTTTGAATACCCAATTGAAACACCAAGTTGAATTCTTTGGAGCATCTAATGTGTTGATTGAAAAGTCATTAAAGGTTGCTTTTGTCTTCAAGGGTTGAAAAGAAAAAAAAAGATAAAAAAAAGAAAAAAAAGGAAGAAGATAAAAAAGGATTGTTAGTGAAGAATAATGAAAATATTAGGTTGAAAGTGAAAATCTGTTATACTCTTGTGCATTATGCTCTATTTATCATCTCTTCAACTTAATTCTACTTTGTATTGATTTATCCATGAACATTCTTTACCCTTATTTATCTTTTTCCTACCTTTCATTATACCTTTGGCCCCATTACAACCAAATGAAGTCCTTTTAATTGTTGTGTTGTATGTGAACTTGGAAGTAGAGATGAGATTGATAAGCAAGATTATGGTATTACATTTTTCAAGAGAAATTTGAGTGATCTCCTTGTCCTTAAACACTTGAGTGCTGGAAAGATGAGTAACCTCAATTGGTTGGTAAAGAGAAAGTTGCAAGTTAGACTTAAGTCTCTAATTGTTTTAAGTGCTAAATGATCTTGCTTGATTGGATTTGATTGTTGAACTTAAATTGTTTTTTTAAATTGTGAAATTTCCCTTGATTCATGTTTCTTGATGTTGATTTCTATTTTTTTCTTGAGGACAAGAAAAGCTCAAGTGTGGGGGAGTTGATGAACCGTCAATATGTCATATTTTTACGGTTCAAATCTTTGGCTTTTCATGTTCTTTTTATATTTTTTATTGAAATTTATTCGTAATTTTGGTTATATTTTTAGTATTATTTAATTATATTTTTATTATGTGTTTTGTGTGTTTTTGTCAAGTAATTGCACATAGAGAAGACAGAACGTTCAAAGAAGCAAGGAAAAGAGGAATTTTTCATTAGCATCAGGTACTTGAGCGCTTGAGCGCTCAAAGTATATACAGTAGCAGTGATTCAGTGACCAAACGTCTGAGCACTTGGGAGGAGCTCCTGAGCATGCATAATGTACCACCGCAAGTCTTGATTTAAGTGACTCAGCGCCTAAGTACCCAGAAGCTAGCGCCTAGGCGCTAGTTGCATAATAGACCACGTTCTTTTCAAAATAGAGGAGTTGTGCCACAATTCAACAAACTTAGACTTAGACTTTTTACATTTTGCACATCATGCAGAAAATTCCTAATCCTGAGAGAATAGTTTCGCGATAGCATACCTTGGAGAACGACTTTGAAGTGAGGATTCAATTCTTGAAGGCTAGAAGATCATAATCTCCATTAAAGGGGTTTTGACTTCTCTTTCCCTCTAGTTTTTCCTTTTCTTTGGGTTTTCTTTCTATAGGTTTGTATCTTGATATGAGTTTGTTTGTATTAAACATGAGTAGCTAAACCCATAGCAAGGGCTATAGGGGATCTTGTTTTTTTAATTATTTGGGTTTGATTTCTAATTTGATTAAGGTAATTTCTTTTAAGGTTTATCATATTACTTGTATTTTTGTCATAACTTGATCACTTTTGGCATGTTTTAATTCATCGTTTGACCAGTGACCATCCATATTCAATGAGTGGATCTATATGGTAAGCCTAGGATTAGATTGGTGAATGACTGAACATCAATTTTTCTTACCATTGGAAATGACAGATATGTTAGTTCATCTCTTGAATTGAAACTTAATGTATTCATAATTAATTCAACTAAATAACTAAATATGTGATTTAATTTAGGGATAGAATATTGTTTTATTCATGACCATTGGAATTCAATAGCAAGTAAGAGAATACTGACAAAAGAATTATCTTACATCATAAATGAAATAAAATATGAATAATTGGATTCATGTGAACTTTGTGCCCTAATCTCTCTCTCATTGATTATCTATTCTTTGTTTGATTGTTCATTATTTTTCTTTATTTGTTTTTTATTTTTAATTTGAATTTCTCTTCACTTCTGATTATCTAAGTAACAAAGGATTTTACGAATCTAGTAATTACCAGTTATTTCTCGTGGGATCGATAACTGGGACTCAAGTCCTATATTACTTGGTGATAGAGTGCAATTGCTCTTAGTGTATTTTACGCATACCAAGTTTTTAGCACCGTTGCAGGGGAATAAGTGTGGTAATATTAGAAGCAAAAAGCTCTAGTTAATTTAGACGTCTTTTATTTTATTCCTTATTTTTTATTTTTTATTTCTATTTCTTATTTTATTTTATTTTTTTAATTAATTTGTCATTTTATATTTTTTGTTTATGCTTACTCGATCTCAGTTTCTTGATTTGACATTTGATCCAGAAATTGAGAAAATAGCTCGCAGGTTAAGGAAGTAATATTTTACTACAGCTATGACAAAAGATAAAAACAGGATGGAGAGATAAGCAGTAGTTGAGGTGAATCATGAAGAAAGTGCTACCTCAGCAGAGCGGACCATGCTTGAGCACTCCATGCCCACGACTGAAGGGTATGGAGGGAGTATTATAAAACTAGCTGTGGTGGCTAACAATTTTGAGATCAAATTAGTATTGATCTCCATGACTCAGAATTCTGTTCAGTTTGGTAGTTTGCCATCGGATGATCCAAATCAGTATTTAACCAAGTTCTTGCAGTTGTGTGATACTATCAAGTATAATGAGGTGATAGATGATGTAATCTAATTGTAACTCTTTCTTTTCTCTCTTAGGGACAGAGCAAGTCAATGATTAATGTCATTACCAAGGGGTTCCACTACTACATGGGATCAGTTGACAACAGTTTCTGACTAAGTATTTTTCTGTTTCTAAATCTGCTAAGTTAAGGAATGACATATCTTCTTTTGTGCAGTTTGACATAGACACTCTTTATGAAGCTTGGGAGGGCTTTCAAGAGTTGTTGGGAAGATGTCAACGTCATGGATTTCTCATATGGCAACAGGTACAAACTTTCTACAAACTTTAGAATAAATAAACCGAGTAGGCAACTCACCATAAGTCAACTCCTTATCATCAGGGAATAATCTATTAGCTTCCATCCAAGCTAGAAACATGGTATTTTTATCATTGTTCTTATCAACAACATCATCAATCATCTTATCATCTCAGAATGTAATCACTTATTGCTTTGGAAAAGGGAAAACCAAACTTTGAATAGGAGGTCACCTATGATGGATATCAAATGCAAATAATCTCCAAGATGATTCATAGGGGGACAAATATTTGCAATGATAGTATTGTTTAATTTTGTTAACTCCATCAACTATATTACCTGATGCGAATTATAAGTTGCAAATACAAGTGTAGGTTGTTTCAAGTAATAAATTCTTGGAAGTCTAAGTTCGATCCACAGGGAATTGATGAAGAAAAATTCTTTAAGGTAAGGAAAAGATTTGTCACAACAATAAAGGTAATAAAAGTTATTTATAAATGAAAAAGGATTTGCTTAGGTTAGAAGATCCACTCTTAGTAATAAATTAAAGACAAAATTATTTCTTTTTATAACTCAATTGAAATCCACACATAACGGAGGTTCCAATAGGAAAATACAACATTCAAAGTTTAATTAAGATTATATATACAATTATATTATGGTTTCTTTAATTATTCACTAACACCAACACTTGTAAATGGACTCAAGCTTTCATTGTGCTAACCTTTTGTCTACAATGAATCAAGATTTTAACTTTACAATGAGGGTTTCTAAATTAATTGAAAATAAAATACAACACATATAATGACTATTTGATAATATAGCATTCAAGTATAAGAAAGAAATTAATCTAACCTTAATTTATTATCAAAAGCTTCACCCTTTCACCCAAGCAAAATGAAAATTAGTTACTCATGAGCAAGAAGAAAGAAAGATAGAAGAAGAAGGAGATGAACATAACTTATATTTGGAACAAAAGAAAACTACCACAAGAGAAACAAATATTGCAATAGCATGATCTTGATCTCTAAGCCAAGATGATCAAATGAGTAGCCAATGCTCTCTTTTATAGAGCTTAAGGGAAACAAAATGACAATGGAGTTGTTTAATAATGAGTTGAAAATGTCAAGGGAGTTGTTTGATAATTATGAATGAGTGGAAATTATTGAAATGCTTGTCTCCCAAATGATTAGGTGCTGAACTCATGGTTGCCGTCAAAAAATGAAAAAGTGGTCTTCATAAAAGTTGTAAGCTTTTGTCTTAGCTTTCCAATGCCAATAATTTCAGTCCAATATCATTCCTGTAGCTCAAGATGTTGGTTAATCATCTGAATTAACTCCTTAACCGAAGAATGATCAATATTCCTAACCCCATCATGTGCCTTGCACTTAATAAAAAAAATTAATTAAAAGGTACATATTTAACTACACGTCAATAAATAAAAATATGTAGATGAAACAAAAACATATAACAAATGAGAGCTAAGATTTAAAAAACAAAATGGTCAATCACTCATCTAAAGGAGGAAGGCAAAACAAAAAGGAGAAATTGTAATGAATTACAACAACAACAACAACAACAACAACAACCAAGCATTTTCTCACTAGGTGGGGTCGGCTACATGGATCAAATGACGCCATTAGAAATTGTAATGAATTAACAAAAGAAATAATAATAATACCTGAAATGTGAGATCCTATTACTTAACTCATTCCTTGTATTATATATATATATATATATATATATATATATATATATATATATATATATATATATATATATATATATATATATATATACACACTTGTGCAAATTTGGGACAATCACCTTCATTGGGAAGCAAAGTTCTAATTCTGTGATAATTTTGGCCACTAAGGATGAATTGGGGGGGGACCAAATCTATCATTGATAAAAAGTGTCAAATTTCCAACCAATAGATGTGAAGGAGAACACACTATTGTGTAAGCAAATATTTTCTAAGAAGTGATCACTTCTATGATCAACACCATTGAAGAGGTTTCACAACAATTCAAGGGGCCTATTTAGGAAAGGTGGTTGAAATTTGCCTTTCATGCAGCAAATAGAAAAATATGAATTACTTAAAGAAACTAACTTCTCATATTATTCTTTATACCATACCATTGTACCACAACTTGAACAATAACGATCACAATCCCCAAAATCTAGGCAATCTACAAACAAACAAAAAAGACACAAAAATCAATTATGGGTAAAACTAAATAAACTAATGTTGTCGAATTAGCAAGTGTACCAAATCACAAAAGTAATAAAGTAGCAAATAGAGTATCGTCTCACGAGAATTATAATGTAAACTACTAATTTCATTAATTAAACATTATCTAAGGTACCAGAAGATGAGAATTTGACAAAAGTAATAATAAAAGTAAATAGTAACAAGAAAATAATTAAAATAAAATAAATTAAATCAAAGCAATTAAACAAAGGTTGGAAATGATGATGAGAAAGTGTTAGGGTTCAAATTTAACTTAAACTTTTCTAATGCAAATTAAAAGAGTAATTTAATTAAGTTCTATTTCATGATTTAAGATCAATTCCTAAATTTAATTAATCTCCAATCCCTTGGTATATCAATACTCTTCACACTATTTAAAATTAACAAATCCCTTAGTATAACCTCAAATAGAGAAGACTTTATAAAAAATGAAGGAATAAAAGGAATGATCACACAACCTACAATGTCTTTTCTTAACGATTGCAAAAATTGTGATTTTTATCACATGTTCTAAGTTCGTGCAAATTTTTCTAAATCATACATAAACCCAAAAATATTCCCAAATTGATCAGGTTTAGGAAAGCATTAAGAATATAGATAAACATATAAATCATAAAATAAAAACTTAAATAAAACACATAAATTAATTTACATTGTTAAAGAACAAGATCTATCGTCCTCCTAAAGAGAGAAATTAGTTACACATAGGAAAAGAAGAAAACAAAGGGAATAACACGACAAACTCCATCGTAGATAGGTAGAAAAGTTAAAGAGAATTCTTAATCTTCAAGCCTAATTGCTCCCACACCACATTAGGGTTTGTGCCTCTTGACATCTTCTACATTTAAAAGTTGTATCTTGTCAAGTGTGTGTTTAAGTTTAGGGATTTGCTCTATTTATAACAGTTAGAGGGCAACACTGCCTGTTTTCGCTCCAAAAGACCTCACACAGTTGTGTGAGTACATGACACAGTCATGTGAACCAAGAAAAAAACATAACTTCAATGTAAAAGGGAGACACGGCTGTGTCGAGCTTAGACACGACTGTGTGTCCTTGATAGAAGTGTTTTCTAAGTTAGACAGGACCATATGACTTCAAACATTAAAAATCCTATCAAAACATCATTGTTTGGATAAATGGTCATCATGAAATTTGAAGGGTTTTGTCTCAAGTTTCCAATGCTACCATTTTCAGCCAATTATGACTAATACAGCCCAAGATATGACCCAATCATTGCAAACTACTCAGGTTCTAACGATAGCATCTCTATTTTAACTTCTAGGCCTAATATGACCTACTAGACATCTTATTCAACTCTAAAGCTCTTCATCAAAGTTGTAGAGCTTCCTCTCAACTTTCCTACAATGTAAAGTTTATAATTTTTAAATGTCTATAACTCAAGTTATACCCAAAATACAGAAATAGTTTAAAATTGTCACAATGTTGAACAATACAACTAAGTCCAATTTGAACCCAAACTTATAAATGGTGGGCAAAATTAATCGATTAAACACAAGAGAGGTCTAAAATGATGAATATGAGGGTTAAATAATATATAAAAATGGTTTTGTCAACTGTGTCTAGGCTCGACACGACCATGTCTAAGCCAAAATAGTCATTTTTTGCTCTAAAAATGTGGTGTCTTCGCCTGTTTTCACTCCAAATGTGATAAATATATTTCAATCTATAAAAATGTAGACAATGATAAGGATCTATCTAAAATTTATCAATGAACATAAGAAAATTATCATTAAAACATGAACTTTTTAAAGTTCATCACTCCCCCAAACTTAAGCTTTCGCTTGTCCTTAAGCCAAAAGAAAAAAAAAACTAAAACATAAAAATAAACAACTAAAAACTCAAAACATGCAGACTCGACCATGGCATTACCGGTTATCAAAAATCATTCGTCTGGGTAGTTTCACCATTATGTGCAGTATTGGCAAGTTGACTATTGAGAAAGATCTATGTGATTTAGGAGCTAGCATCAATTTAATGCCATTGTCAATTCTCTACAAGCTTGGGATTGATAAAATGAAGCCAACTACAATGTCTCTTCAATTAGCTAATCGATTAATTAAACATCCATATGGTATATTAAAGATTTGTTAGTGAATGTTGACAAATTTATTTTTCCAACTGATTTTGTGATTCTAGATATGGATGAGAATGCTGATATTCCTTTGATTCTTGGAAGACCATTCTAAGCTACTGCAGGAGCATTAATTAATGTACCTAGAGGAGAGCTCATTTTGAGGGTGGATGGTGATCAGGATTTGGCTAGTAAATGCTCTTCATCATCAATCAGTGTTGATCTTTCCATTTCTAAGATTACTAATGAAAAGGAGAAAGGTCCCCCTCTCTAAAAAATCACTGGAATTGAAAAAGATCCTCCAGCTTTCACTGATTTATTGCAAATTGATTCCAAGGCTAGTGAATGAGTATGGAGGCAAAAATCTGACAAAAGAAATGTGTCATCTTACTTATCTTATTTCAAGCCACCTTGATGAGTTAAAAAGGCAACATCTAGCTGATGACGTTAAACAAACGCTTTTTGGGAGGCAACCCAAAGTTTTTCTCTTTTTCTTTACTCTTTTATTTTTGTTTTTTTTATTATCCTGTTATTTATTATTTTGTTGATTATCTTTTTCTATTTTTGTTTTGAAGGTAATGTTGAGTCGGCTTAAGTGCCTCCCTGAGTTTGGAGTCTTTGTAGGGGGATGTATATAGCTGTCGGCTGCCAAAAATAGTTTTTCTTTTCCTTTCTTGCATTTATTTCATTTAGTTAATTGTTTTTATTGATTTTTATTTTACCATCACCACCTTTGTGTGTTTTGAGTAATTTTGTAGACATTGTGCATACCGGTTTGTTGAATTGAATATCCAATTATTGCTTGAATTGTGGATTGATCTGATTTCTTGGGATATCACATGAGAATCCATGAGTTGCATTTATCTCTATTGTTTCAAATGTATATGGATGTTCTTCCCATCTTTATGTTTAATAGACCTTGGAATTTAAATACATGTCAAGCTTAAAGAAAGTTTATGGAATGCATGTGTATGGATGATTTGCATCTAGAAGTTGTTTAATTTTCTCTTGAGACGAAATCCTAGGTAGTGCATGATTAAGGAAATGATAAGAGCCTTCTTTGAACCGTTTGAGCCCTTCAAGCCAACCTGTGAACATAGTATATCCTTAGGTCCCTTTTGCAGCCTTGTGTATGTCTGACCTCTATTTTTTTTTCTTTACCCACATTTTCCTTTCCCATACCCACATGAAAAAAAAAATTCTTCTCTTACATAACATTTGTTGACTGTATATATTGTATTATTTTTCTATTCAAGCTTTCATTTTTTTTTTTGTGCATGGAGTATTTATGGAGTTGAAAAAAATTCAACAAAAAAAAAGAAAAGAAAGTCTACCCAAATTATTGCAGAGAAAAAAGTTTGGGGGTGGAGATTGTTGAAAAAGAAAAGAAAAAAAAGGAATAATGTATTGTTTCTTATGCTCCGATCTGCACTTGTCCTACATTTTGTGGCTTGAATTTTAAAATTTGTATGATTATGTGATGATCACATATTTTATACATTAATAAGCTTTCATTTTTAGTCATTTACACTCTCCATGTACTTAATTGATTGATTTTCATTATGTTTTGTAAGTTTGAACTCAAATTGGACTTAATTGAATTTTTCAGCATGATTTATATCTTACACAGTTTCTGTATTTGAGTTACATTTTGGGTTGTAGGTAGCCAAATGAGGTGATTCTGGTTGCATTTAAAAGATAAGAGAGATATCTATAACTTTCATGAAGACCTCAAAGGTCCAATCATACGATTAGATAACTCAAATTAGGGTTGAAGCAAGAACTAGAGTGTTGTTCCTGACAGCTTGACCTATGTATACTGTTCATGCCATATTTCGGGTTAGAGTCTGTCAAAAGGGCTGAAACATTGATGCTGAATATTTGAGACCTATATTTATAACTTTCATGTTGAACACTTTTCAAGAATCGAAGGTTTAGTAGGTGATATTGGGCTTGACAGTCAAAACAGAGGTGTTAGAACTAGGCTTGAACACTCTGTAGTAATTGGCCCATATCTTGGGCTATAGGTGGCCAAATGAGTCTGGTGTCCATTTTGAAGCCAAGATCAAGCCCTACAACATTGATGAAGATCACATTTGCTTATTCTGATGCATTCAATGACTTCAGAGCTAAATGATTTCAGAGACAAGGAATCTTCATAATTTTCCACTCACCAAAAGTCATTTGACATTTTCCACTCATCCACTCACTAATGACTCAACCCCCTTGTCATTTTGTATCTCTAATCCTCTATAAAAGGGGGTTTTGGCAGATCATTGAAGGTGTTAGGTGTTAGGTAGCAAAATGATGCTAGTTTGTTACTAGGTTTTCTTGTAGTAATTTTTCTTTGTTCTAAATTGAAGTCATGTTCTTCTTCTTCTTCTTCTCTCTTTCTTTCTTCTTATCTATGAGTAACTAAGTTTCATTTTACTTGGATGAAAGAGTGAAGCTCTTGGTAATGAAATAAGGTTAGATTAATTTCTCTCTTGTGCTTAAATGATATATTTTCAAGTGGTCATTATACGTATTGTATTTTATTTCCAATCAATTTAGAAACCCTCATTGTAAAGTGGAGTTCTTGATTTGTTGTAGACAAGAGATTGGCACAATGAATGCTTTAACCCATTTACAAGTGGTGGTGTTAGAAACTCTCCTTGTAAAGTGAAGATCTTGATTTGTTGTAGACAAGATTTTGACACAATAAATGCTTGATCCCATTTATGAGTGGTGGTGTTAATAGATGATTAAAGGAATCATAATATAATTACGTATATAATTTTTAATGAACTTTCAATGTTGTATTTTCTGAATGAAACTCCCGTTATGTGTTGAATCTAATTGAGTTATAAAAGAATTAATCTTGTCCTTAATTTATTTACCAAAAGTGGATCTCCTAACCCAAGCAATTCCTTTTTATTTGTTACTAAGTTTTATCACCTTTATTGTTGTAACAAAATATTTTCCTTATGTCAAATAAATTTTTCTTCATCAATTCCTTGTAGATCGACCTCGGACTCCCGAGAATTTATTACTTGAAAGAACCTGCACTTGGGTTTGCAACTTGATAGGGTGAAAACATGTTGCCCATTTGCTAACCGCAAGTGCATGAATCGCTTAAGTAATACAGATACAGAGTAAAAGTTCATTTCCACGAGGATATTTGTTTGTAAAGCTAAGTACCAACTAATAGCTTAATCAATTCTATTCAAGGACATAAAAATAAAAAAATAGTAAACTAAACTAAATCTAATCTACAAAAGAAATAAAGATAAATGGTTAGGTTTCAAGGAATCCTTCTTTACCCCTATATCTACTAACAACATGCAATCCTCTTCATAAACATGAATGCACTGATTAGGTTAGCTTGAGAATCTGATTTAGCTAAAAACCTATGTTTAGGTCATCTAACCATAGTTTCAATTGCCCAACTCACTAAGTTTCCTTGAAAGCTAGCACAATATCCACTCTTGAACAATCTATTCTCAATCACACACTGCGCATGGCTAAAAGGTATATGTCTATCCAGTTAGCGAATCAACTCATCCAAGCTAATTGAACTCATCGAACATGCATCAACCATACCATATCCATATTGACAAATCCCTATGTCTAGTTCATTTGCAATATTAGGATTATGCAATTGATGGCCAACCAACAACAAGCATTAAGCATAGATTATGATTGAACAATAACCAAACATTCACACAAACTCAGAGAAGAACACATTATTAATATATATAGAAAAGGATCCAAAATATCCCAAAATACAGCTCAGCTATACATTGAACATGAAAATACAAGTAAACTCATATTCAAGGAAGATAAGGAAGAGAAGAGAGAAAGGGAAAAAGAGAAAGGAAGCTCATTGATTTGTCTTTGAAGCTTGAATCCTCCTCCATCCTTGTTCCTAGCCTCCAATCCACCATCAATGGAGATCTAGCCAAAGCTTTCTAACCTAAATCTAAAAAGAACTAAGAAAACTAAAAAGGAAATGGCTAAGGCAGCCAAGAAAGAGAGAAAAATGTGAAAAATCCTATTTATAAGCTCAGCTTACCGCCGTGCGCCCCAGCCCCCACTTACGAGCACTTAGGCCCGCATTTAGTCAGTTGGGCTGCACCCCAGCCCCCATTAATGAGCATCACTGCCCTCGTGCCTCGAGTTCAAGTATGGAAATTCTGATGATGCGCCTCCATGCCGCGGCATGCACAACCTTGCACCGCGGCATTGACATGTTGAAATGTCAATTTGGCTTCCTCTTCCACTTTAAGCTCACATACTCCACATTTGACCTTGTTTGGAGCTTTTCCTATCATAGAGAAAATACTAAATAAGTAACAGATACAAATTAACTTAATCTCTAATCATTTAAGCACAATTTGCCCAAAAATATAAAGAAAGTTATCCAAATAAGAATATGACAAATATAACCAATAAACCTTCCAAATATGCTTTATAAACAAGGACAAAGCATTCATTCTAGCACAAAGATAGGGTACCAATAACTACATTTTATAGAGTTATCACACCCCCAAACTTATATTTTGCTAGTCCTCGAGCAAAACAAAATAGGACTAAGTAAATCAGCATAACAATTCAAATCAAACATTCAGCAACTATCAAATTTCAATCTTCTTATTCCTTTAAAGCAAAACTAGTGTGTAATGATTGAAACATTCCTTAAAAAGTGCAAATGCCCCATAAATAGCTTCACACATACATAACCCTTAACATGCAGACAATCTAGCTTCCCTTCATGCAATTCACCTTCTTCACAAACACGCAAGATAAACTTCTCCTAATCAAGTCATACACATCCAGATAAGTTTATAAACATACATGTATATGATTCATAGAATCCATAAGATTATAAATCAACTCTCTCTCCACTAATGTAAATCACACAAGATTGAGGATCAAAAAGGACTTTATCAGCTTATAATGTTTGACCAATGGTATGGGCAAAAGAAATGAAGGAAAAGGATACAATACAAATATTGAGAAACATAAACATGATATTTCAAGTCATGAGCCTCTAACAGATATTAGCAGGGTATTCAATAGTGAATGTAGAAAACTTGTCAGAACCATTTTTTATGCTTTTCGAACTTTACTTTTCTAATGCTTTGCTTTTCTTTTTCATTTTTCTTTTCTTTCTCTTTTCTTTTCTATTTCTTTTTTTATTTTGCAAAGCAATGCTTTTTCTTTTCTTTACATCTAGTTCCTTCAGGCTCATTTTGAATTGAATATTCATTAACACCCCTAATTAATAGACTCACCTCAAGAAATAACATATCATGAACTCAACAAATATTGATGGTATGAAGGAAAAATGCAATGCTTTCACATGCATTAGAATGGTTAACAGGTTAACGAACACAATGGTAATGAAAAACAAATAAGGCCAAACAGTATAAGGCTTCAAAATGGGACCTAGGGATATCATCATATCAGGGTAAACTTTTTAAGGCTCAAACGGTCCAAACAATGCCCTAATCATTTCCTCAATCATGCATAACCTAGGATTTCACCTTAAGAGAGTTCAAAAACAATTTCTAGGCTAATCAAAACTCTACATATACATCCATAAACATTCTCAAGACATGCACTCTTATCATTTTCAAAGTTACACTTGCATCTAAGTGAGATATAAATCATACATCAAAAGTAACTAAATTGTTTCACATGCTTCAAGATCACATAACGTTTCACTGAAAAGAGAGCAAATAGCAACCTTTTATATCATGAAAAACCAAAACAACACTAGCAATCTTGCAACATGTCATGCATTCAAATAGATTCAACTTTTTCAATTCAAGCATGCATAACATCTTTTGCATAAAGTAAAAATTGAAAATCTTGTTAATAGCACATCAGTGATAGTCAAAACAAGATATAATCATGAAAATATGATGACTAAAATCACTGCATACTCAAAATACTAATACATGTTAACATTAAGCATAAAAGTAATAAAACATGTAAAGATGCTCCCCTAAACCTAAATAAAATGTTTCCTTAATGAAAATGGTCTATAGGGTACCTGAGACTCTCAAAATAGTAGCCTAACTAGAACTGAACATTACTAAATAAAGAAGAACATAAAAATAATAGAAAAAAACAAAAATAGGGGGTTCGCGCCATGGCACTCCCATGCCTGGGCCGCGGCTCTCACAAAAAGCTGCAAAATTTTGTAAAAAAAGAGCACCAAAGTCTGCGACGCAAGACTAACCTGGGGCAAATTGCAATAAGAACAACCTAAATCAAGCTAAATTTAGCAAAGAAACACAGCTTTTCTTGCTAGAATTGGCTCATATGGGTCTTTAGTCTGCAACAAAACTTGTTCAAAAAGCTAAATTATAAAATGTACAACACAAACTTAATAAAACACAAAATTAACATATTAACCTATTTAATACCTAAAACAAACTTAAAACTTAAAAACAAACAAAATCAATAAACTAACTTAATCAACATATATATATACTAACATATTAACAAAAATATATTAACAAAACAAACAAAACATGAACATATATATACAAACATGCAAAACACAACATACTACCTATTTATGCACAAAGTAAAGACATGAAATAAACATAAACATAGGGTTCCCTCCCACGAAGGGCTTGAGTTATAGTCCCAGCAGGACTTTGTCACCAAAATTGATTTGCTGCGGATGAGTAGTCCTCAAGAACTTGATCCAAGGGTAATCCTTTCAAGGAGTCGCGAATTCCCTCAAGGGCCTCGTATGAATGAAATCATCCGGCTTCTTTATTGAAACTAAAACAAGACATAAAAGAAACATAGATTATATACAACTTGAATTAGGCTAACCAAACTCATTGTTGATATTAGCAATATAGAAACCTTATCCCCGGCAATGTCGCCAAAAACTTGATAGGGTCAAAACATGTTGCCCATTTGCTAACCGCAAGCGCACGGATCGCTCAAGTAATACAGATACAGAGTAAAAGTTCATTCCCACAAGGATATTTGTTTATAAAGCTAAGTACCAACCAATAGCTTAATCAATTCTACTCAAGGACATAAAAAAAAGAAAGCAATAAACTAAACTAAATCTAATTTACAAAAGCAATAAAGATAAACGGTTAGGATTCAGGGAATCCTTCTTCACCCCCTACATTTACCAACAACATGTAATCTTCTTCATAAACATGAATGCACTAATTAGGTTAGCTTGAGAATCTGATTTAGCTAGAATTCTATGTCTAGGTCATCTAACCATAGTTTCAATTGCCTAACTCACTAAGTTTCCTTGAAAGCTAGCACAATATCCACTCTTGAATGATTTATTCTCAATCACACACTATGCATGGCCAAAAGGTATATGTCTATCCAGTTAGCGAATTAACTCATCCAAGCTAATTGAACTCGTCAAACATGCATCAATCATACCATATTCATATTGACAAATCACTATGTCTAGTTCATTTGCAATATTAGGATCATGCAATTGATGGTCAACTAACAGCAAGCATTAAGCATAGATTATGATTGGATAATAACCAAACATCCACACAAACTCATAGAAGAATACATCATTAATATATATAGAAAAAGATCCAAAATATCCCTAAATACAGCTCAGCTATACAATGAATATGAAAATACAAGTAAACTCATATTCAAGGAAGATAAGGAAGAGAAGAGAGAAAGGAAAAAAGAGAAAGGAAGCTCATTGATTTGTCTTTGAAGCTTGAATCCTCCTTCATCCTTGTTCCTGGCCTCCAATCTACCATCAATGGAGATCTAGCTAAAGCTTTCTAACCTAAAACTAAGAAGAACTAAGAAAATTAAAAAGGAAATGGCTAAGGCAGCCAAGAGAGAGAGAAAAAACATGAAAAATCCTATTTATAAGCTCAGCTCACCGCCGTGCGCCCCGACCCCCACTTACGAGCGCCTAGGCCCGCATTGAGTCGGTTGGCCTACGCCCCGGCCCCCATTAGTGAGCACTACGACCCTCATGTCTCGGGTTCAAGTATGGAAATTCTGATGATGCGCTTCCACGCCGCGGCTTGTACAACCTTGTGCCGCGGCGTTGACATGCTGAAATGCTAATTTGGCTTCCTCTTCCACTTTAAGCTCACATGCTCCACATTTGACCTTGTTTGGAGCCTTTCCTATCATAGAGAAAACACCAAATAAGTAATAGATACAAATTAACTTAATCTCTAATCATTTAAGCACAATTTGCCCAAAAACATACAGAAAGTTATCCAAATAAGAATATGACAAATATAACCAATAAACCTTCCAAATATGCTTCATAAACAAGGACTAAGCATTCATTAGCACAGAGATAGGGCACCAATAACTATATTTTATGGAGTTATCATAACTTAAATTTTAATACCGCATCAAGTTTTTAGCGCCGTTGCCAAGGACTTGATTTGAAGAACAAATTTCTGGTGTAAATATTTTGTATATATTTTCTACTCTTTTAATTTTTTTTTCTTTTGTACATACTAACTTACTAACTTAGTGGGGAAACCTCTCCCTTTTATTTTCTTTGTACATATTAACTTAGTTGGGACTAATTCTCCATTTTATTTTCTTGTACATATTAATATAGTGGGAGAAACTCTCCCTTTTATTTTCTGTATATACTAACTTAGTGAGGAAAAACTCTCCCTTTTATTTTACGCACTAACTTAGTAGGGAACCTCTCCTTTGTATTTATTTATTTATTTTTATTTTTTTGTAATTTACTTATTGCACTTTATTTTTTATTTTATTTTATTTTATTTGGTGATTGATTTACACAACACCTTTGTTAATATTTATTACTACGTGTTAATATATATTTAGTGGCTAGTTTATACCCCATCTTTGTTAATATTTAATGGCAGGTTTATACCGCCTATTTGTACATTTTCTTTTCTATTTTAAGTTACTTGTTTATGCTTAAATGGTATCGTGATTTAAATTCTGGTCATTTGGTTAAAATTAATCTTGGTACTTTACACATTGATTTGTTTGAATCACAATCACACACATCATACACAATGGCTGAAAATGAAAGTGTGCATGATGAACATGAAAATCAATCGTTACGAACCATGCATGAGTATTTGCAACCACCTCAAAATTCTAGTCCATCATGTTTTTTTTCCACTCAATGCCAACAATTATAGATTTAAGCTAGATGCATACAATCTGGGATGAAGAAATCACTCGAACTTTAGTTGGAGGAATAATAATCAAGAACAATTCATGCAACTACCACCTCCTCAGGCACAACAGGGCTCTCAAAATTTTCAAGGATATACACCTTTTGTCCCACCATATAGGAATGACCTTGAAGAAACATTGCATGCATTCATAGAAAAGCAAGATGTCATTATTAATCAAAACACTCGAGTCATGATTGACATAAAAGACACTCTTGCTAAACTTTCTTCTACACTCACCATTGATGAGAAAGGAAAATTTCCTTCTCAACCTCAACTAAATTCCAAAGATCAGTACGGTCTAAATGAGGGTAGTCTAGAAAACTAACAAATAGATTAAGTCAAGTCAATGATAACCTTTAGGAATGGAAAGATTGTTGAAGAAAGTAAGAAGATAAAGAGCCAAGTGTCCAAAGTGATGAACTCCTCGAGTGTGAATGAGCTAGAGGATGTAGAAAAGAATCAAGATAGTAGTGATGCAAAGTTACCCAAGGAACTTGAGGTGACAAAAAGTTTTGTTAAACCAGAAAATGATGACGAGGGCCACCAGACATACATGATTGACTCAATCATGGATATGAGAGTTTCTACAACCCATGATTTTAATCCCCTTGAGAATTTTCTTGTCAATTCTGAGTTTGAATCTATCAGTAATCCCTCTGATGTTGTTGATATTTCTACTATTTTTTATAGAACTCAGGATCATGACACTCAGGCATGGCAACCAAAGTTTAAGGAGTTTCCTAAGAAAAGTTAGAGCATTGCTGATAAAAAAAAGGTGTTCGTCCATTGGACTGTTCTTATAAAATTAATTTGGAAGAAGGTAAATGGTCAGCGGTTGAAACTATAACTTGAGTTGAATGATCCAGATGTAGCAGAGACTTTGGTAGATGATCCTGTCTACCAAAGTTGAGGTAAGTTTTTAGTATTTTGTGTTTTTATTGAGTCGGCTTAAGTGCCTCCTAAATTTCAGAGCCTTTGTATTGGGATATAAATAGTGTCGGCCAACAAAAAAATATATATATAAAATAAAAGAACCCAAAAAAAAATTCATTTGCATGCTTGTTTATGTCATTTTTTTTTCATTACTAACCATTGTCAAGATGTAGTTATTCTCTTCTCGTCTAAGCATTTCAGGTATGTGACTTTTCTCCATTACTTTGTTTAATTTTGTCCCAATAATTTCTTTGATGTATATTGATGATTATTTCTTCAGTCTGGATTTAATTTTTAACATTGAGGATAATGTTGTAATCTGGTTGGGGGGAAGGATAGTTGTGTTAAAAAAAATTAAAAGAAAATTAGGAAGTGTATGTATTAATATGTTTGTTATGTTTATATATTTGACAGTAACTTACTAAACCAATTAAGGATGACAGAGTAAGGAGTAAATTTTACTCTTGAAACGCATCTTAGTTGGGGTAGACAACTAGTTTGTGTGGAAGTAGTAATTCAAATTCAAGAAAATTTACATGATTAAGTTAATTGTCTTCTTTCTTAAAAATCATATGCTTAGTTATGGATGTTGAATTGGTGGACTGGGAATGATAGAATTATGCCTTGTGAGATTTTGAGTCTATTGATGAATGGATTGAACATTTGTACCACTCTCTTCTTTCTTGTGTAAATTTCACTCATGGAATTGTTACTTTAGAACTTATTTTGATTCTTTTTTAGACTATATTTTCATATGCATACATAAATATGATTGAGACATTTTTCTTAAAATAACTACTTTAATCAAATAGTCAGCCTTGCTTAGCAGCATATTGTCTCAATATGATATTAAGCACTCTTATGACTTCTTAGAAATTCTCTAATTCCTGCCAACGTAAAGCATTGAAAATGGCCTATTTCCCCTTGCTTAACTCTTTTGAGCTTATTTGACCATTCCTTGTTTCTAGCTCATTATGTGCCTTAAATGAAAAACCATGTTTTTACCAGACATTAGGGAATAAGAGAACATTAGCTTTGTCATTGGATGAGTTCTTGAATAAGTGTGGGGGTGTGTGTGCAAAATGATTAAAGAAAATTGAAGCTTGCTGTTTAAATGTATATATTATGTTCTTCTTCTTCAAATTCAAAAAAAATAAAATAAAATAAAAATTTAAAAAAAAAGTGTAAAGAAGGGCCAACAAAGCAATAAAGGAAAGGAAAAGAATATATAAATGGAATTTGTATTAGGTAGAGTTGAGATAAATTTTCATGCTTGTTAATTGAACTCAGCTCTCATGCTCTTTTATTCTCTGGTATTTAACTTGTCATATCCATATTACCTCCTCCTTTACCTTGACCCCATTACAACCTTGAATAAAGTCCTCATCATTTGTGTATGTATATGTTTTGAGTAATGGAGAAGTAGAAGATAAGCAAGCTTATAGTAGTGCAATTTTTTATGGGTTGAATTGAGAGAAATACCTACATTTTAAACATTTGAGGGATTGAGAGTTGAATCCTGTGAAGATCTATCATTCTTGACTCATGCTTTTCAATTGAAATATCCTTGCTTATTGATTTAAGATGTGAAGATATGTTACCTCATGAATGTTTTGATTACTTGAATGATTGATTACTCTTCATTTTTAAATATTATTAGAAATTGAATCTTTTAGAGTGTTTAGTTTTTGAGTCTATTTCGTTTTTTGTGAGTGGTCTTATGTGTTTTGCTCAAGAGTGTAAAAATCTAAGTGTAAGAGAATTTGATGATCACACATTTTATACATTAATAAGCCTTCATTTTTATTCATTTACACTCTCCATGTACTTAATTGATTGAGTTTTGTTATGTTTTGTAAGTTTGGACTCAAATTGGATTTAATTGAATTTTTCAGCATGATTTACGTCTTACACAGTTTTTGTATTTGAGCTATATCTTGAGCTATAGGTGGCCAAATGAGGTGATTCTAGTGGAATTTGAAATATAAGGGAGAGATATATAACTTTTATGAAGACCTCAAAGGCCCAATCACACTATAAGATAACTCAAATTGGGATTGAAACAAGAACTAGAGTGTTGTTCCTAATAGCTTGACCTATGTATACTGTTCATGCCATATTTCGAGATAGAAATTATAAAATGGGCTAAACTTTTGATACTAAATAGTTAAGACCTATATATATAACTTTCATGTTGAACACTTTTCAAGAATCGGAGGTCTAGTAGGTGATATTGGGCTTGAAACTCAGAATAGAGGTGTTGGAACTGGGCTTGAACACTCTGCAGTAATTGGACCATATCTTAGGCTATAGGTGGCCAAATGAGGTGATTCTAGTGTCCATTTTGAATCCAAGATCAAGCCTTACAACTTTGGTGAAGATTATGTTTGTTTATTTTGATGCATTCAATGACTTCAGAGCTAAATGATTTCAGAGATAAGGAATCTCTATAATTTTCCACTCACCAAAAGTCATTTGGCATTTTTCACTCATTTTCCACTCATCCACTCACTAATGACTCAGCTCCCTTGTCATTTTATATCTCTAATCCTCTATAAAAGGGGGCCTTAGCAAATCATTAAAGGTGTTAGGTGTTAGGTAGTAAAATGATGCTAGTTGTTTACTAGGTTTTCTTGTAGTAATTTTCCTTTGTTCTAAATTGAAGTCATGTTCTTCTTCTCTCTTTCTTTCTTCTTATCTATGAGTAACTAAGTTTTATTTTACTTGGGTGAAAGAGTGAAGCTCTTAGTAATGAAATAAGGTTAGATTAATTTTTCTCTTGTGTTTAAATGATATATTTTCAAGTGGACATTATATGTATTGTATTTTGTTTCCAGTCAATTTAGAAACTCTCCTTGTAAAGTGGAGTTCTTGATTTATTATAGACAAAAGATTGATACAATGAATGCTTTAACCCATTTACAAGTGGTGGTGTTAGAAACTCTCATTGTAAAGTGGAGATCTTGATTTGTTGTAGATAAGATTTTGGCATAATGAATGTTTGATCTCATTTATAAGTGGTGGTGTTAATAGATGATTAAAGGAATCATAATATAATTATATATATAATTTTTAATGAACTTTTAATGTTGTATTTTCCGACTAGAACTTCCGTTATATGTGGATTCTAATTGAGTTATAAAAGAATTAATATTGTCCTTAATTTATTTACCAAGTGTGAATCTCCTAGCCCAAGCAATTCCTTTTTATTTGTGACCAAGTTTTATCACCTTTATTGTTATAACAAAATATTTTCCTTACGTCAAATAAATTTTTCTTTATCAATTCCCTGTAGATCGACCTTGGACTCCCAAGAATTTATTACTTGAAAGAACCTGCACTTGGGTTTGTAACTTAACTTTTAATACCGCATCATTATATATCTCAACTTTTGTTTTCACTATCCTACCATTTCTTTCTTAACTCATACCCTTGGCCTTACATTATAAACTTTGTAAAGTCCCTTTTGATCTTTGGTTATGTGTTATTTACATTAATGGAGAAAGAGATGAAAAATAACCCTATGGATGTAGGTTTGATGTGCACTTGCAGTTTCATAAACCTATCTGGGTTTGTTCTTTATGAGGAGATTGGGTCTTTCATTCATGTTTTTGGAAAGTCATTTATGCTTAAGATTTGCATGTGAGAGACGATGTGATAATTAGATTGTTCATGTGTGACACTTTGAAATTAGATCGTGAAGTAGTTTCTGAGGATATGTATGATATTCGTTACCTGGTATTGCAATGTTTGTGTCTGTATGTTTTGAGTTTTACTTGTTTAGTCTTTTTATTTTTCTTTTTGTTTTTCTTTTTGCTTGAGGACAAGCAAAAGCTTAAGTTTTGGGAGTGATGAACTTACAAAAATTCATATTTTTATGGTTCAAAATCTTGAGTTTTCATCATCTTTTAATCTTTTTTATTTAGTTTTGTTCTTAAATTTTATTATGTTTTTATTATTTTAATTGTGTTTTTATTTTGTGTTTTTATGTGTATTTGATAGGTAAATATACATGGAAAGTGATTGAACGCTTAAAGAAGCAAGAAATCAAAGAAATAAACTTTCAGGATAAATCATCAGATTTTGTGCAAAAATAAGAAATTCCTAAAGATAAATATTTGAAGAATTCTTATTCTATTCTTATATGTTAGTTAGAGTTTTAATTGGATGCAAAATCTTAAACAATGATTAGATTGGATAAGGATTCTCAAAGAGATTTGATTTGGAGCAAAATTTGGATTCCCGCAGTATCCTGACCATTGCTCATTAATTGAGTCATATCTTGGGTTACAGAGATCAGATCGACGTATTATTTGTGGCATTGAAAAGCTAACAAAAAATCCTACAACTTTTCTGTTGAGGTTAAGGGCAAATTAGACCATCTGGAGGGTGAGAAAAATCGTGTAAGTCAGATATGAAAAGCTGTTAGCTTTTCTATAAAAGGGAAAAAACGAGTTTAGCAAAAGAGCTTGTTTTTACACACTCTTATACACTTGGACAAAACACAATAGCCGTCAAGAGGCACAAACCCTAATGTGGTGTGGGCACAATTAGGCTTGAAGATTAAGAATTTTCTTTAACATTTCCACCTTTCTACAATAGAGTTTGTCATATTCTCCCCTTTGTATTCTTCTTTTTTCATGTATAACTAATTTCCATTTATTATGGAGATGATGGATCTTGTTCTTTGATGGTGTAACTTCTTTTATGGGTTTACCTTATGTTTATATTTTATGATTTATGTTTTTATCTCTATTCTTAATGCTTTTCTAAACCTAGTCAATTTAGGAATGATCTTTTGGGTTGATATATGATTTGAGAAATTTTGCATGAACCTAGAACATGTGATGAACACCATAATTTCTGCAATCGTCAGGAATAGACGTTGTAGGTTATGTGGTCTTTCTTTTAATTCCCTCAATTTTGATAATGTCTTTCTATTTGGGATTAAACTAAGGGATTAGTTAATTTCAAACAGTGTAAGAGGATTAATATACCAAGGGATTGAGTATTAATTAATTTTAAGAATTGACCATAAATCATTGAAATAAAATATAGTTAAACGAATATTTGAATATGAATTTAAAGAGTTCAAGTGAAGTCTAAATCTTAACATTTTAATACCATTATTTTTCACCTCTTTGACTTATTGTTTTGCTTATTTATATTTCTTTTTAATTGAATTTGCAAGAACTCTTTTCCTTCATTAGCTTAAATAGTGTCACTTTCAACGAATTTAGTAATTAATAACTTAATCATTATGGGACGATACTCTTACTCATTTTTTATTACTTCTGCAATTCGGTGCACTTGCTGATTTTCACAACAATTCTATCAATTCTAAGTTAATATAAGGGACCTAATTGGTAGAAGGAGTGACTTATTTTATTTCTATGATATATGGTCTCTTGAAGCATAACTGATTTTAATTAAGAATACCCATAATACAAATATCGAAACACTTTATTTTCCTTATCATAGCTTTGGCTACACCCAGATGCCGTAAGTTAAAATTTGGGTAACTTAAAGCAAAATATGGCTAAGTAATTTACATACTAAGGAATTTTGTTGGAACTAATAAAGATATAGGGATCATGTTTCAGAGCATATGTAAAAGAAGGTAAATAGCCAAATATGATTGCACTACAAAAGACTATATCTCATTGATATCAACTTTATTTTACAATGCCAAATATCAGGTTCATCCTACATCAAAAGATTTTTTTGAGAAAGTAAGTTCGAATACACCATACATTGAACTATTTCATATAATTCTGTCAATTACAACCCATTGCCCCCTAAAAAAGAAAAACATCAAATTTATTTACACACACATGTAGCAGTAATTTTGGGCTTGTAATATGCCAAAACTACATAAAGAGCCATTACAATTACTGGTTTCAACCAGTTACCACAACATTTGCTCTAGGATTTGTATCCAGTAGTTGATGCAACTTAGCACCGGATTTTGGTTTGTTCTCACAAAATTCATTCTCACACTCTGTAGTTCTATCATTAGAACTGGAATTTTTAAATCTTGATAGTAAGTTTTATGTGCTTACAGGTGTAGCCCTCTTGGTGTCAATGTTGTTCAAAATGATCTCTTCTATTTGTCCCAGTTGAGCATTTTTTTTAGTTTTTCCTGAGTCAAAAACAATTAAGTACTCAATATCAAGCAACACCTATGACATTTCTGCAATAACATTTCAAAGAGTTACAGTTTCAAAGAATACCTATAACATTTCATTACTCACATAGCAGTATTAACGATTCTGCAAGACCAGTCCAGTATGAAAAATTTCCAAACGAACTCCAATAAAAGAAATCAAAGTCTTCAAGTTATAATGAATAGCCTATCCTAAGTCCTATGATATGGTTACGTGAAAGGCAAAAAATAAGTTTAGTCAAAATAAGCTTTGTTGACCACCCATACATTAAATGCATTAGAGTTGTAGGATAACAATAACTATATCAATATACAATACATCTCTAGGGGATGACTTTTACTGTTCGATGCCCTGTTGGTTGCCATGCATCGATCTTCCCTTTCTCTTTATCAGTTTTAGAAGTTGCTATCATATTTTAAGTGATTTTGTTAAATTGAGTCAATTTTAAAAATAACTCCACATGACACGTATGAGGGGTGGCTAAATGCAATTTTTAGGGAGTCGACAGTGAAATGGCTTCAAGCACTTAACAAGAAAAAAAATAAAAGAAAGGGACAAGCATGATTTAGTTCTCAGTGGCTTAGGGTAGCTATGTAGGTTGTTATCATGAAATTTGACTTAGTCTTTGTTCATTGCTTTGGTGGGTTTTGAAATTGGAGGAGACTCATGCGTATTGAGGAAGCAATAGTTGATTTAGTTAGGGGAGTATGTCCTATGTATTCAGAGCTTCATAGGAAACTCTTTCACTTGGGAACTACTCATTAGTGTTGCTGTGTGTGGCATCTTTGATATATTGGTGCGTGGTGCATTTTTTCGGTTGGAATTCAACTGGGACTGAAAAAGCTACTCCTTATTTCATATAAAAGTAGGTAAATTGAAGATCATAAGGTATGGTAAGATGTACTTTTCCCTAATTGTGATTGCTTATTTGTTAAATTGATTCCCATCTCTCCGATTTTATCATGTATGTAGATTATCTTATCTTATTTTGTCTAATTGGATTCCATGTTTTTTTCCAAGTGAAGGTTAATACTTCTTTATGGACCTCTGATCTCTAATATAATTTGCTTATAACACAGGTTTCTTATTCATATGTACAACCTCTCTGATAGTTTGCCTACCAACTATGGTGGCCCATTCTTGAGTCTATGTGTAACACCCTAATACGAATTATCATAAAATAAATGGAATATTCCAAAATAACTCGCATTAGAAATATCACTTCTAGAAAATGCGAAAAACAAAAATCTATAATAACTTACGCAGTCATTATAGAGAGCCACAAATGATCAAAAAGTTATATGTACAACTATCACTGGCTAACATGCCAAAAAGTATACATAAACTTTGTTGTACAACAAGAAATATACATATATACAAACTGGTCCACAAAGAAACAAAATACTAATCTAAGCTTTCTATTTCTTCTTTTCCTTGCCCTTATCCTTTTTAGGGACTTCACATGGATTTACATAGAACACACAGGGGTGAGAAATCATAATTTCTCAATATAAGCATACTAAGACCAACGGTTAATCATTTACAAGTAATAAATCAACCGAATTTATAACACATACGACATAAAAGAATATCTGATAATCAATAATATCAAAGAATTGCTCATACAATCTTAAGGTATTATCGAACAAGCAACTAAACAATTAATCGATTAAGCCATGACAATTGCTCATACAAGTGTCAACCATACAATGCTTCATATTATGAGGTATGATTATGCTCAAATAAAGTCCTAATAATATAATGATGCAGTGCAAGTGCAGATTTTAGTTTTTGAAAACACATGTCACTTACTTATTTCCCAAGAACTCCCTATTCCTTTGCATATACTAAGTAGGATAGGCATCCCGCCCTGAAACTACCTGGTGATGTGCAGGCTAGTTTCCCTCACAAAAGTAAGAGTACTACTACCAACTCCATACACCGATAACTTTAACCATACAAGCAAACCCGCAAGAAGAATTCAGATACAACACCTCATTCTTAGGTCATATGGTTATGCACACCATTGAGGTTACAATACATAGAAAATAGTAAATGACAAGTTTGAAAAGAAGATATACATGTTTACTATCAAAACATACACACTTATCACAAGGTTTACTACAACCAAGTGAAAAGCAAAGACTAGTGACTCAAGACGTTACTCCAACTTAACACATAAGTAGTAAAACTCATATCACTAGTGTCCTCATATCTAGTATCTTACACCATCACTTCCCAAGTGATTTCAAGGCAACCTCCAGTCACTCAAGGTTCTAGATACTAATTTATAGCATTCCATAACACTTGGATGCACAAGGTTGCACCAACTTCCATCACAAGGTTTACCCTAACCTAGTGAAAAGGAAATAACTAGAGAACTTCCATTCTTGGCTCAACTTTAATCCATAAAGGAACTAACACAGGTCTTTAATCAACCACGAAGCTTAACTTGGGCAATCAAGGAAACATGCTTTAACTATGCATTCCAACTCAACTTTAACTCTAAATGAGTAATCTTTGCATATAGGTAGGCATACTATCATACTAAGGAAGCCTAAGATGTCCAATATATCATCCGTTGACACACCACCACACTTTGGGTGTCTTGAGTTCTTTAACTCTGTCCTAAGCATTCTTTCTCTCAAAGAACACCTAAGATTCCTTGCAAGTATCATATATATATAGTAGGTGACCATTCTCTCCAAGAAGTTCACCCCTTAGTGTCTCAATACTATTTAAATATGAATAGTATCCCATTAGATCACTCCATGCCACACACTCAAATGTTTCCTAGCAAAACATGAAAGAAAACCAAGTTTGGACATTTTTGGGAATAGTGCCACGGCTCCACCTATTTTTTGCCTTAGCATAATGGTTTGTGTCACGGCTCCACTTATTTTGTGCCTTGTGATGCACAATTTTTAGTTTCAAACAAGTCTACAAACTTGATGCGGGATTAATTGTCGCTTTGCGAACCCAAGTGCAGGTTGTCTCAAGTAATAAATTTCTCGGGAGTCCGAGGTTGATCCACAGAGAATTGTTAAAGATCAATTAAGGTGAAGTAAATATTTTGTTACTACAATAAAAATTATTTACTTGGATTAAAAGATCAACTCTTGCTAAAAAAAAGTAAAGGTAAGATTAATTTCTTTTATAACTCAATTAGAATCCTCGCAACATGGAGGTTCCAATCGAAAAATACAACATTAAAAGTCCATTTAAAATAATATACATAATTATATTATGTTTCCTAAAAATATTACCACCACTTATAAATGGGTTAAAGCATTCATTGTACCAATATTTTATTTACAACAAATCAAGAACTCCTCTTTACAAAGATGGTTTCTAAATTATAAGAAACAAATTATAATACGTATAATGGTTACTAGAAAATATAAATCATTTAAGCACAAGAAAAGAATAAATCTAACCTTACTTTATTATCAAGAGCTTCACCCTTTCACCCAAGTAAAATGAAACTTAGTTACTCATAGATAAGAAGAAAGAAAGAGAGAAGAAGAAGAAGAAGAACATGACTTTAATTTAGAACAAAGGAAAATTACTACAAGAAAACCTAGTAACAAAATGGTATCATTTTGGTAACTAACACCTAACACCCCTCAATGATCTGCCAAGGACCCCTTTTATAGAGGATTAGAGATACAAAATGACAAGGAGGGTGAGTCATTAGTAGGTGGATGAGTGGAAAATGAGTGAAAAATGCCAAATGACTTTTGGTGAGTGGAAAATTATGGAGATTCATTGTCTCTGAAATCATGCAGCTCTGAAGTCATTGCATTCGTCATTTCTAAACCAAGTGGTCTGCATAAAAGTTGTAGGCCTAGATCTTAGCTTTCAAATAGCTTTAGGTTGAGTCCAGTATCATTTCTACAACTCTAGATACGTTCGAATTACTACACACTGCCCAGGCCCAGTTATAGCTCATATGTTCTGACTTCCAAGCCCAATATCACCTTCAAGGAATCTGATTCTGGAAACGTGTTCAACATGAAAGTTGTAGATATGGGTCTTAACTATTCAGAATCTAAATTTCAGCCCATTGGACAACCTCTAGCCCAAAAACTATGATGAATAGTACACATAGGTCAAGCTATCAGGAAAAATACTCTAGTTATTGCTTCAATCTCAATTTGAGTTATCTACTTGTGTGATTGGACCTTTGAGGTCTTCATGAAAGTTATAGAGCTCTCTCTTATCTTTCAAATGCCACTAGAATCACCTCCAAAGACCACTTATAGCCCAAGATATGGCCAAAGTACAGAAATAGTGTAAGAAGTAAATTATGCTAAAAAATTCAATTAAGTTTAATTTGAGTCCAAATTTACAAAACATAATCAAAATCAATCAATTAAGTACATAAAGAGTGTAAATGACTAAAAATGAAGGCTTATTAATGTATCAAATATGTGATCATCAAACTCTCCCACACTTAACTTTTTGCACTCCTGGGCAAAACACAAGACCAAAACTAAAAAAAAAACGAAACAGACTCAAAAGTTAAACACTCTAAAAGACTTAATTTAAAAATGAAGAGCAACCAATCATTCAAGTAATCAAAGCATTCATGAGATAATATATCTTCACATCTCAAATCAATAAGCATGGATATTTCAATTGAAAAGCATAAGTCAAGAATGATAGATTTTCACAAGATTCACTCTCAATCCCTCAAGTGTTTAAAAGGCAGGTATTTCACTCAATTCAACCCATGAAAATTACACTACCATAAGCTTGCTTATCTTCTATTTCTCCACTACTCAGAACACATGCACACACAAATCATGAGGACTTTATTCAAGGTTGTAATGGGGTCAAGGTAAAGGAGGAGGTAATATGGATATGACAAGTTAAACACCAGAGAATAAAAGAATATGAGAGCTGAGTTCAATTAACAAGCATGAAAGTTCATCCCAACTCCACCTAATACAAATTCCCTTTACATATTCTTTTCCTTTCCTTTATTACCTTGTTGACCCTCTTCTTTTTACATTTTTTTTGATTGATTTTTTTTTAATTTTTTTTTTTACAAAAGGAACATCATATATACATTTTTTTAACCATTCTGCACACATACCCCCACACTTATTCAAGAACTAATCGAATGACAAAACTAATGTTCTCTTATTCCCTAAGGTCAAGTAAGAACATGGTTTTTCATTTAAGGCACATAATGAGTTCGAAACAAAGAATAGTCAAATAAGCTCAAAGGGGTTAAGTAAGGGGAAATAGGTCATTTCTAATGCTTTATGTTGGCAGGAATCAGAGAATTTTTAAGAAGTCATAAGAGTGCTTGATATTATATTGAGACAATATGCTGCTAAACAAGGCTGACTATTTGATTAAAGTAGCTATTTCAAGAAAAATGCCTCAATCATATTTATGTATTCATATGAAAATGTAGTCTAAAAAAGAATCAAAGCAAGTTCTAGAGTAACAATTCCATGAGTGAAATTCACACAAGAAAGAAAAGAATGGTACTAATGTTCAATCCATTCATCAATAGGCTCAAAATCTCACAATGCATAATTCTATCATTCTCAGTCCACCAATTCAACATCCATAACCAAGCATGTGAATTTTAAGAAAGAAGACAATTTACTTAATCATGCAAATTTCCCTGAATTTGAATTGCTACTTCCACACAAACTAGTTACTACCCCAATTACTCCTTACTCTGCCACCAATTTTTGATGCGTCTCAAGAGTAAATAATTTACTCTTTACTCTGTCATCCCTAATTACTTTTGTTGTTAATAAATTGATGACAAACACAACAAACATATTAACAAACACACTCCTATTTTTTGTGATTTTTTTTTAGTTTTTTTTCTAATATAAACACAATAAATATATTAACAAACACACTTCCTAATTTTTTTGTGGGTTTTTTTTTTGGTTTTTTTTTACAACCATCCTTCCCCCCAACCAGATCACAACATTGTCCTCAATGTCAAAACATAGATAGGTAAAGGATAGAATATATTACCTGTTGTTGTAATTACTGAAAAGAAAAATCTCACACAAATTTAAACAAAAACAAAGTACGATAAATAAAACCAAAGCTTGTAATTATTTAAAAAGTTTGAGTGTCTTAGCTGACTTTCTTTTCATTTTGCTTCCCTCACCGCTTCCTTCGAACCAATCTATCTGGGCTGTTACTGGATCAGGTTCATAAACAAAAGCTTCTAATTTATCAATCAACTCATCAACAGTAGAAGCAGAGATAAGGAGTCGTCTTGCAGAAGGTGTGACAAATTTCTATTCCACAGCATAGTCAACAAAAGATAATAAATTATTAAAGAAATTATTAACATTTAACAAACCTATGGGTTTATGGTGGATGTTCAATTGGGCCCAAGAGACAATTTGAAAGACTACTTCCAAAGTACCAAAACCACCAGGTAAGACAATGAATGCATCAGAGTTTTCAAGCATTGCCTTCATTCGTCCATGCATAGAGGATACTTGAATTTCCAGTCCAATTATCTTTCCAATGATGTTCCTTCGAGTTAAAGGTTCAGGAATGACACCTAAAACTTGACCACCTCTTACAAATGCAGAAAGTGATACAGCCCCCATTAACCCAAGGCAACCTCCCCTATATACTACGTAAATGTTCCTCGCAGCAAGTGTTCTACCAACAGTGCTTACTGCGTTTACAAACTCTAAACTTTTCCCATAACTTGTCCCACAAAATACACAGATACTGACAAATCTACGAACAGAAGAAGAAGCTCCCTCCATTTCTACACTCACACTCTCTTTGAATGATTATGAGTTGCAGGAAAGTGAAGAAAATAGAGTGTTTAAATAGGGAAGAGAATAGAAAAAGTAATAATAGCTCCTATACAGGTAGGTTGGCTGGTGTCAGAAAAGTTTAAAATTTTAAAAAAAAATAATAATAATTTTGTTTTTTTTTTTTTTTTTTTTATTTTTTTTATTTATTTTTTTTTTTTTACTTCAAGAAAACCATCGGGGTAAAGAAGTCTAGAAGCCCCGAAGGATCCTATCCAAAGGATCGTCTATCCAAAACCAAAATTCAACAAAATCATACAAAGATAAAATAATAATAACAAATGATTACATACCTTTATGTACAGGTTTTATGGTAGATCTTTATACTGCGCGTCATGAGTGCAGTAATACCAAGACGACTCAGCTAATCTTGAAATTCTTCTCCCTCCCGCTTGTTTAAAGAAAAGAGAATAAAGAAACCATCGTGGGTTTCCATCCTGGATCTAGAACCTAGAGAGCTCACACTTGGGTTCGTAACATCAATAAAGATGCTAAAATCTGAAACCCGCAATGTCCAAGATCCAGAACGCTCTATCCCAGGGCGTTGAGAGCCCCTTATAAAAAAAGAGAGGATCAAGCTTAGATGCCTCATACGCTTTGGCAGCCGTGGGTTACTTCTCACTAATAACCAAAGTGGGACGCTTCTATCTATCCATCAACTCCACAGTGCCTAGATGGTGAACATTGGGTTGTGGAGTGCGGCTCTCTACAGAGCATGGCACATGAACCTTATTTACCGACTGGCGTGCGATGGTCCACCCAAGTCAATGATGGGGCTGCCGCTGGTAGGGGCTCCTAATCTAATTAAAGACCAAGTACAACCGAAGTTTCTACTTTTTTATTCTTTTATTTTTTTCATTTTTTTATTTTTTTTCTTCTTTTTTTGTCTTTTTTTTAAGATGCACAAGATAATATATACATGTTGTTGTGATTGTGGCTCACATCTTCCTCTGGTTTCACGTCCGTAAACGGCTTAAACGCTTTCTATGAGTCGAGGATAAGCTTCCTATCCAATTTTCTTATAAATTGGCAAACAGGGTCTTTTTGAGTCGATTCCCAAGACTATAACGCTCTTGCTCGTCTCTCGAAGAGATTCCACAAACTAAGAAGTTCACATTTGCACAACTCCACAAGAATGCGTCTCAAGAGTCAATAAGATATTATCTAATGACTCCTTACTCAGTCCATTCTTAATGAAGAATATTTTATCTTCTCTGTTTACAGAAACCATCCCCAAAGAGAGACATCGCGTGTTGCAATTCCATCATGCACACTTGTAACAAACTTTCATTCTTTTTGCTCTTCTCCTTTTTGAAAATAAACTTTTACCGAGACCAGGCATGTATGAGACAAAGGAATCTGAAGATTCACCAGCTAAATGAACCTTTGCTTCAATTATCCAGCGTATATCTTCTGGGATGCCCTTATACATTAACAATCTCAGTCTTTCACACCTAGCTTCATAGACTTTTGTTAGAGCATTTAGAGGGAGAGAAGGAAAATGTTTTCTTAGATTTGAGAGAATGATATCTATTTTAAAAGGAGAAGAAATAAGTTATTATGGGAAACTAAAAAATAAACTGACTTGAGAGTCACAGAGTACCGTTATCCGCCATTTAACCGGGAACACAAAGAACTGCAAACAGAAAGAAACAACATTAAAATAAATTCTACTCATAACAAGGATTAGAAAGAGAAATGGATTCTACCTCAACAACTTGATGTTCCAGAAATGGTTTGAGTCTTTGTCCATTAACCTTAAATACAATACCATTTCTAGGATTCTCAATGTCTATGGCCCTATAAGAATACATATGTTTGACAATATAAGGATCAATCCACCTAGATCTCAATTTTCCAGGGAATAGGTGAAGACGAGAATTATAAAGCATAACTTTTTGACCAATTTCAAAAGTTTTTCTCAAAATTGATTTGTCATGAAAAGCTTTTGCTCTAGCTTTATAAATCTTTGAGTTTTCATATGCATCATTTCTTAATTCCTCAAGTTCATTCAATTGCAATTTGCGTAACTTGGAAGCATCATCCAGACTTAAATTGAAAGCTTTAATGGCCCAAAATGCTTTATGCTCCAATTCTACAGGCAAATGACAAGATTTTCCATAAACTAACCGATAGGGAGACATGCCTAAAGATGTTTTAAAAGCAGTACGGTAAGCCCAAAGTGCATCGTTTAGTCTTAAAGACCAATCTTTACGATTTGGGTTAACCATTTTTTTCAAAATTTGTTTAATCTCCCTATTTGCCAATTCAACTTATCCACTTGTCTGAGGATGATAAGGGGTTGCAATTTTATGGGTAATGCAATATTTCTTCATTAAGGATTCAAATGGTTTATTGCAAAAATGTGTTCCTCTATCACTGATGATAGCTCGAGGAATTCCAAATCGACTCAAAACATTTTCTTTTAAAAATTTTAGAATAGTTTTATGATCATTGTGCCGACATGGAATCACCTCAATCCATTTTGAGACATAATCAACTGCAACCAAAATGTACACAAATCCAAAAGATGATGGAAATGGACCCATGAAATCAATTCCCCAACAATCAAAAATTTCAATGACAAGGATAGGGTTCAAAGGCATCATATTTCTTTTAGAAATGGACCCTAATTTTTGAGAACTTTCATAACTTTGGCAAAAAGTATAACTGTCCTTGAATAAAGTGGGCTAATAAAATCCACACTGCAAGATTTTTGCAGCTATTTTCTTTGAAGAAAAATGACCTCCACATGCTTCTGAATGACAAAATTTAATGACACTACTTACCTCATTGTCGGGTACACATCTCCGAAAGATTTGATCAGGACAATATTTGAACAAATATGGGTCATCCCAAAAGAAAATTTTCACCTCAATCAAAAACTTTTTTCTGTCTTGGTGTGTCCCTTTGAGGCGGTATCTTACCTGTTACAAGAAAATTGATAATGTTAGTAAACCAAGGCATGGAATTGACAGAAAATAAAAATTCATCGGGAAAAGAATCATTGATAGGTGTGCTATCAAAAGATGAGTCTGTTGTCAGCCTTGACAAATGATCTGTAACAACATTTTTGGCTCCTTTCTTGTCTTTTATTGTGATGTTGAATTCTTGAAGCAACAAGATCCACCATATCAACCTAGGTTTGGCATCCTGTTTAGACATTAAATATCTAACAGCAGCATGCTCAGTGAAAACAATAGTGGACGAACTAATTAAATAAGCTCAAAATTTATCCAATGCAAAAATTACTACAAGTAGTTCTTTTTCAGTAGTGGTGTAATTCATTTGTGCACTATTCAAAGTTTGACTTGCGTAATAAATTACATAAGGCTTACCTTCCTTTCTTTGGCCTAAAACAGCGTCAACAGCAAAATCACTAGCATCACACATCAACTCAAAAGGCAAAGACCAGTCAGGAGATTGCATGATAGGAGCAGAAGTCAAAAGACCGATTAATTTTTCAAAAGATTTTTGACAATCTTGAGTCCAATCAAATGGTGTATATTTTGTTAGAAGATTACATAAAGGTCTAGATATGGCACTAAAGTCCTTTACAAATCTTCTGTAAAATCTTGCATGTCCTAAAAAGGAACGAACTTCTCTGACTATTTTTGGGAAAGGCAAATGAGAAATTAATTCAACTTTGGCCTTATCAACTTCAATTCCTTTAGAAGATATCACATGACCAAACACTATTCCTGAGGTAACCATGTAATGACATTTTTCCCAATTTAACACAAATCCTTTTTCTTCGCATCTTTTAAGAACTTTTTCCAAATTATCAAGATAATTTTCAAAAGAATTTCCAAAAACTGTCAGATCATCCATGAAAACCTCTAAATAATGCTCAATCATGTCACTGAAAATACTTAGCATGCATCTTTGAAAAGTTGTCTGAGCATTACAAAGACCAAAAGACATTCTTCTATATGCAAAAGTGCCAAAAGGACAAGTAAAAATGGTCTTTTCTTGATCCTCTAATGCAATTGGTATTTGATTATACCCTGAATAACCATCAAGAAAATAATAGTAGGGATGTCCTGCTACTCTTTCCAGAATCTGATTAAGAAATGGCAATGAAAAATGGTCTTTCCTAGTAGTTGCATTCAATTTTCTGAAATCAATACACATACGCCAACTAGATGAGACTCACGTAGGTATTAATTCTCCTTTTTTATTTTCAACCACTATTATTCCAGATTTCTTAGGCACAACTTGTGTAGGGCTTACCCACTGGCTATCAGAGATAGGATAGATAATTCCAACATCAAGTAATTTAAGAACTTTAACTCTAACTACCTCTTTCATGTGTGGATTTAATCTTCTTTGAGGTTGTTGAGATGTTTTAGCATTATCCTCTAAATGTATTCTATGTGTAAAGATTAATGGATTAATGCCTTTCATGTCCTTTAATGTCCATCCAATTGCACTTTTATGCTTTTTAAGTACTTCAATCAACTTACCTTCTTGTTCTTTGGTCAGGGATGAGGAAATTACCACTGGAAAGCTTTGTTCTTCTCCCAAAAATGTGTACTTCAACCCATCAGGTAATGGCTTCAGTTCCAGTGTGGGTACTTTTTCATGGGCATCATCATTCATGGATTTTAGCTTTTCGAATCTTGGCTCCCTTCCTTTGTATTCTATTTCCTGTGTACAATCAAGTAAAGAACATACTTCAGAAATATCATCATCTAATTGTGTACCTGAATCAAAGGAATTGATTAAACAAATTTCTAATGGATCATAAGAACTCCTGATTTGAAGATGATCATCTATAATGGCTTCAATCCCTTCAATCTCTTTTTTTTCATCATAAACTTCATGTGGTTGCTTGCACATGTTGAAAACATTAAGTGCCAGTGTCAAATTTCCAAAAGTTAGCTTCACCACTCCATTTCTGCAATTTATTAATGCATTAGATGTTGCTAAAAATGAGTGACCAAGAATAACAGGAACTGACTTAGAACTATCAACCATAGGTTCAGTTTCCAAGATAATAAAATCCACAGGATATATGAATTTATCAACTTGTACCAACACATCTTCCACTATTCCTTTTGGGATTTTAATTGATCTATCAGCAAGTAGAAGAGTTATAGAAGTTAGTTTTAACTCACCAAGGTTGAGTTGTTGATAAACTGAATATGGAAGCAAATTAACACTAGCACCAAGATCAAGTAAAGCTCGTTCAATTTTATGTTCACCAATAATACATGAAACTGTAGGATAACCAGGGTCTTTATATTTCAACTCATTATTATTTTGAATAATGGAGCTTACCTGTTCAGTCAAAAATGCATTCTTTTTCACATTATATTTCCTTTTAACAGTGCACAAGTCTTTCAAAAATTTGGCATAACAAGGAATCTGCTTGATAGCATCTAACAGAGGAATATTGACCTTCACTTGTTTAAAGATTTCAAAAATGTCACTGTTATGATTCACTTTACTTGAATTATTTAATGCTTGAGGAAATGGGGGTGAAGACGAGGGTTTGATCTCCTTTTGACTAGGTGGCTTATCAACTCCTTCCTCATCTTTGGGAATTGACTCATCATCTTTCTCAAAAAGTTCAGGAATTTGTTTTTCAACAACCTTTCCACTCCTAAGAGTTATCACTGAGTTAACTTGATCTATATTTTGACTTTCTGAACTACCTTCATTTACGCTAAACTGACCCTTGGGATTTGGTTGAGGTTGAGAGGGAAATTTTCATTTCTCATGAATGGCAAGTGTAGAAGAAAGTTTAGCAATAGTGTCTTTTATGTTAATCATGATTTGATTGTTGTGGTTATTGATGGCCTCTTATTTTTCTATGAATGCGTGCAATGTTCCTTCAAGGTTTTTCCTATATGGTGGGACATAGGGTGCATATCCTTGAGGATTTTGAGAATCTTGTTGTGTCTGAGGAGGTGGTGGTTGCATGAATTGTGCCTGATTGCTATTCCTCCAACTGAAGTTCGAGTGATTTCTCCATCCCGGATTATATGTATCTGAAAAAGAAGAAGTGAATGACTTTTTAAAATTGTTCATTGCATTTACTTGCTCATGCACAACTTCTTTAAAAACAGGAATTTTTGGACATTCATTTGTTGAGTGTCCTAATTCATCACAAATGCCACAAATTTCTTCATTTTGCACAGATTTGATTTCTTTTACTTTCCCGGATTTCATGGCTTCAACCTTTCTAGCCAAACTAGCAAACCTAGCATTCAGATCTTCTTCTTGACTAAGATGATATTTTCCTTTACTAGCATTTGCAAGGTTTAATCTAATTAAATTTTCAGAAGGATTAGTACTATGCCAATATTGAGAATTTTCAGCCAAATAGTCTAAATAGTCTAAAGCTTCATCAGGTTCATTATCAAGAAATTCACCATTGCACATTGTTTCCACAAATTGTTTGGTTTCAAGTGTTAACCCTTCATAAAAGAAGCTTATAGTGCGTCATTTTTCAAAACCATGATGTGGGTAAGAATTCAACAAATCTTTAAAACGTTCCCAACTTTGAAAATATGCTTCATTGGAATTTTGGGAAAAATTTTGGATTTGTCTTTTCAAAGCATTGGTTTTATGTGTTGGAAAAAATTTCTTCAAAAACTCACCTTGTATTTCTTGCCATGTGCCAATTGATCTTGGTTTCAAAGTATTAAGCCAAGTTTTTGCTTTTTCTTTCAAAGAAAAATGAAATAATTTAAGCTTAACAACCTCTTAAGTGCAAGTTTGATCATGAAAAGCAGTACATACTTCCTCAAATTCTTTTAGATGTAAATATGGGCTTTCAGATTCTAAACCATGGAAATTAGAAAGTAAAGAAATAATACCTGGCTTGAATCTAAAATTGTTGGCATTGAGTGGAAAGATAAAACATGATGGACTAGAATTTCGAGATGGTTGCAAATACTCACGCATGGTTCGCAACGGTTGATTTTCATGTTCATCATGTACACTTTCGTTTTCAGCTATTGTGCTTAATGTGTGTGATTGTGATTCAAACAAATCAATATGTAAAGTACCTGGATTAACTTTAACTAAACGACCAGAATTTAAATCACGATACTAATTAAGCATAAACAAGTAACTTATAGTATAAAATAAAATGTACAAGCTAGCAATATAAACCTTCCATTAAATATTAACAAAGGTGTGGTATAAACTAACCACCAAATCAGTTAAAAAGCATAAAAATTAAAAAGTTAGTATACAAATAAATTAAAATGTTAGAAGCAGAAAAAGTAAAAAGTTAGATAGCTGATAAAGTAAAAAGTTAGATAGTTAGTAAGAGAGTTAGTAAGTTAGTAAACAAAAAAAATAAATGACAGAAAATAAATAACAAAAAAATGACAGAATATAAATACAGAAAATAAAGTGCAAAAAGTAAATTACAAAAAAAAAAAAGTAAAAGGGAGAGTTTCCCCCACTAAGTTAGTGCGTAAAATAAAAGGGAGAGGTTCCCCCACTAAGTTAGTATGCACAGAAATTAAAAAGGGAGAGGTTCCCCCACTAGTTAGTATGTTAGTATATATACAAAATTTTTACACCAAAAATTCAGTCTTCAAATCAAGTCCCCGGCAATGGCGCCAAAAATTTGATGCACAATTTTTAGTTTCAAACAAGTCTACAAACTTGATGCGGGATTAATTGTTGCTTTGCGAACTCAAGTGCAGGTTGTCTCAAGTAATAAATTTTTCGGGAGTCCGAGGTCGATCCACAGGGAATTGTTGAAGATTAATTAAGGTGAAGTAAATATTTTGTTACTACAGTAAAAATTATTTACTTGGGCTAAAAGATCCACTCTTGGTAAATAAAGTAAAGGTAAGATTAATTTCTTTTATAACTCAATTAGAATCCTCGCAACATGGAGGTTCCAATCGAAAAATACAACATTAAAAGTCCATTTAAAATAATATACATAATTATATTATGTTTCTTAAAAATATTACCACCACTTATAAATGGGTTAAAGCATTCATTGTGCCAATATTTTGTCTACAACAAATCAAGAACTCCTCTTTACAAAGATGGTTTCTAAATTATAAGAAACAAATTATAATACGTATAATGGTTACTAGAAAATATAAATCATTTAAGCACAAGAAAAGAATAAATCTAACCTTACTTTATTACCAAGAGCTTCACCCTTTCACTCAAGTAAAATGAAACTTAGTTACTCATAGATAAGAAGAAAGAAAGAGAGAAGAAGAAGAAGAAGAAGAACATGACTTTAATTTAGAACAAAGGAAAATAACTACAAGAAAACCTAGTAACAAAATGGCATCATTTTGGTAACTAACACCTAACACCCCTCAATGATCTGCCAAGGACCCCTTTTATAGAGGATTAGAGATACAAAATGACAAGGGGGGTGAGTCATTAGTGGGTGGATGAGTGGAAAATGAGTGAAAAATTCCAAATGACTTTTGGTGAGCGAAAAATTATGGAGATTCATTGTCTCCGAAATCATGCAGCTCTGAAGTCATTGCATTCGTCATTTTTGAGCCAAGTGGTCTTCATAAAAGTTGTAGGCCTAGATCTTATCTTTCAAATGGCTTTAGTTTGAGTCCAATATCATTTCTACAACTCCAGATACGTTCCAATTACTACACATTGCCTAGGCCTAGTTACAGCTCCTCTGTTCTGCCTTCCAAGCCAAATATCACCTTCAAGTAATCTGATTCTGGAAACGTGTTCAACATGAAAGTTGTAGATATGGGTCTTAACTATTCAGAATCCAAATGTCAGCCCATTTGACAACCTCTAGCCCAAAAACTGTGATGAACAGTACACATAGGTCAAGCTGTTAGGAACAACACTCTAGTTCTTGCTTCAATCCCAATTTGAGATATCTACTTGTGTTATTGGGCCTTTGAGGTCTCATGAAAATTATAGAGCTCTCTCTTATCTTTCAAATGCCACTAGAATCATCTTTAAAGACCACTTACAGCCCAAGATATGACCAAAGTACAGAAACAGTGTAAGACATAAATTATGCTAAAAAATTCAATTAAGTCTAATTTGAGTCCAAATTTACAAAACATAATCAAAATGAATCAATTAAGTACATGGTGAGTGTAAATGACTAAAAATGAAGGCTTATTAATGTATCAAATATGTGATCATCACCTTGGCATAATGGCTTATGCCACGACACAAATTATTTGGTGCTGTGGCACCTCTCTCTCGGTGCCAAGAAAACTAAAAACAAAGACATGAGTGCCGCGACCTCACTCCAAGAAGTGTCGCGGCACCTACTGGAAAACCATGAATGTCTCCAAATTATGCAAACACTGTTTCATTAGCTGTGTTATTGGATTTTTACTATTTCAATCCAATCTCTAGGTGTTTTCAAGTCCCAATCAAGTTCACAAACATGAAAGAAACATAAAATACTAAATGATTTCATCCATAATGGATCAAAACACTAAATCCCTCATCCAAACCCCTAAATTCAATACTTTGAGCTTTAATGGTTCAAATAAAAAATTCGCAGTTTCTAATCCAAACTATTAGCATGAACAAGTCATAAACACAATTTAAAACTCATCCAAGCAAGAAAATTACTTAAAACATCACAAAAACTCAATTTAACATATTAAGTTTCAAATAACCTAAGTATGGAAAAATGAGAAAATGAAGTTTAAGCTCACAAAACCCCTACCTTGTGAAGAAAAGCTACTGCAGATGATCACAAGTCCTCAAGTTTTCCTTTCCCCTTTGATCTGCTCTTCGTCCTTTCCTCCTCTTCCTCTTGTTTTCCCTTTTTTTCTCCTTTCTCTTTTACTACCACTGGCTCTGCTTCCCAGTCATGAACAGAAAAGAATAAAGTGAGAAAATAAGAGATTAAGAGCTAAGTAAAAAGCATTAACACATAGGCTGAAACTGTGGAGAGTTAAGGGCCAAGTATTATAACACTGGTACTTCCCGATTTGCTACAAACACTCAACTTTAGCTAAATCAAGTTTTATAAGTTTCAACAACTTTAAAATAAATACTAAGATTTTTTAAAAATGTAATTTCACCAGTATCATAATTTTTCATATCTGTGACTAGTCAATCCGACATTAAAACACACAACCAGTATGCCTTAAAATACCAAACGAGCTCTGATTATTCTCAAACTTTAACCACATCGCAGAATACACATTTGTGATTTAGAAATAAATTATCCACATCTATTTCCATTAGCTAAGCCATTTAAGCTAATATATGAGTCATTTTAAGCTACTTTTTACCTTTCAGCTTGCAGCAAAGTGCCTAAACTAACTCAGATTATCACGAAATTAAACAGGCATATTAAGCAAGTATTAAACTACCTCTGTAAGTATTTATAAGTCTATTGATGCACAAATTTTTCAACTAAGTCTAAAAACTTGATGCGGGATTAATTGTTGCATTGTGAACCCAAGTGCAAGTTGTCTCAAGTAATAAATTTCTCGGGAGTCTGAGGTCGATCGATAGGGAATTGTTGAAGATTAATTAAGGTGAAGTAAATATTTTGTTACTATGGTAAAAATTATTTACTTGGGTTAAAAGATTCACTCTTAGTAAATAAAGTAAAGGTAAGATTAATACATTTTATAACTCAATTAGAATCCTCGTAACATGGAGGTTCCAATCAGAAAATACAATGTTAAAAGTCTATTTAAAATAATATACGTAATTATATTATGTTTTCAAAAAATATTACCACCACTTATAAATGGGTTAAAGCATTCATTGTGCCAATATTTTGTCTACAACAAATCAAGAACTCCACTTTATAAGGAGAGTTTCTAACACCACCACTTGTAAATGTGTTAAAGCATTCATTGTGCCAATCTCTTGTCTACAACAAATCAAGAACTCCACTTTACAAGGAGGGTTTCTAAATTGATTGGAAACAACATACAATACGTATAATGACCATTTGAAAATATATCATTTAAGCACAAGAGAGAAATTAATCTAACCTTATTTCATTACCAAGAGCTTCACTTTTTCACCCAAGCAAAATGAAACTTAGTAACTCATAGACAAGAAGAAAGAAAAAGAGAAGAAGAAGAAGAAGAATATGACTTCAATTTAGAACAAAGGAAAATTACTATAAGAAAACCTAGTAACAAACTAACATCATTTTAGTACCTAACACCTAACACCTTCAATGATTTGCTAAGACTCCCTTTTATAGAGGATTAAAGATACAAAATGACAAGGGGGCTGAGTCATTAGTGAGTGGATAAGTAGAAAATGAGTGAAAAATTCCAAATGACTTTTGGTGAGTGGAAAATTATGGAGATTCTTTGTCTCCGAAATCATTCAGCTCTGAAGTCATTGAATGCGTCAGAATGAAGTAATATGGTCTTCATGAAAGTTGTAGGCCTGGATCCTAGCTTTCAAATGGCTTTAGTTTGAGTCCAATATCATTTCTATAACTCCAGATACGTTTAAATTACTGCACACTGCTTAGGCCCAGTCACAGCTCCTCTGTTCTGACTTACAAGCCCAATATCACCCATTAGGCCTCAGATTCTGAAAAGTGTTTAACTTAAAAGTTGTAGATATAGTCCTAACTATTCAACATCAAAATTACAGTCCATTTGACAACCCCTAGCCCGAAATATGGGATGAACAGTACACATAGGTCAAGCTATCAGGAACAACATTTTAGTTCTTGCTTCAACCCTAATTTGAGTTATCCAAACATGTAATTTGGCCTTTGAGATCTTATGAAAATTGTAGGCAATTGTCTTAGGTTTCCTACAAGATCAAAATTACATCAATCAGATATTTATAACTCAAGTTATAGTCATTTTACTGAACACTGCCAAAAAGATAAATTAAGGCTAAGTCATGCAATAATTCTTTTAATGATCAAATAAGGTCCAATATCATAAAATGTGTCAAAACTAACTAAATTAAGTTTAATTGAACCTTCAGAAACCTAGTGAGAAGTTTATAAAATGTATAAAATATAGTGCTATCATCTAACATATTGAAGAGGATGTTACACTATGCTTCTATCTCAATTGTTAATCAGTTGTTGGTAGTTGATTTCCCTCCACAACTTCATTTGAATTTGAAATTTTTTGCTACTATATATAAGGGTTGCTATGGCTTTTTAGTTGTGCCATGTACTTTCTCTCATATATTCAGTAAAAAAGTGTGATAGCTATTCTGAGTTTCGGTTTCTTTGTTGCTAAGGCTCCCCAGTTTGACCCATTGAGCAAGATCCAACCTGAGTGTGAGGTATGGAGGGTGAAGGTCAGGGTGACTCAGTTGTGGATTGTTCCTAGATTTAGCAATCCTACTACACCAAGTTCCATTGAGATGGTCTTGGTTAATGAATTTGTAAGGATACCTTGAAGTAGTATGTTTTTTTACCCTGTCTCTTTTATCATGTATTTATACTTTTACATTTGATGTGGCTTCACTGCATTATATTAATTATTTTTCTATATCTTTTCAAGTGCTACTTTGTTGTTGTGCCATTTTCATTGTATTGATTATGTAATTTATTGTTGTGCAATTTTCATCATGGTTATTGGGTCAGGGGGGAAGGATCGAAACATCTGTAAGAAAGACTTTGGTGTATAAGTTCCAACCATTGTTGATTGAGGGGAATGTAAATGAAATGATGTACTTCAATGTTTCCCCTAATTCAAGATCTTTCAAGGCAATTAGCATGACTTTCTATTGGTTTTCCAGTTTAGGACCAAGGTGAACCCAAGTCAATCTGTACTAATTCCAATTAATGGACTGACCTAGGTACCCTTTGAGGATGTCTCTCGAACTAATAGGGAATTTGACTACCTTATAGGTATAGCCATAATATTGCTTCTGTATATACTCTAAAGCCACTATATTGCTAACTACCTTATAGATGTCTTTCTCTTATTATTGAATATAGCTCCATTATTGGTGTAGATGTCATTGGCCAACTTACTAGGGTGTCAGCAAAGAAAGAATACAAAAGAGAGGGAAAGATGATTAGGATGATTATTGTGGAACTGACTGATGATAGGTTGTGGGCTTTATTAGATTCAATTAATAGGATAGTAAACTGAGTAAATATTATTTGTTGAAAAGTTTTTTGATACGCTATTATACTTCAGTGTCTCCACTTTATTAATCACTTTTCATTTGTATGTTATAGTGGGAAGCTTGATTGTGCTTTATTTGGGGAATATGTGGATTCTCTGAAAGCATTTATTGCCAATGGTGATATGGACCAACCTATAGTTGTTGTTTAGCTTGCAAAGGTCAAGACATTTAAAGGTTTGCACTATCATGCTACACACATTAGTTTTAGTTATCATGGTCCTCAATTTAAAAAATACTAATTAACAAGTTTTTCACCCTTGAACAAGAAAGGTGGTGATACAAAATGCTATGCATGTAATGAAGTTGATTTTTAACCTGGATATTTCTGAGGCTATTGATCTCCGTAGTCAATTAGTAGTCATTTACTTTTTGTTTTTCCTTTTTTTTTTTGTTATCTCACCTGCTAATTTATGCCTTTTTTTATTGGATTCTTTGTAGCCTTGCTGCTGTCAACTTGGTTGGTTCTCAGCCACTAATTTTCTACCTGATGGCCAAAGGGTATCTTTAGAGAATGACTTTATAAGGTTGCATCCTAGAAAGTCTTCGAAGCATCTAATTGTGGTCAAAGAGGTTAGTGTTTATTTTGTTTAATTTGCACTTACTTGGAAAACTAGGTTGAGTATGCTACATTTACCATACATTTTCATTCTAAGTGTGTGTCATCTACTTAGTTTATGCTTTAATATTTTGTTAGTTGGTAATTGATTATGATGTCTATGTCTATTTTTAAAGGATGGATATTTCATTGTTATGGCCACTGTGAAAGGAATTGTTGAAGATGGTGATTGATGGTGGTACATAGCATGCAAGTGTGAGCGGGCTATCATTCCTGATTCGAGAATGTATTATTATAATGTATGTTTTACCCATGTCATGCCAAGGTCTCTAGAACCTAATCCATATGGTTTTGTTTGTTCTTTTTATCCTTTAAGCAATAGTTGAAGCCAACATGACCGCTTTTGTAACATCCTAATATTGATATTCTGATATACTTGACATATATAAGAATAACCAATATTAAACATGTTACTTTATCTCAAATTATAAATCAATCCTATAACATTCATACAAATAATTATGGAGAGCCATGATAAGCTAAAAGTTATCTATATACATCATTGCCTCAATAGGGCACATTGTACTACATAAAATTTTATACAAACTAGATTTTAAAGCCTATAAACTATACTAGTTTTCATACATCTTCTGCTTCCCTTTTGAAGAACTTGCACTTGGATTTACATAGCAATACAAACGGGGTGAGAAATCACAATTCTCAGTAAAAGTATTCCAAAACTAGTATTTTATACATTCACAAAGAATACGCAGCTGCCCATATAATTACAATGTTATGAGTTTAAATGTCATGGTGGCAACCGCCCATACAATTGCTATATTATGCTAAAATTATTTCTGATGTTTATGACTATACAAGGTCCTAAAAACGAATGTAATTTGAGGATGTCATAAGTCATCAAGCATATTAAGGATATTACACACCTCAACTACTTCGGGATATGCTATGATATGTCATGAGTCTTCAGATGTAGTGAGGATATGACCCACCTCAACCTACTCATCAGACATAGAAAGGATATTATTCACCTCACTATTCACGAATGTAGAGAGGATATTACTCACCTCAACTACTTTGGAATCCTTGCTTCATTTGTCTACAATAGTAAAGAAGGGAAGTTCATCTTCAACTACTCTCTAATAAGGAGGAACTATCCATCCTCACGTTATCATAGGTCTAGGATCACCTCCGGTAGTGAGGATATAACTTACCTCAAAAACCTTCCATCTAGGATAACATCTAGTAAAGAAAGAGGATATGACTCACCTCAACTCAACCACTAGAACAGTGAGGGAGGATATGACTCACCTTTACTCGTCACTATAATATGGAGGGCATCGTCCTACCTCAGACTATTATAGATTATCCCTAAATGTGAGGATCAAATCCATCAACAATCACAAATATATCATATATAACTAAGCCTAATTACATCATATAATTAGCATTACAAATTAACTTGATTCATCAACAATGAGGACTCAACCTCATCAACATAGTTATGAAAACAATAATGTCAATCACTACAATAACTAGCATGCCAATTAATTTACATCATTGGCTACAAGTATAAAATACAATGATATTAAGTATCACAATATTTAACATACCAATTGATTTATATTTATCACGGCAATACTTCATTAAATACTCCTATTTGAGTCTCATCACTCATTAAGAAGCATAGAAGAAGAAACTACATCATTGAAAGGCTCCATTGCATCAAACACAACTCCTAATTGCTTCCAGGCATCCACGTCGCAGCACACCAAGTGCCATGTCGTGGTGCCTAACTCTCGGGTTGAAGTACTAGGCAGGAAATGCTACCCACACTGTGGCATACCATGTGCTACGCCACGACGCATGTCCTCTGCCTCACTCACGCTGCGGTACACCAAGTGCCATGTTGTGGCGCAAATAGTAGAACATAGATTTTATAGAATTTTGCAGATACGAATACTATTCCATTGGAACTAAACCCTCTTCCAATCACTCAAAACTCTATTTCATGTTATTTCCAACCTCAAACATGGTCCATTTACACATTGTAACTCTTATACAACTTCAATTTCACTTAAACAAGCAATCATGAATCATTCAACCACTCAAAACCTAAAACCCTAAATTTGACTCAAAAGGAAAAATAAGGTATTTAAGTGCTGAAAAATCATCTTCATGAATCCAACAACTCATAAATAAGTCATCCTCAAGTTCTCCAACAAGATTCAAGCATAAACAACAAAACAACGCTCAAAAGCCATTCACTTCATCAAGTCCTCTTGTGAAACAAGATGGAGAAATAGAAGAAAAGTGCCAAGAACAAAGTCCCCCTACCTCAAGGTCTTGAAGATGAAGTCACTTAGCAGCTCATCTCATTCCTTTCCTTCTTTCTCTTCTTTGGTTGATGATCATCCTCCTCCTCCTCCTCATTTCTTTGCTCTTCCTTTTGCTTCCCTTGCTAGCAACCATGAAAGAGAGTGAGAAAATGAGAGAAATATCTTATTTTGAAGGTTTAAAAGGTTAAGGCAAAAACAAATGTGAGGCCTTTTGCCTCTTTAATACCTAAGTTGTAACTCCTGATCTGCTAAGAATACTTAGATTTCACCAAATCTAATTTTATAACTTTTAACAAGTTTAAAATAAATCCTAAGATTAATCAAAAATCTTGTTTCACCATTTCTCTATTTTTTCCACATCTGCTAGTAATCATTTTAGTATTAAAACACACAACTAGTATGCTTAAAAATACCAAACTAACTTTGATTAACCTCAAATTTTAACTACACCATCTTTAACCTATTTGGGACCTAGAAACAAATCCTCCAAATTTATTTTCATTAACTAAGTAGTTTAAGCCAATTTTGTGGCTAATAATAGTTATATTTCACACATAGTGCTACAGTAAAGTGACTAAAGGTACTCAGAAAGTCACAAAATTTAACATGCATGTTAAGCAAGTATTAGGCTACCTCCGTAACCATTTATAAACTTAACATGTTTTCCAGGGTGTTACAACTTCTTTGTGGTGTTCAAGGTATATGGTCAATGATGAGCCTATAATATGTCATATTTTTAGGATTCAATTCTTTGAATTTTCATTCTCTTTTGATATTTTAATCACATATTTTATTAAGAAACCCTTATGTTTAGCCATTTACACTCTCCATATTCTTAATTGATTGAGTTTGGTATGATTTTGTGAGTTTGAGCTCAAATTGGTCCTAATTGAATATTTTCAGCATTATTGAGATTTTATACTGTTTCTGTATTTTGGCCATAACTTGAGTTCCTGATATCTGATAATCATGAATTTTATCTTGTAGGAAAGCTAAGAGGAAGCTCTACAACTTTGATGAAGAGCTCGAAGTCTTAAACAGATGTCTAAGGGACCTAGGTTTACATGGAAGTCAGAATACGGGTTCTGTCACTAGAATCCGAACGGTGTGCACTCATAAACTCATATCTCAAGCTATAATAATGGAGATGGGCTGAAATTTGGATAGTTGATAGTCAAGACCCAAATAAACAACTTTCATGAAGAACACATTTTGAAATAATGAAGCCTAATAGGTCAGTTTGGGCTTGCAAGTCGGAACAGAGGTGCTGAAGTTGGGTTTGAACAACCTGTGGTTTTTGGGTCATATCTTGGGCTGTAGAAAGCCAAATTGGACGATCCAGATATGCATGTTATAGCAAGACAAAGATCTACAACTTTCATGAAGAGTACTTTTCATGAATCTGAAGTATAGTCAGTCGTTTTTGGCTTCCAAGTCAGACCAAGGAATTTTCGCACTCAACCACTCCACTCTACTCATCCACTAAACCAACTCACTCAACCAAATCACCCCACTCACTCATCCACTCAACTACTCATCCACTAAATCAACCCACTCAACTAAACCACTCCACTCCATTAATCCACTCCACTCAACCACTCATCCACTCATCCACTCAACTAACCCACTCAACCAATATTTAATCTATTCCACTCAAACCAACCCACTCATCCACTCACCCACTCAGCCACTCCACTCCACTAACTCACTCATCCATCCACTCACCTTTGTCATTTTGTTACCCTAGACTTCTATAAAAGGGCACCATTGGTTATCATGGAAGGGGTTGGATTCTCCTTCATTTCTCTCATAGTTTCTTCTTGTTTCTTCATAGTTTCTCATAGATTTTGTATATTTTGATGCTTCTCTCTTTGTATTTGTCATTTTTTTTACCATGAGTAGTTAAACTCATAGCTAGGGCTATGGGGGATCTTGTGTTCTTAGTTATTTGGATCTGATTTCTAAATTGATTATGATAATTTCTTTGTGGGTCTACTTTATTATTTGCATTCTTGTCATAAATTGATCACTTGTGACATTTATTAATTCATTGTTTGACCGGTGACCATCCACACTCAATGAGTGGATCTATATGGTAAGCCTAGGATTATATTGGTAAATGACCAAACATCAATTTCTCCTACCAATGGAATTGACGAGTTGTTAGTTCATATCTTGAAATTGGAACTTAATGCATTCTTGATTAATTCAACTAAATGACCAAATAGGTGGATTAAATTAAGAATAGAATATTGTTTCATCCATGACCATTGAGATTCAATAGCTTATAAGATAATATTGACAAAAGAATTACCTGTATCATAATTGAAAGAAGATCCGAATAATGAGACTCAAGTGAACCTTGTGCCCTAGCATCTCTCTATCTTTGTTTATCTTTTCTTTATTTAATTGTTCTTTTTATTTTCTCCATTAGTTTTCTGTTTTAAATTTAGATCTTGCATATACTTCTGATTTTCTAAATAACATAAGAATTTTACAACTTTAGTAATTATCACTTATTCCTCGTGGGATCGATAACTTGAACTCCAAAGTCCTATATTACTTAGCGATAGAGTGCATTTGCTCTTAGTGTATTTTACACGCACCAAGTTTTTGGCGCCGTTGCCGGGGAATAATTTTGGTAATATTAGAGGCGTAAAATTCTAGTTAATTTAGATGAAATTTTTATTTTAATTTATTTTATCTATTTTTATTATTGTGTTTTGCTTTTGTTTATCTCTATTTGCTTTTATTTTTATTTGTATTTATTTTCTTATTTTGTATATTTCTATTTTGTTGTCATTTTTTTATTTATTTTATCTTTCTTTTCTTTTCTTTTTTTTTTATTATTATTATTATTATTATTATTATTATTATTATTATTATTATTATTTATGTATTTTTAATTAATTTTTCACCGTAATTTTCACTTGTTCATTTTTCTTGTTTATGTTCACTCGTTCTCGGTTTCTTGATTTGACATTTGATCCGAAATTGAGAAAAGCATTTCATGAGTTAAGAAAGCAAACTCAAATTTAAGGTGTGTGAAGACAAGACATAAACGAGAATGGAAGGACGAGTAATTGAAGTGAATCGTGACGAAATAGCTAACCCAGCAGAGCGGACCATGCTTGAGTACTCTATGCCCACTGCTGAAGGGTATGGAGGAAGTATTATAAGACCAGCTGTGGCGGCTAACAATTTTGAGATCAAACCCGCATTGATCTACATGATTTAGAATTCTGTACAGTTTGGTGGATTACCTTCAGATGATCCAAATCAGCATTTGGCTAGATTCTTGCAGTTGTGTGACACTATCAAGTACAATGGAGTGATGAGATGATGCAATCAGATTGCGACTCTTTCCTTTTCTCTTAGAGACAGGGCGAGTCAATGGTTAACGTCACTTCCAAGGGTTCCATCACTACATGGGATCAATTGACACAACAAGTTTACGGCTAAGTATTTTCTTCCTTCTAAATCTGCTAAGTTAAGAAATGATATATCTTCTTTTGTGCAGTTTGAAATGGACACTCTTTATGAAGCTTGGGAGCACTTTCAAGAGTTATTGAGGAGATGTCCACACCATGGATTTCCCGTGTGGCAGCAGGTTCAGACTTTTTATAACGGTTTATCTTCTGCAAACCGTTCCCTTATTGATCCTGCTGCAGGAGGTACTATATGGAGGAAAACACCTACTGAAAGCCAAACATTGATTGAAGAAATGGCGTTGAACAGTTATCAATGGCAAAATGAGCGCCAAGTTCTTAAGAAACCAGTAGGAGTGCATGTTATGGACGCTTCTACTACCATTCTGAATTAATTGGAAGCCTTGACAAAGAAGGTGGAAACCTTGATGGTAACAAGTAGTGCAGCCCCACCAACTATTTGTGATGCATGTGGAGGACAGGGTCATACAAGTTCAAATTGTCAAGTTGGTAGTCCTTTTGCCCCAGAACCTGAAGCAGCAAATTTTGTTAGAAATCCCAACCAAGCAACAAGTACAATCCTTATGCCAGCACCTACAATCCCGGTTGGAGGGACCACCCCAATTTCAAATGGGGAAATCAACAAAGCTATCAGAAGAATCAACAGAGAGCCCCACAACCACCTATAGGTTTTCAAGCACCTGCAGAGAAGCCAAGCTTTGAAAATCTTGTAATAAAGTACATGCAAAATTCAGAAGCTAGAATGAAAACCATGGAGACTCAAATCAGTCAGTTGACTACTCTGATGTCAGAAAGGCCACCCGGATCTTTGCCTAGCTCTACTGAACCTAACCCAAAGGAACAGGTAAAGGCAATCACTCTGAGAAGTGGTAAGGAGCTTGGAGATCATTCTAAGAACAAAGAGGAATACATGCAAGAACATGAAGATACTCTTAATGGGCCAAATACTGTAGAAAAAAAAAATCAGTGAAGCGCCTCCCATGGTACAGGTAAGTGAGCCACAAAAGTCTTCCATTCCATTTCCTCAGAGGCTCCAGAATACTAAGCAGGACAAACAATTTGCAAAATTTTTGGAGATGTTCAAGAAATTACAGATTAACATTCCTTTTGTGGAAGCTATCTCTCAAATGCCAAAATATGCAAAATTCTTGAAAGAGATACTTTCAAACAAACGTAAGCTTGAAGAATATGAGACAGTCAGACTGAATGAGGAGTGCTCTGCCATTCTCTTAAAGAAATTACCGCCAAAGTTAAAAGATCCAGGGAGTTTTACTATTCCTTGCTCTATTGGTAATTCTCATTTTGAGAAAGCATTATGTGATTTAGGTGCTAGCATTAATTTGATGCCTTTCTGCAGGATCTACCTCAACACCCTTGCTAGATAATACATGCCCTAAAACTATACCTTGTTCTACCATGAAATGACATTTCTCAAAATTCAGGACAAGGTTACTTTCAATGCATCTTTGCAAAACTCGATCCAAACTATCTAAACATGCATCAAAGGAAGAGCCATAGACAGTAAAATCATCCATAAACACATCCATGCAACTCTCTAAAAATTCAGAGAAAATACTGACCATACATCTTTGAAAGGTTCTTGGAGCGTTGCATAGACCGAAAGGCATTCTCCTGTATGCAAATGTTCCAAATGGGCAAGTGAAAGTGGTCTTCTCTTGGTCTTCTGGGGCTATATGAATCTGAAAATAGCCCGAATATCCATCCAAGAAACAGTAATGTGACTTACCAGCCAGTCTCTCCAACATCTGATCAATAAAAGGCAATGGAAAATGATCTTTCCTAGTGGCCTGGTTAAGTCGCCTATAATCAATGCACACCCGCCAACTGTTCTGGATTCTTGTGGATAGGAGCTCATTGTTCTGATTTGCAACTACTGTGACTTCAGATTTCTTTGGAACAACTTGCACGGGGCTCACCCATTTACTGTCAGATATGGGATAAATAATGCCAGCTTACAGCAGCTTGGTCACTTCCTTCTTCACCACATCCAGAATCAAGGGATTTAGTCTCCTTTGGGGTTGCCTCACTGGCTTGGTATCTTCTTCCAATAAAATTCTATGCATACATGTGGAGGGACTAATACCAGGAATGTCTGCAAGTGTCCATCCAATAGCACGCTTATGTTGCCTCAAAACCTGCAACAAATTTTCTTCTTGTCCAGGTTGCAGATTCTTAGCGACAATTACTGGCAGCTTCTCTCCATCTTCTAAATATGCATATTTGAGGTGGTCTGGAAAAGTCTTTAACTCTAAGGATGGGGGATGCACAATGGAAGGCAGCAAGCTATTTGAAACAAGTAACTCAACAGCATTAAATTCGACATAATTTTGACTCACATTTTCATATGCTGTATCAGTCAAATAAGTACCTACATCATCACTCATAACCGCATAAATCTCAGCACATGAAGCACATGGTTCAGTACCACAGCTAACACATATATCATAAGTGACAGAATCCAGAAAGTCAGCAATATCAGGGAATTCAACACTCATATCAGCATAAGTATCATCAACCAGCATTTCAATCACATCAACATGAAAAACTGAATGCTCCTCAAGGGGATGTCTCATGGCATCAAAAATGTTAAACTGTACCACATCTTCACCAAATTCCATAGAAAGGGTACCAGCATGCACATCTATCTTGGTCTTGGCTGTCTTGAGGAATGGTCTTCCTAGAATCATTGAAGCATGATTTGTTGAAAACTCATCTTCCATGTCCAGAATGTAGAAGTCTGCTGGGAAAATTAGCTCATTTACTCGCACCAACACATCTTCCAGCACTCCTACAGGGTGAGCAGTAGTCCTGTTTGCTAGCTGAATCACTATACCAGTGGGGTGTAAGGTGTCAATGTTCAAAGACTCATACACTGACGTAGGCATGACATTAATAGAAGCACCCAAATCTAGCATTGCATGGTCAAATCTGGAATTACCTATAGTGCAAGGGATTGTGAAAGTTCCAGGATCTTTACATTTCTTTGGCATGCTTGGCTGAATCATCGCAGAAATATTTCTGCCCATACTGACTTTCTCAGTACCCTTAAGTCTTCTCTTGTGAGTACACAACTCCTTGAGGAATTTGGCATACTTGGGAATTTGTTTGATTACATCTAGGAGGGGAATATTGATTTCCACCTTCCTGAATGTCTCCATGACTTCCTTCTCTGTTTCTGCTTGCGCTATCTGCTTGGACTATGTGACTCTGTTTGGAAAAGGTAGTGGAATGGCTAGATTTGAATTCTCTGCACATTTCTTCTGTGTCACAGATTTTTGGACTGAGCTATCCACTTTCTTCTATTTCTGGTCACCTTCTGGTTGCTGCACTTGTAGTTCAGGTTGTGGTGGAGTAGGACCGTCAACTTCTCTGCCACTTCTCAAGCTAATGGCACTTACATTACCTCTTGGATTATTGACTGTTTGTGAAGGCAATTGGTTCGATCCTTGGCTTTTCAATTCACTCACGGTGGTGGCCAGCTACCCAATCTGAGTTTGTAGGTTTTGAATGGTGGCATTGACATTTTGTTGGAACTGAACATTATTTGTAGCCATCTGTTTCATCAAATCTTCCAATGATGGCTCGGATGGATTGGTTGTAGGACTTGGCAACATGAGGGGCTGCTGTACAGGTGGCTGCACAGTTTGTTGTTATCTGAATGCAGGTGGTTGGTATTTGTTGCTAGGCCTTACAGCTTGGTATCTAAATTGCTGCTGCTGTTGGGGATGTTGTTACTAACTAAAATTCTCATATCTCAAGTTAGGATGGTCCCTCCAGCCAGGGTTATAAGTATTAGAAAATGGATCATATCTTGGTCTTGACCGCCGATATTGAGGTCTACTAGGAAAAATGTCATTTCTTTAACCGATGATTTCGGAAATGTGGAACCACCATCCTGAAGTGTGGGGCATGCATCAGTAGGATGAGATGAGCAAGAGCAAATGCCACACACCCTTGCAGGTTCTTGTACAGAACCTGGTACATGTTGTCCCACTACTAATTGTCTCACCAAAGAAGTCAATTCATCAAGTCTATGTTCCATTCTCTGTTGATCTACATGAGATGATTGAACTTCATTAACTCCTCTGGTTGAGGTAAGGACTCTTGTGCCAAATTATTGAGCATTGGCTGCCATATTTGCTATCAAATCTCTTGCTGCAGTAGGGGTTTTATCCACCAATGCACCTCCAGATGCGACATCCACCATACTTCTATCCATCGGCAAAGAAGCCCTCATAGAAATATTGAATCAGGAGCTGATCACTAATTTGATGGTGGGGACAACTCGAACACAGCTTTTTGAATCTCTCCCAATACTCATGCAAGGTCTCACCAGTCATTTGCCTTATACCACAAATGTCTTTTTTAATGGCAGCTGCTCTGGATGCAGGGAAGAACCTCTCCAAGAATAATTTCTTCATATCATCCCAACTCGTGACAGAACCTGGTGAAACCTATTTCCTGATTCCTGCCAACATAAAACATTAGAAATGACCTATTTCTCATTGCTTAACCCATTTGAGCTTATTTGACTATTCTTTATTTCGAACTCATTATGTGCCTTAAATGAAAAAAATTATGTTCTTACTTGACCTTAGGGAATAAGAGAATATTAGTTTTGTCATTCGATGAGTTCTTGAACAAGTGTGGGGGTGTGTGTGTAGAATAGTTAAAAAAATGTATATATAAGGTTCTTTTTGTAAAAAAAAAATTAAAAAAAAGAGTAAGTAAAAAGAAAAAGAAGGTCAACAAGGCAATAAAGAAAAGGAAAAGAATATGTAAAGAGAATTTGTATTAGGTGGAGTTAGGATGAACTTTCATGCTTGTTAATTGAACTCAGCTCTCATGCTCTTTTATTCTCTGGTATTTAACTTGTCATATCCATATTACCTCCTCCTTTACCTTGACCCCAATACAACCTTGAATAAAGTCCTCATGATTTGTGTGTGCATGTGTTCTGAGTAGTGGAGAAGTAGAAGATAAGCAAGCTTATGGTAGTGCAATTTTTATGGGTTGAATTGAGTGAAATACCTACCTTTTAAACACTTGAGGGATTGAGAGTGAATCTTGTGAAAATCTATCATTCTTGACTCATGCTTTTCAATTGAAATATCCTTACTTGTTGATTTGAGAAGTGGAGATATGTTGCCTCATGAATGTTTTGATTACTTGAATGATTGCTCTTCATTTTTAAATATTATTAGAAATTGAGTCTTTTAGAGTGTTTAGCTTTTGAGTCTGTTTCATTTTTTTTTTTTTTTGTGAGTGATCTTATGTGTTTTGCTCAGGAGTGCAAAAAGCTAAGTGTGGGGGAGTTTGATGATCACTGACACTTGTCGAGATTACCAAATTTAAATCAATTTATAACCGATTTACCCAAAACTACTTGTAGCGTAAGGTAACACCGGGTCGAGCCCATAGATCATTCTAATTATGAAGTCAGATTAAGAGATTCAGGGGGGGAAATTTCGCAAGATTAAACAACAAAGAGCAATTAAAATGAGTAAACAAGATTAGGAAAATAACCAATCCAAGAGAATTAACCAATCTTGATTTTAATCCATCCTTGATCTTTATAGATCTATTCAACTATCAATCAAATCCTTGGTCTTAGATCACATTAAGACGCCTATCAATGATCTATGAATCTTCTACTAGAAATGCTTCTAGAATTCAATTAATTAAGGTTAGACAAATTAAGCATCCATCCAAAACCCAAATTAACTTAAAAATCAAGATCCAACCAAGCTAAATATTTCATCAAACACCTTTAATGCATTATTTAACCTCTGAATTCATCTCTTGACACATGATAATTACGCAACTAACATATGCAAATCCCAATCAAATTAAGCATTAAATCAGAATTTAAACAAGAGAAGAAGAGAAAGAAAAACTTGATTAATAGATGAATGTATAGCAATTAAAACAAGATCTCAAGATTAATCATCAAGAATGTCAATCTCTTGGATTGATTAAAGAAGTTTAGCTCTCCATAGCCATCACCATTGGAGAACCTTCAAGAACCATACAAAAATGAAAATAACAAAGAGAGAAAAGGAGAGGAAGAGAAGAAGAGAAATCTTCAAAATCAACAACTAACACTTTAATTATAACAACACTTCTACATAGAAGCTCTACATCTTTCAATGATCTACATAGCCTCCCTTTTATAGAGGGTCAGAGATACAAAATGTTAAAGGGGGCTGAGTCATGGTGGTTGGTGTAGTAGGTGGAGTAGGTGGAGTAGGTGGAGTAGGTGGATGAGTGAAAAATATTGAATGACTTTTGGTGAGTAGAAAATTATGGAGATTTTTTGTCTCCGAAATCATGCAGCTCTGAAGTCATTGCATTCGTCATTTTTGAGCCAAGTGGTCTTCATGAAGATCGTAGGTCTGGATCTTAGCTTTCAAATGGCTTTAGTTTGAGTCCAATAGCATTTCTATAGCTCCAGATATGTTCAAATTACTACACACTGCTCAGGTCCAGTTGCAGCTCCTCTATTCTGACTTCCAAGCCCAATATCACCTCCAAGGAGTCTGAATCGGGAAAAATATACAACATGAAAGTTGTATATTTGAGTCTTAACTATCAATCATCACAATTTCAGCCCATTCTACAACTTTCACCACGAGCAGTGTAATGAACAGTACACATAGGTCATTCTGCCAGGAGCAACACTTTAGTTCTTGATTCAATGCCAATTTGAGTCATCCAAACGTATGATTGAGTCTTTGATGCCTTCATGAAGATTGTAGAGCTCTCTCTTATCTTTAAAATGACATAAGATTCACCTCAAACATCTACCTACAGTCTAAGATATGACCCAAATACAGGAATAGTGTAAGACATAAATCATGCTGAAAAATTCAATTAAATCTATTTTGAGTCAAAACATACAAAACATAACCAAACTTAATTTATTAAGTGCATGGAGAGTGTAAATGACTAAAAATGAAGGCTTATTAATGCATCAAATATGTGAACATCAAATTCTCCCACATTTAGCTTTTTGCACTCTTGGGCAAAACACACAAAATCAAAACTAAAAAAAAAAATGAAACAGACTTAAAAGCTAACCACTCTAAAAGACTCAATTTCTAATAATATTTAAGAACGAAAAGCAACTAATAATTCAAGTAATCAAAACATTCATGAGGTAACACGTCTTCACATCTCAAATCAACAAGCAAGGATACTTCAATTGAAAAGCATGAGTAAAGAATGATGGATCCTCACAGAATTCACTCTCAATCTCTCAAGTGTTTAAAAGGTAGGTATTTCACTCAAATCAACTCATGAAAATTGTACTACCATAAGCTTGCTTATCTTCTACTTCTCCACTACTCAGAACACATGCACACACAAATCATGAAGACTTTATTCAATGTTGTAATGAGGTCAAGGTAAAGGAGAAGGTAATATGGATATGACAAGTTAAATACCAAAGAGAATAAAAGAACATGAAAGCTAAGTTCAATTAACAATCATGAAAGTTCATCCCAACTTCATCTAATACAAATTCCCTTTACATATTATTTTCCTTTCCTTTATCGCCTTGTTGACCTTTTCTTTTTTTTTTTGTTTTTTCCTTTTTTTTCTTTTTTTTTATTTATTTTTTTTTCAAAAAGAAAATCATATATTCATTTTTCAACCATTCTGCATACACACCCCCACACTTGTTCATGAACTCATCCAATGACAAAGCTAATGTTCTCTTATTCCCTAAGACTAAGTAAGAACATGGTTTTTCATTTGAGAAACATAATGAGTTCGAGACAAAGAATAATCAAATAAGCTCAAAGGGGTTAAGTAAGGGGAAATATGCAAGGTTGGCTATTTGGTCAAAGTAGTTAATTGAAGAAAATTACCTCAATCATTTTTATGTATGCATGTGAAAATGTAGCTTTAAAAAGAATCAAAGCAAGTTCTAGAGTAACAATTTCATGAGTGAAATTCACACAAGAAAGAAGAGAATGGTGTAGATGTTCAATCCATTCATCAATAGGCTCAAGATCTCACAAGATATAGTTCTATCATTCTCAGTCCACCAATTCAACATCCATAACCAAACATATGATTTTTAAGAAAGAAGACAATTAACTCAATCATGCAAATTTTCCTGAATTTCAATTGCTACTTCCACACAAACTAGTTATCTACCCCAACTAAAATGCGTCTCAAGAGTAAAATTTACTCCCTACTCTGCCATCCTTAACTGGTTTAGAAAATTACTGACTAACATATAAACATATTAATACATACACACACTCTTTTTTTTTTATTTAGGCACACAACTATCCTTCCCCCCAACCAGATCATAACATTATCCTCAATGCGAAAGAGAGATATAGAAAAGAGCGACACAACCTGATAAGAAGTGAATCAACGCTAAGCAGAAAAGAAGCACACTGTCAGTGCCGTATCAGACCCTAAAAAGAAATCAAATAATAAAACTTTAGTACTTCCACAATTTAATACTAATTAATTACTACCTAAAAACACTCCTTACTCTGCCACCAATTAAGATGCGTCTCAAGAGTAAAATTACCCCTTACTCTGCCATCACTAATTGGTTTAATAAGTCCATGACAATCATATCATGCTTTCCAAACAAAACAACAATAATTTTTTTTTTTTGTTTTTTTTTGTTTTTGTTTTTTTTCGTCAACTATCCTTCCCCCCAACTAGATCACAACATTGTCCTCAATATTAAAATATAGATGACTAAAGGATAGAAGATATTACCTGTTGGAGAAAGCTGACACAAATTTAAACAGAAACACAGTACAATAAAATCAAACTGATTAAAGAGAAAGTGTCAGATCTGGCTTTTTTTCTTGTTACTTCCTTATTTGCTTCCCGTTGACCAATCTATCTGAGCTAATACCTTATCAGGTACATACTCAAAAGCTTCTAATTTAGCAATGAGCTCATCAATAGTGGAGGCAGAGATAAGAAGTTGTCTTGCCGAAGGAGTGATAAATTTCTGTTCCACAGCTTTGTCAAGAAAAAATAACAAAAGATCAAATGGGTTTATGGTGGATGTTCAGTTCGGCCCAAGAGACAATTTGAAATTTTTTTTCCAAAGTACCAAAACCACCGGGTAAGACAAAAAATGCATCAGAATTGTCAACCATTGTTTTCATTCGTCCATGCATGGAGGTTACCTGAATTTCTTCTCCAACTATCTTTCCAGTGATGTTATTTTCAGCTAAAGGTTTAGGAATAACACCTAAAACCTGACTGCCTCCTATAAAAGCAGAAAGTGATACAGCCCCCATTAACCCACGACAACCTCCCCCATATACAAGATGAATATTCCTCGCAGCAAGTGATCGACCAAGAGTGCTAGCTGCGTTTACAAACTCTAATCCCTTCCCATAACTCGACCCACAAAAAACACAGACATTTTTGAAGTTACGAATAGAAGGCCCCATTCTATACTCTTCCTCTCTTTGAGTGTTTCTGAGTTGAAGGTTGATGGAGAAAATGGAGTGTTTAAATAAGAAAGAGAATGGAAAGGGAAATAATTGCACCTATAAGGGTAGGTTGGCTGTTGTCAGAAAATGTTGAATTTAAGAAACACAGAATCTTTTCTTTCTCTTTTTTTTTTTTTTTTTGTTTTTTTGAAAGATGACATGAAGAAGAAGAAAAGAATGATACGTACAGATTGTTTGTGGATTTGGCTCACATCTGCCTCTGGTTGAACGTCCAGTAATGGCTTAAACGTCTTCTATGAGTCGAGGATAAGCTTTCCATCCAATTTTCTTATAAATTGGCAAACAGGGTCTTTTAGAGTCAAATTCCCAAGACTGTAGCGTTTTTCTCCATCCTTGAAGAGATTCCACAATTTAAGAATTTCACGATGCACCAATCCACAAGAATGCGTCTCAAGAGTCAATAAGATATCATCTAATGACTCCGTACTCAGTCCATTCTTAATGAAGAAAATTTTATCTTCTCTATTTGCGGAAACCATCCCCAAAGTACGACATCGCATACAGTTCCATCGTCCACATTTGTGATAAACTTGTAACCTTTTTGCTCTTCTCCTTTTAGAATATGAACTTCTCCCAAGTAGGGCATATATGAGTCAAATGAAATTGAGGACTCACCTGCTAATCGGACCTTTGCTTCAATTATCCAACAGTATATCTTCGGCATACCTTTGTGCATTAACGGTCTCAATCTTTCACATCGAACTTTGTAGATTTTTCTCAGAGCATTTTGAGGAAGAGAAGGAAAATATTTGCTCAGGTTTGAAAGAATGACATCCATTTTGAAGGAGAAGAAGGGTTCAGTTATTTTGGAAAACTGAAAAATAAACCGACTTGAGAGTCACGGAATACCGTATCCGCCACTTAACCGGCAACACAAAGAACTCAAGAACTTGGTTTTCCAGGAATGGTTGAGTCTTTGTCCATTAACTTTAAGCGCATTACCATTCCTAGGATCCTCAATATTTACGGCCCCAGAGCATACACGTGTTTGACAACAAAAGAACCGCGCCTCCTAGATCTCAATTTTCTAAGGAGTAGGTGCGGATGATAATCTCAAAGCAGAACCTTTTTGACCAATTTTCGCAGCTTTTGCAAAAGGTGTAACAGACCTTGAATAAAGTAGGCCAATAAAATCCATACTGCAAGATTTTCGCAGTTGTTGTCGCTGACCTACTTCATTGTCGGCACACTGACTATTTTTTCTTCATTTTTCTTTTTTTTCTTTTCTTTTTTTTTTTTTTTTTTTACCTCAATCAAAAACTTTTTTTTTGTGTCCATTGAGGAGGCATCTTACTTATCAAGTGGGGTAGATGACTTCTTGCAAGTGGACCTCCTCCAAAATATCCTCTTGAGCTCCCTCATAAAATGGTTTGAGGCGATGGCCATTGACTGTGAAAGCTTTTGTAGTAGTCTCACTTGTAACCTGCACATGACACCATAAGGAAAAATCTTAGTAACAACAAATGGACCAAGCCACCTAGATCTGAGCTTTCCGGGCATGAGTTTAAGGCGGGAGTTATAGAGGAGAACTTTTTGACCAATCTTAAATGTTTTTCTCATGATCTTCTTATCATGGAAGGCTTTGGTCTTCTCTTTATAAAGTTTGGAACTCTCATAAGCCTCTAAGCGGATCTCCTCCAATTCCTGCAACTGCAGCTTTCACTCCATGACTGCTTGATTTAGGTCCAAGTTACACCTTTTTACTGCCCAAAATGCATGATGCTCAATTTCCACTGGCAAGTGGCATGTTTTGCCAAAAACAACCTGATAAGGAGACATCCCAATCGGAGTCTTATAGGCGGTCCTATAAGCCCATAAAGCATCCTCAAGCCTTTTGCTCCAGTCCTTTCTGTTAGGTTGAACTATTTTTTGAAGTATCTGCTTGATCTCTCTGTTGGAAACCTCGGCTTGCCCATTAGTCTGGGGATGGTAAGGTGTAGAAACTCTATGCAAGACTCCATACTTTTTCATCAAGGCTTCCATGCTTCGATTACAGAAATGCGAACCCTGATCACTAATGATGGCTTTTGGGACTCCAAACCTGCAGAAAATATGTGATCTAACAAAATCCACAACAACCTTGGAATCATCAGTCCGAGTGGCTTTTGCCTCCACCCATTTAGATACATAATCCACAGCAAGCAGAATGTAAACAAAACCAAATGACACAGGAAAAGGACCTATAAAATCAATACCCCAAACATCAAATATTTCACAGAACAACAAAGGTTGTTGGGGCATCTCATTCCTACGAGAAATATTCCCTGTTTTCTGACATTGTTCACAAGATTTACAAAACAAATATGCATCACGAAATAGAGTGGGCCAATATAATCCAGAGTCCAAAACTTTCCTAGCTGTACGAGTAGGTCCAAAATGTCCCCCACAGGCAAGTGCATGACAAAAACTAAGAACAAAATCAAACTCATGATCAGGAATACATCTCCTAATGACTTGGTCACTACAAAATTTCCACAGATAAGGGTCGTCCCACACATAATATTTTGACTCACTCTTCAATTTATCAATCTGAGCCCTAATAAAATGTGCATGGAAAACACCAGCAACTAAGAAATTTATCAAATCAGCAAACCAAGGAGTGTTACCTTCAAGCTGCTCATCAGGGAAGACATCATGGATAGGAGAAGAATCTGCCTCTCTCTCAATCCGACTCAAGTGATCTGCCACCAGGTTCTCTGCTCCACTCTTATCTCTGATATCAATATCAAACTCCTGTAAGAGCAACATCCACCTAATCAACCTAGGCTTTGCATCGGGCTTTTTCAGGAGAAACTTCAAAGCTGCATGATCTGAAAATACAATCACTCTAGAACCAAGCAAATATGATCAAAATTTATCTAAAGCAAAAATAATTGCTAAAAGTTCCTTTTCGATTGTAGTGTAGTTGGCTTGTGCAGCATCTAAAGTCCTCGAAGCATAGGAAATGACATGAGGTACTTTGCCGACTCTCTGTGCAAGGACAGCTCCCAATGCATAGTTAGAGGCATCACACATGAGTTCAAATGGGAGTGTCCAACGGTGGCTGGATGATAGGTGCACTTGGTCAATGCTTGCTTTAAGTGATTGAAGGCATCCTTGCATCTCTGGTCAAAGTGAAACTCTACATCCTTTTGTAGCAAGTTGGACAGTGGAAGGGCAATTTTGCTAAAATCCTTTATGAACCGACGATAGAAACCTGCATGACTAAGAAAAGAACGAACCTTCCGCACGCATGTGGGGTAAGATAGACATGAAATGACATCTATTTTTGCAGGATCTACCTCAACACCCTTGCTAGATACTACATGCCCTAAAACTATACCTTGTTCTACCATGAAATGACATTTCTCAAAATTCAGGACAAGGTTACTTTCAATGCATCTTTGCAAAACTTGATCCAAATTATCTAAACATGCATCAAAGGAAGAGCCATAGACAGTAAAATCATCCATAAACACATCCATGCAACTCTCTAAAAATTCAGAGAAAATATTGACCATACATCTTTGAAAGGTTCCTGGAGCGTTGCATAGACCGAAAGGCATTTTGACTCACATTTTCATATGCTACATCAGTCAAATAAGTACCTACATCATCACTCATAACCGCATAAATCTCAGCACATGAAGCACATGGTTCAGTACCACAGCTAACACATATATCACAAGTGACAGAATCCAGAAAGTCAGCAATATCAGGGAATTCAACACTCATATCAGCATAAGTATCATCAACCAGCATTTCAATCACATCAACATGAAAAACTGAATGCTCCTCAAGGGGATGTCTCATGGCATCAAAAATGTTAAACTGTACCACATCTTCACCAAATTCCATAGAAAGGGTACCAGCATGCACATCTATCTTGGTCTTGGCTGTCTTGAGGAATGGTCTTCCTAGAATCAATGGAGCATGATTTGTTGAAGACTCATCTTCCATGTCCAGAATGTAGAAGTCTGCTGGGAAAATTAGCTCATTTACTCGCACCAACACATCTTCCAGCACTCCTGCAGGGTGAGCAATAGTCCTGTTTGCCAGCTGAATCACTATACCAGTGGGGTGTAAGGTGCCAATGTTCAAAGACTCATACACTGACGTAGGCATGACATTAATAGAAGCACCCAAATCTAGCATTGCATGGTCAAATCTGGAATTACCTATAGTGCAAGGGATTGTGAAAGTTCCAAGATCTTTACATTTCTTTGGCATGCTTGGCTGAATCATCGCAGAAATATTTCTGCCCATACTGACTTTCTCAATACCCTTAAGTCTTCTCTTGTGAGTACACAACTCCTTGAGGAATTTGGCATACTTGGGAATTTGTTTGATTGCATCTAGGAGGGGAATATTGATTTCCACCTTCCTGAATATCTCCATGACTTCCTTCTCTGTTTCTGCTTGCGCTATCTGCTTGGACTGTGTGACTCTGTTTGGAAAAGGTAGTGGAATGGCCAGATTTGAATTCTCTGCACATTTCTTCTGTGTCACAAATTTTTGGACTGAGCTATCCACTTTCTTCTGTTTCTGGTCACCTTCTGGTTGCTGCACTTGTAGTTCAGGTTGTGGTGGAGTAGGACCGTCAACTTCTCTACCACTTCTCAAGCTAATGGCACTTACATTGCCTCTTGGGTTATTGACTATTTGTGAAGGCAATTGGTTCGATCCTTGGCTTTTCAATTCACTCACGGTGGTGGCCAGCTGCCCAATCTGAGTTTGTAGGTTCTGAATGGTGGCATTGACATTTTGTTGGAACTGAACATTATTTGTAGCCATCTGTTTCATCAAATCTTCCAATGATGGCTCGGATGGATTGGTTGTAGGACTTGGCAACATGAGGGGCTGCTGTACAGGTGGCTGCACAGTTTGTTGTTATCTGAATGCAGGTGGTTGGTATTTGTTGCTAGGACTTACAGCTTGGTATCTAAATTGCTGCTGCTGTTGGGGATGTTGTTACAGACTAAAATTCTCATATCTCAAGTTAGGATGGTCCCTCCAGCCAGGGTTATAAGTATTAGAAAATGGATCATATCTTGGCTGCTGGGACTGCTGATATTGAGGTCTACTAGGAAAAATGTCAGCTGCTGCAACTGACTGTTCTGGAAATGTGGAACCACCATCCTGAAGTGTGGGGCATGCATCAGTAGGATGAGATGAGCAAGAGCAAATGCCACACACCCTTGCAGGTTCTTGTACAGAACCTGGTACATGTTGTCCCACTACTAATTGTCTCACCAAAGAAGTCAATTCATCAAGTCTATGTTCCATTCTCTGTTGATCTACATGAGATGATTGAACTTCATTAACTCCTCTGGTTGAGGTAAGGACTCTTGTGCCAAATTATTGAGCATTGGCTGCCATATTTGCTATCAAATCTCTTGCTGCAGTAGGGGTTTTATCCACCAATGCACCTCCAGATGCGGCATCCACCATACTTCTATCCATCGGCAGCAAGCCCTCATAGAAATATTGAATCAGGAGCTGATCACTAATTTGATGGTGGGGACAACTCGAACATAGCTTTTTGAATCTCTCCCAATACTCATGCAAGGTCTCACCAGTCATTTGCCTTATACCACAAATGTCTTTTTTAATGGCAGCTGCTCTGGATGCAGGGAAGAACCTCTCCAAGAATAATTTCTTCATATCATCCCAACTCGTGACAGAACCTGGTGAAACCTATTTCCTGATTCCTGCCAACATAAAGCATTAGAAATGGCCTATTTCCCATTGCTTAACCCCTTTGAGCTTATTTGACTATTCTTTATTTCGAACTCATTATGTGCCTTAAATGAAAAAAATTATGTTCTTACTTGACCTTAGGGAATAAGAGAACATTAGTTTTGTCATTCGATGAGTTCTTGAACAAGTGTGGGGGTGTGTGTGTAGAATAGTTAAAAAAATGTATATATAAGGTTCTTTTTGTAAAAAAATAAATAAAAAAATTAAAAAAAAGAGTAAGTAAAAAGAAAAAGAAGGTCAACAAGGCAATAAAGAAAAGGAAAAGAATATGTAAAGAGAATTTGCATTAGGTGGAGTTAGGATGAACTTTCATGCTTGTTAATTGAACTCAGCTCTCATGCTCTTTTATTCTCTGGTATTTAACTTGTCATATCCATATTACCTCCTCCTTTACCTTGACCCCATTACAACCTTGAATAAAGTCCTCATGATTTGTGTGTGCATGTGTTCTGAGTAGTGGAGAAGTAGAAGATAAGCAAGCTTATGGTAGTGCAATTTTTATGGGTTGAATTGAGTGAAATACCTACCTTTTAAACACTTGAGGGATTGAGAGTGAATCTTGTGAAAATCTATCATTCTTGACTCATGCTTTTCAATTGAAATATCCTTACTTGTTGATTTGAGAAGTGGAGATATGTTGCCTCATGAATGTTTTGATTACTTGAATGATTGCTCTTCATTTTTAAATATTATTAGAAATTGAGTCTTTTAGAGTGTTTAGCTTTTGAGTCTGTTTCGTTTTTTTTTTTTGTGAGTGATCTTATGTGTTTTGCTCAGGAGTGCAAAAAGCTAAGTGTGGGGGAGTTTAACGATCACTGACACTTGTCGAGATTACCAAATTTAAATCAATTTATAACCGATTTACCCAAAACTACTTGTAACATAAGGTAACACCGGGTCGAGTCCATAGATCATTCTAATTATGAAGTCAGATTAAGAGATTCAGGGGGGGGAAATTTCGCAAGATTAAACAACAAAGAGCAATTAAAATGAGTAAACAAGATTAGGAAAATAATCAATCCAAGAGAATTAACCAATCTTGATTTTAATCCATCCTTGATCTTTATAGATCTATTCAACTATCAACCAAATCCTTGGTCTTAGATCACATTAAGACGCCTATCAATGATCTATGGATCTTCTACTAGAAATGCTTCTAGAATTCAATTAATTAAGGTTAGACAAATTAAGCATCCATCCAAAACCCAAATTAACTTAAAAATCAAGATCCAACCAAGCTAAATATTTCATCAAACACCTTTAATGCATTATTTAACCTCTGAATTCATCTCTTGACACATGATAATTACGCAACTAACATATGCAAATCCCAATCAAATTAAGCATTAAATCAGAATTTAAACAAGAGAAGAAGAGAAAGAGAAACTTGATTAATAGATGAATGTATAGCAATTAAAATAAGATCTCAAGATTAATCATCAAGAATGTCAATCTCTTGGATTGATTAAAGAAGTTTAGCTCTCCATAGCCATCACCATTGGAGAACCTTCAAGAACCATACAAAAATGAAAATAACAAAGAGAGAAAAGGAGAGGAAGAGAAGAAGAGAAATCTTCAAAATCAACAACTAACACTTTAATTATAACAACACTTCTACATAGAAGCTCTACATCTTTCAATGATCTACATAGCCTCCCTTTTATAGAGGGTCAGAGATACAAAATGTCAAAGGGGGCTGAGTCATGGTGGTTAGTGGAGTAGGTGGAGTAGGTGGAGTAGGTGGATGAGTGAAAAATATTGAATGACTTTTGGTGAGTAGAAAATTATGAAGATTTTTTGTCTCCAAAATCATGCAGCTCTGAAGTTATTGTATTCGTCATTTTTGAGCCAAGTGGTCTTCATGAAGATTGTAGGGCTGGATCTTAGCTTTCAAATGGCTTTAGTTTGAGTCCAATATCATTTCTATAGCTCCAGATATGTTCAAATTACTACACACTGCTCAGGTCCAGTCGCAGCTCCTCTGTTCTGACTTCCAAGCCCAATATCACCTCCAAGGAGTCTGAATCGGGAAAAATATACAACATGAAAGTTGTATATTTGAGTCTTAACTATCAATCATCAAAATTTCAGCCCATTATACAACTTTCACCACGAGCAGTGTAATGAACAGTACACATAGGTCATTCTGCCAGGAGCAACACTTTAGTTCTTGATTCAATGCCAATTTGAGTCATCCAAACGTATGATTGAGTCTTTGATGCCTTCATGAAGATTGTAGATCTCTCTCTTATCTTTAAAATGACATAAGATTCACCTCAAACATCTACCTACAGTCTAAGATATGACCCAAATATAGGAATGGTGTAAGACATAAATCATGCTGAAAAATTCAATTAAATCTAATTTGAGTCAAAACATACAAAACATAACCAAACTTAATTTATTAAGTGCATGGAGAGTGTAAATGACTAAAAATGAAGGCTTATTAATGCATCAAATATGTGAACATCAATCACATATTTGATATATTAATAAGCTTTCATTCTTAGTCATTTACACTCTCTATGTACTTAATTGATTGAGTTTTATTATGTTTTGTAAGTTTGGACTCAAATTGAACTTAATTGAATATTTTAGCATGATTCATATCTTACACTGTTTCTGTATTTGGGTCATATCTTGGGCTGTAGATAGTCTTTGGAGGTGATTCTAGTGGCATTTAAAAGATAAGAGAGAGTTCTATAACTTTTATGAAGACCTCAAAGGCCCAATCACACGAGTAGATAACTCAAAATGGGGTTGAAGCAAGAACCAGAGTGCTTTTCCTGACAGCTTAACCTACATGTACTGTTTATCACATTTTTCAGGCTAGAGGTTATCAAATAAACTGCAATTTGGATGCTGTATAGTTAAGACCCATATCTGCAACTTTCATGTTGAACACTTTTCCAAAATCGGAATCCTTGAAGGTGATATTGGGCTTGGAAGTCAGAACAGAGGAGCTGCGACTGGGCCTGGGTAGTGTTTAGTAATTTGAACGTATCTGGAGTTATAGATATGATATTGGACTCAAACCAAAGCCATTTGAAAGTTAAGATCTAGGCCTACAACTTTCATGAAGACTACGTGGTTCAAAAATGATGAATGCAATGACTCCAGAGATGCATGATTTCAGAGACAAGGAATCTCCATAATTTCCCACTCACCTAAAGTCATTTGGCATTTTCCATTCATTTTCCACTCATCCACCCACTAATGACTCAGCCCTCTTGTCATTTTGTATCTCTAATCCTCTATAAAAGGAGACCTTGGCAGATCATTAAGGGTGTTAGGTGTTAGTTACCAAAATGATGCCATTTTGTTACTAGGTTTTCTTGTAGTAATTTTCCTTTGTTCTAAATTAAAGTCATGTTCTTCTTCTTCTTCTTCTTCTCTCTTTCTTTCTTCTTATCTATGAGTAACTAAGTTTCATTTTACTTAGGTGAAAGGGTAAAGCTCTTGGTAATAAAATAAGGTTAGATTTATTCTTCTCTTGTGCTTAAATGATTTATATTTTCTAGTAACCATTATACGTATTGTATTTTGTTTCCAATAATTTAGAAACCATCCTTGTAAAGTGGAGTTCTTGATTTATTGTAGATAAGAGATTGGCACAATGAATGCTTTAACCCATTTATAAGTGGTGGTAATATTTTTAGGAAACATAATATAATTACGTATATTATTTTAAATGAACTTTTAATGTTGTATTTTTCGATTGGAACCTCCATGTTGCGAGGATTCTAATTGAGTTATAAAAGGAATTAATCTTACCTTTATTTTATTTACCAAGAGTGAATCTTTTTACCCAAGTAAATAATTTTAATTATAGTAACAAAATATTCACTTCACCTTAATTAATTTTCAACAATTCCCTGTGGATCGACCTCGGACTCCCGAGAAATTTATTACTTGAGACAACCTGCACTTGGGTTTGCAAATGCGACAATTGAAAAGAAACTATCCCCAGAGAGCGACATTGCGTGTTGCAATTCCATCGTGCACACTTGTAACAAACTTTCATTCTTTTTACTCTTCTCCTTTTTGAAAATGAACTTTTACTGAGACCAGGCATGTATAGGACAAATGAATCTGAAGATTCACCAGCTAAACGAACCTTTGCTTCAATTATCCAGTGTATATCTTCTGGGATGCCCTTATACATTAACAATCTCAGTCTTTCACACCTAGCTTCATAGACTTTTGTTAAAGCATTAAGAGGGAGAGAAGGAAAATGTTTTCTTAGATTTGAGAGAATGACATCCATTTTAAAAGGAGAAGAAATTAGTTATTATGAAAAACTGAAAAATAAATCGACTTGAGAGTCACGGAGTACCGTTATCCGCCATTTAACTGGGAACACAAAGAACTGCAAAAAGAAAGAAACAACATTAAAATAAATTCTACTCATAACAAGGATTAGAAAGAGAAATGGATTCTACCTCAACAACTTAATGTTCTAAAAATGATTTGAGTCTTTGTCCATTGACCTTAAATATAATACCATTCTTAGGATTCTCAATGTCTATGGCCCCATAATAATACACATGTTTGACAATATAAGGACCAATCCACCTAGATCTCAATTTTCTAGGGAATAGATGAAGACGAGAATTATAAAACAGAACTTTTTGACCAATTTCAAAAGTTTTTCTCAAAATTGATTTGTCATGAAAAGCTTTTGTTCTAGCTTTATAAATCTTTGAGTTTTCATATGCATCATTTCTTAATTCCTCAAGTTCATTCAATTGCAATTTGCGTAACTTGGAAGCATTATCAAGACTTAAGTTGAAAGCTTTAATGGCCCAAAATGCTTTATGCTCCAATTCTACAGGCAAATGACAAGGTTTTCTATAAACTAACCGATAGGGAGACATGCCTAAAGATGTTTTAAAAGCAGTACGATAAGCCCAAAGTGCATCGTTTAGTCTTTACAATTTGGGTTAACCATTTTTTTCAAAATTTGTTTAATCTCCCTATTTGCCAATTCAACTTGTCCACTTGTCTGAGGATAATAAGGGGTTACAATTTTGTGGGTAATGCAATATTTCTTCATTAAGGATTCAAATGGTTTATTGCAAAAATGTGTTCCCCCATCACTGATGATAGCTCAAGGAATTCCAAATCGACTCAAAACATTTTCTTTTAAAAATTTTAGAACAGTTTTATGATCATTGTGCCGACATGGAATCGCCTCAATCCATTTTGAGACATAATCAACTACAACCAAAATATACACAAATCCAAAAGATGATGGAAATGGACCCATGAAATCAATTCCCCAACAATCAAAAATTTCAATGACAAGGATAGGGTTCAAAGGCATCATATTTCTTTTAGAAATGGACCCCAATTTTTGACAACTTTCATAACTTTTGTAAAAAGCATAACTGTCCTTGAATAAAGTAGGCCAATAAAATCCACACTGTAAGATTTTCGTAGCTGTTTTCTTTTAAGAAAAATGACCCCCACATGCTTCTGAATGACAAAATTTAATGACACTACTTACCTCATTGTCGGGTATACATCTCCGAAAGATTTGATCAGGACAATATTTGAACAAATATGGGTCATCCCAAAAGAAATTTTTCACCTCAATCAAAAACTTTTTTCTGTCTTGGTGTGTCCACTGAGGTGGCATCTTACCTATTACAAGAAAATTGACAATGTTAGCAAACCAAGGCATAGAATTGACAGAAAATAAAAATTCATCAGAAAAAGAATCATTGATAGGTGTGCTATCAAAAGATGAGCCTGTTGTCAACCTTGACAAATGATCTGCAACAACAGTTTCGGCTCCTTTCTTGTCTTTTATTGTGATGTTGAATTCTTGAAGCAACAAGATCCACCGTATCAACCTAGGTTTGGCATCCTGTTTAGACATTAAATATCTAATAGCAGCATGATCAGTGAAAACAACAGTGGATGAACCAATTAAATAAGCTCAAAATTTGTCTAATGCAAAAATTACAGCAAGTAGTTCTTTTTCAGTAGTGGTGTAATTTATTTGTGCATTATTCAAAGTTCAACTTGCGTAATAAATTACATGAGGCTTACCTTCCTTTCTTTGGCCTAAAACAGTGCCAACAGCAAAATCACTAGCATCACACATCAACTCAAAAGGCAAAGACCGGTCAGGAGATTGCATGATAGGAGCAGAAGTCAAAAGACCGATTAATTTTTCAAAATATTTTTGACAATCTTGAGTCCAATCAAATGGTGTATCTTTTGTTAGAAGATTACATAAAGGTCTAGATATGGCACTAAAGTCCTTTACGAATCTTCTGTAAAATCCTGCATGTCCTAAAAAGGAATGAACTTCTCTGACTATTTTTGAGAAAGACAAATGAGCAATTAATTCAACTTTGGCTTTATCAACTTCAATTCCTTTAGAAGATATCACATGACCTAACACTATTCCTGAGGTAACCATGTAATGACATTTTTTCTAATTTAACACAAATCCTTTTTCTTCGCATCTTTTAAGAACTTTTTCCAAATTATTGATGCACTGATGAGCCTATAATATGTCATATTTTTAGGATTCAATTCTTTGAATTTTCATTCTCTTTTGATATTTTAATCACATATTTTATTTATTAAGAAACCCTTATGTTTAGTCATTTACACTCTCCATATTCTTAATTGATTGAGTTTGGTATGATTTTGTGAGTTTGAGCTCAAATTGGTCCTAATTGAATATTTTCAGCATTTTTGAGATTTGACACTGTTTCTGTATTTTGGCCATAACTTGAGTTCCTGATATCTGATAATCATGATTTTTACCTTGTAGAAAAGCTAAGAGGAAGCTCTACAACTTTGATGAAGAGCTCGAAGTCCTAAACAAATGTCTAAGGGACCTAAGTTTACATGGAAGTCAGAATACGGGTTCTGTCACTAGAATCCGAATGGTGTGCACTCATAAAATCATATCTCAAGCTGTAATAATGGAGATGGGCTGAAATCTGGATAGTTGATAGTCAAGACTCAAATAAACAACTTTCATGAAGAACACCTTTTGAAAAAATGAAGTCTAATGGGTCAATTTAGGCTTGCAAGTCGGAACAGAGGTGCTGAAGTTGGGTTTGAGCAACCTGAGGTATTTGGGTCATATCTTGGGCTGTAGGAAGCCAAATTGGACGATCCAGATATGCATGTTATAGCCAAGACAAAGATCTACAACTTTCATGAAGAGTACTTTTCATGGATCTGAAGTCTAATCGGTCGTTTTTGGCTTCCAAGTCAGACCAAGAAATTTTCGCATTCATCCACTCAACCACTCCACTCCACTCCACTCATCCACTCAACTACTCATCCACTAAATCAATCCACTCCACTCCACTCCACTCAACCAAACCACTCAACTACTCAACCAATCATCCATTCAACTACTCATCCACTAAACCAATCCACTCAACCACTCATCCACTCAACTACTCATCCACTAAACCAATCCATTCAACCACTCATCCACTCAACCAACCCACTCAACCAATCATCCACTCAACTAACCCACTCAACCAATCCACTCAACCACTTCACTCAACCACTCCACTCATCCATCCACTCACCTTTGTCATTTTGTTACCCTAGACTTCTATAAAAGGCACCATTGATTATCATGTAGAAGAGTTGGATTCTCCTTCATTTCTCTCATTATTTCTTCTTGTTTCTTCATAGTTTCTCATAGATTTTGTATATTTTGATGCTTCTCTCTTTGTATTTGTCATTTTTTTTTTACCATGAGTAGTTAAACTCATAACTAGGGCTATGGGGGATCTTGTGTTCTTAGTTATTTGGATCGATTTCTAAATTGATTATGATAATTTCTTTGTGGGTTTACTTTATTATTTGCATTCTTGTCATAAATTGATCACTTGTGACATTTATTAATTCATTGTTTGACCGGTGACCATCCGCACTCAATGAGTGGATCTATATGGTAAGCTAGGATTATATTGGTGAATGACCAAACATCAATTTCTCCTACCAATGGAATTGACGGGTTGTTAGTTCATATCTTGAAATTGGAACTTAATGCATTCTTGATTAATTCAACTAAATGACCAAATAGGTGGATTAAATTAAGAATAGAATATTGTTTCATCCATGACCATTGGGATTCAATAGCTTATAAGATAATATTGGCAAAAGAATTACCTGTATCATAATTGAAAGAAGATCCGAATAATGAGACTCAAGTGAACCTTGTGCCCTAGCATCTCTCTATCTTTGTTTATCTTTTCTTTATTTAATTGTTCTTTTTATTTTCTCCATTAGTTTTCTATTTTAAATTTGGATATTGCATATACTTCTGATTTTCTAAATAACATAAGAATTTTACAACTTTAGTAATTATCACTTATTCCTCGTGGGATCGATAACTTGGACTCCAAAGTCCTATATTACTTGGCGATAGAGTGCACTTGCTCTTAGTGTATTTTACACGCACCATGCACACTTTTTAATTGTTACATTTGCAAACTCAAGTGCAGGTTGTCTCAAGTAATAAATTTCTCGGTGAGTCCGAGGTCGATCCATAGGGAATTGATGAAGATTAAATATGGTAAGGTAAATATTTTGTTACAACGGTAAAAATTATTTACTTGGGTAATATGATCCACTCTTAGTAAATAAAGTAAAAGTAAGATTAATTCCTTTTATAACTCAATTAGAATCCTCGCAACATGGAGGTTCCAATCAGAAAATATAACGCTAAAAGTCCATTAAAATAATATATATAATTATATTATGTTTCCTTTAATCGTCCATTAATATCACCACTCATAAATAGGATCAAGCATTTACTGTGCCAATATTTTGTCTACAATAAATCAAGATCTCCACTTTACAAGGAGAGTTTCTAATACCAACACTTGTAAATGGGTTAAAGCATTCATTGTGCCAATCTCTTGTCTACAACAAATCAAGAACTCCACTTTACAATGAGAGTTTCTAAATTAATTAGAAATAAAATATAATACGAAATAAAATAATATACGTAATTATATTATATTTTCTTTAATTATTACCACCACTTGTAAATGGGTTAAAGCATTTACTGTGCCAATATTTTGTCTACAATAAATCAAGAACTCCTCTTTACAAGGGTAGTTTCTAAATTATCAGAAACAAAATATAACACACATAATAACTACTTAAAAATATAAGTCATTAAAGCATAAGAGAGGAATAAATCTAACCTTATTTTATTACCAAGAGCTTCACACTTTGACCCAAGTAGACTAGAACTTATGTACACATAGACAAAAAGAGAGAAAAAGAGAGAGAAAGGAAATTGGAGGGAGGAGGAAATTCCTCAAAATTTCCCCTCCCCCTGAAACGTGCGTCTCCGTCCAAATTCTCCTTCCAAATTGTAAAATGCCTATTTATAGGCAAATTCATGTTACTGTGCAATGCATAGTAACATGAAATAGTGAAACTTAATTGTTAAGTTTCCCAACGTAAGCCATGATGTTTTATTTCTTTTTTTTCTTTTTTTTCAAATAATAATTGAGCAAACGTGTACAATCGTGTGTCCAGTTTTTTTCATTTTTGAGAAAAGTGGTCTTCATGAAAGTTGTAGGCTTGGATATTTACTTTAAAATGGCTTTGGTTTCAGTCCAAAATCATTCCTAGAACTCAAGATATGGTCCAATTACTGCAGAGTGTTTTAGACCCAGTTTCAGCTCCTCTATTATGACTTCAAAGCCCAATACCACCTCCAAGGAGTCCGATTCTGGAAAAGTGTTCAACATCAAAGTTGTAGGGAATTGTCTTAGCTTTCCTACAAGACCAAAATCACATCAATCAGATATTTACAACTCAAGTTATAGCTAGTTTACTAAACAATGCCAAAGAGATAATTAAGGTTAATTTATGTAATAATTTATTTAATTGTCCAATTCAGCTCAAAATCATAAAATGTGTCAAAACCAACATAATTAAACTTAATTGAACCTTAAGAAGCCTAGTGAGAGGATTATTAAATGTATAAAATACAGTGTTATCAAATTCTCTCACACTTAACTTTTGCACTCCTGGGCAAAACACAAAAGACAAAACCCAATGAATAAAGAAAAACAACACAAACTCAAAAACTAAAAATTCCAAAGAATTTAATGATTCAAGAAGAGCAACTAGACAATTAGGGGATCAAAACGGTCATGAGGTAACATTTCTTCACATCTCAAATCAACAAGTAAGGAAACTTCAGTTGAAAAAAATGAATCAAGAATGATAGATCTTCACAAGATTCACTCTCAATCCCTTAAGTGTTTAAAAGGTAGGTATTTCACTCAATTCAACCCATGAAAATTGTACTACCATAAGCTTGCTTGTCTTCTATTTCTCCACTACTCAAAACACATGTACACACAAATCATGAGGACTTTATTTAAGGTTGTAATGGGGTCAAGGTAAAGGAGGAGGTAATATGGATATGACAAGTTAAATACCAGAGAATAAAAGAGCATGAGAGCTGAGTTCAATTAACAAGCATGAAAGTTCATCCTAACTCCACCTAATACAAATTCCCTTTACATATTCTTTTCCTTTCCTTTATTACCTTGTTGACCCTCTTCTTTTTACATTTTTTTATTTTTTTTATTAATTTTTTTTTTACAAAAAGAACATCATATATACATTTTTTTTAACCATTCTGCACACACACACTCATACTTGTTCAAGAACTCATCGAATGACAAAGCTAATGTTCTCTTATTCCCTAAGGTCAAGTAAGAACATGGTTTTTCATTTAAGGCACATAATGAGTTCAAAACAAAGAATAGTCAAATAAGCTCAAAGGGGTTAAGCAAAGGAAAGTATGCAAGGTTGGCTAATTAGTCAAAAAGTTAATTCAAGAAAATACCTCAATCATTTTTATGTATGCATATAAAAATATAGTCTCAAAAAGAATCAAAGCAAGTTCTAGAGCAACAATTCCATGAGTGAAATTCACACAAGAAAGAAAAGAATGGTACAAATGTTCAATCCATTCATCAATAGGCTCAAAATCTCACAAGGCATAATTCTATCATTCTCAGTCCACCAATTCAACATCCATAACCAAGCATGTGAATTTTAAGAAAGAAGACAATGTACTCAATCATGGAAATTTTCCTTGAATCCATTTGCTACTTCCACACAAACTAGGTATCTACCCCAATCTAGATGCGTCTCAAGAGTAAAATAATTTACTCCTTACTCTGCCATCCTTAACTGGTTTACTGACAAACATATAAACACAACAAACAGATTAATACACACACTTCCTAAAATTTTTTTTGGGGCTTTTTACACAACTCTATACATGACAAACATAAACACACTTACTATTTTTTTTTACATTTTTTTACACAACTATCCTTCCCCCCACCTAGATCATAACATTGTCCTCAATGTTAAAAAATAGAAAGGAAAAAGATAAAAAATAGTACCTGTTACCGCAATTACTGAAAAGAGCAACCTCACACAAATATAAACAGAAACAAAGTATGACCAAAGATTGAAATTATTTATACAGATGGAGTGTCTTGACTGGCTTCCTTTTCTTACTGCTTCGCGCAACATTTCCTTCGGACCACTTCTAGCTGAGCTGCTACTGGATCAGGGCTGTCATAAGAAGAAGATATACAAGAAAATATATACATGTAGTTGTGATTGTGGCTCACATCTTCCTCTGGTTTTACGTCCAGTAACGGCTTAAACGCCTTCTATGAGTCGAGGATAAGCTTCCCATCCAATTTTCTTATAAATTGACAAACAAGGTCTTTTGAGTCAGATTCCCAAGACTATAACATGCTTACTTGCCTTTGAAGAGATTCCACAAATTAATAAATTCATGCTGCACAAATTCACCAGAATGCGTTTCAAGAGTCAAAAAGATTTCATCTAATGACTCCTTACTCAGGCCATTCTTTAATGAAAAATATTTTATCTTTTTTTTTTGCGGAAACAATCCACAAAGAACAACTTCGCTTGTTACAAGAAAAATTGACAATTTTGGCAAATCAAGCCATAAAATTGAAAATTAAAAATTCATTAGGAAAATGATAGGTGCGATTTCAAAAGGTGAGCCTATTGTAAGTATGGACAAATCAACAACAAAATTTTAGGCTCATTTTGAAATCTTGAAACAACAAAATCCACTGTATCAACCTAGATTTACAAAAACTTGTTGAGAAAATCGACGAATGACCAAAAGGTCAAAATAAAGTTGACTATTTAAAAAGAAAAGAAAAACAAACACTAAGACACACGAAATTAAGAAGAAAAAGAGAAAACAAAGTTTTTTTTTTTTTTTTTTATATTTTTTTATTTTTTTTGTATTTTTATTTTGAAATTAAAACACATGAAATTAGAATATTATGGATCAGACTTCACTTGATTCAATAATCTATCATAGACAATAGAGTAGCTTTGAGACTTTCCTTCTAATCAATTTCTAATCATTCAATTGATGGGGAGAATCAGTAATTAAAAACATTTAAAGGTAGGGGTGTAAGTGGGTGGTTTGGTTTGGTTTTTTAGAGAAAATAAATCCGAACCAATCAAAATCAATTAGTTTGGTTTGGTTCGGTTTTCATATTTTTTGATAGCCAAATCCGAACCGAACCGAACCGAATATCTATGGATTGGTTTGGTTCGGATGATCGGGTTGGCCATTTTTTTAATACAAAAATTAACTAAATAATTATCTTTTCATAACAAAAAAAATACATAATAAACCTATGAACAAATTTCTAGAAATAAAATTAAACTTAGTGATTTGAACAATAATAATTATTTCATGTTTCAGAATGTGTATTAAAAGGTTCATAAAGAGGGAACAAAGAAACATATTGATATTTGCATTAAGAAATTATATTTGAATAAGTTAAAAAATTCTTCAAGAAAGATTTAACTGACAAGTTATATACTATTACTATTCAATTAAGAGAAAGTTATGAGGCTACTAACCTAGATATATATATGTAACCAATTGAACCCCTAAGGACATGAGTGGAGCTAATGGAGACTTGATAAGTTGAACTTTGAATCAGCAACCTAGCGAATCCAAAGTCTCCAACCTTTGCAGTCATATTTTCATCTAAGAGAATGTTGTTGGGTTTCAAATCATAATGCACAATAGGAACTTCACTATAATTGTGCAGGTAGGTAATCCAATGCACAAACAACATCAATATCTATATTCAGTTTCTCCATAAGGTTCAATTCATTTTCATTTGCATGCTTTCTCTTTCCCTTAATCCAATCTTCTAAGCTCCTATTACTTAAGTACTCATAAACTAGAACTAAAAATTCATTGTTTTTAAATTCAATACTAGAGCATTTAAAGTCAATTTATTGTTTCCATGCTTCTAAGTTTAGATGATATTGTTGCTGTTACTTTCATTTTTCTATTATTTATGTATAGTAGCAAGCAAATTATCAGACATAGTATCAATGTTACCACTGTGGTTATGATGATGTAATGTTTGACATGCCTTCTTCCATAGCCATGAAGCTCACATGTAAAATACAAGTAAAATTTTTTATTGCCTTCTAAATGGACAGCAGAAAGATTTTGAAAAACTCGACCATTAAGAATGGTTCCTTCTAAATCATTATAAAAGAGGTTCAAAAACTGAATGACATGTAGATTTTGAAGTTCAATAGGAATGGATCTAGAGAGTTGGTTGAAGGAAAGATCCAAAGTTTTAAAGCCTCTCACCTCTCCAAGAGTTTTTGGAATAGCACCTGATAGCATATTCATAGCCAGAACTGCAATCTTAGGTGAGCAGAACTGAACATTTTGGCAGAGGAGTTTTCTTGCCTTCTGTGTTAAATGAAAACGATGTTTTAGAGGTTGGAAACTGATAAAGTATTACAAAAAAAAAAATCAAGTAGTAGTCAAAAAATGTTGTAACATAATTTTTTTTAAAAAATAAAATATATAAATATATGGTTTGGTTTGGTTCGGTTTTAAAATTTTAAATCCGAGAACCGAACCAATTAAACTTTAATTGGTTTGGATTTTATCCGAACCAATCAATATATCCAAACAAAACCGAACCAATTTAATTGGTTCGGTTTGGATTGATCGGGTTAGTCGGTTATCCGAACCAATTTACACCCCTATTTAAAGGCATGACTTTTACTCTATGGATTCTCATGGAAAAATACAACAGTTCTCCCACACAACCTATAACCTCCATTCCTAGATGATTATAAATCATGGCACTTTATTATTTATGGTCTAGGTCATATGCAAACATTTCGGGTTACACATATACCCACTAAATCAATTTATGAGTGGCCAATTCATAAAAGCATTATGAAGCATAATAGGCACTCAAATTGAGTAGAAAAGAAATTGATTAAATTTCAATCTTAATACATGTCGATTGAATCAAGTTACGTTTTCACCCTAAAAACACACAAATTAATTACACATAACAAAATAGAAGAAGAAATAAAAAATAAAAAAATAAAAAATATATACAAAGGTGTGGTATAAATCCAACCACCAAATAAATATTTACAAAGGCGTGGTAATAAACCAACCACCAAATATATATATTAATACGTAATAAATAAATATTAACAAGGTGTGGTAATAAACCAACCACCAAATAAAAATAATAATAAAGGTGGAGTAATAAACCAACCTCCAAATAAAAAATTAAAAATGGTGTGGTAGAAACCAACCACCAAATAAAAAATAACAAAGGTGGGGTAATAAATCAACCACTAAATAAATAAAATAAATAAAAATAACAAAGGTGGGGTAATAAACCAACCACCAAATAAAAAATTAAAAATGGTGTGGTAGAAACCAACCACCAAATAAATTAATAAGCAAAAAATAAATAAAAAGTTAGTATGCAGGTAAATTAAAATGTTAGAAGCGGGTAAAGTAAAAAGTTAGATAGTTAGTAAGAAAGTTAGTAAGTTAGTAAACAAAAATAAATGACAAAAAATAAATAAATAAATAACAAAAATAAATGACAAAAAATAAATGACAGAAAAATAAATAACAAAAAAATGTAAAAAATAAATAACAAAAAATAATAAAGTGCAAAAAGTAAATTACGAAAGTAAAAGGAGAGTTTCCCCATTTGTTAGTATGCACAAAAAAATTAAAAGGAGAGATTCCCCAATTGAGTTAGTATATACAAAAAAAATAAAAGGAAGAATTACCTCCACTAATTAGTAAGGACAAAAAAAATAAATAAATAAAAATAAAAGGGAGAGAATCCCCCCACTGTTAGTATTTACAAAAATTAAAAGGGAGAATTGCCCCCACTGTACAGAAATTAAAAGAAAGAATAACCCCCACTGTTAATATATACAGAAAATTAAAAGGGAGATTTTTTCTCACAAAATTAATATGTACAGAAAATAAAAGGGAGAGTTATTCACACTAAGTTAATATGTACAAAGATTAAAAGGGAGAGGTTCCCCCACTAGACAAGAAAATAAAAGGGAGAATTAACCCCACTATTAAATTTTTTTTATGTTTTTTTTAATTATTTTTTTTGGTTTTTTTTTGGTGGTCACGGGTGTGACCACCTTCTTTTTTTTTTAATATATATAAACTTTTTTTTTACTTTTTACTTTTTTTTACTTTTTACTATTCACACATCTTTTTTTAATTTTATTATTATTATTTTTATATTATTACCTTCTCTCTTTTTTTAATAATTTTCATTTTTTTAAATATATATAAACTTTTTTTACTTTTTTTACTTTTTTACTATTCACACTATTCACACATCTTTTTTTTTTTAATTTTATTTTTTATATTATTATTAAAAAAATTATTTTTTTATTTTTTTACTTTTTTACTATTTATACTATTTACACACTATTTACCCTATTCATACTATTTACATTATTCACACAAATTTTTTGTTATTTTTTTACTATTCATACTATTCACATTACTATTCACACACTATTCACGTACTATTCACACACTATTTACTTTTTACTATGTACAAAAATATTTATACCAGAAATTTATTCTTCAAAACAATTCCCCGGCAACGGCGCCAAAAGCTTGATGCACACTTTTTAATCGTTACATTTGTAAACCCAAGTGCAGGTTGTCTCAAGTAATAAATTTCCCGGTGAGTCGAGTCGATCCATGAGGAATTGATGAAGATTAATTATGGTAAGGTAAATATTTTTTAATACGATAAAAATTATTTACTTGGGTAAAATGATCCACTCTTGGTAAATAAAGTAAAAGTAAGATTAATTCCTTTTATAACTCAATTAGAATCCTCGCAACATGGAGGTTCCAATCGAAAAATACAACGTTAAAAGTCCATTAAAATAATATACGTAATTATATTATGTTTTCTTTAATCATCTATTAATATCACCACTCATTAATGGGATCAAGCATTTACTGTGTCAATATTTTGTCTACAATAAATCAAGATCTCCAATTTACAAGGAGAGTTTCTAACACCAACACTTGTAAATGGGTTAAAGCATTCATTGTGCCAATCTCTTGTCTACAACAAATCAAGAACTCCACTTTACAAGGAGAGTTTCTAAATTAATTGGAAACAAAATACAATACGAAATAAAATATATATCGTAATTATATTATATTTCCTTTAATTATTACCACTACTTGTAAATGGGTTAAAGCATTTACTGTGCCAATATTTTATTTACAATAAATCAAAAACTCCTCTTTATAGGTTGTAGTTTCTAAATTATCAGAAACAAAATATAACACGTATAATAACTACTTAAAAATATAAATCATTAAAGCACAAGAGAGGAATAAATCTAACCTTATTTTATTACCAAGAGCTTCACATTTTGACTCAAGTAGACTAGAACTTATTTACACATAGACTAAAAGAGAGAAAACGAGAAAAAGAAAGAGAAAGGAAATTGGAGGGAGGAGGAAATTCCTCAGAATTTCCCCTCCCCCTGAAACGTGCGTCTCCGTCCAAATTCTCCTTCCAATTTGTGAAATGCCTATTTATAGGCAAATTCATGTTACTGTGCAATGCATGGTAACATGAATAGTAAAACTTAATTGTTAAGTTTCCCAACATAAGCCATGATGTTTTTTTTCTTTTTTTTTCTTTTTTTTAAATAATAATTGAGCAAACGTGTACAATCGTGTGTCCAGTTTTCTTCATTTTTGAGAGAAATGGTCTTCATGAAAGTTGTAGGCCTGGATATTTACTTTAAAATGGCTTTAGTATAGTCCAAAATCATTCCTAGAACTCAAGATATGGTCCAATTACTGCAGAGTGTTTTAGACTCGGTTTCAACTCCTCTATTATGACTTCAAAGCCCAATATCACCTCCAAGGAGTCCGATTCTGGAAAAGTGTTCAACATCAAAATTGTAGGGAATTGTCTTAGCTTTCCTACAAGACCAAAATCACATCAATCAGATATTTGCAACTCAAGTTATAGCTAGTTTACTAAACACTGTCAAAGAGATAATTAAGGTTAATTTATGTAATAATTTATTTAATTGTCCAATTCAGCTCAAAATCATAAAATGTGTCAAAACCAACTTAATTAAGCTTAATTGAACCTTAAGAAGCCTAGTGAGAGGATTATAAAATGTATAAAATACATTATTATCAATTATCAAGATAATTTTTAAAAGAATTTCCTAAAACTGTCAAATCATCCATGAAAACCTCTAAATAATGCTCAATCATGTCACTGAAAATACTTAGCATGCATATTTGAAAAGTTGCCGGAGCATTACAAAAATCAAAAGGCATTCTTCTATATGCAAAAGTGTCAAAATGACAAGTAAAAGTGGTCTTTTCTTGATCCTCTAATGCAATTGGTATTTGATTATACCCTGAATAACCATTAAGAAAACAATAGTAGGGATGTCCTACTACTCTTTCCAGAATCTGATCAAGAAATGACAACGAAAAATGGTCTTTCCTAGTGGCTACATTCAATTTTCTGAAATCAATACACATACGCCAACTAGATGAGACTCGAGTAGGTATTAATTCTCCTTTTTCATTTTCAACCATTGTTATTCCAGATTTCTTAGGCACAACTTTTGTAAGGCTTACCCACTGGCTATAAGAGATAGGATAGATAATTTCAACATCAAGTAATTTAAGAACTTCAGCTCTAACTACATCTTTCATTGTGGATTTAATAATCTTTGAGGTTGTTGAATAGTTAAGACCCATATCTACAACTTTCATGTTGAACACTTTTCCAAAATCGGACTTCTTGAAGGTGATATTGGGCTTGGAAGTCAGAACAAAGGTGTTGTGACTAGGCCTGGGCAATGTACAGTAATTTGAACGTATCTAGAGTTGTAGAAATGATATTGGACTCAAACTAAAGCCATTTGAAAGCTAATATCCAAGCCTACAACTTTCATGAAGACCACTTGGTTCAAAAATGACGAATGTAATAACTTCAGAGCTGCATGATTTCGGAGATAAGGAATCTCCATAAATTTCCACTCACCAAAAGTCATTTGGCATTTTTCACTCATTTTCCACTCATCCACCCACCAATGACTCGGCCCACTCATCATTTTGTATCTCTAATCCTCTATAAAAGGGGTCCTTGGCAGATTATTGAGGGGTGTTAGGTGTTAGGTACTAAAATGATGCTAGTTTGTTACTAGGTTTTCTTGTAGTAATTTTTCTTTGTTCTAAATTGAAGTCATGTTCTTCTTCTTCTTCTTCTCTCTTTCTTTCTTTTTATCTATGAGTAACTAAGTTTCATTTTGCTTGGGTGAAAGAGTGAAGCTCTTGGTGATGAAATAAGGTTAGATTAATTTCTCTCTTGTGCTTAAATGATATATTTTCAAGTGATCATTATACGTATTATATTTTGTTTCCAATTAATTTAAAAACCCTCCTTGTAAAGTGGAGTTCTTGATTTATTGTAGACAATAGATTGGCACAATGAATGCTTTAACCCATTTACAAGTGGTGGTGCTAGAAACTCTCCTTATAAAGTGGAGATCTTGATTTATTGTAGACAAGATTTTGGCACAATGAATGCTTGATCCCATTTATGAGTGGTGGTGTTAAGAGATGATTAAAGGAATCATAATATAATTACGTATATAATTTTTAATGAACTTTGAACGTTATATTTTCCAATTGGAACCTCCATTATGTGTGGATTCTAATTGAGTTATAAAAGAATTAATCTTGTCCTTAATTTATTTACCAAGAGTGGATCTCCTAACCCAAGCAATTCCTTTTTACTTGTGAACAATTTTATTTATCATCTTTACTGTAGTAACAAAATATTTACTTCACCTTAATTAATATTCAACAATTCCCTGTGGATCGACCTCGAACTCCCGAGAAATTTGTTACTTGAGACAACCTGCACTTGGGTTTGCAATGCGACAATGAATCCTGCATCAAGTTTGTAGACTTGTTTGAAACAAAAAAATTGTACATCAAGTTTTTGGCGCCGTTGCCGAGGACTTGATTTAAAGACTAAATTTCTGGTGTAAAAAATTTGTATATATACTGATATACTAACTAGTGGGGGAACCTCTCCCTTTTTAATTTCTGTGCATACTAACTTGTGGGGGAATCTCTCCCTTTTATTTTCTTTGTACATATTAACTTAGTGGGGGAAACTCTTCCTTTTATTTTACGCACTAACTTAGTGGGGGAACCTCTCCCTTTTATTTTTTTTTGTACTTTATTAACTTAGGTAGGGTAATTCTCCCTTTTAATTTCTGTACAGTGGGAATAATTTTCTTTTTTTATTTTCTTGTACATATTAATTTAGTGGGGGAAACTCTCCTTTTTATTTTCTGTATATACTAACTTAGTGGAGGGAAACTCTCCCTTTTATTTTACGCACTAACTTAGTGGGGGAACCTCTCCCTTTTATTTTTTTTTTTTGTACTTTACTAACTTTGTGGGGGAAATCTCTCCCTTTTATTTTTTTTGTACATACTAACAGTGGGGGAAACTCTCCCTTTTACTTTTCTATAATTTACTTTTCGCATTTTATTTTCTGTATGTTATTTTTTTATTTGGTGGTTGGTTCATACCACACCTTTGTTATTTTTTTTTTTGGTGGTTGGTTTATTACCACACCTTAGTGTTAATATATATTTGGTGGCTGGTTTATACCACATCTTTGTTAATATTTAATAGACGGTTTATACTGCTAGCTTGTATATTTTCTTTTCTATTTTAAGTTACTTATTTATGCTTAATTGGTATCGTGATTCAAATGCTGGTCGTTTGGTTAAAGTTAATCCTAGTACTTTATATATTGATTTGTCTGGATCACAATCACACATATCAGACACAATAGCTGAAAATGAAAGTGTGCATGATGAACATGAAAATCAACCGTTGCGAACCATGCGTGAGTATTTGCAATCATCTCGAAATTTTAGTCCATCATGTTTTATCTTTCCACTCAATGCTAACAATTTTAGAATTAAGCCAGGCATGATTTCTTTACTTCTTAATTTCCATGGTTTAGAATCTGAAAGCCCATATTTACATCTAAAAGAATTTGAGGAAGTATGTACCGCTTTTCATAATCAAACTTGCACTGAAGAGGTTGCTAAGCTTAAATTGTTTCCTTTTTCTTTAAAAGATAAAGCAAAAGCTTGGCTTAACACTTTGAAACCAAGATCAATTGGCACATGGCAAGAAATGCAATATGAGTTTTTAAAGAAATTTTTTTCAACACATAAAACCAATGCTTTGAAAAGACAAATCTAAATTTTTTTCCAAAATTCAAATGAAGCATATTTTCAAAGTTGGGAACGTTTTAAAGATTTGTTAAATTCTTGCCCATATCATGGTTTTGAAAAATGGCACACTATAAGCTTCTTTTATGAAGGGTTAACACCCAAAACAAAATAATTTGTGGAAACAATGTGCAATGGTGAGTTTCTTGATAAAGAACCTGAAAAAGCTTTAGACTATTTAGACCATTTGGCTGAAAATTCTCAATCTTGGCATGGTACTAATCCTTCTGAAAATTCAATTAGATCAAATTTTGCATATGCTAGTAAAGGAAAATATTACTATAGTCAAGAAGAAGATCTAAATGCTAGGATCGCCATCTTGGCTAGAAAGGTTGAAGCTATGGAATCAGGGAAAGTAAAAGAAATCAAATCTGTGCAAAATGAAGAAATTTGTAGCATTTGTGATGAATTGGGACACTCAACAAATGAATGTCCAAAAATTCCTATTTTTAAAGAAGTTGTGCATGAGCAAGTAAATGCAATGAACAATTTTAAAAAGTCATTCACTTCTTCTTTTTCAGATACATACAATCTGGGATGGAGAAATCACCCGAATTTCAATTGGAGGAACAGCAACCAGACACAATTCAAGCAACCACCACCTCCTCAGGCACAGCAAGATTCTCAAAATCCTCAAAGATATGCACTTTTTGTCCCACCATATAGGAATAACCTTGAAGAAACATTGCATGCATTCATGAAAAAGCAAGATGCCATTTTTAATCAAAACACTCAAATCATGATTGACATAAAAGACACTCTTGCTAAACTTTCTTCTGCACTCACCATTCACGAGAAAGAAAAATTTCCTTCTCAACCTTAACTAAATCCCAATGGTCAATACAGTCTAAATGATGGTAATTCAGAAAACCAACAAATAGATCAAGTCAAGTCAGTGATAAACCTTAGGAATGAAAAGGTTATTGAAGAAAGTAAGGAGATAAAGAGTTAAGTGTCCAAAGTGATGAACTCCTTAAGTGTGAATGAGCTAGAGGATGTGAAAAAGAATCAAGATAGTAGTGATGCTGAGCTACCCAAGGAACCTGAGGTGACAAAAAGTCTTGTTAAGCCAGAAAATAATGATGAGGGCCACCAGACATACATGATTGACTCAATCATGGATAAGGAAGTTTCTATAACTCATGATTTTGATCCCTTTGAGAATTTTCTTGTCAATTCTGAGTTTAATTCTATTAGTAATCCATCTAAAGTTCTTGATATTTGTACTATTTTTTATAGAACTCAGGATCATGACACTCAGGCATGGCAACCAAAGTTCAAGGACTTGCTTAAGCAAGCTTGGAGCATTGCTGATAACAAAAGCGTTCGTCCATTGGTCTGTTCTTATAAAATTAATTTGGAAGAAGGTAAATGGTCAGCAGTTGAAGCTATAACTTGAGTTGAATGATCCAGATGTAGCAGAGACTTTGGTAGACGATCCTATCTACCAAAGCTGAGGTAAGTTTTTAGTATTTCGTGTTTTTATTGAGTCGGCTTAAGTGCCTCCCAAATTTTGGAGCCTTTGTATGGGGATGTAAATAGTGTCACCAACAAAAAAAAATTATAAAACAAAAGAACCCAAAAAAAAATTTTTGCATGCTTGTTTATTTCATTTTATTTCATTTTTTTTTGTCATTGCTAACCATTGTCAAGATGTAGTTATTCTCTTCTTGTCTAAGCATTTCGGGTATGTGACTTCTCCCCATTACTTTGTTTAATTTTATCCCAATAATTTCTTTGATGTATATTGATGATTATTTTTTCAGTCTGGATTTAATTGTTAACATTGAGAACAATGTTGTGATCTGGTTGGGGGGAAGGATAGTTGTGTAAAAAAAAACTAAAAAAAAAATTTTTAGGAAGTGTGTGTATTAATATGTTTGTTGTGTTTATATGTTTGTCAGTAATTTACTAAACCAGCTAAGGATGGCAGAGTAAGGAGTAAATTTTACTCTTGAGGCGCATCTTAGTTGGGGTAGACAACTAATTTGTGTGGAAGTAGCAATTCAAATTTAGGAAAATTCGCATGATTAAGTAAATTATCTTCTTTCTTAAAATTCACATGCTTGGTTATGGATATTGAATTGGTGGACTGAGAATGATAAAATTATGCCTTGTGAGATTTTGGTTTGAGTCTAACATCATTTCTACAACTCCCAATATCACCTTCAAGGAGTCCGATTCTGGAAAAGTGTTCAACATGAAAGTTGTAGATATGGGTCTTCACTATTCAGCATCCAAAGTTGTAGATATTTCCTGGGCAGTGTGTAGTAATTTGAACGTATCTGAAGTAATAGAAATGATATTGGACTCAAACTAAAGCCATTTGAAAGCTAAGGTCCAGGTCTACAACTTTTATGAAGACCACTTGGTTCAAAAATGACGAATGCAATGACTTCAGAGCTGCATGATTTCGGAGACAATGAATCTCCATAATTTTCTACTCACCAAAAGCCATTTGGCATTTTCCACTCATTTTTCACTCATCCACCCACTAATGACTCACCCCCTTGTCATTTTGTATCTCTAATCCTTTATAAAATGGGTCCTTGGAAGATTATTGAAGGGTGTTAGGTGTTAGGTACCAAAATGATGCTAGTTTGTTACTAAGTTTTCTTGTAGTAATTTTTCTTTATTCTAAATTGAAGTCATGTTCTTCTTCTTATTCTTCTCTCTTTCTTTCTTCTTATCTATGAGTAAATAAGTTTCATTTTGCTTGGGTGAAAGAGTGAAGCTCTTGGTGATGAAATAAGGTTAGATTAATTTCTTTCTTGTGCTTAAATGGTATATTTTCAAGTGATCATTATATGTATTATATTTTGTTTCCAATTAATTTAAAAACCCTCCTTGTAAAGTGAAGTTCTTGATTTGTTGTAGACAAGAGATTGGTACAATGAATGCTTTAACCCATTTATAAGTGGTGGTACTAGAAACTCTCCTTATAAAGTGGAGATCTTGATTTATTGTAGACAAGATTTTGGCACAATGAATGCTTGATCCCATTTATGAGTAGTGGTGTTAATAGATGATTAAAGGAATCATAATATAATTACGTATATAATTTTTAATGAATTTTGAATGTTGTATTTTTCAATTGGAACCTCCATTATGTGTGGATTCTAATTGAGTTATAAAAGAATTAATCTTGTCTTTAATTTATTTACCAAGAGTGGATCTGCTAACCTAAGCAATTCCTTTTTACATGTGAACAATTTTATTTATCATCTTTACTGTAGTAACAAAATATTTACTTCACCTTAATTAATCTTCAACAATTCCCTGTGGATCAACCTCGGACTCCCGAGAAATTTATTACTTGAGACAACCTGCACTTGGGTTTGCAATGCAACAATTAATCCCGCATCAAGTTTGTAGACTTGTTTGAAACTAAAAATTGGGCATCACTTTTTGTAGTTCTTTGTGTTCCCAGTTAAATAGCGGATAACGGTACTCCGTGACTTTCAAGTCGGTTTATTTTTCAGTTTCTCATAATAACTGATTTCTTCTCCTTTTAAAAATGGATGTCATTCTCTCAAATCTAAGAAAATATTTTCCTTCTCTCCCTCTAAATGCTCTAACAAAAGTCTATGAAGCTAGGTGTGAAAGACTGAGATTGTTAATGTATAAGGGCATCCCAGAAGATATACGCTGGATAATCGAAGCAAAGGTTAATTTAGCTGGTGAATCTTCAGATTCATTTGTCCCATACATGCCTGGTCTTGGTAAAAGTTCATTTTCAAAAAAGAGAAGAGTAAAAAGAATGAAAGTTTGTTACAAGTGTGTACGATGGAATTGCAACATGCGATGTCGCTCTTTGGGGATGGTTTCTGTAAACAGGGAAGATAAAATATTCTTTATTAAGAATGGACTGAATAAGGAGTCATTAGATAATATCTTATTGACTCTTGAGACGCATTCTTGTGGAGTTGTGCAGCGTGAACTTCTTAGTTTGTGGAATCTCTTCAAAGACGAGCAAGAGCATTATAGTCTTGGGAATCTAACTCAAAAAGACCTTGTTTGCCAATTTATAAGAAAATTTGATGGGAAGCTTATTCTCGACTCATAGAAGGCGTTTAAGCCGTTTCTGGACGTGAAACCAAAGGAAGATGTGAGCCACAATCACAATAACATGTATATATTATCTTGTACATCTTCAAAAAAAAGAGTAAAAAAAAAAAAAAAAAAAAAAAAAAAAAAAAAAAGAAAAAAAAAAGAAAAATGAAAAAAAAAAAGAAAGTGTGTTTGTTAATATGTTTATTGTGTTTATATTAGGAAAAAAAACTAAAAAAAAAATCAAAAAAAAAAGGAGTGTGTTTGTTAATATGTATGTTGTGTTTGTCATCAATTTATTAACAATAAAAGTAATTAGGGATGGCAGAGTAAAGAGTAAATTATTTACTCTTAAGACGCATCAAAAAAATTGGTGGTAGAGTAATGAGTAAATTGGGGTAGTAACTAGTTTGTGTGGAAGTAGCAATTCAAATTCAGGGAAATTTGCATGATTGAGTAAATTGTCTTTTTTCTTAAAATTCACAAGCTTAGTTATGGATGTTGAATTGGTGGACTGAGAATGATAGAATTATGTCTTGTGAGATTTTTAGCCTATTGATGAATGGATTGAACATTTGTACCATTCTTTTCTTTCTTGTGTGAATTTCACTCATGGAATTGTTACTCTAAAACTTGCTTTGATTCTTTTTTAGACTACCTTTTCATATGCATACATAAATATGATTGAGGCATTTTTCTTGAAATAGCTACTTTATTCAAATAGCCAGCCTTGTTTAGCAGTATGTTGTCTCAATATGATATCAAGCACTCTTATGACTTCTTGAGAATTCTCTGATTCCTGCCAACATAAAGCATTAGAAATGACCTATTTTTCCTTGCTTAACCCCTTTGAGCTTATTTGATTATTCTTTGTTTCGAACTCATTATGTGCCTTAAATGAAAAACCATGTTCTTACTTGACCTTAGGGAATAAGAGAATATTAGTTTTGTCATTCGATGAGTTCTTGAACAAGTGTGGGGGTGTGTGTGCAGAATGGTTAAAAAAATATATATATGATGTTCTTTTTGTAAAAAAAATTAAAAAAAAGATATCAATAAAAAAAATGTAAAAAGAAGAGGATTGATGATCACATATTTGATACATTAATAAGCCTTCATTTTTAGTCATTTACACTCTCCATGTACTTAATTGATTGATTTTGAATATGTTTTGTAAATTTAGACTCAAATTGGACTTAATTGAATTTTTCAACATAATTTACGTCTTACATTATTTCTGTATTTAAGCTATATCTTGGGATGTAGGTGGTCAAATGAGGTGACTCTCATGGTATTTTAAAGATAAGAGAGAGCTCTATAACTTTCATGAAGACCTCAAAGGCTCAATCACACGAGTAGATAACTCAATTTAAGGTTAAAGCAAGAATTAGAGTGCTGTTCTTGGCAGCTTGACCTATGTGTACTGTTCATGCCATTTTTGGGGCTAGAAGTTGTCAAATGGGCTGAAATGTAGATGATAAATATTTAAGACCCATATCTACAACGTTCATATTGAACACTTTTCCAGAATCAGACTCCTTGAAGGTGATATTGGGCTTGGAAGTCAAAATAGAGGAGCTGTGACTGGGCCTGGGTAGTGTGCAGTAATTTGAACGTATCTAGAGTTATAGAAATGATATTGGACTCAAACTAAAGCCATTGGAAAGCTAAGATCCAGGCCTACAACTTTCATGAAGATCACTTGGTTCAAAAATGATGAATACAATGACTTCAGAGCTGCATGATTTCGGAGACAATGAATCTCCATAATTTCCCATTCACCTAAAGTCATTTGCCATTTTCCACTCATTTTCCACTCATCCACCCACTAATGACTCACCTCCCTTGTCATTTTGTATCTCTAATCTTCTATAAAAGGGGGCCTTGGTGTTAATCATGGCAACCATTATCCAAGAGGGGGGGTGAATTGGGTATAAAAACTTTTTCACAAATGCTCTTAAAATAAATATAAATATTTAAGCTATTTAAATAAATGCACAGAAGGAACGTGATGAAGAAAAGAAACTTTAAGAACAACAGAAAGTAAATGTGCAATAAAATAAATTGCATAAAATAAAGAGATAAAGAGAAGAAGAGCAGGCATGATATTTATCCTGGTTCGACCACCAACCACTTGTGGTCTACGTCCAGTCCCCGAAACACAGTTCGAGATTTTTCACTATATGTACAAGCTTCAATAGGTGCTTGCAACCGTTACATGAAAGAGCACTTTTCACACACAGGGAAACTCTACCCTTATGCTAAAGTCTCAGCCTGCAGGGATACCTCACCCTTATACAAACCTTAGAGGGATACCTCACCCCTTTTACAAACCTTGAAGGATACCTCACCCTCAATACAGAAGAACAGAGAATATAGATGAAGAGAAACTCTCACTCAGAGTAAATAATACAATTTGAAGCTCTATGAAGCTCTCTAAGGATATCTCAAATTTTTGGCGAAAAGAGCACAGAAATTTGGTAAAATATGTATCACAAAATAAAGCAAGAAGGAATCATTTCAGATAAATGGGTGTGTATAAAAGATGTCCTAAAAACATGTATTTATAGTGGTATAAAAAAAAGCCGTTAGGTATAATTTATTTCAACATTAAAAGCATAGAAAATAGCCGTTGCGAGATTCTGACCGTGTTTATTCGAATAAGCCAAGTCTTATTCGAATAAAACCTTCAAACGATACGTTCCTAAAAGTCTTTATTCGAATAATAGGTTTACTATTCGAATAAACCTTCAAAAACAAGTTTTGGAACGTTTTATGGGTCATGTTATTCGAATAGCTTTTTGGTTATTCGAATAAACCTCTAAGAACTCGGTCTGATATAAATTTTAAGGTGTGTTATTCGAATAACATTTGATTTATTCGAATAAACCACTCAGATTTTGAAAATTGAATTTAAATGGTCATAACTTCTTCATTTCTTGTCCGTTTAAAGCAAATGACCAGTCATTGGAAAGATCTTTGAGTCTACTTTCAAATGAAAGAAGTTTCAAAACAAAACTCAAAGTATTTTGAAAGATATGATTAAAAGAGTGACTAAAGGTCAGTTTTGAAAAACTCAAACTTGGCTATTTTTCATAAATTTGAACTACCACCATAAATAACTTTTCAAAACTTATTTGTTGGGTATTTTAGCATAGGAAAAACATTTGTAAAAACATATTTGAGATATCCATAAGGCTTCGTACATAAAGACACTAAGTCCTATAAGCTATACCATTTAATCTTCCTTTGGACTTAGTCTTTGACATGACTTTGATGTTTATCAATACCTTCATGAAATAGGCATTCACATTCTCCTTTGTGTTGAGCTTAATTGAGATCTTTTGCTTTCTTGTTGCAAGCTCACTCTTGGTACTTGGACTATTCTACAAAGTATCACTCACTTAAACAAGCATAGTTAGTCCAAAAACATAATTTAATATCTTCATATGCATGAATCATAAATATATAGCTTTAGTTAGTTTAACATGCATATAAGACATTCATAGACACATCCAAATAAGATATTTATTAAATGTTAATGGATATGATCTATATAGAATGCAACAAAGAGTATAAGCAAGATATTCTTTTTGTCTTGTATTTGTCATCATCAAAACTTAACATATGAAACCATTTGGGACAAACTTATTTCCACAATCTCCCCCTTTTTGATGATGACAAATCACCAAAGAAAAAATATGTTGAGCAATATACAAGAATTGATATTTATATAAGTATATCAAGCAATTGAGCACAAGAACATATTTTTCTTTCTAATTTTCTCTCCCCCTATTTGACATCAACAAAAAGGCTTAGGAAGGAAAGATAATAATTTTCTCTCTCCTTATAGATAATAACTCATGTTGTCAAAGAGATGAAACGATCATGCTTTCAAGATATATAAGATTATTCATACAATGCTTATCATATTTTTGTATGTCAACATTTTACATATGATAACAATAAAACACTTTATGTAATCAACCAAGGATGTAAGGCAAGAGATATAAACAACTTAAGAGCTAGACTCCCCCTCAAAATATGCATATTATCAAAATAATAGATAAAGGAAATATGTATACGAAAACAATGTAAGCATATTACCTTAAAGAAAAGCAAGGCAAATATACATCTTCCTAATTTCTCAAACAAAAATCATTTTAAAACTTCTCCCCCTTTCAAAAAGAATTTTATAATAGCACATTATATTTTCAAAAGCATTTTAGAAGGGTAGAAATATTTTATATTTAAAAAATATATTCATTAAGACATATCAATCCAAGGCAAAATATCATAAGTACATCTCATTGATGAAATATGCTATAGGGATCAAAGCATGTATAGAACTAATATCATTCACCCTAAATGCAATGACACAAAAATAGCAAGTTTATATCCAATTAGGCACTTTGTCAATGCTAAGCATACTTCTCATGTAAAGAAAGCATATAATCATTTTAAAATCAATTTTTCAACAAATATCATATAATCCATACCATATAGAATACCACAATAGCTTAGGGATAGAGATACTTATTGGATTAGATAGAAAGTGATACTCCTTTAGAATGTTCTTCGTTTATTTGTCCTTTGATTTTGAGCTTTCTTCCTTTGAATTCTCCATTCCATTGCACTAGAAGAAAGTCTTCTTTATCTTCCTCTTCATTTGAATTCCATTCAGCTTTTCTCATTTATCCACATATGCTTGTATGTAAAAAAAATCTGATGGCTATATTTGAAATACATAGAGAGACTTGCAAAGCTAACTTTAAAAGTCCTCTAAAATATAGGTTAGCATCAAATATCATTCAATCTCATTTACAAGCATAAATTAGGTTGATATATAATTTAAAGCATGTATCACATTATCAACCATACAATATTAGTTCTAAGAAGAATGCATGAAGCGCATATGCACTTGAAAAAAAAAATTGTTTAAGCATTTTAAGGCATGATTCAAGTTTATCAAGAAACATATGATCAACATCAAAACTTATATAAGCATTTTGGGGCAAACAATGATCATGTTAGGCATGTAATATCAAGTAAGGAATTTTAGTACTCACACATACCAAGAACAAAAAGTCCCTTATTGTAATGAAAGAATTGAAAAGCCATGGAGCTGTAACTTTTGAAATTATTTACTTCTTGTTTTCAAAATTTAACATATTAAGCAAGAAGACATGTAACATTTTACTTTTCAATCTCCAAGTAAGTATATAAGACAATTAGGCATCAAAGAGAAGGATTAGAAATGACTTCTGAGAATGTGAATTTTCATATTTAAACAAAGAGAATTGATCACAAGCTTAATAACAAAGATATTACCATAGCATGTCATTCCAAGCAAAAATGTATGCATATCTAGCATGTTAGCATATGTAGAGATACTTTCAAGACATAATGCTAGAAAAGCACAACTTAAAACATGGTAAGGCATAAAAACAAATTTCTACTTATCCAAGTATCACATGATATTCAATAATAGTTTGATATCACCAAAAGTGTACTCTTTGAGTTTTTGTAGATGACTCCCACTTTCACCAACTTCCAAGCTTCAAGCTTTCGTGAGGGAATAGAAATTTTTTGCACATCTTTTAAAAGTTGAGTCCTTTTAAGCTTTACTATCCTCAAGTTGAATAAGCTTATTCCATTTAAATGCTTGCTTGAGGTAGTTATCACCCTACAATACAATTCAAAGTACTTTCATTGGTATCCATCAATTTTGGATCCATAGAGGTTAGTCATTATGCCATACTCATAAGCAAATAAGCATAATAAATGAGTTCACAAAGGTAAAAGATATTTCATGATCAATCAAGCCAATTATATATAAGCATCAAAGGAATTTTAACATGTATTAACGTAGCAGAACTTTTTGTTTAAAAAACAAAAAACGTGTTTATTTGAATAAGAAATGGTTTTATTCGAATAGATGAGTAGGAAAAGCCAATCGTTGTGGCATTTTAACAAGTTTTATTCGAATAACCTAAGGGTTATTCGAATAGGCAGAAGACTATCAGTTAAGACTGATAAACCAAAGGCTCTGGCTATTCGAATAGCCTGAGTTGTATTCGAATAAACAAAGGGAAAAAGAGACTGATAAAAGAAGGCTTTGGTTATTCGAATAGAGACGCCTTTATTCGAATAGACAAAGAGCATTTTCAAAAAGGATTTAACACAGGAATCAGTTTATTCGAATAAACTAACAAAGAAATACAGAGATGCATACGTTCAAGAAATTCAAAGCATATATTCATATGATTTAAAGGTTCCAGAGAGATACAACTCATAAAAAAATGATTGATCAAAAACTCAAGCTCAAGAAAATTATTTCAAGCAAGGAACATATTTATCTAGCATATTAAAAAAATATTTTCAAATTATAACGCTAGAAAAGCATAAAAAAAAATTTCCACTTATCCGAAGATTGCAAGTCCATGCTTCATGGAAACAAGGAAGAGAGCTTGAAATTATTTCTGGTCTTTGTACTTGCAGCAACCACTTTCAAGATGTCAAAGTCAGTTCTTGGCCTTCAAGCACACCTACAACACACTTTAATTTTTGACTTTTGGTACCCAAATTTTCTTGAGTCCTTGTGTGTTAGTTTTTGGCTATTAATCTATTATGCTCTCATAAAGATCAATTTTTTCATAATATGTAAATTGAGCACAATAAATTAAATAATCATTTTCTATTAAGCATATAATCGATAACATGCTTGCTTTCATGATACATAGACAGTTTTAAAGCATATAAAGCATACATAAGCATTATAGACCCTTATGTACCAAGATATATAACAAATTAATGAATTTTGATATAATAAGAATGAACATAATCATGTGTTAAACATGATATTCAAATTTTATCAAGTACACATGATTCTATCCTCTACCTAAGGCGTACAAGGAATATACCTCATATTCATTATTATCATTTTTAAGTGAATGTCCATAAGAGATAAAAGATTTTGATACCTTGGCCTCGGTAATCAAGGAAATACTTTTTCTTACCCATTGCTTCTCTTTTGGTGTTTTGAACTTTGCAAGTTCTACATTTTGTACTTGAGAAGCTTTGGTTGAAATCATCTTCCTTCTTTGATTAAAATCTCTTTCATTGGGCTTTGGAAGCGCTCTTCGTGATGATTCCTCTTTCCTTTGACCAATAAGTCCATCCTTTTGAGAAATTTTCTGCATAATTGAAACACTAGGAGGACATTTTGGTACCCACTTCATTTTGGGTCCTTGAATGTTAGTATTAGGGCCTTTAGGATTTTTAGGAACCCATACCATACAATTTCTCATATAATGATTTCTTCTATAATTGCATAAATGAGAAATATGTCCTAGATGACCACAAAAATTACAAACAATTGAATTTAATGATGGCTTAATCATTTGAATATCATTTTTGAAAAACTTAAGCCTTTTGTTATTTTTGTATTCTAAATTATTTTTGCCATAAGTCTTGCTTGAATTTTCACATGGAATAACACTAATTTTATTCTCATTAATAAGCATAGAATTCAAGCAATTACAATTATTAGCTTTGGTAAATTCAGAATATAAGTCCTCAACTTGATTTTCTAAATTAATACATTTTTCACCAGAAGATGAGGTTTCATATTTCAAAAGCATTTCCTCATTAAGAAAAACATATTCATTTTTTAAAGTCTCAATTTCATTTTCAATAGAAGAAATATCTTTCAAATATGATAAGTTTTTCTTTTCTAAATTTAGTAAACCATCATGCAATTCATTATATGCTCTTTGCAACTCATTATAGAAAGGACTATAATATAATTTAGAATTATTTACCTCAAAGTCCTTTTTAGCCATATAAGAAGTAGTCTCAATTTCTAGCACACTTGGCTCTTTAAGAGAATCACCTTTTTCATCATCAATTTTATTTTGCTTTACCTTTTCTTCAAATTGAGCACCATCGTCACCAAGAGGCATTTGGCTTGCTTCAGTAATTTGAACATCTCTTTGAGCATGCATTTCATGACAGGCTTCCTTCAATGACTTTTGCTCTTCTTGCTTTCTATATGCAACTTTATGCACAAAATCATCGTTAGCAAGATAAATAGCATTAAGAGCATCCCATATATCTTTAGCACAAGAACAATTTTTAATTTCAACATAAGTATCATCATTTAAACAACTTCTCAAAATTTGCATAGCTCTAATATTCAAAGAAAAACATTTTTTATCAAAACTATTCCAAGTTTGTTTTGATTTATAAGTAAATCTATTTAGCACAATATCCCACAAATCTAAATCAACAGATTGCATATAAAACTCTATTCTAGTTTTTCAATAAACAAAATGCACACCATCAAAGAATGGTGGTTTATCAATTTCAAAACCTTCCATTTTGAAAAACTTTCAAGGTTGCTCACAAGTAAGGATCTTTAACTCTAAGCGGTTAAGCTTTTACCAGAGCACGAAGCTCTGATACCACTTGTTAATCATGGCAACCATTACCCAAGAGGGGGGGTGAATTGGGTATAAAAACTTTTTCACAAATGCTCTTAAAATAAATATAAATATTTAAGCTATTTAAATAAATGCACAGAAGGAACGTGATGAAGAAAAGAAACTTTAAGAACAACAGAAAGTAAATGTGCAATAAAATAAATTGCATAAAATAAAGAGATAAAGAGAAGAAGAGCAGGCATGATATTTATCCTGGTTCGACCACCAACCACTTGTGGTCTACGTCCATCCCGAAACACAGTTCGAGATTTTTCACTATATGTACAAGCTTCAATAGGTGCTTGCAACCGTTACATGAAAGAGCACTTTTCACACACAGGAAACTCTACCCTTATGCTAAAGTCTCACCTATAGGATACCTCACCCTTATACAAACCTTAGAGGGATACCTCACCCCTTTTACAAACCTTGAAGGATACCTCACCCTCAATACAGAAGAACAGAGAATATAGATGAAGAGAAACTCTCACTCAGAGTAAATAATACAATTTGAAGCTCTATGAAGCTCTCTAAGGATATCTCAAATTTTTGGCGAAAAGAGCACAGAAATTTGGTAAAATATGTATCACAAAATAAAGCAAGAAGGAATCATTTCAGATAAATGGGTGTGTATAAAAGATGTCCTAAAAACATGTATTTATAGTGGTATAAAAAAAAGCCGTTAGGTATAATTTATTTCAACATTAAAAGCATAGAAAATAGCTAGTTGCGAGATTTCGATCGTGTTTATTCGAATAAGCCAAGTCTTATTCGAATAAAACCTTCAAACGATACGTTCCTAAAAGTCTTTATTCGAATAATAGGTTTACTATTCGAATAAACCTTCAAAAACAAGTTTTGGAACGTTTTATGGGTCATGTTATTCGAATAGCTTTTTGGTTATTCGAATAAACCTCTAAGAACTCGGTCTGATATAAATTTTAAGGTGTGTTATTCGAATAACATTTGATTTATTCGAATAAACCACTCAGATTTTGAAAATTGAATTTAAATGGTCATAACTTCTTCATTTCTTGTCCGTTTAAAGCAAATGACCAGTCATTGGAAAGATCTTTGAGTCTACTTTCAAATGAAAGAAGTTTCAAAACAAAACTCAAAGTATTTTGAAAGATATGATTAAAAGAGTGACTAAAGGTCAGTTTTGAAAAACTCAAACTTGGCTATTTTTCATAAATTTGAACTACCACCATAAATAACTTTTCAAAACTTATTTGTTGGGTATTTTAGCATAGGAAAAACATTTGTAAAAACATATTTGAGATATCCATAAGGCTTCGTACATAAAGACACTAAGTCCTATAAGCTATACCATTTAATCTTCCTTTGGACTTAGTCTTTGACATGACTTTGATGTTTATCAATACCTTCATGAAATAGGCATTCACATTCTCCTTTGTGTTGAGCTTAATTGAGATCTTTTGCTTTCTTGTTGCAAGCTCACTCTTGGTACTTGGACTATTCTACAAAGTATCACTCACTTAAACAAGCATAGTTAGTCCAAAAACATAATTTAATATCTTCATATGCATGAATCATAAATATATAGCTTTAGTTAATTTAACATGCATATAAGACATTCATAGACACATCCAAATAAGATATTTATTAAATGTTAATGGATATGATCTATATAGAATGCAACAAAGAGTATAAGCAAGATATTCTTTTTGTCTTGTATTTGTCATCATCAAAACTTAACATATGAAACCATTTGGGACAAACTTATTTCCACACTTGGTAGATCATTGAGGGTGTTAGGTGTTAGTTACCAAAATGATGCCATTTTGTTACTAGGTTTTCTTGTAGTAATTTTCCTTTGTTCTAAATTAAAGTCATGTTCTTCTTCTTCTTCTTCTTCTTCTCTCTTTCTTTCTTCTTATCTATGAGTAACTAAGTTCATTTTGCTTGGGTGAAAGAGTGAAGCTCTTGGTGATGAAATAAGGTTAGATTAATTTCTCTCTTGTGCTTAAATGATATATTTTCAAGTGATCATTATACGTATTATATTTTGTTTCCAATTAATTTAAAAACCCTCCTTGTAAAGTGAAGTTCTTGATTTGTTGTAGACAAGAGATTGGCACAATGAATGCTTTAACCCATTTACAAGTGGTGGTACTAGAAACTCTCCTTATAAAGTGGAAATCTTGATTTATTGTAGACAAGATTTTGGCATAATGAATGCTTGATCCCATTTATGAGTGGAGGTGTTAATAGATGATTAAAGGAATCATAATATAATTACGTATATAATTTTTGATGAACTTTGAACGTTGTATTTTCTAATTGGAACCTCCATTATGTGTGGATTCTAATTGAGTTATAAAAGAATTAATCTTGTCCTTAATTTATTAACCAATAGTGGATCTCCTAACCCAAGCAATTCTTTTTTACTTGTGAACAATTTTATTTATCATCTTTACGGTAGTAACAAAATATTTACTTCACCTTAATTAATCTTCAATAATTCCCTGTGGATCGACCTCGGACTCCCGAGAAATTTATTACTTGAGACAACCTGCACTTTGGTTTGCAATGCGACAATTAATCTCGCATCAAGTTTGTAGACTTGTTTGAAATTAAAAATTGTGCATCAAGTTTTTGGCGCCGTTGTCGAGGACTTAGTTTGAAGACTGAATTTTTGGTGTAAAAAAATTTGTATATATACTAATATACTAACTAGTGGGGGAACCTCTCCTTTTTAAATTTCTGTGCATACTAACTTAGTGGGGAACCTCTCCCTTTTATTTTACGCATTAACTTAGTGGGAGAATCTCTCCCTTTTACTTATTTTTTTTATAATTTACTTTTTGCACTTTATTTTCTCGTATTTATATTCGTCATTTTTTTGTTATTTATTTTCTGTCATTTATTTATTTTTTTTTTGTTTACTAACTTACTAACTCTCTTACTAACTATCTAACTATTTACTTTATCAGCTATCTAACCTTTTACTTTTTCTGCTTCTAATATTTTAATTTATCTGTATACTAACTTTTAATTTTTATGCTTATTAACTTATTTGGTGGTTGGTTTATATCACACCTTTGTTAATATTTAATGGACGATTTATACTGCTAGCTTGTACATTTTATTTTATATTGTAAGTTACTTGTTTATGCTTAATTGGTATCATGATTTAAATTATGGTCGTTTAGTTAAAGTTAATCCAGATACTTTACATATTGATTTGTTTGAATCAAAATCACACACATTAAGCACAATGGCTGAAAATGAAAGTGTGCATGATGAACATGAAAATCAACCGTTGTGAACCATGCATGAGTATTTGCAACCATCTCGAAATTCTAGTCCATCATGTTTTATCTTTCCACTCAATGCCAACAATTTTAGATTTAAGCCAGGTATGATTTCTTTACTTCCTAATTTCAATGGTTTAGAATCTGAAAGCCCATATTTACATCTAAAAGAATTTGAGGAAGTATGTACCGCTTTTCATGATCAAACTTGCACTGAAGAGGTTGTTAAGCTTAAATTGTTTCCTTTTTCTTTGAAAGATAAAGCAAAAGCTTGGCTTAACACTTTGAAACCAATATCAATTGGCACATGGCAAGAAATGCAATGTGAGTTTTTGAAGAAATTTTTCCAACACATAAAACCAATGCTTTGAAAAGACAAATCCAAAATTTTTCCCAAAATTCCAATGAAGCATATTTTCAAAGTTGGGAACGTTTTAAAGATTTGTTGAATTCTTGCCCACATCATGGTTTTGAAAATTGACGCATTATAAGCTTCTTTTATGAAGGGTTAACACCCGAAACCAAACAATTTGTGGAAATAATGTGCAATGGTGAATTTCTTGATAAAGAACCTGATGAAGCTTTAGACTATTTAGACCATTTGGCTGAAAATTATCAATCTTGGCATGGTACTAATCCTTCTGAAAATTCAATTAGATTTAATCATGTAAATGCTAGTAAAGGAAAATATCATCTTAGTCAAGAAGAAGATCTAAATGCAAGGTTTGCTAGTTTGGCTAGAAAGGTTGAAGCTATGGAATCAAGGAAAGTAAAAGAAATCAAATCTGTGCAAAATGAAGAAATTTGTGGCATTTGTGATGAATTAGGACACTCAACAAATGAATGTCCAAAAATTCCTGTTTTTAAAGAAGTTATGCATGAGCAAGTAAATGCAATGAACAATTTTAAAAAGCCATTCACTTCTTCTTTTTCAGATACATATAATCCGAGATGGAGAAATCACCCGAACTTCAGTTGGAGGAATAGCAATCAGGCACAAATCATGCAACCACCACCTCCTCAGGCACAGCAAGATTCTTAAAATTCTCAAGGATATGCACCCTATGTCCCACCATATAGGAAAAACCTTGAAGGAACATTGCATGCATTCATGAAAAAATAAGAGGCCATCAATAACCACAACAATCAAACCATGATTGACATAAAAGACACTCTTGCTAAACTTTCTTTTGCACTTGGCATTCATGAGAAAGGAAAATTTCCCTCTCAACCTCATCCAAATCCCAAGGGTCAGTTTAGCCTAAATGAGGGTAGTTCAGAAAGTCAAAAAATAGATCAAGTCAACTCAGTGATAACTCTTAAGAGTGGAAAGGTTGTTGAAAAATAAATTCTTGAACTTTTTGAGAAAGATGATGAGTCAATTCCCAAAGATGAGGAAGGAGTTGATAAGCCACCTAGTCAAAAGGAGATCAAACCCTCGTCTTCACTCTCATTTCCTCAAGCATTAAATAATTCAAGTAAAGTGAATCATAACAGTGATATTTTTGAAATCTTTAAACAAGTGAAGGTCAATATTCCTCTGTTAGATGCTATCAAGTAGATTCCTTGTTATGCTAAATTTTTGAAAGACTTGTGCACTGTTAAAAGGAAACATAATGTGAAAAAGAATGCATTTTTGACTGAACAGGTAAGCTCTATTATTCAAAACAATAATGAGTTAAAATATAAAGACCCTGGTTGTCCTACAGTTTCATGCACTATTGGTGAACATAAAATTGAACGAGCTTTACTTGATCTTGGTGCTAGTGTTAATTTGCTTCCATATTCAGTTTATCAACAACTCAACCTTGGTGAGTTAAAACTAACTTCTGTAACTCTTCTACTTGCTGATAGATCAATTAAAATCCCAAAAGGAATAGTGGAAGATGTGTTGGTACAAGTTGATAAATTCATATATCCTGTAGATTTTATTGTCTTAGAAACTGAACCTATGGTTGATAGTTCTAAGTCAGTTCCTGTTATTCTTGGTTGCCCATTTTTAGCAACATCTAATTGTGAATGCTTATGTCTCTAAGGCATGTCGAAAGGTTTTTGATGATAACAAAAACAAAAGAGAAGATCAAGCACAAAAGGAAAAATCAAGATCAAAGAAAGAAGACAGAAGGTTTAATTAGTTATTTAGACTTAGGAAATTAATGTTAAATGCTCTCAAGATTTCGAAAATGGTTTTTCAATATGTGATTTCAAAATAAATGGGAAATTTCAAAGTTAAACATGGCTTTCAATAAAACTTGAGTTTCAACTTTAAATCTAACACTCTTAAAAAGGATTTATGTTTAATCAAGTATCTTGAGGTGTTGGAAATGACTTACAAGCGTTATTGGACTTGAAAAATGTGTTCAAAGGCCAATGTAATCGATTACACAATGTTTGTAATCGATTACACATCAAACAGCATGTAATCGATTACATGAACAATGTAATCGATTACAAACAAGTCAGAGGCCATGTAATCGATTACACAGTATATGTAATCGATTACACAAAGCCCAGAAAGGCAAAGAACACGTTCGACAAGAAATGTAATCGATTACACTGATGTTGTAATCGATTACAAACAAAGTCGAAGTTATGTAATCGATTACACAAGATATGTAATCGATTACACAAAGCCCAGAAACTCAAAGAACACGTTCGACGAGCCATGTAATCGATTACATGGATATTGTAATTGATTACACAGCAAGTCAGAAGTAATGTAATCGATTACATTATCATTGTAATCGATTACAAGCAAAGTCAGAAGCCATGTAATCGATTACCTCAATAATGTAATCGATTACACAGAGCCCAGAAAGTTCAGAAAACATTGGAACAATAATGTAATCGATTACCTGAGATATGTAATCGATTACACGCATCCTGACAACGTCCAACGGCTATATTAAATGCATTAAATGCATGCCCAACTACCTCCAACGGATCTATTAATTGAGAAACTTATAAATACCCAAGTTGGGTCTTTGTTTACGGTTGACCAAGAACCAAAAACTGATCATTATACTTCAAAACGTGAATCAATTCTTAAAATCATTTCTTGCTCTGTTTTCTGACGAAAAACGTGAAAAATCTTTGAGAGCATATTAGAGCTTCAATTTGTAAACACTTGCTCTAGAGAGAGCTTCTTCTATTTCAATCTTATACTTTCTGATTAGTGAGGGTGAGGTATCCCTCAAGTATTGTAAGGGTGAGGTATCCCTTGGAAAATAGAGGCTCAAGCTTTTAGGTGAGGTATCCCATACTGTTGAGTGCTCAGGGTTGTAGTGGTTTTTCAAGCACCCATTGAAGCTTGAAGATATAGTGGAAAATCTCAAGGTGTTGCTTGGGACTGGACGTAGATCACAAGTGGAGTAGTGATTGAACCAGGATAAACGACCGTGTTTGTTTCTCTAAACTCTCCTCTCGTTTATCTTTGTGCACTTTGTTTCATTGTTTTATTTGGATATTGTCTCCTTGACTATTACGTTCATTAGTAAAAGTGCTTAACTCATCTATTCAACTATTTCGATCATTCAATAGCTTCAACGAAAATTGATTGTCAAACGATTTGCGAAAGATTTGTGAACTTATTTTTAACTACTCAATTCACCCCCCTCTTGAGTATTGAGGCCACTTGGTAACAAGTGGTATCGAGCTAGACTCTTGTATAAAGAGCTTAGCACTTCAAGAGAAGTTATGGCTTCAAATGGTTTTTCAAATGAAGGTTCTTCTATAAATAGACCTCCTTATTTCAATGGGGATGGCTATGCCTATTGGAAAGAAATGATGAAAATTTTTATTGAAGCTATTGACTTAGATGTGTGGGGACGCATTGAAAATGGTGCTTTTGTCCCTACACAAACTAAGGATGGTGTGACAATTAATACACCTAGAAGTGATTGGACCGATGATGATAAAAAGAAGGTTCAATATAATTTGAGAGCCAAGAACATCATCACCACATCTTTGGGGTATGATGAATTCTTTAGGGTGTCAAATTGTAAGACCGCAAAAGAAATGTGGGATACCCTACAAGTAACTCATGAAGGTACTTGTGAGGTAAAAAGATCTCGAATAAACACTCTTACTCATGAATATGAATTGTTTAGAATGAATCAAGGTGAGAGTATTCAAGATATGCAAAAGAGATTCACTCATATTGTTAATCATCTCATCTCATTGGGAAAGACATTTCCTAATGAGGATCTTATTAACAAAGTCTTGAGATGTCTAAGCAGGAATTGGCAACCTAAGGTAACGGCGATTGCGGAATCAAGAGATTTATCAACCATGTCTCTAGCCACCCTATTCGGAAAACTTCAAGAGCATGAGCTGGAACTAAGTAGGCTCAATCAAAATGAAGAACATGACAAAAAGAAGAAGGGAATTGCACTCAAGGCTACCTCTCCCATACTTGAAGATGATGATGAAGATGGTGAAGATGATGCTGAAAATATTGAGCTAAGTGAGGAGAATCTTAGTCTCTTTGTGAGAAAATTCGGAAGATTCTTGAAGAAAAAGAGATTTCAAAGAAGACCACTGTTTCCTCAAAAGAAAGCATATCACAAAGGAGAAGGATCCTCCACTCCTCCAAAATGCTATAAATGTGGAAAACCGGGGCACATGAAAATGGAGTGTCCTATATATCTCAAGAAGACGGAAAAGTTTGAGAAAAGACCCTCCAAGGAAAAGAAAGGAAGAAGAGCATATATAGCTTGGGAGGACAATGACTTAAGCTCTTCCGATGATTCTGAAAATGAGGAAGCCCATCTTTGCCTCATGGCTCAAGGAGAAGAAAGTGGAGAAAGCGACACCGAGGTAACCTCTTCTAACCTAGAACCTCCACCTTCTTATGATGAATTGCAAGATGCCTTTCAAGAATTGCATGATGAATCTTTGAGGCTCACAAAAATGATTTTGTCTTCCAATAAGACAATCTCCCTATTGACAAAGAAAGTTTCTACTCTAACCAAGGAGATAAATGAACTTAAAATTGAAAATGAGACTTTAGGACTCATAGATGCTAATTCATCATGCATGATTTGTTCCTCACATGAAAATGCATCCATATCATTACCTTGTTTATCATGCAAAGCTTTTGAAAAAGAAATTGAAGACTAGAACAACACTCTTGCAAAATTCACTTTTGGAAGAGACAACTTGAATGTGTTGTTAGGGAGACAAAAATGTGTTTTCCAAAAATCCAGTTTAGGATTTAATCCAAACAACCATCAAAAATCTTATAAGAACTTCTTTGTTTCCTCAAAAACTTCAAGTAGCCCCTTTGTTAAATGTTTTCATTGTGGTAGAAAAGGGCATAGTGCATCCACTTGCAATGTTAGAAAGAACATAAACACCAAGGTTGGAATCAAAAGGGTTTGGGTCCCTAAAGGCACCATACCTAATTCTAACACACAAGGACCCAAAACAATTTGGGTACCAAAAGTTAAATCTTGAATGTGTGTTGTAGGTGTGCTTGAAGACCAAGAGCTCAAGTTGGTATCTTGATAGTGGTTGCTCCAAGCACATGACCGGTGATGACTCCAAGTTCTCCTCCCTTACACACAAGAAACATGGTCATGTCACATATAGTGACAACAACAAAGGGAAGATTCTTGGAATTGGCAAAGTTGGTAAGATCCCTTCATCATCTATTGATAATGTCTTACTTGTTGAAGGACTTAAACATAATTTACTTAGTATTAGTCAATTGTGTGATAAAGGAAATAGAGTTATATTTGATTCCTCTTGTTGTATAATTGAGGGAAAGGATGATAAGCAAGTTAAGTTTGTTGGTCATAGGGTCAATAACATATATATGATTAGTCTTGATGACATTTCCTCAAATGATGCTAAATGCTTTATGAGTAGAGAAAATGATTCATGGTTATGGCATAGAAGAATTGCTCACATTCACATGGATCACTTAAACAAATTGGTTTCTAAAGAACTAGTAATTGGTCTTCCAAAGCTCAAATTTGAAAAAGACAAACTTTGTGATGCATGTCAAAAGGAAAACAAGTAAAGGTCTCCTTCAAAGCTAAAAACATAGTTTCAACTTCTAGACCTTTACAACTTTTGCACATGGATCTTTTTGGACCCTCTAGAACTATGAGCTTTGGTGGGAATTACTATGCATTAGTGATTGTGGATGATTTTTCTAGATTTACATGGACATTATTCTTGGCTCACAAAAATGATGCTTTTCAATCATTTAGAAAACTTGCCAAAGTTATCCAAAACGAAAAAGGTTTTTGTATTGCATCCATAAGAAGTGGTCATGGTGGTGAATTTGAAAATCATGAATTTGAAACTTTTTGTGATGAACATGGCATTGAGCATAATTTTTCTGCCCCTAGAACACCACAACAAAATGGTGTTGTAGAAAGGAAAAATCGATCTTTAGAAGAAATGGCAAGAACTATGCTCAATGAGGCCAATCTTCCTAAGTACTTTTGGGCGGATGCGGTTAACACCGCTTGTTATGTTATGAATAGAGCCCTAATAAGGCCAATTTTAAAGAAAATCCCATATGAATTGTACAAAGGAAGGAAACCTAATGTGTCACATTTTCATGTCTTTGGATGTAAATGCTTTGTTTTGAATAATGGAAAGGATAACTTGGGAAAGTTTGATGCAAAATCGATGAGGGAATATTCATTGGTTATTCTATCCATAGCAAGGCCTTTAGAGTCTATAATAAACGAACTATGACCATAGAAGAATCCATACATGTTGCATTTGATGAAACTAACCCAAATGAGCCGAGAAAGGAACTTGTTGATGATGTTGCAGAAATCTTGGCAAAGACGCACTTGGAAAATCAAGAGATAGAGTCCAAGAAGAAAGAAGAGAGACTCCTTGATCACTCATGGCAAGAAGATTCTAAAATCTCGGATCTACCCAAGGAATGGAGGACCTCAAGGTATCATCCTCTTGACAAGGTGATAGGTGATGTATCAAAAGGGGTAATCACTCGAAACTCACTTAGAGATGCATGTAATCATCTAGCCTTTGTCTCTCAAGTTGAACCTAAAGACATAAATGAGGCCATTAATGATGAGCATTGGATCTTGGCCATGCAAGAAGAACTAAACCAATTTGAGAGGAATCAAATTTGGGAATTAGTTCCAAGGCCCAATGATCATCCTATAATTGGCACCAAATGGGTCTTTAGGAACAAACTTGATGAAACGGGTTTAATAATAAGAAATAAAGCTAGGCTCGTAGCTAAGGGATATAATCAAGAAGAAGGCATAGATTATGAAGAAACTTATGCTCCCGTAGCTAGATTAGAGGCCATTAGAATGCTACTTGCATATGCTTGCATCATGGATTTCAAACTCTATCAAATGGATGTCAAAAGTGCTTTTTAAATGGTTTTATACAAGAAGAGGTGTATGTAGAACAACCTCCTGGTTTTGAGGACTTTGAAATGCCCAACCATGTTTTTAAATTGAAAAAGGCTTTGTATGGCTTGAAACAAGCTCCTAGAGCTTGGTATGAAAGGTTGAGCAGCAAATTTCTTTTAGAAAAAGGCTTTTCTAGAGGTAAAGTTGACACCACTCTTTTCATAAAATACAAAATGCATGACATTCTTCTAGTTCAAATCTATGTTGATGACATTATATTTGGAGCTACTAACAACTCTCTTTGTAAAGAATTTTCAAATATTATGCAAAGTGAGTTTGAGATGTCCATGATGGGTGAGCTCAACTTCTTCCTTGGTCTACAAATCAAGCAAACAAAAGAAGGAACATTTATAAGCCAATCCAAGTATTGCAAGGAGCTGCTCAAAAAGTTTGGAATGGACAATGCCAAGCATATGACTACTCCTATGGGCACCTCTTGCTATTTGGACAAGGATGAAGGAGGTAAATCGGTAGAAATTACAAAATATAGAGGTATGATTGGCTCACTCCTTTATCTCACTGCAAGTAGGCCTGACATAATGTTTAGTGTATGCATGTGTGCTAGATATCAAGCTAATCCTAAGGAATCACACCTAAGTGCTGTTAAGAGAATAATGAAATATCTAATAGGCACATCACAAATGGGTTTATGGTACCCTAAGGGTGCCTCATGTAGTCTTATTGGGTACTCCGATTCTGATTTTCTTTGGATACAAAATGGATCGAAAGAGCACTAGTGGGACATGCCACTTGCTAGGAAGCTCACTAGTTTCTTGGCACAGCAAGAAACAAAATAGTGTGGCATTGTCCACAGCTGAAGCTGAATATGTTGCAGCTGGGAGTTGCTGTGCTCAAGTCCTTTGGATGAAACAGCAACTCTTGGACTATGGTCTTGAGCTTGATCACATTCCCATAAAATGTGATAATACTAGTGCAATTAACTTGTCAAAAAATCCCATTTTGCATTCTAGGACTAAGCATATTGAAATAAGACATCATTTCATTAGAGATCATGTTCAAAGAGGTGATTGCATACTTGAATTTGTTGAAACAACTAAGCAATTAGTGATATTTTCACCAAACCCCTTGCAAAAGAAGCATTTTTCTACATTAGAAACGAACCGGGTATATTGGACCATTCATGCATAAATTAAATATTTGTCGCATAATCCTAAAACAAAAGCCTAAGCTTGCGTTTTTTCGCATAATTATGCCACATCATTTGCACAATCTCTGAATTTTCATTATATATATTTGAATCCCATACTAACTTGAGCGTCGGAGGTTTCCCTAAATTATTTTACTGTGTGCTCCCTCATGTCCAACTTTGACAAGAAATTAACAACCTCAAATTTCACCAAAAAGGGTGAAATTCTTGGTAAAAATAATAATTTTGATCAATTATATGAGTTGAATCATAATGTGATTAGTCTATATGCTTGGATGATGATTTGAATTGATTTAAGTTGCTTTAAAACTGTTTTGGATGGATTAAAATTGATTATATGCTGTTTGGAACGCAAAATCTGAGTTAAAGAGTGCTTGTAATCGATTACAATGCCTTTGTAATCGATTACACAGTTCTAATCACGCATGTAATCGATTACACACATTTTGTAATCGATTACAACCAACTCAGAACTCGGTAATCGATTAGATCATCTATGTAATCGATTACAAGGTTCCAGAAAGCATGTAATCGATTACACTAAAAATGTAATCGATTACATACCTACTAAGAAGAAGCATGTAATCGATTACACCAAAAATGTAATCGATTACATACCCACTGAGAATGCATGTAATCGATTACACACCTGAATGTAATCGATTACACATGTGGTTTTTTAAAAGGCTCGACGCGCGTAGTGGTCATTTCGTTTGGCCCTGTTCATCTTTCTCATTCTCTCCTTCTCGCTCCCACGCACCTCGGATCTCAAAACC